>CM066609.1:12956362-14160150 GCA_033884665.1 Argynnis bischoffii washingtonia | reverse complement strand
TGAACTGCAAAAACTTCTACATTATTTCCAATATTTTTTTAATATAAAATATATTTTTTTATTCTAATTGGGATATAAAAGGTGAGTTGCATTAAAATGGATATTAGAAAACCCTGTTCATGTAAAAACATCTGTATGCGTCATAAATTCGTGGTCAAAATTTTGAGAATTTGCATACTCTTGCATAATCGTATAATAAAATCATACAGAGAATTGTATTTAACATAATGTCTTTACTTTTTTGTAGAGTATAAAATATGTTGACGGGACTATTTTTTAATTTTATTTAATTAAAATTTTCTTTAAATATATCCTTTAAATATTTAAACGAGCTATTCTTGTAATTCCCCTGATCGTATTGAAGGGATGCCTGTGCCCAGTAGTGGGTCGTTAAAAAAAATGCTGAATACAATACAATTCTTGTATATTTATATCTTTATTTCTTTATCTATTTATACCAGCGATCTCGGAAACGGCTGTAACAATTTCGCTGAAATTAGGTATATGGGGGCTTTCGGGGGCGAAAAATCGATTTAGATTAGTCTCATGTCTGAGAAAACGCGTGTTTTCGAGTTTTCATGCAGTTTAACGCAGAATATGCTCGATAATTTCTTACACTCGTTTGTCAGCATCGTGGTCAAGCGGGCAACGCGTAAGTTAGACAACACAAATGTCCGGGATCGAATCCCAGTTGGAATACAAAGTTTTAATTATTTTTTTTGTGTTTATTCAAGTTTTTAGTTTTTTTATCTAAAAAATACGATATAACAAAAAAGAACTCCGAGCGAAGCTTTGTCGCCTAGGTACTATCCTTTATTAGAACGTTATTATTTTATTCCAATACTTGCCGTTTGACCAAAGTTATGTAGAAAACAAAGGCCAATTAAGCGGAACTTTTGCATTAGGTACTTGTAATGTATAAAACAGTGAGTACAAAATAAAAATTATTATCTCTCACTGTGAAGTTAAGTATTAAGAATCTTAATAAAAATTCAAGTTTACGTGAGCTAGGCTTGAAAACTAAGCATAATATTGCTTTCTGTTTGAAACGTCCTGTGTACGGTTTGAATATGCTATAGATAGTTGGTTTTTTCGTATTTCCGTTCTAGTTCTCATTAGTACTGAGTGTCGTCTATCCTAAAACAGCGAGTTCAAAGGTGCCACGAACAAAGGGATACCTTCATACTCCGATGGATCCTTTGTATGTCCTTTCTCTATGAAAAAAGAAGACTCACCAACTTCTAAAACAATATATTTAAGGCAAAACTACAGTAAAATTAAATTACTGTATATTTTTGATCCTTATTAATTATTTCAATATTTATATTAACTATAAAGTATTTTTAAATTTACTATTGTTCGTCCAGTGGTCGAAATTAAACATTATTACAATGGTTTGACATCAAGTTATGTTTATATTATAGAGGTCTAGCCGCACGGTCAATTATTGCTACTCATAA
Source organism: Argynnis bischoffii washingtonia (assembly GCA_033884665.1). Lineage (NCBI taxonomy): Eukaryota > Metazoa > Arthropoda > Insecta > Lepidoptera > Nymphalidae > Argynnis > Argynnis bischoffii. The sequence goes on along the minus strand of CM066609.1, from coordinate 14,158,690 downwards.
TCATGGACGTCAACCAAACAATAGTACTAAAATACCATTAGACTCCCCATTACACCCCTTGGTTATATTATTTACCTATAATGTGTATGTATTTAAAGTTAAAATATATATGTGTAGTGTATCAACTATCTGGTATCCATAACATAAGCCTCGTACTAGATGGTGATGGAACTAGATGGTGCTGTGTGTTAATGTCCCAACATATTTATTTATTTATTTGCAAACGATGCCCATTTACTGACTGATGACATTAGCAGCTTGCAATATGTTCTTCGCCACCTAAGCAAGTCATGCAGAACATTTGGAATGATAATTAGTCTCTCTAAAACCCAAATTCTAAAACAGCCTGCACGTCTATAGCAGACACTACTCAGATATTATTGGGTAGAAAATCCCTTGAGTAAGTATCATCATTTCAGTATCTAAGCAGTTGTAATGAAAATTCCCTATAAACTGTAATCTTCTCTTGAATTGCAAAGGCAGCGGCATCTTTTGAGAAACTTCAGGCTCAAGTTTGGCGTTCTTATGATCTGCATCTTCCATTCATCAGCCATTGCCCATGTTGCTCCATGCTACTACATCATATCTTCGTATGCGCTAGCAGGACAGAATTTCAAATAAAGAAGTTTTAAGAAGCATAAAGCTGAGTAGCATAAAGTCAATGTTGGTCAAGGGCGAACTGAGGTCGTGTGGACACATTATGCGAATTCGGCTTCAAATTCCTGAATACCAAAGACTCAAAGCTGTAGGAGGGCAAGCGCAAACGTGATGGTCAATTTTTGATCTACAAGGATCTTCTTAAGCGTCATCTTACCGTGTGTCATATCAAACCTGAGGAGTAAAAAGAGTTTGTGCAACAAAGAAAATATTGATAAAATTTTGTTAACAAGGCTATTGAATTTTTCGAAAAACTCCTTAGCCTCCCTACGCCTTTTTTACACCTAAAACCCTGCCGCTCTGATGTACGCAGTTTATAAGGCTATTGACGGATTAGTCAAGACCGATATCATCATTATTGTGCATTATAGCGCTAATTGCTTGTTTATGAACTTTCAAACTTTTCGGCAACCTTTCGTTCATAATTCAGAAAGTAGAAGAAAGCATAGAGATGGGAGATATTAAATTAATATTTTTGTGCTGTATATTTAACGAAAACTTACGATAACTCAAGGAAGTGCCTACCAATATTTAGTTATAGACTGTAGCAAATAAATAAAAATGGTTACAAATGTAATAAATTTATGTCAAAATTCAACATTTTACTTTTTTTTACATAAAAAAATCGTTAGATTAAATTACTTAATAGCTCAATCTTAAGAGAGAAGCAAAGAATCAATCCTAATATCAGCAAGATCAAATATTTTGTATACACGTGTGTTTCTACCAGCTGCCTATACAAATTAATTATTTTTAGTGGAACTCAAAGAGCCGCAATTATCCCTTCAAAGAGCCTCATGCGGCACGCGAGCCCATTTACCGACCCCCTGACTTAGAGTTAATATATACATAATAAAAATTATGTTTACGTATTATACATAGATTTTTCTGCAGTAAAAATAGCTTTGCGAAGAAACAATATTATTTACTCAAAGAAAAAGAATATATAAAAAAGGAAAAGTTCCTTCAATCATCCTAATTCCCATGGGTAATAGTTCGTTCGGCTTAAGATGTCATCTCTTTCGCTATCACAATATTAGAACAATTAGTTTGAGACTTTCAATATTGTTTGAAGCAGTATTGATTCAATTATCTTAGAATGACTAGGGATTCGCGGTTACCTGGTGTCAAAATGTCATGGTGAAATATTGTCTTCTATTTGAACTGGAGGAAGTCCACTTTGCTCTGAACTTTAATAAATAATAACTATAATCACATTACCTACTATTATAATTAATTGCCGGTGATGTGGGTAGCATGTGTACATGAGCTGTACATCCAGAATCTCTGGGTTCGAGTCCCGAGTTATTGAGTTTTTCTGTTAAGGAAGTCCCAGTAACAGCCCGGAGTTGGGAAGTTGGCGGTGTTTCACCCTCGTATCTCGGAGAATACGTAAAACCGTCGGTCTTGCGCCTGATCTCTCGCTGGTCATGTCGAGTAGTTCTTCCACCGGAGTATAAGAGTGACAGGAATAGAGAGTGCACTTGTGTTTGTCCGGATACGCGCTGAACTTTAATATCATCTCCTTCGCAGATGGCTAGTCTCAATGAGCTTGACCACCGTGGCTGAAATCGATTGGGAGGACATTATTATCATTACAATTAATGTGAAAGGTTATATGTTTGTGAGAATATACGTTACTCCCTCACTTTGAAACGGCTGGATGGTTTGGATGAAATTTAGTACCTACAAAATTATTTTTAGTGATAAAATTTGCGAAAAAGTCATTCGTAATGTATAATATTAGAAGCAAAAAAATCATTATCGTTTAACAATTTTTATTTTACTATTTAAACATACGCTCCAATTAAATATTTTCGTCATTTCAAAGTCGGTTAAGTACCTACCATCATTAAGCCTGTAATACGTGACGAGTTCAGGTGACGAATTACCTCGGTTGATTAAGCCGGGACAATATTGGGGTGTTCCAGCGAGTGATCACATAAAAGAATGTAATACCATGTTAACTTCCTCTTTGTTTTAAATTAAAGTATAAAAGGACTGCATAAATTTCGATACTAAAAATTTTAGAAAAATGATTTTTCAAAACAAGCTTTTATTTAAATCCTCTAAAAAGTAGAAAATAAACTTTAAATCAAATCCATCAATTTATTACATTACACAATATATTATATAATGATATAAAAGCTTAGGAAGATATTGAATTTACAATGCTGATTGTGTTTCACTTATAGTATTTGCTTATTGTGGAATGTACTATGGAAATGATAAATCGACATTTTGTAACTTCCGCCATATTGGATACTAGCGACTCACCCTCGCTTCGCTTCGGGTTCATCTCTAGACAAAAACAAATCTATCCCACGGGAATCGTACATTTTTCCGGGATGATATATAGCCTATAGCCTTCCTCAGTTAACAGACTATCTAATGCAAAAATAATTTTTCAAATCGGATTAGTAGTTCCTGAGATTAGCGCGTTCAACCAAACAAACAAACTCTTCAGTTTTATAATATTAGTATAGATTAGTACAGATAAAATGACGACATTTAAGTAATTGTGCATTATTACGAGAATCAAACGTGTGTGCCAAATTTCAGCTCATTCTAACACTGGGGAGTGGTTCATATTGAACTTGCAAGATTTGATTACAGACAGACACCGGGACAAAAAACTAAATAAAAGCTTGCAAAAAGTTCTTTTTAACTTAAAAGGGGAAAGCACTCAATTCGGTTGTAAGTTTTTAGTGTGTAAACCCGATATATGCGTCATTTATGAACAGATTTTGATACTTTTTTTTAATGAGTAAGTTATCTCAAGTGTAGCTCATTTAAATTTTAATAATAAATTCCACTTTAAAGATAGAATGATTATTTTTAAGTTGTTTCAAAGTGGACGTACTTTTATTAATTAAAAGGTAATTATATTATCATAGATATAATTACAATATTACATAGATATCGTTTCTACTACACTGTTGGTTTTAACGAAGTTAGAACATTATTAAGTCTCTTTAAGGATTCAATTATTAAAAAAAATCGAGATAATCTTTGACTTATAAGTTTTCAAATTGATACTACTTACATAAGCCAAAACGCTAGATTAGTGCTAGCATTCGATATGCTATAAAATAATATTTTATGTAGCGTAAAAATACATATTTAGTTTTACCGTTTAGTATAAATTTCTCAGAGATGAGATATTTCCCGTAGTAAAAAATATCTTCTATGTTGATTCAGATAACCAACTATCATCATACCAATTTCCATCAAAATCTGTCTTGTGGTTTTCTCGTGATGCGTTTCCAGACAGACTGACAGATAAAAGTTGTAAAAATTGTAACTAGATTCGGCCTCTATATCGATAATAATGACTATTACAATAAGATTTTCCAAAAAATATATAATGTACAGATTCGACCCAATTAGAATTTTATTATATTTACAGATTATTATTATAGTTTGTAGTTGTAAACTACGTAATATTCATTTCAGTACAAATACATAAACTTAACTTAAAACTTATAACTTAACTAACTTTTCAAAGAACTCTTCTATTTTGTAAATATAGTGAAAAGCTTTTTTTTACAAGTGTTATTTAAATAAAGGTCTACTTTATCGGATAAAAGTAACATTTACACGCAGGAGGTGAAATGAGCGAAAAAATATACATAATTCGATAATAAAGCGACGAATTGCGGTGATGAGGCGTGAAGTGCGGGCCAAGTTAATACTTTCATGAGAATACTGAATACAAAGTGATACAATTTATTTCAGTTTTGGTTAAACGTTGTTGTAAACTTTGAAATAAGAATAAAATATGATTTTTTAAGAGTAAAGACTATAATTAAACTCATTTATCAGAGAGTTTTAGAGTTTTTTTCCACTGAGTTTCTTCCGGCAGTTCTTTTCATCACTGTGGCATTTTTTGCCAAAATGGTGTTAGAGTTTTTCAAAAATAATAAGTGTTTCTTAAAATACCAAATATTAGGATTTTTTTTATTAAAAAATAGGAGTTTTTATGTATTACCTATGTAGTTTGATATTTTTTGGTTTGGTTTCAAGCAAATAAGCGTCGGATATCACTTAAAGTACCAGTATGAAAAGGAAACTATATATTTCAAATTGTAGTCTACAATTTACAAACATATTAAATTTTATAAAAATATAACTCCGTTGGGACAGCTTGCGCTGCCGTGACCAGGATTCGAACCTGGGTTACTACGGCCACAACGTAGGGTCCTAACCACTAGACAATCACGGCTATCGGAGTTGGTGATTCTACTACCAAATTTTACTTGTACTGCTGTACAAAGTCTGACTTTCTCTTGGTAAATCAACCGTGTCCAAGTAACGTATTTATTTATTTTTTTTTAAACTTTTACATCTATACTTATATAATATTAATATTATAAAGCTGAAGAGTTTGTTTGTTTGTTTGGTTGAACGCGCTAATCTCAGGAAATACTAATTCGATTTGAAAAATTCTTTTTGCATTAGACAGCCCGTTAACTGAGGAAGGTTATAGGCTATATATCATCCCGGAAAAATGTACAGTTCCCCTGGGATAGATTTGTTTTTGTCTAGGGACGAACCCGAAGCGAAGCGAGGGTGAGTCGCTAGTTTTACATATTACTTGTGCTTGCTTGCGACTCCATTTGCATAGTTTATTTATGTATACATTATGACACAGTGACAGACACGGATAAAATAAAATAAACATAAATTTGTTGGGACATTAACACATAGCACCATCTACCAGTAGCTCCATCGTAAGTTTCGAGGCTTGTGTTATGGATACCAGCTATTACATTATTATTACATTACATTATTATATTAGTTCATATACTACACATATGTATATAACTTTAAATACATAGGTAGTATAAATATAAACACCCATGAGTGGAGTTTTTACATTCGTGCTGTCCACACAAATGAATGCCCCCAGCGGGATTCGAAACCGCAACCCCTGGCACTGCAAGTAGGGTCACTACAAACGGAACCAAACCTGTTGTCAATAATAAAAACTAAAGGAAAAAATACTAGAAAGAAGGATAAACTTAACAGAAAGGGGCAAGATGTACGTATGTATAATAGAATTACTTTGTAGATGTTGCCTTACGGTGAAGGAAAACATCGTGAGGAAACCTGCATGTCTGAGAGAACCTATTAAGTTTTCGAAAGACATGTGAAGTCCCCCAATCCGCACTTGGCCAGCGTGGTGGACAATGGCCTGATCCCCCTCGTGAAGGGAGGCCCGTGCCCAGCAGTGGGACGTTAAAAAGGGCTGAATACATATATAGGAAAAACTATACTCGAGTAATTTTACATAATAATACATAATATATAAATTTTATTGAGTTTATTATATAACTAGCGACTCACCCTCACTTAGCTCGGGTTCATCCGTAGGTAATTCTTTAAATTGACATAACTTGTTTATTTATGAACTGATTGAAATAAAACAATAAATATTTACTAAATATTCAGTGAAACCTAACATACATTAGTAAAAACTACACCCAGATCGATTAAGCCTATTTTGAGATTAGCGCGCACGAACTCACCGACAAACAGACAAAAAATCTAAACTTCATTGTTGTGGGTTCCATTGCATTAATAAACCCCCAATAATAGTTTTTCTCGAATATCTACCACGTACAGACAGCGATCAGTTATAATTTTATTATATGTATAGATATAGAAGACGAGTCTTGTTTAATGAAATCAATAATGTAAATAAATTCAGTATAAATTAAAAAAATCATATAATTTTCAAATGGATTACTAAATTTCAACATTTACCCGTGTAACATTAACCAAATTATCTCGACATCGTAACAGTAGATACATAGTACCCAAAAGTACTCGTACGTTACCCGTAAGCGACGAACGAAGTTACCCGTAACGAAAGTTACCCGTAGCTTTGCTGTCTCTATTTCGTGGAAAAAGCCGAGAGGCGCTTTAGCTCGAAGCTAATGTGAGATATTTTAACAATATGTATTAACATCGGACAAGTGCGAGTTGGACTCGCACACCAAGGGTTCCGTGTCATAATCATGTTTTCTTTTTAAATTTTTTTTACGTTAAAATTAAATATATATTTCCGCCCTTCTGTAGTGGCATAAATAAGTATGTATTTTTTAGTATTACTATAAGAAACTATATAAATAAGTATATATTTCTTAATAAAACAAAAAACATCCTATATTTCAACAAAATTAAAGAGTGCGTGTATGAATGTGTACACGCGCAAGAAGCAAAACTTATGTGGGTTATCGGTATTCTTTATGAAATTAAATTTATATTTTAAATAATTAGGATAGGTGAGATATTAAAAATAACGCATATTAGGCATATTACAATCATATATTTATAGAATATCATTTAAGGAAAGAATAATTGCCACCGTCGTAGTATAAAATATATATATATATATATATATATATATATATATATATATATATATATATATATAATATTATATATCATTTATCAGACAACAACAACGCCAATTACCATGGCAACAAACGTTCGCCTCGCTCGTTTTACACTTTTCATAACGCATTCACCAACTTTCTCCCCAAGTCAAGCGTGCGTAAAGAAGTTTTACTTCAAAAATCACTCAGAAATTTCTTAATGAATTCTAAACATCTATATAGAGATATGCACACAAACTTATGTGGACATACGATTTTTTTTCATCTCAGTTAGATATATGGAGCGCCACCCTTATTTTACTCTTTTGTAATTTGACTACGGAATTGTCTAACGATTTACATGAGATACTTAGGTACCTAACAAATTTAAGCAATGTAGCACCACCTTCGAGTAAAGTTGCAGTATCATCCGCACAGACGAACCGACAGACCGATAGTTTTGGCGAAATTATAAATCTACTGTTATTTATTAGTAAACTTGGCTACGGAACCCTAAAATTTAAGTTTAATAGCAGTATGTTACATTGTACAATGGCTGAAGGAACGACATGAGTTCAATTTTGGAAAGATATCTAAGAAAAAACGGTTAATCCTTTAGCTAAATTGTATTAATATAGTGTTGTTTTATCACTAAATCATTTTACCTACTAGTTTTTTACTGTATGTCATGATACTTAGTAACATTTATAAGATGCATATACATTTTTAAATTATATAATGACTAGCGACTCGCCCTCACTCCACTCGGGTTCATCTCTAATTAAGTTTTAACGTTTAGTGTAGATTTCTCAGAGATGAAATATTTTCCCGCAGAAAAAACTCGTTGACCCGGATAATCAGCTATCATCATACCAAATTTCATCAAAATCTATCTGTCCAGTGGTATTCTCGTGATGCGTTACCAGATAGACAGACAGACAGACAAACAAAACTTCTTAAAATTATAGAGTGGGCCTGGGTATCAATAATAATGATGATTTCAATAAGATTTTCCAAAAAATATTGAATGTACAGATTCGACTCAAAATTGTATTAAATGTATAATTATGAAGTTGTAACGGGTTTTTTTTTTAATTTAATTTGCACTAAGATGACTAAAATGAGGAAGCTTGTTAGAAAATTTAAAAATATTTTTTTAATAACAAAAACATTCAACAGAAAAATTAGCCTCATATTAAAAAAAAGCACTTCAAGTATTAAATTAATTACCTAGAGATGAAATGACTTTCAAATTGTGGTATTCCAATTTATGTTGAGCATAATTAATTTAGATAATTAGGTATTCTTAGTCTAAGATCTATACAATTTACGTAATTAATATTCTACTAATATTATAAATGAGAAAATTTGTGAGGATGTATGGATGTCGGAATGTATAGATGTATGGATGTTTGTTACTCTTTCACGCAAAAACTACTTAATGGATTTTAATGAAACTTTACAATAATATAGCGCATACATCAAAATAACACATAGATTATTTTTATATATAATTATAAATATCGCCACTAGGAAAACAAAAACAAATCTATCCCACGGGACCCGTACATTTTTCCAGTATAAGGTATCAGCATGCCAAATTTTACTAAATTAGGTGCATAAGTTGTTGTGTATTAAGCTGTTTAAATTACGGGAGCACTTTAATTTTCCGGGATGAAAAGTCTCTAATATGGTGACCGGGGATATAACAGACAAACAGGCAGAGAAACAAAAAAATTTAAAAAAAAACTGTATTTGTTCTATTCCTCTTCTTACATCCCCTTGACGTTTTTAGCATTTTTTTTCTATGTACAGATATTTTACCTCTACAGTTTTATTATATGTATGGGTAAGAAGTCGCAGTACATACAATTTCATTCTCTTTGTTTGGCAGTTCAGTCTTGGAGACGTAACAAACAAATACTCTAACATTTTTAACATTATGAACTATAAAAATAACACAATATTGTACAACGTCAATATGAAAATAATTTTTAATATAATGCAAAAACTTATTGTCTGCAATACTATTAACAATTTAAACTGGAGCAACTACGTTACGTAAATGAAGGTAGTGAAAGTTACGTTCGAAGTTAGCGTTTTAAGAATTGTTATTTTGCCGTTACCGTCACCAACTCCGATAGCCGTGATCGTCTAGTGGTTAGGACCCTACGTTGTGGCCGTAGTAACCCAGGTTCGAATCCTGGTCACGGCAGCGCAAGCTGTCCCGGCGGAGTTTTAATTTTTGAATAATATTTATTATTGTTATTTTGTCAGTTTCTCGTCTTTTGTTTTGCAGCAAGTTTAGGATAGTTTATGAATTAAAAAGGTACATTATATTCTATTTTTTATTCTTATAGATAGAAGTTAGTCCTATGGGATATTAGGATGTGTAAAAAGTTATTCAAATACGTGCGAAGGGTAGGGTCTAGATGTAGCGAGGACGCTCATGTTTTATATTAGCTAGATGATTTTTTAAATTGACATAACTTTTTTATTAATAAACCGATAAAATAAATATTAAATATTAAGTGCAGCTTACCACAATATATTTGTGAAAATTGCATCCAAATCGGTTTAGCCCTTTCTGAGATTAACGCGCACAAACGCATAGAAAAACAAACAAACCGACAAACCGACAAACAGACAAAAAAAAACTAAAAATCATTGTATTGAGTTCTATTGCGTTAATAAAGATCCCTAATAATAGTTTTTCTCAAATATCTTCCATGTACAGACAGCGATCAGTTACAATTTTATTATATGTGTTGATAAAACATGAGCACTATATAGAATACTATAGAATACTACGCCAATCCCAATCGGAATACAAAGTTTTGACTTTTGTTTTTTTTTGTATTTATTCAAGTTTTTAGTTTTTTTTTTCAATCTAAAAAATACTATATAACAAGAAAGAACCGCGAGCGAAGCTCGATCGCCCAGGTATTATCATTTTAATATCAAAAATTATATTAATATTTAGTTTAGATTTCTCAGAGGTGAATATTTTCTCGCAATAAAAAGTATCCTATATGTTGACCTGGATGACCAGCTATCATCATACCAAATTTCATCATAATCTGTCTAGTGGTTTTCTCGTGATACGTTCCCCGACAGGCAGACAGACAAAACTTCTAAAAATTATAGATTCGGCCTATGTATCAATAATAATGATAATTTCAATATGATTTTCCAAAAAAATATTTAATGTACAGATTCTATTCAGAATTTTATTATATGTATAGATAAATATATAATAGCTTATTTAATATTTGAAGTCAAACATCGTCGAGGAGTAGAAATGTAACTAAACTTCCTTGATGTGATAGTTAAATCAAATACATCTTTAGCTTGGTAAAGCCCTTGAGAGACAGGTTACTGTTAATTTAATAGTCTATTTGTATAAGATCCAACAATACCGTACGTCCTTTAGAAGTACCTACATTATATATATATATATATATATATATATATATATATATATATATATATATATATATATATATATGTATGTATATATATAATAGTCTTAAAATTAATCATACATTTAAGAAATGTATTATGCTTTCATTAATTACGAAGCGTAACTGTTCGTTCGTATTGTACTCGTATTAATTTGTAAAGTGTTCAATTACTCGGTAAATGAAGTCACAAGTAAATGGATTTGGGTTAACAGTATTGAGTAAATGTTATCTTTGAAAATGAAATTGCCTTTAGGTATATATAAGTAAAGTAGAATATAAGTCTTTTACATACATAATATGTATATTGTATAATGATGGCAGCAAGCTCATTTGAAAAGTCAAGTGAAGGTGTCAAACTCAGGTTTCACACTCCTGAGATTATCATTTGTACCTATTAACACTTGTTAATACGGTGAAGAAAGTTATCATAAGAAAGCTGTATGTTATAAAGAATCTAATTAGTTTTCGAAAGAGATAATTCTGCCAACCCGCCAGAAAGGTGGACTTTTCGTACTGGCTTATTTTTATCTCTTCTTAAACTGCCTTGGTGGTCTAGTGGCTAGCATGTACGGCTATAGATCCGTAAGCCCTGCGTTCGAGTCCCGAATCAGGCCAATTTAGGTTCAATACCTAAACTTGCCCAGGCAGGTTTGGATGGGGAGTAAATTCATGTAAGTCGTCATCGACATGGTCACGCGACGTATTAACGATAACACTCAAAGTGTCAATAGACGTCAAAACCAGATAAATGTAAACAGTTTTAATTTACAAATTTTAATTTAAGATCAAACAATTAATTTGAATGTCCAAAAATAACAACTGTTTGTTAATAGTTTTAAGCTTTCACTTCTATCGGCAGTACTTATGACTGCTTTTTTTATTTCAAATTTTATTATATCAAAAGCTCAAGTGTCAACGCAAATGTTATTCTATACGAGTCCCCATACCATAATAATCCCATGATCTAAGTCATAGTCACTGGTTATAATCATTAAATAAACATAAACCAGTAAATATTCATATTTTAAATGTCTAAAATTGCAACTAAAATAACGACGCAAATATTTTTTTCTCAAGCAAACAATCTTTCAGAAGAAGCATATTTCACATTCATTTTATTTTAACGTACAACAAATCTCAAACCGCTCAAGATACTCGACATTTAAAGTCTTTGATACTCATTTTCAAGATTCCAAAAAGGATCTAAAAAGCTCGGAGATGACAGGAATACTCATATATATTTTTATTTATATATGATTCTCTAGACGATTTTAATATTAAAATTATAAATGTTAGTAAAAGTTAGTAAAAATAATAATATGTGCTTTTTTCTTACTTATTTGGTAGATACATGCATTAATAAAATATGTGACTTATAAGGATGTTCTATATAATCTCATATTCTGAAATTCTATCAAATTGGCGTAACTAATACGAAGTTGAAAGTATATGGTTAAAGCTTCAAGTTTAATTATTTCAGACCCTGCCCTTATTAAAAAGTTTATAATTATTAATTATTATACTTTATAACAAAGATTTCTTTCTTTCAACAGTTGTAGTAGTAACTCTTTACATATGGTATTGTGCAAGGAGGTATGTACATTGTACATATCGCATTTATATTTAAATAATTAATAAATGACAAGCATTTATATATTTTTTATCCATTTTTTGAGGTAATAAAAATGTAATCCATTGTTCAAGTATACACAGGTTTGAACTGAATTTTGGAAAAATCGCACTTTGGTGGCAAATGTTTGTACATTACATATCTACATTAATATTATAAAGCTGACGAGTTTGTTTGTTTGTTTGTTTGATTGTTTGTTTGTTTGGTTGAACGCGCTAAGCTCAGGAACTACTGGTTGGAATTGAAAAATTCTTTTTGTGTTGGATAATCCATTTATCGAGGAAGGCTTTAGGCTATATAACATCACGCTACGACCAATAGGAGCGGAGCATAAATGAAAAATGTTGTAAAAACGGAAAAAAATGAATCCTTTTGAGAGGTTCCGTTGCGTGCGCTGCGTAAACGGTTAAAGTTACGCAAAAATCGTGTATGACGGAATTGTTTCCCTTTAAGAGTTCTAAAAAAAAATCCGCGACAGCATATATCTTTTAAGGTTGTAACTCAATGTAACCCTTTTTATGGTAATCAAATTTGTTCTAAAATAATGCATTACTTCAGAAGGTGTTTTTATAAACATTATACTAATCCTTAACCAAATAAATACGTTATTCATCACAAGTATTGAAATTCACAAGTATTCAATGAATATCTTAGGAGATATCATAGTTTTAAAATATACATATTTAACTTTACACGGACTATGGGTGAGCGCGCGCTCAGCCCGATGCAAGGCGAAGGCGCGGCGGGGCGGTCGTGAGAGGGGAGGGCGCTGGCCGCCGCCCGGTAGCTCTGCGAGCAGTCACTATTCTACGCAGACGAAGTCGCGGGCAAAAGCTAATTATAAATATAAACACCTATGACTGGCATGAGTGTTTATTTATAATATGTACGTATTTAAGGTTATATATGTATAGTGTATCTGGTATCCATAACACAAGCGATTGGTGAAGCATCTCGTAATATACCCACAAAAAATACAGACCTCTGCCATTAGAATAAAGCATGTCCTTTTTTTTGAGATCAATCAAAAGAAAGGCCATAACATGGCCTGGTTGGCAATCACTAAAATATATTTCTTCATATAAACTCTTCCACCCTTATAAATTAAATTAATTAAATCAAAAAAGTATTTATTGCCATAAAAAAAGAGTTAAATAAAGTAAACAATTAGTAGAAGCTTAAAGTAAATTATGGCACAAGGTAATAACTCAGCTGATGCCGCTAAGACCGAAATCTCAAGCAGCGCTGATTTTCAGTTACACCCAGCTCCCTAGGGTGTTGAGGTAAATTGTTTAATCGAAATCCTTTAGGTGTTCCATTTTCTAATGATTATTTTTATGTTATTGCGAATATCCATCTCTTATTTCTATTCTTTGGTCTACACATGAATTTAACATTTATATAATTAACTAGCAACTCACCCACACTCCGCTCGGGTTTGTCCCTAGTTACGTTTTAATGCTTAGTATAGATTTCTTAGCGATTATATATTTTCCTGCAGTAAAAAGTATCCTATATGATGACCCGGATAACCAGCTATAATCATACCAAATTTCATCAAAATCTGTCCAGTAGTTTTCTCGCGATGCAGTCACAGACAGATAGACAAAAATTCTAAAAACTATAGATTCGGCCTCTGTATCGATAATAATGACTATTTTAATGAGATTTTTCAAAAAATATTTAATGCACAGAATCGACTCAGTTAGAATTTTATTATATGTATAGATATCAGTATATAAAATAATCAAATAAGGATATCTGTCTCAAAAAGGTTATTCTATCAAAATTTATCGTTCAATCTCTAACATTGATTACATACATATTTCAATAGGGCGCGACGTCGTGATCCGTTCGAACAGTAGTGAGTCAGCTTAATTACTGCCATGTTTGGAAAAGCTCCATTTTACTAGGATTTCAATAGTTAGAACTTCGAATTGAGAGCTTTTAAATATTTACTGAATCCTGTCAATCGATACTATAGTTTTAAAGGTTTTTTTTATTAAAGTCAAATAACATATACAGAATTGTAGATATGTTTATTGTTTTTAGCAAATAAAACATTGATATTTTATTACTATATGCATTTTTAACATTACCTTACTTAAAAGTGTACAGGAACTACTTACCAAATAAATACTTTACAGATTACAGATTAAATACGATACAAAAACATAAAGAAGGCATATAAAAATAAATAAGCCTTTTTATGTTATGGTATGGTAACCTTATTAAAGTAACATAGATTAAAATGTGGACATTACAAAAAAATAACAAAGCTCGGATTTAAATTAAAAAGGCATTAATAGTAAAATGATGCAAGAATATACTTTTATACAAAAGCTATTGTTTCTTTATATTAATAATAAAAGAGTAACCTAACCGGCAATAAGGTTTTTAACCTCCCACTTGTTGGGCACGAGGCTTCCTTCAATACGAGGGGGATCAGGCCATAGTCCACAACACGTCTTTCGAAAACATGCTAGGTTCTCTCAGACATGCAGGTTTCCTCCTAATGTTTACCATTACCACAAGGTAAGTGTTAGAAATATCAGAAATGATTTGCACATGAAACTCTCTGATGAGATGCGAGACCTAGGATTTGAACCCGTTTCACTTGGTTTTCCAAGCGAGCGCGTTACCACTGGGTTACCACTGTCTACCTGTCTGATATTTTGTATATTCTAACCCTACTCTGTAGAAAATATTAGACCCTGGATACGGAACCACAAATAAAAATCTATACTAATAACCGTACCTCATCATTATGGATGTCTTTTATGTAGAAAGTGTTTGATATACCTGTATTAAAAATTCTCACAGCACTAACAGGCCATAACAGTATTAGGCATCTTATATGTAGAGTAAAACTACATTTTAACGTCCCACTGCTGGGCACGTGCCTCTCTTCAAGACAAGGGGGATCAGGCCATAGTCCACCACGATGGCCAAGTGCGAGTTGAGAGACTTCAGATATCTTTCGAAAATTTTGTCTTTCAACAACTTAATTTATAAAACAATTAATTTATAAAACTCAAATACAATTCAAATTTAAAAAAATGATGCAACATTAAATAATTTTTTAGTAATATTGTTTTACTGAATGTCATGAGGCAACAACCAGTTCTGAAAGAAAACTGAGAGTACCACTAGAACTTATAGACGAACAAATTCTATAAAAAGCTAATATAACAAGAAACAAAGCTTTGACTTAAGGGAACAGATTCCATTATTAAAGATAAATGCGCTGAAACGTAGATGCATTCACAATTTGCGATCCTCATTAAATGCAGCTGTTCTTAAAATATAAGCCGTAGAGTCCCGTTGATATATGAACCTCTACGTTAAAACGTGCAGAAGACATTACTCTAGAGTCAAAGCTCATATTTTGAGATGAAATCTTCTTAAATTTCACGGATAATACTCGAAAATAACAAAAAAACAAATGTGTAGTGTATATAATTGTTATTATTTTTACTACTTTATTTTTAGGACGTCATTTCAATTTTAAATAAAACTATATTTTCGGTTTTCTCTCGCGAATTTGTTTTGACTTTTGGAAGAAATTGGCTTCAATCAATCAATAAATAGTTAATTCAAAATAGAAAACAATAGTGTTTTTTTTTTAATATGTCCGGCCATCGAACGCTTCTCTAACAATAAAGACTCTTTGAAATCGTTCAATGCAGTAAAAAATATATATTACGGTCAACGCCACACAAAAAATAAATATCCTACAAGTTGAGATCTTTTTTCGAAGTCGCTTAACAGATAAAGATAAATAAAACTTTTTTTGTCTTAATAAATTCAATTTCTCTCATTTTAATAAAAAAAACCACATCTTTCGCTCGGTTACTTTATGTACTGGAATAAATATATTTCCATTCAAAAATATTATAGACGAACGCACGATTTCCTTCTGCCGATCTTGTAACTTGATTGCTTGCTAAATTGTAGTTTTTGAATTAATATAAATATTTAAATATAATGCCCTAATATGGTTTTGACATAAGTACTCAAATAAAATATTCAATATGAAGTTCTGAATCGCACTATACTATTTTAATATATGCGAAAATTTGTATGTATGTGTATTTGTTACTCCTTAAGGCCAAATCAGCTGGACAGATTTTTATGAAATTTAGTACACAAATAACTATAACTATAACTTGATGTATATATAGGCTATTGTTAGGCTCCCAGAGATGCATGTAAGCGAAGCGAGGGTAAATCTGTAGTTTTAAATTTTATATTTAGCAAATTAACTTGTACTTCTTGACGGTTGCTAAATATATTTAAAACATTAATTACAAATTAAGAATTTTACTGCAAGTGGTCCAAACCATTTAAACTGGAGCAACTACGTTACGTAAATGAAGGTAGTGAAAGTTGCGTTCGAAGTTAGCGCTTTAAGAATTGTTATTTTGCCGTTATCGTCACCAACTCCGATAGCCGTGATCGTCTAGTGGTTAGGACCCTACGTTGTGGCCGTAGTAACCCAGGTTCGAATCCTGGTCACGGCAGCGCAAGCTGTCCCGGCGGAGTTTAATTTTTTTTTTATTATAACTTTTTTATTTTATCAGTTTTATGTCTCATGAGTTTTTAAAAACTAAAAGACACTTTAATTTTTTCAAACACAAATAACGAACACATTACTATATATATCTACTACTATCAATCTACTATCTATATAATATACCTAGTTGTATTTGAATAGATATTTCTTAGATTTACGCGAATACTAGCCTTTATTAAATAAATTTGTTTTAATTTTCTCGTGACCATGATTGCTGTAAAGCATTCGGAACGCCTAGAACTAAAAACCTAAATAAATTCATGAAAAAACCCGAAAAGATAGTTTAATTTTAAAATAGATTAGATATTGATAATTTTACTGTAAAATAACTATTATACTCTAAGCCCAGAAATACAACTGTAAAATTTGTAAAGAATAATGTTGTTTAATATGCGTGAAAAGTAGTGCGAATGACTTCAAGGATTAAAATTTAATGTTTAAATTCTAATACGGCAAAAACTAATGTCTTTGAAATTTTCACAAGCGATTACATTTCGTTCACAAGCCTTAGGCATTAGCATAAGGGACGTTTCTAGCTTAGGCTTAGTTCACATTGCTTATATTTTGATATTATTGCAATACTTGTATTTAAATAAAATAAATAAATATTTTGGGACATTAACACACAGCACCATCTGGTTCCATGGTGAGCTACGAGGCAAGCCTCGTTTAATTTAGTTATTATTAGTTTGCTTTTTTCTGTTTCTACTTTTTCGGAAAGAAAATATCTTCAGTAGAATTGACGAAAATATACTCAACTGGAAACGAGTATTACTTTTTTCCAAAATTATTATAATGTTTATTTTACACCATAAAAGCCTGGACGTGATCACAACATACACTAGCTATATAAAAAATCTCTTATAAAATCATTTATTATATAAAGTTCTTCAACGTACAAACATAAATATAGTTTTATTTAATTTAACAATAGAAGATAACATAGAAAACACACATTACCTATAAAAGAATGACTAAATTTTAAAATAAAATTCAGCAGGCGGAGCAGCAAACGCTCGCTTTAAAACAATTTTATTTGAACTGTAAAGGATTATACACATCTAATTTCTTGCTTTTCAAGCAAGAATGATTTTATATGACAAATTATTCGTACTATTATTATCAATGTAAAGATCGCCTATGATGTTACCCTGTGACCTTAAAGCCGTTATTGGCACTGAGCAAAACCTGTAATGGAATAAATAATTCGTATTACATTCACTATGATATAACATTCTTAACTCTACTGATCTTATAGCTAGTTAACAATATACCCATCCACAGAGGTATAATAATAAAATTAGATAATTATTTCTATTTCAAAAATTATTATTAATATACTAGGACTTACCCTCGCTTCACTCGAGTGCGTTCCTAGATACGTTTCAATATTTTTGAGCTGAATCCTGCACCTTTAAAAATAAAAGTGTCAGTGAAATTCTCGTCAAAATCGGTTCAGCCGTTTCGAAAATTAGCCGAAACAAAACGACAGACACACAAAAATGTTTAAAATTATGTTTTTCTTATAAGTACCGTATATAATTTCATATGCATTTAGTAAAAAGCTGTTATTTTGACATTACAAACAGATGCTTCAATTTTATTTATCTGTATAGATTACATAATTTATGGCATAAAAAGTTTCGGTCAGCCTTAACTCGGTAAGAGTTAATTAGTTACGCCTAAAAAAAATAAAAAAATTAAAGTAAAATCGCCTTCTAGGCACTACGGGGGCTTTCATTTACTATAGATACCTAATCAAATATTTCCGAAATCGGTGCCAGCCGACAATACTTTAAGATATGTAATAGGTCAAATAATGTCCTTTAATAGCTAAAATATTATACACAAATTTGTGAAGTATTTATAAATATCGAATTAGATTTGCTTTGCTTTGCATCGGCATAAATTCGCTTATATATATATATATATATATATATATATATATATATATATATATATATTAACTTTTTCTTTTGTGTATCTCGAAGTCATTTTTTTTTAAGTTTTATTTTACTATTATTAGTGTAACGTAGAAGTAGCAAATTTCTAAGAAGAAAGTATTGCAATAAACTATTCGTTTAAGCCATTTAAATTAGTTTGATGCTATTTTTGTATGAAGACTAAAATCGCTTTTATTACTAACACTAAAGAACAGACTCTAAAATCCAAATTCTAAGGTCAAAAACCAAACAAATCCATATTCTCAGTAAAATAGTATAGTCCTTATTTCATGGTTTTTCCTGATTTTCTCGAAAATTTTATACTCTATTTAATTTTATGGGATCATCTCAGGACCTACCTTAACACGATACAGTTCAAAGTAATAGAATCGGTCAAGCCGTCTCTGAAAAATCGTTGAATATACTTAAAAAGATATACAGACAAACATAGAACATCCTCGTTTTTCGGAGTCGTTTAAAAATAGCTGACAATTTAAAAAAAAATATGGTACAAAAGCGAAAATCTATAGGATATTCAAGTAAATTGGTATAGGCACCTAGTATCTATCGTGTTAGGAACGCATTTGAAATGGACAAAAAGACGTTGAGTTTTAAAAAATTAATTGAATTATCATATTCTAGACGTGTATTAAAATTATCTTTTATATGGATTGAAAGAATAAATAAATAAATATGTTGGGATATTAACACACAGCACCATCTAGTTCCATGGTAAGCTACGAGGCTTGTGTTATGGATACCAGAGAGTTGATACACTACATATACATATATAGATATATATATATATATATATATATATATATATATATATATATATATATATATATATATATATATATATATAACTTTAAATATATACATGTTATAAATATAAACACCCATGACTAGAGTACAAACACTCGTGCTCATCACACAAATGAATGCCCCCAGCGGGGCTCGAACCCGCGACCGTTAGCACAGCAAGTAGAGTCACTACAAACTGGGCCAAACGTGTCATCGAATAAAGCAAAAGTAAAACAAATTTAGTTATAAGCTGCCTTGTTCACCAACCCGTGTTTAACACCGTAATTCATTATAATATTGTCTGTAACATGTACCGTAGTACACACCTACGACAATACAGTCGTTCTCATTAATAAAAAAGAAGGAAAGAGAAGAAAAAGAACGAGAATAAAGCAGATTATAAAATTTTTGATATTTAATTTAGATACAAGAATAAGAATTTAAAATTATCCCAAGACAAAAAGCGTTAGTCATCTGAAAGACAAACAGATCTCACCCAACACAACACAACTTTGGTAACAATTTTACCCAACTACCTGCCATTTTAAATTTATTATATTACTAGTATTTCCCGTGGCTCCGTCCGGGTTAATGATTTATGTGTACCCGAATAACCCATTTTGATTGTTCCGTACCCGAAGAGTGCCAACGGAACCCTATTACTAAGCCTCTGCTGTCCGTCCGTCCGTCCGTCTGTCAGAGGGCTCTATCTCATGAACCGTAATAGATAGAGTTGAAATTTCCACAGAGTATGTATTTCTATTACCGCTATAACAAAAAATAATAAAAAGAAATAAAAATAAACATACAAGAATATTTTTTTTTACATTCGTAATCGATCATCGAAGTTAATTTACTACATACATAGAGTATTAATATGACTATTAATAAAAAGTATATATACGATGATACGGAACCCTTCGCGTGCAAATTTGACTCGAACTTGACCGATTTTTATGTGTCTAGCAACAAAAATATAGCACTTTCATTCATTTCTTTAAGATAGCCCTTAAACCTATTTAATTCACTGCGTATTAAATCCGTTCTTAGCTGCTCATACTTAGTGGTAAACTAAGTTTCAGTATCAAGCCAAGTAGTTTTCAAGACATCATATTTAGTCAGTGAGTAAGTGAGTGAGTTTCTTTTATACATATAAATTCCTTTTTAAAAGCTTAAACTCATAGACTGATGCACTATTAAAGGCCTGTTGAAATTCAATACCAAATTCAAGCATTGAAGCATTGTATGATTGGAAACGAAATATCAATTAAAATTTAACATGACTTTGCAATTTAAAATCGCTATTAAACCTCGTAGTGCGGATATTTGTACACTAGCGACTCACTCTTGCTTCGCTCGGGTTAGTTCCTGGGTACGTTTTAACGGTTAGTAAAGATTTCTTAGAGATGAGATATTTTCTCGCAGTAAAAAAATCCATATGTTAACCAGGGTAACCAGCTATCATCATACCAAAATTCATCAAAATCTGTCCAGTGGTTTTCCCGTGATACGTTTTTTGTGTGTGATACGATTCCCTATACAAACTTTCATCACCATTTTCACCCCTTTAAGGGATGATTTCCGAGATAAATCCCGGAATCCTTCTCAGAGTCTCAAACTGTTTACCAAATTTCATCCAAATCAGTTCAGTAGCTTCGGAGCCTATTCAGTACAAACAAACAAACAAAAAATCAAATGTTTCCTCTTTATAATATTAGTATAGACATAAATATTACATATACATATATGTACGTACATGTGTCTAAGATTCGAATTTCTTTTGCTGGTCTTTCTTATTATTGACTCTTTGACTTACATACAGTAAATGTATAATTTTTTAGGTTAATAAAAGAAATGACTTTGGCTTTGCCTTTATAAGAAATTGCCGATTTATCATGAATGAGTCGTTATCATCGAGCGATCATATTTTATTCGTGCAAATAGGAAGGTTATAAAACACAGCGTAAGGGTTCCTCGCTTACCTCTAATGACAAACTGAAGGGAACGAATGTGAGACACTTGATCTATACATCTATACATACCCGTATAATAAAATTCTAACTGAGCCGAATCTGTACATTAAATATTTTTTGTAAAATCTTATTGAAATAGACATTATTATCGATATAAAGGCTGAATCTATAGTTTTTAGAATTTTGTTCTGTCTGTGACCGCATCACGGAAAAAACACTGGAGGGATTTTGATGAAATTTGGTATAATGATAGCTGATTATCCGAGTCATCATATAGAATACTTTTTATTATGGGATAATATCTAATCTCTGAGAATATATGTACATATATATACACATGTAATAAATATGCACAATGTCTAAAATGTGTGAACAACGTATACACATTATGTATAACCCTACTCGCTCGTTATTAAAACGAGCTCCACGCCTCGGCAGAACTTATAATATAATATATTTATTAATTAAATTAACAAGGGTTTACGTCTGAGGTTCCAATTATTTTGATAGCATCTAGAAAGTAAAGATATTGTAACTGATATTTTTAGCAAGCGTTTTTTTTTAATATTAGAATAAGTGTGTCACCTTTGAGTATTTAAATATACATACAAATATTTACATACATATTTTTACTGTTAAAAATAGCCTGGAGCAAATTTTTGGTGACAGCCATCCTGGTTCGTGTTTATTAATATGTTTTATGGTTTGAAAAATATATTTCGCCTAGAAAAAGGGTGAGGGATCCACCACATAGATCGGGATGTTAGACTATTTTGACACATTTTTCTCTTTATTTTGAATCTTTTTAAATTACATACATCTCTCTTTCTGTCTTCATTCTTGTGTATTGTGTATTTTTTGATTTTCTATTGTG
Organism: Argynnis bischoffii washingtonia; assembly: GCA_033884665.1. Taxonomy (NCBI): domain Eukaryota; kingdom Metazoa; phylum Arthropoda; class Insecta; order Lepidoptera; family Nymphalidae; genus Argynnis; species Argynnis bischoffii. The sequence goes on along the minus strand of CM066609.1, from coordinate 14,136,386 downwards.
TGCGCTTACTATTCTATCCTAGACCTTCTATTTTTTCAAAATATAAAATATGAAAATAATCTTAAATGTAAGACTGCATGTTCTTTATTTCGTCAATACATATAATAAAATTCTAACGAATTCTAACGAGTCGAATCTGTACATAATTTTTTTTAAATCTTATTGAAATAGTCACTATTATCGATACAGAGGCCAAATCTATGGTTTTTAGAATTTTATCTGTCCGTCTGTCTAGGGACGCATCACGAGAAAACCACTGGATAGATTTTGATGAAATATGGTACGATGATAGCTGGTTATCCGCGTCAACATTTAGGACACTTTTTACTGCAGGAAAATATTTCTGAGAAATCTATACTAACCGTTAAAACGTATCAACGGACAAACCCGAGTGGAGCAAGGGGGAGTCGCTAGTGATATTATATAAGTAATGAAACGATAATTTATAAAATTTAAAAATTTCAAGTGTACCTTCGGGAATATCAAGTAGCGGAATCTCCTGACTCAGAAAGTAAAGGAGCTACGACTATGAGATTGCGCTTCGAGAGGAGTGCCTTATAATTTCGTATTGGAAAATGAAAGGGTTCCCCCGAGAATGCAAAAATACTGCAGCTCAGTTATTACTTTATTTTTGTGAAATTGACTTTTATAAGCTACGTGAACTATTGAAGAGAAAAGCAAACTATAGATTTTATGCATGCTTCAAGCCGGAGGTTTTAATCTTTTATCTATTGCAAAATCAACTTGTATGTACGTACATATGTATGTATTCAGCACTTTGTAACGTCCCACTGCTGGGCACAGGCTAGCCTCAGTACGAGGGGGATCAGGCCATAGTCCATCACGCTGGCCAAGTGCAGGTTGGCGGACTTTACATGTCTTTTGAAAACTTGCTAGGTTCTCTCAGACATGCAGCTTTCCTCACGATGTTTTCCTTTACCGTTAAGACAAGTAATAATCATGTTGGAAATGATTCGCACATGAAAATATCAAAGGTACGTGACCCGGGATTTAAACCTGCTACACTCGGTTTCCCAAACTAGCGCTTTACTACTGGGCTACCACTGCCTCTACCTAAGACACTTATTCAGTGTTAAAATGCGTATGCAGAAAATACTACTAATTGTATTAAATTATTTACTTCGCAAATTCCATTAAACTAAAATATTTGAATCATTTAAAAGCATTGTTTTATTGGGTACTTTAATAAAAAGTGATCAAAATGTAAAGCATTGTATCATTGGTCCACTTCTACGGTGGCTATAATTGAGAAGAACATTAAATTCTTTATTGTAGATTGCATATTTGAGTTACAGAATTTATTTGAATTGCTGATTCAATACTAGTTTAGAGGTGTTACCTTGCAATGTCTTAAAAAGCGGAAAAAGAAATAAGAATAAAGTGTCACTATATGCAATATCTATACTAATATTATAAAGTTTTTTTTGTTTGTTTCTTTGTACCGAATAAGTTTCGAAACTACTGGACCAATTTAGATGAAATTTAATAAGAAGATAGTTTTAGACCCTTGGAAGGGTCATCCCTTAAGGGGTTGAACACGGGGATGAAAGTTTGTATGGAGGATCAACCTAGGGACGAACCCGAGCGAAGCGAGGATGAGTCGCTAGTCCTCTAAAAAGATGAGTAAACCAGAATAAGCTTATAAAAATGACTGTTTGAGTGGTTTATTATCTCTCTTCTGCAAATAATAAAAAAGCCAATTTTATCATTTTATAATAAATAACGATAGATAATTACGATAATAATATTGAATCTAAGTAGGAATTTTCCTTAACACTCATTATTCTTTAAAACAAAGAAAAGAAATAAAAAATGAAATTCCGTATTGTACTTTACCCTTAGGAAATATTTCGCACAAAGACGTTTGAAATGCATGAGACGTTAAAAAGGCGTTCCCCATGAAGGCTTGTTTCTGAGTGTAATATACATATTATAATAAACGACGAAGGAAGGTATGAAATTTGGAAATTTTAAGAAATCTTTATGTTCAGGTTTTATTTTTGATAATAGATCTACTAAGACATTAGTATGCAAATTATTATAGTAAGGCAGTAGTAGCCGTGTGATAACGCTTGCTTATGAAACCGAGTGAATCGGGTTCAAATCCCATGTCTCCTGTCTTACGTTGAAGGCAAAAATTGTAGGGAAACCTGCATGTCTAAGAAAACCTAGCAAGTTTTCGAAAAAAATGTGAAATACACCAACCCACACTTGGCCAGCGTGGTGAACTATGGCCTGATCCTCGTATTGAAGGGAGGCCCGTGCCCAGCAGCGGGCCGTTTTTAATAATATCAAAATACTCGTCAAGAGATGATGTTGAGTACTAAGCATATCGTAACATTGCTATCTAAGTATCATAAAAAATATTTTATTCTATTTTTTATCTATGCACATCAAGTAACTCCTGTGGGATATAAAAACTTATCTTTTGGTGACCCACAGCGAAGTGAGAGAGGGAGAGTAGCATAATAAATAAACGAAGGACAGCTTATGATTGAAAGGCCCTGTCATACATAATAGTGTAGGCGTAATTGACAAATACATTACAACCATAGACAAAGAGAGTGGACTGAGTATTTCTTTGCCAGCCGTAACCTAAATATGGCGGAAAGGCGCGGCAGAGACAAAACTAATGTGCAACTTCTTTATTAATGGCAATACGATTAATGAAGATAGATATTTATAAAAAAAATTGTCACACTGTGTTATATGATACTTTAGAAGGTAATTTGTAAGGTAAATTGGTGCCATTATTGTACTTTTTGAAATCATTGTAATTTTGTGGGTAGGCGTTGACTATAACAACTATATAATAATCTTCCAGACGTATAAAACTTGCTGTAAAGCATTCGAAACGTCGGGAACCAAAAATCAAAATAAATCCGCGAAAAAATTCGAAGAGATACTTAGTTGTATTTAAAATTTTAATTCATAAAATAATTCCATTTATAAATTCGCATGGTTGCTTTCTCTCTTTCTAGAAAGTGGTCAATTTCATGGCAGCATTGCTCAATCTATTCTCTACGATTACTGTGTTCTCATGATCAAGTTATTTATACATACATACACTATACACACTATATAACTAACATTGTATTCAGCCCTTTTTAACGAGGAAAATCAGGCCATAGTCCACCACGCTGGCCAAGTACGGGTTGGCGCACTTCACATGCCTTTCGAAAACTTGCTAGGTTCTCTCAGACATGCAGGTTTCCTCACGATGTTTTCCTTCACCGTAAGGCAAGCGGTAATCATGTTAGAAATGATTCACACATGAAAATATCAGAGGTGCGAGACTCGGGATTTGAACCCGCTTCACTCGGTTTCCCAAGCGAGCGCGTTACCACTGGGCTACCACTTGCCTATAACTAACATATGATCTTTTAACTTTATTGTTTTAAATATTCAATCTCTTGTTCTTTTAGTCTAAAAATACTGAATTTACATAAGTCTATATTCCTACAAACAAAAAATTACAGAGCTTTCCAATATTAACTTACAAATGCATTTTATTTAGAAGGTAAAGAAGAAAAGGTATTCTAAGCACTTACATTTTGTTTGTTAATCTGTCGAAAAGCACGATTCATAAAACAAGTTTTTTTTATATAAACTACGTATGTATTACTATGTATATATTTTCAATTTTTTATAGTGTCACTATGAATGTCACCTATCTAAAACATATGTAAATATGAAGCTGAAAAGTTCCTTTTTTTTGTTAATCACTAAAGTTAATTATAAAAAAATAAAAAAACCCGACTACACAAGAGCTCACTAAAAAGATGAAAACGAGTTGACGGAGAAATATAGTATATCAGTCTATGTATGTATGTTTGTATGTAATACATACATTCATACATATACTGATAAATATATTACATTTTTTTTATTACATAAAAAGGCACCGGATGGAAAGTTTTGTTTAAAACCCTTAATAGCCACTTAGTTTGAAATATCCAGAATATAATAGTTATACCCACAACACACCCACAACTGAACTTATACTCATGTTATTAATATAAATATTTATCGAGAGAGGAGAGCGAATACGCGACCTTAGTCTGAATAACAGACCACTGCGCCCACGTTGATTAAACTACCCTACAAAAAACAAGTGAATATATCCAAATGAATGAATCTTGTAAAAGAAGTATGTTACATAATAAATTCCGCCAATCCACCTAATTCACTTCACAAACTCTTTACAAAGCGCCTCTAGCGCTTTTGGTTTTATTTAAAAGAATTAACGTTAATAGAATTTTTCATCACCCTCGTCAGGGAAACTCCCCTTATTTTAGGAAGAGAAAGTGATTTTTATTAAAAAAAATATTTGTTTATGAACATAATCTTTATCACACATTTAGTCTAATATTATATTGGGTTATACTAAACACTAGCATTGCCCGCGGCTCCGCCCGCGTTCAGATGACCAAAAACCAAATTCTTATGTTGTACATATTAGTATACTCTTATATTGCAGTTTTTGTATTTTTACTCAGAAATTAGATAATCATTTCATCAATATCCAAATTTCATCAAAATCCCCCAAGTGGTTTTTTTGTGATGCGGTAACAGACAGTCAGACAGATAGACAGACAGACAGAGAAACAGACAAAAATTCTAAAAACTATAGACTCGGCCTTTGTAATCTGTATCGATAATAATGTTTACTTCAATAAGATTGTCCAAAAAATATTTAATGTACAGATTCGGCTTAGTTACAATTTTACTATATGTATAGATAAGGAATAATAGGGACATAACGAGATATTTTTATACTTTCATTATATTACTGAGTAGCTACTCATCCTCGCTCCGCTCAGTGTAGTCCAGAATAATCAGCTATCATCATACCAAATTTTATCAAAATCTGTCTAGGTTTTCTCATGATGCGTTCCCAGACAGACAGACAAAAATTCTAAGCACTATAGATTCGGCCTCTGTATCGATAATAATGACTATATCAATAAGATTTTCTGAAAAATATTTAAACAGATTCGATTCAGTTGGAATTTTACTATATGTAAATATATAGATGTAATATGTTATTTTTATTATTAATTGAATGTAATTCTAAGCAAGCTAATTTTAAATTTAGAAGATTCTAAAACATTTCTATTTAGATTTTTGACGCAATAGTTAAAGTGTTTTCATAGCCCTTTCTTGAATGAAATTTAAACTTAAAGAATAATTTAGTTCATTTGATTTATACATTTTTCAACTCAAGCATTTTAAGCACAAAAAGATTAATTATATATTCTGACAGGTATTAAAAGAACGTTTGATGAAATTATAAGACATTCTAATGTAATATTTATGTAGTACTTAAAGAAAACAATAATATTACATATGGCTTTATTATTAACAAAAATATCCTAAAATAAGTATTTACTTAATTTTTTTACTTTTTTTCAAGAACTCAATTAAAGTTTTAATAAAAAGAGCTTTAAAAAGGCATTCTTTTTATTAAAAAAAAAAAACATTTAAAATAAAGAATAAATAATTAAAATACGAGCTTTAATTCTTATACAGTAGCCACTTGACATTTAAACAGAGTCAGGGTCGATTAGTAGATAAGGCTGACCGTGACAGCGGCTGAAGAAATAATAGAGCCTTAATGAGGTTACGCCTGCTATACCTAACAATGGCTAGGTCAGAATGTTGATAAAATATGCAAAACGTTGTTTTATATTACAACTAAATCAAGAACTTTATGCAAAACATAAGTAAAGCTTTTATATTAAAAAATAGAACAGGACATTATTTTTTATCTATGGAAAAAATATTTTGTGGCTTTGTAAAGCTTTAAAATTAAATTTACATAAATTACTTTTAAGTCCCCTCTAGCTCCTATCTAGTTCGTATTATATATATATTGTATATAACTATAATTGTACGTTTATCACATACGTAATACATATATCAAATTTCCAGCCTAATTTAACAAAAACCTTACTGCATTTTATAAAGCCTATGTTTTGGAGAAGGTTATACCTATATTATAGAGGTAATCTTAAGTGATGTCTTATTTGATACGATCAATAGGATCGGAGGAATTATACGTAAATGGCGGATAACAGAGGGACAGACAAAAATTCTAAAAACTGTAGTTTTATCCTGCTATTTTCTCTAAATATTTATTTTCATTATAATTTTATTCTATCTCTATATAAATAAAACAGTAATGCTGTTTGTTAGTACATCACTTGAAAACGGCTGGAATATAACATTTTTTAAATCATATATTATTTCAATTATAATATATCATATGTATATATTATATTTGTAATATTACGAGTAAGATTTTTAAGGAACACGAAGAGCTAGTTTAGAAAAATTGTCCGGAAAATTAAAAAAATAGTAAAAAACTAAATATTATTCCTATAGGAGTTTACAAACAATTTTTTCCTATCTAAGAACTTGCAAGTAATACTTTTAATTAGCGAAAGAAGTTGTCGAGTATCTTAATATTTTCCGGATAAAGATATTCTGTTAGACTTTCTACTTCGTAATCCCGATGTGAAGTTTTGATCCCTTTTTTACTAAGCTTCACTTCTTTAGAAATCTCGTGCTTCATAACTTTTTTTTTAATATTTTTAATAAAAGCATGTTTATAAACAAAATATGCGGTAAGGTAGATTCATTTTTATATCATCGAAACCTTTCTTAATGTCTCTTTTCAAGTTATTTTGAATGCCTGTTATATTACTTGGGCGTGAAGAGAAAATTTATTTTATCCTTACATACTTTTTTATCTATATAAATAGGCAAAGACAAAACAATAAAAACCAGTGTTAACAATAAAAAAAAATTAGGAAAGAGTTCATTTTTGGGTAAATTCTATACATTTGTATGTTTTTCTCAAAATTTCGATCACTGGCTAACACTAGCTAGTGTTCGTGAAACACATGTATTATAGAAATATTAATAAGATTTAATAAGGTTCGATGGATTTACATTAAAATAAAATGTGGAATTATACTACAAGGTGCCTTTTTACCCGACTGCGGCTCGAAGGGTTATGCTAGACCTCTATGTATGTATGTTTGTAATATTTTTTTGTGTTTACAATATTTCCTTACAACAGAATATAATTAATAAACATTAGTCTTTGTTACTCCAAGTCATATTCTATCTGTTAACTAAATTCCATCCAAATTCGTCCAGCCATTCAAACGTGAAGGACACACACACATACAAATTTTCGTATTTAAAACAGTAGTATGATTAAATTATGTGTTATAATACCCACTAAATAATACTATGTCACGTGTGGCTTTATTAACATCATTATAGCCACAAGCGGGATTTGAACCCATTATCTTCCCCATAGAGACGACAACTTCTAAATTAGACTGTTTGTTACTCTAACGCGTAAACAAAAATATCTGCTTAGAAAGCCTAGGATTAATAGTATAAAAGTATATTATAATCACAGTCAATTAGTTGCTTTTGTTTAACCTTTGTGTTTCATGTAGCTGGCGTATACTCAGGGTCATATTAGTTCTAATCACGGTCCTTTGGGCTGTATTAATTACAACTTAGCAATTAAGATCTAATTACTGAATAATACTGTGTGTCTCTTTACCTTCTAACATAATTATTAATTAACAACGTATATGAAGAATGTTAGTCCGAATTTGACTGAAAGTCTGTATGTGCATGTACATTATATATATGTATATATGTATGGTTGTTACTCCTTTATGCTGTAATGGCTGGATAGATTTGGGTGAAATTTAGTAAAATGATAGATTATGACCTGGAGTGTCACTAAGGTTATGATTTTAGTCTAGTTTAAAGTTTATACTAGTCGCATGCCAAGGGACGCGTCCGAGCGAAGTGAGACAATGGTGGGCTTTATAAGTTCATTCTTGACATTAAAAGAGATTTGCAGATTTAGTTTAGTTTTGATAATATTTTTGGCTTAAAAGAAAAGTAGAAAAGTTAGAAATTGGTATGGTAGACTAAAAAGACACTATACATTTTTAAACTAGAAATGTGCAAATTGAAGTTAAAGCGCTTAATCTATACATATAATAAAATTCTGAGTCGAATCTGTACATTAAATATTTTTTTAAAAATTTATTTGAAATAGACTTTATTATCGATACAGAGGCTAAATCTATTGTTTTTAGAATTTTTGTCTGTCTGTTACCGCATCACGAGAAAACTACTGGACAGATTTTGATGAAATTTGGTATAGTGGTAGCTGGCTATCCGGGTCAACATATACGATACTTTTTATTGCGAGAAAATATCTCATTTCTGAAAAAAAAAATAGAAAAACCGCTATGTAAGGGTATACTAATATGTAAAACCTAAGAATTTGGTTTTTAGTCATCTGAACGCGGGCGGAGCCGCGGGCAATGCTAGTTGTTAATATTGTTAGTAAAAATCCCATCAGACTCACTGCTCGTTACAAAGAAAAAGGCAATTAATCAATCAAACATCGACTTTCGAGATATACTATCTATTAGTATATAAATGAATCATGGAAGCTAAGTAAGTATACGGGTGAGGTAGTGCTTGTAATATTCTTACAAAGTTGGAATCGGACCACAATTACAATACGATTAGCTTTGCCCCGCGGTTTTACCCGCGTTAATCAATACTGCTCCGCTCCCTTGGGTAGTAGTATGAAGATATATAGCTCATAGCCTTCCACAATAAACGGAATATCTAATAAAAAATATTTTTTTAAATCGGATTAGTAGTACCTGAGATTAGCACGTTCAAACAAACAAACAAATTCTGCCTATTTATAATATTAGTATAGATATGTGCGTGTTTGCGCGCGCGAGAAGTTGTGCATGTGTATTGTGTATATTTGGTACTCCTTCAAGCTAAAATGGATAGACTTTGAACTGGAACAACACATAGGCAACTTTTAGCAATAAAATTAAGAGGAGTTAAGTTTATTTTTAATCGTGAAAACATGTGTTTGAATGTGTCCTTTTTCCACACATTAACGATTACCATAACGTGATTTATATGTATTTATTCAAATATTATGTAAGTTGCAAAATCTTGCGAAAAATCATGGCTTAAGTGGAGCCAAAATGGAGTTAGGGTTGGATCACTAATACAAATATTTACTTATACACCCCATCTTTGAAAGGGAAATGCGTGCGAGAGTCACTCTCGTGGGCTCTGAAAAGTTAGACAATAGCAGTTTAACACTTAGCTAACTGCAAGATATACGGACATACATAGGTTTATGTATATATCCGTATTAATATTATAAATGTGAAAGTTTGTGAGTAAGTATGGGTGTTTGTTACTCTTTAACACCAGAACGACTGAACGAATCTAGATGAAATTTGGCACAGAGATAGATTATAGTCTAGAATAATACATAGGCTACTTTTTGTCCCGAAAAACTGTGCAGTTCCCGTGGGATAGGTTTAGAGCCGTTAGTTTTTCATATTGGATAAAATTTATTCTATTTATGTATCAGATAAAAGATTATTTATTTAGGTCTTTTAATTTAGCATTTTCGGTTGTTTATACAGTTATATAAAAAAAGTAATTATTATTTACTATTATTTTTATTCTTATCATTATATAATATTTTTAAATTTTTCTCTAATTTATCGTACATTAATATAGCAGATGATGGCTTGATTTTCATAGAATTTGTTAATATTAAATATACTAAGCAAAGCCGCTGCCTAAAACCTATTTGTTAAAATAAACGTTATAAACCCTACTTTTAGAGACAGACTAGAGACAAATTTTCGCACTTATTATATACAATAATATTACTTAATATATGCAATAAACAATAATATTATTATTATAACATTAAATAGTTTTATTACAGGTAAAAGTAACATTAAGTAAATTTTTAAATTTATTCAAAAGTCTAATGAGTACTGAACTTATTAAAAAGATCACAAACCATTTGTTTTTTTTTTACGTATTATTCATTAAATAAGTAAGAGTAATAAAAGTAAAAGTAATAAGGTTTTATTATCAAGTTTTAATTTAATCATCTAGTGTATAGCTTTAGCTGCAACCTCTCTCACATGTAGATTGCAATCTTTTATCGCTATTCATAAAAGGTTATCCAAAAAGACCACATCGTGACCTTTGCATATAAAAGTGCATGCTGCAGAGAAAGAGAGGTTTTTTTATTCATCAAGTCAAGTGATTTGAATATTAAAGATTTGTAGAATAAACTATTTGAATATAAATTCACCAGTGGTACAACGTTCGCTTAAAAATAATAAATGTAGCGGGTTTAAGCTCGCGTATTCTTTTCAAGATGGTTAGCACTTATATTATAATAAAGGTTAATATCATGATGAAACCTGCATGTCTAAGAGAATCTAAGGGGTTTTCAAAAATTATGTGAAGTCGACCAAGGCCTTATCCCTTCGAATTTAGGGGAGGCTGTGGCTAGTTCTGGAACTTTATTATGATAAAGTCAATAAAGACTCGTACGTCACAAGTTGCATCCTTACTTCTAAATACAATGCATCGAAATAATTTCACTTATATTAAACAGAGGAATGGTATTTTAACTAGCCAAATTATAATATCAATTCAGGCATCAATCACTCTCTATAGCACGCTCCATCTATCTTACTATTTTACTCTGAATATAGTATAATCGATGTGCCATGAAAATAACTTGATCTACCAGCCTATATTGCTCTCACGATTTCTACACAAAAAACGAGACGATCACGTTCACAATGAAATAATAGTAAAAACGACGATAAATAAAAAAAGAGCTTAAGGCGTTGTATATTTTCAGCTATATGGAAATAGAAGAGCGTAGCTATTGAAATAACGAGTGCAGACAAACTAAAAGTTAGTAATAGTTTTGCCTTAATTTGCAGACAAACTAAAAGTTAGTAATAGTAATGCCTAGATTGATTTAGGATTTAGATTAATTGTAAATTGATTAATTAAAATTTTAAGCGAGGACTAAATGCCTATCTCCATAATGTAATTGAAACCAAATGTTAATTGAATTCAATAATTTATTGTGATATTTTGTCTGGTTTAGAGTAAGCCATGAGCTTATATATATATATATATATATATATATATATATATATATATATATATATATATATATATATATATATATCTATATATATATATATATATATATATATGAACTGAACTTCAAAAAGAGCCGACTTTAATTTTCCGGAGAAAATCGAAAGTGATCTTCTTTTTGAAAATAATTTTGAGAACGAAATTAATGTTTTATAGGATTTAAAATTATAGATAATAATTAGGAATAGAAACAAATAATTTTAATCTAATTGTCAAACCCCTTATAATCCAATTAATCGATTTACCATTTAAACCCAATAACTTAATTGTCAAAGCCCATAATTGTTCCATAATGTTATACATAGGACCCTCTTCAGATTAAATGAACCCACATATTAGAGGTTTACAGTATCCTTTACTTATTTAGATTTACGCGAATATTTGACATTTTAAATAAAACTATGTTTTGTAGAATTTTCCTATTGACCCCTTCAATCTATCATTAAATTGTTTTCATATATTTATACCTTTTTAGCGTCCCACTGCTGGACACGAACCTCTATTCAATACAAGGGAGATCCTGCCATAGTCCACCACGCCGACCTAGCGGACTTCACATGTCTTTCAAAAATTAGCTAGGTCCTGTCAGACATGTGTCAGAATGTACTCCTTCACCATAAAGCAAATATATACTTGTAGTAATCCTATTGAAAATGATTCGTACATGATAATATCAGATATGCGAGACCCGAAATTTGAGCTACTCAATCACTTGGTTTCTGAAGCAAGCGCGTTACCATTAGGCTACCTACTACTACAATAGTATCAAATTATTATATAATACTAAATCATAATATATTTTAAGACATGTGCCCATTTTGCTTAATCACCTATTATATATAGAGGATGAATTTTGGAATACCTTAGTTATATAAGGAACTCTAATGAAAAATATCTTGCTTAAATCAATGGTTTGATCTTTTTGGTTGTCTGTCAGTAAATAATAAAGAATAAAATAATAAAGAATAAAAAATAAATTTATTAAATATTACAAGTCAACTTGATACCAATCAACTATATTATATTTTAGAAAAATCAAACCGATAAGATAAAAAAAAAATAAAAACCGACTTCCAGGCACTGAAAAGTAAAAAATAACTAAACGGGGGTTTTCATTTAGAATAGATACTTAATCAGATATTTTCGAAGTCGGTGTGCTTTGATTTGTATTGGCTGGCACCGACTTCGAAAAAATCTGATTAAGTATCTATTCTAAATGAAAACCCCCGTTTAGTTATTTTTTACTTTTCAGTGCCTGGAAGTCGGTTTTTATTTTTTTTTAAAAAGTTATTATTTTTCCATTTTTAGTGTAGACGTATCATCAATACAAATTAATCAAGCCCAAACACCAGGTAATTGCTGTAAGTCGTTGAGGAGTTCCCTCGACTATCTTTCGAATGCATCATCAGATCGACTCCAGACCTTCATTAAATTGTAGTGCTATAAAATACCTAATGAAAATGTTATCAAACGCACTAGTCGCCGCTACAATTTTCGAAAGTTCCCCTCGATTTCTCTGGGATCCCATCATCAGATCCTGGTTTTCTTATCATGGCACCACTCTTGGGATATCTCCTTTCCAACAAAAAAAGAATTATCAAAATCGGTTCATAAACGACGAAAAAATGCCCGAACAAACATAAAAAAAAAAAAACAAAAAAAAAACATATATACGGTCGAATTGAGAACCTCCTCCTTTTTTTGGAAGTCGGTTAAAAATAGACTAAAATGGACTTCCTAGAATTTTTGTTCAGTTTATTATATTGATACAAAAAAAGCAAACAAGCGTATTAAAAATCCAACAATGAATATATTTATATACTAGCAAAACCCGCGGCTTCGCTCGCGCTAAAACTACAACAAAAAATCTGTAAAAAGGTAGGTTTCATACAAAATTTCATCCCTTATTTTATCTCCTTATGAGATGAATTTCAAAAAACGCTAAAACACGTATTTATTTGTATTGAAGAGCATTAATACCAAGTTTCGAGAAATTCAGATTATAAATATTTTTTGGATTGTGTTATAACGTGTATTCCCGTGGGAATGAGACAATCTCCCCCGGTAAAAAGTATCCTATATGTTGACCCGGATATCCAGCTATCATCATAACAAATTTCATCAAAATCCCTCCAGTGGTTTTTCTGTGATGCGGTAACAGAGACAGACAGACAAACAAAAATTCTAAAAACTATAGATTCGGTCTCTGTATCGATAATAAAGTCTATTTCAATAAGATTTTCCAAAAAATATTTAAGGTACAGATTCGACTCATTTAAAATTTTATTATATGTATAGATTTCCTAAAAAGTTTTTATAACAATGTTGTAATAAAATATCTCATTAATTCTTTATATTTAAGTACCAAAGTGAAAGCCCACAAATCTGTTATGTTCAAATTTTAGGGATCAGCGTTCATCAAAAGAGGATTACACCTAGTAAAAAGCGTGTGCTACAAATTACGTCAGTTTCTATGGAAATTTACAGCAAAAATTTAATTTTAATTTACAAAATTAATTATAAACTTATTTCTATAAAGAACTCTGAATAATTTACTTAATAAATATATACTTTAACATCATAACCTATACATAATAGTATGTTTTCCAATCTGTCTCGATGATGTAGTGGCTAGCAAGTACGGCTGAATATCCGGAGGTCCTTGGTTCGAGTCCCGGGTCGTGCCAAGTTTAATTATTGAATCTTTCTCTTTAGTAAGTCTCAGTAACAGCTCGAAGTTGGGAAAATGGCAGTGTTTCAACTTCGTGCCTCGGAGAGCACGTAAAACCATCGGTCCTGCGCGTTAGCTATCACTGGTCGTGTCGAATAATTATCCCACTGGAGTATGAGAGTGACAGGAATAGAGAGTGCACTTGTGTCTGCGCGTACACTTGTGCACTATAATATCTCCTGCGCAGATCGCTAGTCTCAATGAAATTAAACGCCGTGGCAAAAATCGGTCAGGAGGACATTAGTGGGTACCAGTAATCTAAGTATTACTTCAGGTCATAATCTACCTGTGACATATGAAATGTGAACACATTATACAAAACAGTAGTAATATGTTAGTACTGTGAAAAACTAATGTACTACATTTAAATGATAAACATATGCCATAAATAAATCCAAGTTCTGTTTCACGAGTACATTACAAATACGACCTCAGTAATACCCAGCGGTACGAAGCTCATTTTTAGTTGACGTCTAAATCCAGTCACAATGTTATAACTATAATAACATACCATATGGTCTTTAATTATTATATGTATAACTAGCGACTTACCCTCGCTTCGCTTGGGTTCGTCCCTAAGTACGTTTTAACGGTTAGTATGAATATAATATACATGTATTATACATATAAGCCTTCCTCATGAATCACTCTATTTATTGCATTGAAATCCTTTGCGTAGTTTAAAAGATCTAAGCGTACAAGCAGCAAGAGTAACTTTGTTTTATAATATGTATAGATGATCCATCAAGAGAATTTACTGCACTTTTTTAACAGACTTCGAAACAGAAGTAGGTTATTAGTCAAAGTCCACTTGATGTACCTAAATAAAAAGTAAATGTTAAAATCTACAACTTAGCCTATTTGTGGTGCCCAGCCTTATAAAAATTCATAGATCGCACCTATACTATAATTTAAAATACAGTCCTATTTAAAGAAAAAAATGTTTTAGAATCAAATACTGAGTTTACTGACACCTACATTCCTTAGTAAAGAGAAAAAAATCATTGATATCTTGCAATCAAAGTAAACTTTATCTACCTATAATCTATATATAAATAAATACGAATGATCCTTTGTTTGTCCTCTATACGTTTCTAGACATTAATCCAATTGCGATGAAACTCTGTGTAGTTATTTCGTATACGCCAAGATTCCTGGCGTTAAAAAGAAATATTTTTTTTTGGACGTTTGTCATTTTATCTGTTTCTGTTAGTAAAACTATAACTGTAAATCTTGCCCTTAGCCTAATACAAATGGCGTATTGTAAAATGTGACTTCACGCCATGTTGAATAAGATAATCGACAAATCATATCTTAATAAGTAATCAGTATAGTAAGGACACTGCTCAAGTATAATATTTCAGCTTCAATATTGTACGAAGGAACGATTTAATTATTCTCGCAGTATCGAGTCGAGGGAATTGAACTACGACTATTGTATAAAAAGTTTATTATAAAACCTTTTTGCTTACTCCACATAGTTTTTGTATGTGTTATTCTTTTTAGTTTCAATCGTTATATCTATTGCCCTTTTTGGAGCGCACCATAATATTTAAGATTTTCTTTAATTAGTTTTGGGTTATCATTACTACTCTTATTCCTATCAAATAAATGCAATTTTTTTTTCATATTATTTACAATGGTTTTTACCATACATGAGGAACTGGTACTTTTTTTTTAATAATCCACAGTTCATTTTGGCACAGACGGCAGGCTTGCTGGAGCATACCACAACAACCAAAGTACTCACCTATCCACTTAGCGATCAGAGAAGTACCACCAGCAACCCTCATGGTACACCGCCTACGGCCTTAGCCTATGGTCTTACCTTTACACTCGGCTAGAGCTCAATAATATATATTTTTTTTTTATGAGATTCAGCGACAAACGAGCAGACAGACCACCTGATAGAAAGTAGTACCTGTCGCCCATACCACTTACGGTTCATGCACTTAGGTTTTAAGTAACAAAAGTGCGTTGTCACTGTGAGGACTAAGATGATATGCCTCTTGCCTGTAATTGCGCTGGCTACCTTATCCTTCAAACCGGAACACAACAATGCAATCATTTATGCTTGACGAAAGAAAAAAAAAGGGGTGGTGGTGGTGCAGTCGGACTCCTCAGGCTTGACAGAGTCCTACCACCGGTATAAAAATATAAAATATATACTACTAATACACAATATGGTTTCTAGTGAAATGGCTATCATTTTTTATACTTTTTATTTAAATTACTTTTCACTGCTTTTGAAAAGCTGTTTTAAACGCTCAAGAAACTAAATCAAATGCATGAAGCATGTTTTATCGCAGATATGTGAACTCGCCACTTTGTCTCGATATTTTATAGCTGGTGATTTCTAAGACGATAACTGCATATATAATTTATTTTAATCGATTATTTTAAAAATTTTCAGATATTTTTTGTCTACTTGGAAAAACTATACATTAACGAAATAGTATATTGTATTGTACTATATGGGTGATCATATATTTTTATAAAAAAAAATATCATGTGACATATTTGGAAAAAATAATTCACTCTTCGTAAGTTATATATTTTATTGGAAATTATCAGTATGTTTTGAAATTCTTTTTAGCCCCGAAGGAAGAATGATGGAAATCGATACAGACACGAAAATCTACCGGAATTTAGTACCTTCTCTTATTTTTTTAGTACAACATTTAATCTATACTAATATTATAAAGCTGAAGAGTTTGTTTGTCTGTTTGGTTGAACGCGTTAATCTCAGGTACAACTAACCCGATTTCAAAAGTTCTTTTTGCATTGAGTAGCCCGTTAACTAAGGAAAGCTATAGGCTATATAACATCCCGGAAAACATGTACGGTTCCCGTGGGATAGATTTGTTTTTGTCTAGGAACGAACCCGAAGCGAAGTGAGGGTGAGTCGCTAGTACATAATACAGAGAAGAATGACGCAATGATTCCAGTTTTAATTCTTCCTCCATTCCATCCAGCGTCAAGTCTGTAATTTTGCTTGTTTATAATCTATTAGCTTTGAAAGCACTGACACAATTTAAATATGTATTTGTTACCCCTTTAAAAAGCTACAGTATAGCAACTATAGTAACAGACTATATTTAAATTCAGAAAAAACCTACACATATAATAAAATTGTAACTGAGTCTAATCTGTACATTAAATATTTTTTGGAAATTTCATTGAATTAGTCATAATTATAGACATAGAGGCCGAATCTATAATTTTTTAGATTTTTTGTCTGTCTGACTGGGAATGTATCACGAGAAAACCACTAGACAGATTTTGATGAAATTTGGTATGGTGATAGCTGGTTATCCGGGTCAACATATGGGATATTTTTTACTGCGGGAAAATATCTCATCTCTGAGAAATCTTTATTAACCGTTAAAACATACCTAGTGACGAACCCGAGCGGAGCGAGGATGAGTTGCTAGTATATAATATAATCTTTCAGCCTGAAATATTACCCAGGGTCATTAGTAATACAATACATAATAGTAGGTACGAGTGAATATATATCACATAGGATCAAATATACAGCCTTGACTTTAATAAGCAAAATCATATCCATTAACGAATGAATGATTAATTTGAAAATTAGTATTTATACCGAGATATATAATTTCGTTTACTAAATGGGCAAGGGTCAGCAAACAAAACGATATTAAAGTCATTATGAAACATATCATTCATAAATCTAATTACTCAGTTCACTCGCAAACATTCTCGCTCGATTTACCAGTTTAATTTAAAGTCGGATTCGCCTGAAATCAGGCACGTAGGTACATTAAAAGGATTTTAAAGCCATGAAATTTGTTCAATATTCCAGCTTGTTACCAGGTAATAAAATATTTTAGTAATGAAAGTGTTTTTATTAAAATACTTGTCTGGCAGTTGTTTTTCTTCTATTTTTGGTATACAAAATGTATTAATAACTCGGCCTCAGCATCATTGGTCCATATTCTCAGATTTTTTATCTTGGCTGTAAGCCAACATAATATTGTGAAATATAGTGAAATATTGTGAAAGTAATCTTTTAACTGATGAATATTTTTTTATAATTTTTATAAAATACTAGCAGAACTCCCGGCTACGCCCGCGTTCAATCTACAAAAAAAGCTCTTTGGCTTTATTTTATACAGCGACTCACCCTCGCTTTGCTCCGGTTTACCGCTATGTATTTATATAATATTGTTCATACAAAAATACTGAAATCGCAATTAAAAATGGGCAGTGGGGGTATGAGAATGAAAAATACTTAAAAAAAAATCATTAAAATCGATCGAGCGGTTTTGGTGGTATGCGACCACAAACACAGTGACTCGAGATGTTTATATATTAGATTTAGTAAGTAAATAGCCTACTCATCTAAATATGATGTGCATATGTATATTATTGCAGTTTGTTCCTAAGTAGATAATATCAATTTATTTATTAAAAATAATTATGAAAAGCAATTCAGATTTCACAAAGACGAAAAAAAGATGATGAAAAGATGGGGTATCTTCATCCTCCTGTCTAAAGTCGATCAAAAATTATTCATAAGACAGAAAAGGTCCAATGATACTGCTCTATGCAATTAGTTCCCATGTAAATTACAGGTACATTCTAAATCGATGACACGCAGATGTGAAATTTGTAGCGGAAGTTAGTTACTAATAAACTTTTTAGATTTGTGTACCAACCTCTCAAACTTTACTACTTTGTTCTTTATCATAATTTACTGATTTCCCTGTAGGGTAATACATCTTCGAACTTCACATATATTACAGAAGATAAGTTAGAAATGAAAGTGTTTCCATAGCGCTGATTATATATAGCCGCTTGTAAAGATTTGTTTTTTGTCTAGATAAAATATATTGCGTGAAACAGCGTATCTACTAAAGAGAACCTAGAATAGGTTTGATTTCATTATGAGATACATGTTTAATGTCGATTACTAACGACTCCCCCTCACTCCGCTCGAGTTCGTTCCTAGATACGTTAAACGTTTAGTATAGATTTCTCATAGATGAGATATTTTCCCGCAAAAAAAAGTATCCTATACGTTGACCCGCATAACCAGCTATCATTATACCAAATTTCATCAAAAATCCTTCCAGTGGTTTTTCCGTGATGCGGTCACAGACAGACAGACAGACAAAATTCTAAAAACTATAGATTCGGCCTCTGTATCGATAATTATGACTATTTCAATAAGATTTTTCAAAAAATATTTAATGTATAGATTCGACTCAGTTAGAATTTTTTTTATTTAAGATTTTGTCAGGCATGTTACTGTTCGATACTAAAATTAATTTTAAGGCTACATTTCTAAAAAGATTTTATTTGACATACATATTTTGTAATCTTTTTTAGAAATATTAATGTCTAATATTTCTTTTACATAAATGTGAATGAAAAATGTCAAAGCACCGCAACCATCTTTAGGCTCAATTTTAATATGAAATCTGAGATAAGACTAAAACAGAATGAAAACCTCATTTCTGCTTATCTTTGTGTACCTCTCGAGTAAGCCGCGACACGAGAGCTTTTCAGGTGACTTTCATAGAACGTAGCAAAATATAATCTTGGCAAAGCTTACTATATATTAGAAGATAATGCATATAATTTCAATAAAAATATAAAATAATATATTTTTATTACAATAATTTTGAATAACGTTGTAATATTTTTTTAAAACGGTCACCCATCCAAATGATAAGTTACTTGAATGAACCGTTGAAAATACCAATAAAATACATTTTTCAGCCAATTTTAATTAAATTTCTTATATATAAACCTTAGTAATATATAAAATTAACTATAACAGCTTAGTAAAACGACTAAAAGTATATTTTATTTCAATTCAATTTAGCAATAAAAACAAATTTTAGACTACTTGCCATTAATGTTTTATGTGAGCAAAAAATCATTCGATTTTCAAGTCAAGAGCTAAACTGTTCGGAGCTCTTACGGGAAATGAACCTCGACTCTCGAAACGAGGGCTCTACACAGCGAGATTGAATCCAATATACACAAAGTACATGGATGCATAAATTCATATACTGCTGATGTGCATTTCCATTTATAGTACTATTGGCTTACCTAATAATGTTAATTCAAATTCCATTACTGCAATACTGTTTTCAGCAAATACAAATGTATAGAGTTATTGCAAAGTTATTATCTGTATATAAAACAAAATTCGTTTGTCTGTCTATTCGTCAATGACTAGCTTGCTTTCTTTTATGAGGGAGAAAGTCCCTACTAGAAGAAAAACGTTGAAAATTAGTACATAATTTATTAAGAGACCCACTAGAGCGAAGCGAAGATAAGTCGCCAGTTAATTATTATTATCATTAAAGTCAAGATAAAGATTAATTAAAAATATCTTATATAGAAGAACTTGAATATTAATGGGCTTTTAGCATAATATTCAAAACTAGCAATTCACCCTTGCTCCGCTCGGGTTCGTCCCTAGTGACGTTTTAACGTCTAGCTCAGAGATGAGATTTTCCCGCAGTAAAAAGTATCCTATAATATGTTAACCCGGTTAACCAGCAATTATCATAACAAATTTTATCAAAATTTGTCTTGTGGTTTCCGACAGACAAAAATTCTAAAAACTATAGATTCGGCCTCTGTATAGACAATAATGACTATTTCAATAAGATTTTCCAAAAAGTATTTGATGCACAGATTCGACTTAGAATTTTATAATATGTATAGACTAACATAAAATACAAGCCTTTTGTACAGTATATATAGTTCAATTTAATCAAATTAATATTGGCACAAAATTGCCTCGCAATTAATAGGAAAGAGCAATATCAATATTATGTGATTTTAAACCGCAAACACAAACTTGGTAAAATGAAACTAATTCATCGGTTATATTGCTATTAATTTGATTTTATTTAAATAATTTTGGGGTTGTATAGCCAAAAGGTAAAAACAACTTTACGCTTTTTGTATACTCTGTTCTCTCTTCTCCTCTTGCAGAGTAAGTAGAGAGAGCAGTGTCTAGCGCTACTGTTATCATTTTCTTCATACACATTTGTCGGGAGGTCTTCAGACTTATGGCTTGACCTTTTTTAAGTATTAAATCGAACAAGAACGAAATCTTCTACTTTCATGAAGTGCGGGTTGGCGGACTTCACATGTCTTTTGAAAACTAGCTAAGTTCTCTCAGACATGCAGCTTTCTTCACGATGTTCTCCTTTACCGTTAAGACAAGTGGTAATCATGTTGGAAATTATTCGCACATGAAAATATCAGAGGGGCGAGACCCGGGATTTGAACCCACTTCACTCGGTTTCTCAAATGAGCGGTTTACCAATGGGCTACCACTGCCTTCCCTAGTGGGGAGCCTTTTTTTGTATACTAGTCGTAATTATAAAATATAAATAATTTATATATACACATGATAATACTATGTACTTTTACCTTAAATAATGAAGCAGAAACTCATTACGAAATGGATTTCATAAACGCAATGCTTAAAATAAAACAAGAGTAATGTTTTATTAAAAATATTCAAGTTGGAAGCTTTGAGGCATAATATATTTTCCATTTACTCGCATGTTACGTGAAGTGCAATTGTGTCGTGGCGAGTTAGGCGTATAGCGATGCATCATAGTACAGGCCCTGTATTTCTCTGATGAAAATTCCTTTCTTTATAGTTTTTCAAATATTAAATACTAGATCTAGATGAAAATGTCCATTCTAATATAAAAATGTGGGCGTCAGTCTGGTATTGCCCTTTAAGAAGTTCTACTGCTACTTACTACGTTGCAGAGACGTATACACATATTTTGTGATAGAAGAAAATGTTTTTACATTTTCACTTTCAGTAAAATCTATACTAATATTATAAAGCTGAAAAATTTGTTTGTTTGTTTGTTTCTTTGCTTATTTGGTTGAACGCGCTAATCTCAGAAACTACTAATCCGATTAAAAAAAATCTTTTTGCATTAGATAGCCCGTTAACTAAGGAAGGCTATACGCTATATATTATCCCGGAAAAATGTACGGTTCCCTTGGGATAAATTAATTTTTGTCTAGTTACTCAATAAATTTAAACATATGCAGAGTTTTTGTAGAAAAATCGTTTTCGCTTCTACCAATGCGATTAAATTTTTAAGCCATTTTTTAATATTTCATCAAATAAATAGTAATAAAAATAATTGTATCTATATTTTATGGATTAATCGATTACGAAAGTTATTCATAAATTCAGAATTCTAAAATATTTCCACTATGTGGGCAATAAGTCAATGGATATTGAAAATATAAAATGTAGTTGTATCGGCCTATACGAATAAAATCATATTTCTACTGAGCAATAACAAAACAATATGTTTTAGCTATTGATACTTATATAAAAAATTTGTATATCAATGGTTTTAGCAAAATGTTATATTATTTTTAATGTAATATTATTTTTAAGTACCTGGGTGACCGAGGCTCGCTCGGAGTTCTTTTTTGTTACATAGTATTTTTTAGATTAGTAAAAAAAACCCTGAATAAATAAAAAAAAGCATATTTTGCATGGAATAATGAAAAAGAAAACCGCACGTAAACTCGAAAACACGCGTTTTCCCAGACACAAGACTAATCTAGATCGATTTTTCGCTCCGGAAAACCCTCACATACCAAATTTCGGCGAAATCGTTAGAGCCATTTCCGAGACCACTGGTATAAATAAATAATTTTTTTTTTATGCGATTCAGTGACAAACGAGCAGCCAGACCACCTGATGGAAAGCAGTACCTGTCGCCCATAACACCTACGGTTCATGCACTTAGGTTTTAAGTAACAAAAATGCAGAACCACAGGTGCGCTGTCACTGTGAGGACTAAGATGATATGCCTCTTGCCTGTAATTGCGCTGGCTACCTTATCCTTCATACCGGAACACAACAATGCAATCATTGTTGCTTGCCGGCAGAAATAGATAAGGGGGTGGTACCCATCTAGTCGGACTCCTCAGGCTTGACAGAGTCCTACAACCGGTAAATAAATAAATATACAAGGATTGCTCTTTTAAATATATTAGATTATATAGATATCATATTTAATAGATTCACACAAATCTAAAAAGCATTTGTGTACATACGTAAAGCTATTAATGTAACATGGTAGGAAGAATACACCAGACATGGATTATTCCTTAGGATTATATTGTATGTCATATAAGTTCCGAAATAGAAATAAATATCATTTGGATTAATATATCATTATATTACTTTCTTTTATATAAATACTCAACGCACAAAATTACCTTATTCATAGAAAATAAAGAGACTTGAAATATTTTATGCTAGAAAAGTATTTAATTTCCTGCTTCGATTCCATTTCTTAAAAGCAGACACGTATTAGCAGTACTCTTTTCCTTCCAACAATAAACTTACTTTGTACATTAAAAATATTTCCATTTAAACAGCAATTACTTATTTTTAACTTAAAATGTAAAGTTTATTTCACATAAATTAAAAAAATACACCTTTTAGTGTTCACCTTCAAACAATAGAGGAAACTTTCAATGAGATCAAAGGAAGTTTGCACTTTTAGGATCCTTTGCACGAAACTCCTAATTTGATTTAAGTATTTTAAGTATCAGAAATTACCTTAAAAGGAAAAAAGCTTAGAAAGTTAAACGAAAAAAAATAAATAAATACCACAAATATACATAGACTATCAGAACCCGCGGCTTTCTCGCGATAAAAATACGAAATTTCATGCAAATATGTCCAAGGAATAAAAAGTTTCATACAAACTTTTATCCCCTATTTCACCCCCTTGTGGATTGAATTTTGAAAAATCCTTCCTTAGTGGATGCCTTCGTCATATGAGGAATGCGTGTGCGGAATTTCAATTTTCTAACCTTAAGGGCTTGGCCTGTACGTTGATACATCAGTCAATCACTTTTGCCTTTTATATATATATAGATAATAACTAGAATATTGATGATTTTCTTTTCAAAATATGATATTAAGAATTTTCTTATAAGTATTATTGCTATTTTAAAGAGTGTAGCATGTAATTATTGACTTATAGTGTCAAGGCATTAGCAAGGCAAAAGTAATGAATCTTTGATATTTCATGGTAAGACTAAGGGATAATATACTTAGAGACATAAAAAAATTATTCTCCATTTCTTTTTCTTACACTCTTATTACTATGTGATAGTTTGGTTTGAAAATAAAAGTAAGGTTTCTACGGTCGTTTTGAACCTATGAATGTGTAGTTAACGTTAATTGATTATTAAGAAATGCAGTCAAGTCTAAACATTAAGAACATAAAATAAAATAAAGTCCACATACTATACTACTTTTATATACTATACGACTTTTTATCAATTAAATGTTTAGTCTGATTGATTCATTTAATTAAAACGAAAATGAAACATAATTATTCGGTATCGAACTACACTGTTTATTTAGATGATAAACTTCAAAAAACTGTTTGCCAAAAAAAGTCTGCAGTATGAAGTCACTATTAAAAGCTGGTAAAGCTTCCAATAAATACCAGCAATTAGTCGGAGAGTTTCGTCGCCCGAACATTTAGTTGTGCTCTTTGAAGCGGTTAATCGCTGATTAGAGACGAACTACCCACCATTAGAACCAACGTAGTAAATTCCTAGACATGTTGGATTTGTTTTATTTTTACATACCTTGTATTAAGAATTGCAATTAAATCTAATAAATAAATTTCTTGTGTCAGGGTGTTTGTTCGTGGTCGCACTCCTCCGAAACGGCTCGACCGATTTTATTGTTTTTTTTTTGTATATTTGGTAAGTATGAGAGAATAAGTCATAATAACATATAAAAATCAATTCCACAGGACTCGTATATTTTTCGGGGATAAAAAGTAGTCTATGTGTTATTCCAGACTAAGTATAATATATTTCTGTGCCAAATTTCATCCAGATCCGTTTAGCCGCTCTGGCGTGAAAGAGTAACAAACATCCATACATACTCACAAATTTTCACATTTATAATATTAATAAGTAAATAATAAAGATAAATAATAAGTATTAATGGTTGTCAAAGGAGTTCTTGTTTACTAATAAAAAGTATAACAAGTGCATACATATTTGTGCCTAAAAGCTTTTTAATTAAAAAGTAGTGATAATTATGAGTCAAGATATCCGAAATAATGTCAGTGACGCGATCACATTTATGTTGAAAAGCATTGGCATAAAGTAAAGGTGTTTTAACAAGTTACCACAAAAAGATTAAGAGAAACTCGATGGGATTTACTTTGAAGATAAGCTCTTATTTCAGAGACGCCTTTACCGAATTACTTTCTAAATCAAAATGTAATTTAATTTAGTGTAAGTACACTAAATTAAATTACATTTTGATAAGTGTTATTTTTCTATATTATAATAAAATAGGCATTATATTGTTTGTAGGGAATCGTATTTCAATAGTAACATCCGTGATACACTTTGAAAAACCAATTTTTTTTTTTGGTACTTTGTCTAGAGTAAACTTAATATTACTATTAGAAGTATTTTTGAATATACCAAAGTAACTTGAGCTTAAAGATAAAAAAAAATTAAGGTTTTTATTAAAGTTTTACAATTAAATTCAAATTAATTGAATGACTAATTATCATGAAATGAAAAAATAAAAAAGGTTCAATAGCTTTCACTCAGTTTCCCATGCAAGCGCGATACTACTAAGTTACAACTACCTATTATTAGCTTTTTATTATAACCGGTGGTAGGACTCTGTCAAGCCTGAGGAGTCCGACTGGATGGGTACCACCCCCTTATCTATTACTGCCGCCAAGCAACAATGATTTCATTGTTGTGTTCCGGTTTGAAGGATAAGGTAGCCAGCGTAATTACAGGCAAGAGGCATATCATCTTAGTCCTCACAGTGACAACGCACCGGCGGTTCTGTATTTTTGTTACCTAAAACCTAAGTGCATGAACCGTAGGTGTTATGGGCGACAGGTACTGCTTTCCATCAGGTGGTCTGTCTGCTCGTTTGTCACTGAATCTCATAAAAAAAAAGAAAAAGAAAATCTTTTTATTTCTGCTTAAAATATTATCTTTTGATAAATATTAACAGCCATTTAACTTCAAGTTATAAATTGTACAATATCCCATATCATAAAACAAACTGATACTATTGATTTAAAAAGCAAATAAGAAAATCAAGTTAGAAATATCGAAGAGTTCGATTGACCTGTGAAATAGAATTTACAAATTAAGTTCCGAAAGCTTTAACTTTTTATTCGGTAGCGGAACTTTTTGATTTTACATTTCGTTTAGATGTTGATTGAATTTTGCGACTTGATTTTTAATACTATTCTATAAAAAAAAATCTATAACATATAACTGTTGTATGTTCATTTATTATGATATATTAGAGATTACCTTTTGAATCAGAACTTACAAAATTTACCTTTTTATATTATACTAGCGACTCACCCTTGCTTCGCTCGGGTTCGTCCCTTAATACGTTTTAACGATTAGTATACCTAGATTTCTCAGACATATTTCCCCTAAGTAAAAAGTATGCTATATGTTGCCTTGAATAATCAGCGAATACCAAAGTCATACCAAATTTTATCAAAATCTGTCCGAAGGTTTTGTCGTGATGCGTTCCCAGACTAACAGACAAAAATTCTAAAAACTATAGATTCGGCTCCTGTATCGATAATAACGACTATTTCAATAAAATTTTCCAAAAAATATTTAATGTACAGATTCGACTCAGAATTTTATCACATTTATAGGTTATTAATGTAGAATATGCTTAAATATATATAGCAAAATATATAATAACATTTTTACATAGTAAAAATGCTTTTTGTATTAAATATTTCATTATTGCTTTTTGCCCGGATAATCCACCTAAATCCTTCACCCTCCCTTTTCCTGAATATTCTGATGACATACCTGATATGAAAATAAAAGTGATTTTTCGTGCACAATATTAGATTTTTGCTTTTCAATTGTATTGAACGAGTCACAGTTCAATAAAGAAAAAATATTAAATATTTAATATTCAAATCAGATTTTAAGCTAAGCAATGTAAAATATCACTTTACAAAAAAATTTACTAACTCTATTTAGCGTACGTTAGTATTATTTTATGTTGAATCCATATTTATATATTTGAAAATATATATAATATTATGTATTGTTTTTATGAAATACGAGACATTGTTTTATTTTAGTTAGGAATATTTACTTTGGAAAAAATATATAATAATAAATTATAATTTGATTTGAAATTAGTCCCTTCATTCATATACGACATGATCACAGATTTTTGTTCCAATAAATAATTCAATATCAAGAAATTAAATTATTCATCCTTTGCAAGAATAACGAAGACGAAAAAGAGAATTTATTGTAAAATAAAATAAGAGACTGATTGCGTCCCATGTCCGAGTTTATTTGGGAGATAATATTTAATATAATAAACGATGTCAAAATATCAACATATTAAATTAAAAAGGCAGTTGTAACTCAGTGTTAACACGCTCGCTTGGATAACGAATGAAGCGGGTTCCAATCCCGGAATTGGCAAATCTGATATTTTCATGTACAACTCATTTCTAACAGGATTACCACTTGTCTTACAGTGACGGAGAGATATGTCTGACAGAATCCAGCTAGTTTACTGATCCACCTCGTAATGAAGACCCGTGCCCAGCAGTGGGACGTTAAAAATACATACATATGGGACATACATACATACATACATACATACATACATACATACATACATACATACATATTAAATAAAAAATAAATACTTTAAGTTTAATCATTTATAAAAGTTATGGTCGATGATATCGCCTACTAATCTATACATCTAATAAAATTGTAACTAAGCCGAATCTGTACATTAAACATTATTTGGATAATCTTATAGAAATAGACATTATTATCGATACAGAGACCGAATCTAAGTTTTTAGATTTTTTGTCTGTCTGTCTGTTACCGCATCACAAGAAAACCACTGGAGGGATTATGATAAAATTTGGTATGGTAATAGCTGGTTATCCGGGTCAACATATAGGATATTTTACCGCGGGAAAATATCAGAGAAATCTATATTAAACGTTAAAAGGTAAATAGAGATGAACCAAGCGGAGCGAGGGTGAGTTGCTAGTATAACATATAGGTATACCAGAATCAAAGAATCCTTGTGTTTATAATCAGTCTTGAACATACTCGTATATTATTGAATCCCTTGTAAAATATTATGTAAGTATGATGTATAATTAAATAACAAGTGCGCAAATAGTTAAAATTTAGTATTCAACATAACATATTAGATTTAAGTGACGATACATTTTTTAATAAAGTGGGAAAAATACTAAGGAAATTATTTAAAGTTAATTTAAATAAAACTACTACTTGTTTTGCTCGTATTTTGTTTTTTTTTTTATTTATTACTGACGCGAATAATTTCTTTATCAACTTTTACTTTTTTTATTTTTATTAAGAATCAGCCGACCGGAACTTAATATAACGTCATCGTTTTCCCGTAAAAGAGTTTTAAATGGATTGGTACAGTTAATTCGCTACTAACGTCACCAACTCCGATAGCCGTGATCGTCTAGTGGTTAGGACCCTACGTTGTGGCCGTAGTAACCCAGGTTCGAATCCTGGTCACGGCAGCGCAAGCTGTCTCGGCGGAGTTATATTTTTTACATAGGTATATGTTGTTTTTACTTTTCTTTTAGTACTTTTGTTGCTTATAATTAGTATATTTTCTTATTCATTTACTCTAATATAATGTTATAGTTATCTTATCAGTCATTATTGAGTATTTATGTTATCGACGGAGTTACCTAAAAATAATATTTTATTTTTTGGAATATTAACATTTTGATACTTTTAAAAATTTTCTAGTCTTGTGTATTATTATCAGAGGCCCGCAAAAAATTTGCAAGTCAAGTATATATTTCAAAGTCAATATAGCAATTTTCATTAAATGTTGTAATTTTTTTCATATTCTCGATACAAATATAGTACCTACCCTAGCTACAACATACATATGTAAATGTCTTCAATTAAGTTATTTTCCATACAATCTTTTTTTTTTTTGAAGAAGAAGTTTGTCATATTGCCATATTCTTTTTATCGCCACTATAGCTAAACTTACGCTGTTAACACTAAACGATACAGTTTTAAACTTCCGTCACGCACATTCACGTAACTAAATATAAAAACGTAAACTAAAATACGTAGAATCTACGATTTCTGAATCTAAAT
The DNA here is from genome assembly GCA_033884665.1 of Argynnis bischoffii washingtonia. NCBI lineage: Eukaryota > Metazoa > Arthropoda > Insecta > Lepidoptera > Nymphalidae > Argynnis > Argynnis bischoffii. Next base: position 14,107,324 of record CM066609.1, on the reverse strand, counting down.
AAAATATCTAAATGTACATATATTTTGGCCCCAGACTTTCTCTTACTCTTCTTCATATACGTTCTCTGATAATACTATATAATATGTATTATTTATTATTTCAGCTTAAATGTTTTATAAAAAAAAATAGAAAAAAAATAGCCCTCTAAGCCTTAACCAATCTCTATCATGATTGGAGGCGTTATGATACCACTAAATATTTTGACTATGTGTGCGCTACATCCGTCATACAAGTCAACATTTTCGTTGTCCCAATTGCTCGTCGTATTTTTAAAAAATCTATGTATTTATAAAGTATTTTCAAATAAAATTAGAGTACAAAAATATAAAACTAAAAACGTACTTTGTAAATATTCAACACTGAATATTGGATTTCAGCATTTTCATCAATTCAAATCAAAATATAATTTATTCAACTAGACTTTTACAAGCACTTTTGAATCGTCAATTTTACATTATAAAAAACTAGATGTCAGTATGTAAGTCCGTGAACAATCTACCATCGGCTCGGAAGGCAGTTCTGCTGAGAAGAGCCAGCGAGAACTCAACAGTTGCTCTTTCTAAATATAATTATAATTTACAAGATATAAATGTAATAATTATATTCTTATCCTACATGAGTATTAACTAATAGTAATCCCACACATTTACATCAGCACAGTAATCTACGCCGGAATTATATGCTTTGGTCAATAATATATTTTTAATTTTTGACTTAAATTTCACAAGTGGCAAACTTAAAATAGAGTGTATAGTCATCTATCCTTCTCTATATATACTATACAGTTTATGTTGTAAACCTAGCCTAACCTTTTGCTACTCTAGACAAAATACCATGATATAAGGTCGTCCAATCATAATTTACTATAATACTGTATGATATATACACATCGTAAAATATATTATAATACTAGCGACTCACCCTCGCTTCGCTTCGGGTTCATCGCTAGACAAAAACAAATCGTCGCTAGATAAAAACAAATCTATCCCACGGGAACTGTACATTTTTCCGGGATGATATATAGCCTATAGCCTTCCTCAGTTAACGGGCTATCGAATGCAAAAAGAATTTTTCAAATCGGATTAGTAGTTTCTGAGATTAGCGCGTTCAACCAAACAAACAAACAAACAAACAAACAAACAAACAAACAAACAAACAAACAAACAAACTCTTCAGCTTTATAATATTAGTATAGATTCGCATACTTCATACAAATATCGTACCTGTATAATATAGTGAAGTATGACGTTAAAGAGCAATTTAAAAGTTTAAGTACTTAGTATACACTTTAGAAGCTATCTAAACGATTTACCATAATATTTATGGTATAGTGGTCAAGTTTGGAAAATATACTGCATCTTTATTTTACAAGGTATTATTCAGTTTCACCTATCCCGGTGTATGTAATGAAATCTTGCAAGTTAAATGTCACCCACTTTTGTATCCTATTAAGTTGAAATTTGACACACTAGTTTGGTTTCTGACGCACTGATCATTTCTTAAACGCCACCATTTTTATCTAATATGGCGGACGTTACAACATGGCGATTTATTATTTCCATAGAGACTCTTATAAGGGCATCGGATAAAAGGGCTTGATGAGCGAAACTCTATGATAATCGTTATTTTGTGCATAAGTGCTTACAGGTCAAAAAAACTATCATTTAGCAATGCGCGTGTAGAGTTATTACTTAATTAATCTAACAGAATTCAATGATTAGAGTATTAGTTAGATGCTTCCTCAATTTCATTTAACTTGTATTACTATGATTATTTTTTCTCTATATTATATTGTCCTATTTAGTTGATTAAATATCTATTACACTGTATGATTAATACTCGCCAGTTTGACTGATAAATTTGATTGATGAATTTAATATATCTTGAGTTGACGTAGTTTATTCGATTTGTAAATCGAATTTCACGATTCCTTTTTAGGTAATAGGTCTTACCTCAAGGGTTTCGTATAAATTAAAAAGAATCTACAGGAATATTAACTTTTAAAATTTTAGTTAAAAATAGCTAAATAGCTTCTTACGCGTCTTTGACTCGCTGAGGCATGTTTGCTACAGATTGATATTTTACTGAAACTTGATGTAAAAGTTTATAAGATAGCTTATATCACTATCTACAGAGCTGTTCTATATAATCTTTTTCGTTGCTCTACAGCTGAATCCGTGATCATATTTTAATCAACGAAATATATTCGCGGATTCAGTGTTCGTGTAACATAATTGTTCTTATAGCACTAAATAATGACCTGTAAGCACTTATGCACAAAATAACGATTATCTGTTACGCCATTATTTCGTGGCAGATGGCAAAGAATATAATTTTGCAACTTTATATAAATACATATAATATAAACATTTAATGTCGACCGTTTTAAGAAATTACAAAAAATATTTTAACATCTAATTCGACATGATGTTAAACAGCTTTATCATTTCATAAATTGTGTCAAAAAATAAAATATTCGACTATTGAGCGTTAAAATTTAATAATGTGAAATTGCTATTATTTTACTTCAGGGATTTTCGTTGTACATAAACTCTGCGATAGAAATTCTATATCGGTTTCGTCTGATGAAGTTATAATATTCCTTATTATTTCTTCTTTTATAATAGACTAGCGAAGGGTAGTACCTTTGCTCGGATAAATCTTTACATGAAATAATAATTTATTAAATGTATGTACATATTAATAAGTAATATAGTAGTAATATAGTTTTTGTTGTGATCAACGTTATTTTAATTATTTAAAATTATTTAACTTGCTTAACAGGCAGTAGTAGTCCAGTGGTAACGCGCTCGCTTGGGAAATCGAGTGAAGCGAGTTCACATCCTGGGTCTCGCACCTCTAATATTTTCATCTGCGAATCGTTTCTAACATGATTACTTGTCTTACGGTGAAGGAAAACATCGTAAGGAAACCTGCATGTATGAAAAAACTTAGCAAGTTTTCAAAAGACATATGAAGTCCGCCAACTCTTGGCCAGCATGGTGGACTATGGCCTGATCCCCTTATGAAGGGAGTCTCGTGCCCAGCAGTGGGACGTTAAAAAGGGCTGAATACAATACATGCATACATATTATTTATGCCATTTCTGAATGAGGGTGCATCTATTGGAGTTTGTCATTTCTTCACACTGTACTGGCTCAACGGATTTTAATGACATCTATACTAATATTATAAAGCTGAAGAGTTTGTTTGTTTGTTTGTTTGGCTGAACGCGCTAATCTCAGGAATTACTAATCTAATTTGAAAAATTCTTTAAATTAGATAGCCCGTTAACCGAGGAAGGCTCTAGGCTATATATAATCCCGAAAAATTGTACGATTCCCGTGGGATAGATTTGTTTTTATCTAGGGACGAACCCGAAGCGAAGCGAGGGTGAGCCGCTAGTTCGAAATAAAGATAGATTAACACCCGGTTTTAAGAATAACTTTTCTCAACATATGTATGTTACTCGCAAGCCAATCCCTATATAGGTTATGGTACCTAATTTTGCTTATTAAACATTGATAAATTTATCGTCATATATTTAAAAAAAACACCTGATATATTAATGGCATAAAATACTATAGGTTATAGCAAAAAGTGCTATATACGTCCCTTATCTGCCATCACAAAGCAGAAACTTACTTTTTGAAAACTTCTCTACTTCCTATCGTGCAAAAGTTCTATAACTAACGATTTTCTAACTTTATTCTATCCACTTTTATTACACCAGAAGTTTTATACCATCCAATTACGGATGCGCAATTTGGAAACAAAATTTGACTGAAATGAAATCTATTGTCAGCGATATTGATTTCAGATTTGTAATTTTCATTTATTTTATTTTGACAAATTATTTCAACTGTATTCTCTCTATACTCAGGACATTGTGTGGTCCCAAATTACTGAGCTGTGTTATATAAAGCATATCTAGCTATAGTATGCTAAGTCTCTTATTATTCTGAATCATTCATTTGACGACACGTGTGGCTCAGTTTGTAGTGACCTTACTTGCTATGCCAGTGGTCACGGGTTTGAGTCCCGCTGGGAGCATTCATTGTGTGATGAGCACGAATGTTTGTTCTCTAGTCATGGGTGTTTATATTTATAATATGTATGTATTTTAAAGTTATTAAAGTTATATATGTGTAGTGTATCAACGATAGAGAGAGAGTTGCAAATCTTACAGGCAATTACCTACATTTCTTGAAAATTTGAAATATTGTTTCGGGCGATAACGTTTTCACAAACCAACCCCCCCCCCCCCCCCCCCTAAATATATACGTAATGAGATAATTTTGATCTCATTAGATTCAGTACACTTTAATCTAGGTCTGTAGGTTTTTCTTTTTTAGTAATTCAGTTTAGTTTAATTAAAAAAAAACACTCGAGGAAGTTTTTAACTCAAAAATACGGATATTTATATGCTAATAACTTCGATCATACTCAATATTTCTTTAAAATAAAAACGTACGGACGTAGTTTTTTTATTACAACATTTCCGAAAATCATAAAAAATGAAAATTAGACTATGTTAATGGGGGGAAAAATGTTAACGCTTTTCGTATGAAAATTTACAGCTTCCTCTTAAGAACGAGTATATCAGCTGATTTGCTAAGATACTATTATTAGACACTATTATCGAACTCGCGTCCTTATCAAATAGAGATCAGCTCTACACTATTGTGCCAGATCTCGCTCAATATTAGTAACTTTATTAAAAAACATTATTTTTAGATTTTCATTGTTATATCAAAATAATAAATAAAGTGTCACTTAATATCTGTTCTTATGATTGAGATTTGATTAAATAATCAGGAAATACTCGATATCTCAATTTATTCTCACGTAAAATAATATTAGCAAAAGGGCCGGGATTGTTCACAGTAAATATAACGGTAATTACTTTGCAAATACGTACTTATTGCGTATCTTCGCATTTTCTTTCCATAGTTTGTTTAGGACATGATAAAAGGTAAATTTTAAGCTTAAATAGTGAGATTCTTAAAAAAATTTTTTAAGAATCTCACTATTTTGGTATTCAAATATAAATGTCGGTAACCATAGTAAAAGAAATTTTAATGTTATGTAGGTATTATTGTATTTATATATGTTTTTGATTTTTATTCCTGTATTATGTAAAAAATTTAAAAGCGTGCTGCGAATTGGCTTATATATTTTTTACGTATTTAAAGCAAGAAAGTTTTTTTTTATCATAGAACAGCTACAATAATTTTGTCTAACTTTTTTTTAAACAGACGTAAACATTACTTTAAAAGATTTGAAATTTGGATAAAATTTCATTTTTTTTGCGATCTTCGGGCACATACATAATTCCTATTGAATTGATTTAAATATTTTTTTTAAATAATAATTTGTCACAGTGTTTTTACGTTTGTTGAATGTGAACATGTTTATTTAGGTTGAAAGAGTAAAGTAATTCACTAAAAGGGGAAACAATGAAAATATTCGCGTGAGCTGAAAAACCTTTCAGCTTATTTTATGTTCACTTTGTTCTGATGAAATACATGATAGGATGAATGTTTTGTTACCACAAATAATAGGTTGTAAAGTATATATATATATATATATATATATATATATATATATATATATATATATATATATATATATATGTATAAAAGCAATATTACGGTAACTCGTAAACCCAACGTAAGCAGATTTAAACTTCTCGCATCGCTAAGATTTTCGCGTGCGAATCATTTTCAAACAGAAATACCATTTGCTTATACGTCTAAAACTAGAAACTTGAATTATTTTCGAAAGATGTATGAAATCCGCCAACTGTATTTGACCAGTGTAGTATTGTAGTCCAGGCCAGTATTGTATAATTTTCCACACGTTTACTGGAGGCCCGTGTTCAACAGTTGGGACGCTAGAAGGCTGATTTTTTATTTACATTATTTACCATCGTTTGTCACCGGATTGCTTAAATATTTTATTTAGGTCAGTATAATTGTTGCAATCCTAAAAGTCATCTGGCGATAACTTCCTTAATAAATAGATATTAAATAAAACTATCTTTTCGGGATTTTCGCGGATTTATTTTAACTCAAAAATCAAAATAAATCCGCGAAAATATTCGTTAAATATTCGCATAAATCTAAGAAAGACATATATAGGTTATTGAATTCAAGGTTCTTTTTGCTTAATACTGCGGCTTATTTTATAAAATGTAATGATTCGTGTAATAATAATGTCCTCCTGACCAATTTTGGTCGCGACGATCTCAAGGAGACTTGCCAATAGCGCAGGGGATATTATAGTGCACAAGTACAGGCGCAAACACAGGTGCACTCATACTCCTGTCACTCTCAAAACCAGTGAGAGAACTGGCGTAGACCTAGACAAAAAAAACAGTAAATAATCTCGCCCCGACCTGGGACTGGAACCCACAACCCCCAGATCTGCAAAAAAATATTCTAATATCTTATTAATATACAGGTATTATATATTATTATATACTCTATAGACAAAAGTAAAATAAAAAATAAACCTCTTGATTCTATAGATCAAAGCAGTTTCCCCCTGACTAGGTCTTTGAATAAAGTAATATGAATGCATCGAGAAACATTGTAAGAGAAAGTCGGGTTTTTAAGTTCAAAAACCTTTGATCTCTTAAGAGAACATTGAATAGACTTTTTTCCAAGTTTTTTCTAAGTTTAAATAACAATGGTATTTATCGGCTATTACATATGTACATAATGTTAATTTGACAAGAGCAAATGGGAAACCAGCAATGAGGGTTTCGTAGCATTAAATATTAAATGTGTTCTTGTTTTATGTAACATTTTTTTCGTTTTTTTGAATGCAGAAAATAAAAAATAGTAAAACAATAATCTCCAAGTAGAATGGCTGTGACAGGTGAGTTCCAAGAAATTATAAGGGATCCGTTTGGCCTTTTGGCTACGGTACCCTAACAGCGTACACCATTTACTAAACACACCGACAAAATTACATTATAAATATTTATTTTTACCTTCCTTCTTATTGATTTTATACTTATTTCATAATGTTCAATTTATTTTTTAAATCTATAGGTGCATATATGGAAATTGTAACTAAACCGAATCTGTAAATTAAATATTTATTGAAAAATCTTACTGAAATAGACATTATTATCGATACAGAGGCCGAATCTACAGTTTTTAGAATTTTTGTCTGTCTGCCTATCTGTCTGTCTATTACCGCATCACAGAAAAACCACTAGAGGGATTTTGATGAAATTTGGTATGATGATCCGGGTCAACATATAGGATACTTTTTACTGCGGAAAAATATCTTATCTCTGAGAAATCTATACTAAACGTTAAAACGTAAGCAGGGACGAACGCGAGCGAAGCGAGGTCGAGCCGCTAGTTTTATATATGAATACTCTTGACATATTATTATGTATGTACATATAAACTTCTCGTTAAAAATTTATCACACTATCACAAAAACATAATCTCCAATAGAGTACACATTTTATTTTAAAAACGGTCAAAATTAAATTAATTAACATAGTGGCTAAGTACGTTCAGCTACTTTATAAGCATAACAAATCTTTTTTTTATGCTGAGAAATTCAATTACGCATACCACCTGCATACATACATATGTATATGTCCTGATTAGTTGGTTAGTTTCATTAAGATTGGACGCAATGGCCGATATCGGTCAGGAGGACATTTTATGTGGGATTCGCCGGTTAGAATAAATATAAATAAATATTGGAACATTAACATACAGCACCATCTAGTTCCATGGTAAATTACGAGACTTGTGTTATGGATACCAGATTGTTGATACACTACACATATATAACTTTAAATATATACATATTATAAATATAAACACCCATGACTGGAGTACAAACATTCCTGTTCATCACACAAATGAATGCCCCCAGCGGGACTCGAACCCGCGACCGTTGGCGAAACTGAGCGAAACATGTTGTCAAAAAGAAAAGCCAGTACTATCAACTAAAATTCAACGGAAGAATCTCCGTCTAAATGAAGCGTCAGAGGATCGCTTACGCAGTCAATTGCGACGCCCCGACAGCTGACTACCTGAGGCAGGCCACAACATCAATGTGGTTGTTACCATAAACCACTTTGCTATCCATTTAAATAAAACTATCTTTTCGGATTTTTTCGCGGATTTATTTTGATTTTTGTTTCCCGACGTTTCGATTGCTTTACAGCAATCATGGTCACGGGAGAGACTAAGGTGTCAGATGTCTCAAAAGTATTATATAGTTGTTACAGACAGCCTACCCACAAATAACAAAAATGAATTCAAAATATTGAAAATTGGCATCAAAGTACCTTACAATATTTGTTAATTTTAATTTTAAACATTTTATAATTTTAATTTTATACTTGAAATAAGGAGTATTATTTATATATATAATTTTAGCTATTATCATTTCAATTTTTTAGAAAACTTATTATTGCATTATTGTTTAATAATCTATATTTTTAGTGTTACCATTATTATATTTATAAACATAAAGGTAGATAAAATATTAATTATTTAAGCCACATTATTGTTTTATACAATTAAAATTAATCAAGAATTACATTTACAAATGTAAAATATTAATTTGAAGTACTGTTATTTTGATCTACACAGTAAGAACTTACTACATCTAACTGTCTGTTATGTTTAATTTTATTATTAGATTTTATAATATTAATAACAGGATCCCACGACGATGGTAGTACCCAGCCATCTTCCCTATTGAAATTTGGATGTTTTTTAATTTCTATGGCTTCCCGAATCATTCTAGGGCGATATCGATTTTCTTTCGCGAGGATTTGGGGTCTATCGAAGCGAATATAATGGCTTGGGCGATCCTGACTATGTTTGCAGACAGCAGATGTTGTATTACGGCGGTGCTTCACATCAGCTATGTGTTCTTTGACCCGAGTTCTTATGGATCGCTTTGTTTGTCCAATGTAAGAGAGTCCACAATCACAATCAAGTTTGTAAACTCCTGCATCTTGTAGAGGGATGTGGCACTTGACAGGTGGTAAGAATTGACTAATTTTCTTTGGCGGCTTGAAATAAGTTTTAATTGAAGCTCGCTTTAGGATATAGCCAATCTTGTCAGTGACTCCTCTCATGTAAGGTAGGACTGCAGGGACGCGCTCGACTGTGGCTGGTTTCACTCGGTCCCTGTGACGTAGGCGCGGCACTTGCAGCTTGTTGTCTCGCAGAACTTGCTTGACATGTTGCAGCTCTCCGGCCAGGTGTTGCTCGTCACAGATCCCTTGTGCTCTCTGAAACAAAGATTTTCCCACGGTAGCTAACTGTGAAGGGTGGTGGTGAGATTCACCATTCAAGTACCTATCTGTATGGGTCTTCTTTCGATACACAGTATGACTCAAGGTGTTATCTGGGTTACGTTTAACTAATACATCTAAGAAAGCTAAAGAATTATTAGACTCCAGTTCCATTGTAAACTGTATTTTAGGGTTTATGGAGTTAAGATGTTTTAAGAATACAGATATTTTGTCAGATGGTAATATTGTGAATGTGTCATCTACGTACCGCTTGTAGAAACGAGGGGTCACAGGTGATGTGTTTAGAGCAGTCCCCTCGAAGGCCTCCATGAAGATGTCAGCTACAACGGGGGAGACAGGCGAACCCATGGCCACTCCATCCACTTGCTTGTAAAATTCATCATTCCACAATAGATAGCCTGATGTAAGGCAGTGTTTTAAAAGTTCAGTGTATTCTTCTTGCATATTATTGTCGAGTAGCTTTCTTGATACTATTTTGACACAGTCCTCTACTGGTAGGCTGGTAAATAGAGACTGTACATCAAAACTAACCATTGTTTCATTGTCCATGAGTTGTAGCTGTTTTATCTCATTAACAAAATGGTAAGAGTCCCTTGTGAACGCTGATGTTTTCCCTCTGAGTGTTGAGAGTACCTTCGCTACTAGTTGGGCCAATTTGTATGTCGGTGTATCTATTTGACTCACAATTGGACGTAGCGGAGCGTTCAGCTTGTGTATCTTAGGAAGTCCATAAAGTTTAGGCGGCTTTGCACAAGATCTTGATATCTTTCAAAATAGTATCAAGAAAGCTACTCGACAATAATATGCAAGAAGAATACACTGAACTTTTAAAACACTGCCTTACATCAGGCTATCTATTGTGGAATGATGAATTCTACAAGCAAGTGGATGGAGTGGACATGGGTTCGCCTGTCTCCCCCGTTGTAGCTGACATCTTCATGGAGGCCTTCGAGGAGACTGCTCTAAACACATCACCTGTGACCCCTCGTTTCTACAAGCGGTACGTAGATGACACATTCACAATATTACCATCTGACAAAATATCTGTATTCTTAAAACATCTTAACTCCATAAACCCTAAAATACAGTTTACAATGGAACTGGAGTCTAATAATTCTTTAGCTTTCTTAGATGTATTAGTTAAACGTAACCCAGATAACACCTTGAGTCATACTGTGTATCGAAAGAAGACCCATACAGATAGGTACTTGAATGGTGAATCTCACCACCACCCTTCACAGTTAGCTACCGTGGGAAAATCTTTGTTTCAGAGAGCACAAGGGATCTGTGACGAGCAACACCTGGCCGGAGAGCTGCAACATGTCAAGCAAGTTCTGCGAGACAACAAGCTGCAAGTGCCGCGCCTACGTCACAGGGACCGAGTGAAACCAGCCACAGTCGAGCGCGTCCCTGCAGTCCTACCTTACATGAGAGGAGTCACTGACAAGATTGGCTATATCCTAAAGCGAGCTTCAATTAAAACTTATTTCAAGCCGCCAAAGAAAATTAGTCAATTCTTACCACCTGTCAAGTGCCACATCCCTCTACAAGATGCAGGAGTTTACAAACTTGATTGTGATTGTGGACTCTCTTACATTGGACAAACAAAGCGATCCATAAGAACTCGGGTCAAAGAACACATAGCTGATGTGAAGCACCGCCGTAATACAACATCTGCTGTCTGCAAACATAGTCAGGATCGCCCAAGCCATTATATTCGCTTCGATAGACCCCAAATCCTCGCGAAAGAAAATCGATATCGCCCTAGAATGATTCGGGAAGCCATAGAAATTAAAAAACATCCAAATTTCAATAGGGAAGATGGCTGGGTACTACCATCGTCGTGGGATCCTGTTATTAATATTATAAAATCTAATAATAAAATTAAACATAACAGACAGTTAGATGTAGTAAGTTCTTACTGTGTAGATCAAAATAACAGTACTTCAAATTAATATTTTACATTTGTAAATGTAATTCTTGATTAATTTTAATTGTATAAAACAATAATGTGGCTTAAATAATTAATATTTTATCTACCTTTATGTTTATAAATATAATAATGGTAACACTAAAAATATAGATTATTAAACAATAATGCAATAATAAGTTTTCTAAAAAATTGAAATGATAATAGCTAAAATTATATATATAAATAATACTCCTTATTTCAAGTATAAAATTAAAATTATAAAATGTTTAAAATTAAAATTAACAAATATTGTAAGGTACTTTGATGCCAATTTTCAATATTTTGAATTCATTTTTGTTATTTGTGGGTAGGCTGTCTGTAACAACTATATAATACTTTTGAGACATCTGACACCTTAGTCTCTCCCGTGACCATGATTGCTGTAAAGCAATCGAAACGTCGGGAAACAAAAATCAAAATAAATCCGCGAAAAAATCCGAAAAGATAGTTTTATTTAAATGTCTAATATTCGCGTAAACCTAAGAAAGTATCACTTTGCTATCCACTGGAATGCCGGACGCTAATGAGAAAAATTGCTGGGAAAATATTCCAGTAATCAACTTATTTATCTGTTGTATTTTTTATATACCTATTGTTGATATAAACTTGATTGAACTCTATAAAAATATTTATTACATTAATACAGATACTCGTATACCTTAGACTTATAGGAAAAACCCAATTACAGAACAAAGAACACTGTTATTGATGTCTGAAATGATATTTTATTTATTATTGTGTATAGTTATTTGATTTCACATTTATTGTTCTATACGCTCCTGCGAGTATCTTATTCTTTTAGTCTGATGTCTCTACATCTATACATATAATAAAATTATAACTAATTCAAATCTGTAAATTAAATATTTTTTGTAAAATCTTATTGAAATAGACATTATTATCGATACAGAGGCTGAATCTATAGTTTTTTGAATTTTTGTCCGTCTGTCTATCTGTCTGTTACCGCATCACGAGAAAACCACCGGACAGATTTTGATGAAATTTGGTATGATGATAGCTGGTTATCCGGGTCAACATGTATGATACTTTTTACTGCGGAAAAATATCTCATCTCTGAGAAATCTATACTAAACGTTAAAACGTAATTAGGGACAAGCCCGAGCGGAGCGAGCGTGAGTCGCTAGTTTTGTAATAAAAACGTTAAATAAACTAAGTAGCAAAAGCTTTGCTGTATGCATACTCAATTTACCATTCAACCTCAAACAATTATTATATTCACAGAATGATACTATGAAACTTACAACTGCAGTTGATGTTATAATGCACAAATGGATTACTCTTGAGGAAACATACCACCTGATTTTCAACTCTCTTAGTTGTATCATATGATTGAAAATCGTTTGGAATTTTTTTGAACAGTTAGTCAACACGCCGAATGGCCTCTCGACAAAATGGTCGCAATATTTCAACGAAATTACACCTCATTACCAGATTAGCTCGTTTATTACATCGAAAATATAAATTTGTCCCGAAATCTGGCTTTTTCTATACTACACTTTTATAAAGTGTTGAAATTCTATGTTGCAATTGTTATGAATTTGTATTTTTTTTTATTTCTTTATATTTTAAGCTTCATAGAGCATACATTATAAAAACTTACTATACGAGTAACTTTCTTTTTTAAATAACTAAAATTGTTGTTTTCCACATAGACATTGACATCCCTTTTTATCCATGTATGTACTCAGCCCTTTTTTTAACGTCCCACTGCTGGGCACGGGCCTCCCTTCAATACGAGGGGAATCAGGCCATAGTCCAACACGCTGGCCAAGTGCGCATTGGCGGACTTCACATGTCTTTCGAAAACTTGCTAGGTTTTCTCAGACATGCAGGTTTCCTCACGATGTTTTCCTTCACCGTAAGACAAGTGGTAATCATGTTAGAAATGATTCGCACATGAAAATATCAGAGGTGCGAGACCCGGGATTTGAACCCGCTTCACTCGGTTTTCCAAGCGAGCGCGTTACCACTGGGCCATGTATGAATTTCAAAAAATCTTTTATTCTTATCTATTTGATTATAGGAATAAGTTCTCTTGTGACAATCTGGTGCAAAATTTGGATTAGGTATTTTTAAATCAGTTCAAGTGCTAATCAGTCAGTTAAGAGGAACTTTATATTATTAACTATTTATAAATTAACCCGTTAAGGATCGCAGGCATACCAGCGTGTCAGTTAACAATTAATTTCTTAAAAATTATCCATAATTTCTCAGAAATTATCCAGGAGGTGTTAATAATCTTTTACTTACAATTATTATACTTAAATGATAAAATTATAAGTTTTCATCTCTTTGTTTACTAAAAATGAAAATAATTTAATTAAATTTAACTAAAAAAAGGGCACCAGCCCTCGTACGCCTTCAAAATCACATAAAACTAATTATTCACCCTAAGGGACTTTTTGAAATTAACATGGTGGTCCTCTAGGTATAAATTACTTATTAAAGAAATAAATACAAAATCGTTTCACAATTAGTTAAGTATCGCGTGACATACCTACACAAAAAGAAAATTATATAATTTGAATTAAGTATTTGTTCCATTTTGAAGTTGGTCTTAAATATACAATGGGCGAACTTTCAGGTAAAACCGCAACTTAGCGACATTTTGATTTTGGGACGAAGCATGTCGAAAGTTTTCTACTTCTAAGTGAACTTTCAATTATTTACCACACAAAATCAATAATTTCCAATTTTTATCACAGTCATTTCTATCTTGCGAGGACTTTGATATCTTTCTTACTATATTTCTGCCACAGTGGCCATTATAACATCACCAACTTCCGGAATACTATTTTTTTTTACTTTTGTAAAAATTCATAAAAAATTGATCCAGACAAAAAATATAGTAGGTTCTATTGAATCTGTCCAAATCAGGATCGATTCAAGTATTAAAATCTCAAGTATGTTACTCCACCAGCGACATACACAAAATATGAACAAAAAAAAACTTAAAAACAATTTTTACACAACGACCTACTTTTACGCCATCCACAATTAGGGAACAAGAATAATATGATGCTTAAAAGTCAAACATTTCCTGGTGGTTTAATTTAAAATGTAACAGATCCAACCTCCGTGATGACCGTCACAGCGCCAGCTGTGTTGGATCACTCGTTAATATTTCATTCTTTAAACGTGACCGAAATATAACTTTCCATAGAAATTATTTTCGTAAGGACCCTCATTTTGTTGTTATTAATCGTAGCAATAAATTAGCAGTAAGAAAATTGGATATTTAAAAAATCGAAAGAAATGAATGAATTAGGGTTTGAGAGTGACAGATTGGGAATCATTTAAATTACCTCGACGCTAGGAATTTCTAAGGATTTTGACGGCACGTTTGTCTCAGTTTTTAGTGACCCTTGCTTACTGTACCAACGGTCTCGGATTCAAGTTCCGCTGGATTCCATTACGTTGCGTTTATTTGTAAGACGAGCACGAATGTTTGTAATCTAGTCATGAGTATATTTAAAGTTATATATGTGTAGTGTATCAATTATCTGGTATCGAAAACACAAGCCTCGTAGCATGCCATGGAACTACATGATGCTGGCTGTTAATGTCCCGACATATTTATTCAACAATCTTAATAGTCTCTCCCGTGACCATGATTGCTGTAAAGCAATCGAAACGTCGGGAACCAAAAATAAAAATAAATCCGCGAAAAAATCCGAAAAGATAGTTTTATTTAAATGTCTAATATTCGCGTAAATCTAAGAAAGTATTTTGTATAATCTTAATAGATTAAATGTTACAAGGAAAAGAAAAAAAACCTATGGCAGGTGCTAGTCATTAGAAAATGGGCCACACATTTGCGTAATAACTTGCCTCAAAAGGATAATCTCGTCAATTGCTTCCCCTAATCTGCAAGCGATGACTTATTCAGACACGTCTTCAATACTTAATTTGGTTTGGATTACGAAGGGAATAAATTGATTCATCAGATGCCTACTGCCTGTATTATGTGTGTAGAGCGATCTTTATCATGCAATTCTGTTTTTTATTCAAAAACGCTTGACCATGCAAATCTTCGATTATCTTTTTCACTTTTACCGGAATAATTTAATTTTTTTATTTTACCCTTTTATTTAATTCTTAAAGTTCTACATCCGATGGAAAATGGAACTTTGATGAACAAAACAATATCTATAGTCTATAACTATAATAAAATTCCGAATCGAATCTGTACATTAAATATTTTTTGGAAAATCTTATTGAAATAGTCATTATTATCAATACAGAGGCCGAATCTGTAGTTTTTAGAACTTTTGTCTGTCTGGGAATGCATTACGAGAAAACCACTGCACAGACTTTAATGAAGTTTGATAAAACGCTAGTTGGATATAAAAATTAAGGTGAAAAGAGTCTGTCTGGAAGATAAAAAACTATGTTTTTTTAATACAAAATATATGAATATTTCGCCTTAACACTAAGCCTACTGAGCCTAGAATGGAGTAAAAATATTAGAATATATCTCTCTTATACTTTGTGGAAAAATATACCGAAAAGCCTAATCTTAAACAGTTTTTCATAATGTTACTTTTAAAAACATTGCCGAGGTTTATGTTCATATATTTTTTTATGAAATATCGCGTTTTCGTGCTCTACATGCTTTTTTACATATTCATTTTATTTACATATTCCCAATATACAAAGGGTGTTATGTCTAGTGGTCACAAAACATGTATAATGTATATATTATTAAATAATAAAATAAATGTATTTATGGTAAACTAGCAACTCACCATCGGTTCGCTTAAGTTCGTCCCTAGGTACGTTTTGACGCTTAGTATGGAATAGATTTTTTTTTCAATTTTTTTTTCGTGAAATTTTTCGATTTTTTAATAGTCATTCTGCTATTCGGAGCAGAGACAAATCCAACAAACTAAAGACTATAAAAATCGGTCTAGGCATTCTTGATTTACAAATGGTGTAACTAACCCGACTTTGTTTGGTATAGTATATATAGATATTCATAATATTTTACAAGACACGTATTTTAATTAAATCAGTTATATTTAAAGCTCTTTGACAATATAATGCGTGAATTTTTTTTATTAAAATATACATTATTGAGAAAGGAAACTAAGGTTTAATTATATACATATATACAATATACATACGATTTTGAGCGTTAAAGTACACAGTTTCTGAACAGAGGCCTGTCACTAATTAACGTTTTCCCTCTTCAGAGGGTGCAACTGAGAGTTTCTACGAATCATTTGCTTCAACAAGTTGTTTATTGTTTACTCTTAAGTACCTATGTGCAATCGTAAATCTATAGTAAGGTTAACTTTTCCACTGTATACATATGTATGCATAAGACGCGTTATCCATCTACGACGAACATCATCTTTAGTGGTTACTAATCTTGTGGACGTTATCAGGGCTCATGTAATAAAGTATTCAATGCACAATACACCATTTAATTAGAGAAATCACAAAGTTATAAACTTGAGACGGTAATTCTAATAATTTTGCGCTAGCGGGATCATGGACTTCCAACTACAATATCAAAACATAACTCTTTATGATCAACAATGATCAACCAACGTTACTAAACCACGTATCTCTAATAAATGACATGATGACGCTCGAGACGAAATATCTGCTATAAATTTAAAATCACTTTAAAAGCAATAAAAAGTAGTTAAAGCCAAAACTTGCGCTTTCTCTCGGTTGCTTTTTTTTATATTATTTGCTAACAAATACTTTTCTGAGAGGAGGATCGAGAAAACTCACTGTTAAAAGATTGACCTAATTTGAGTTCTTATTTCGACCTTATGTTTACTATCTATATATATTTAAAATGTAATATTTTCTTGTACATGGCGAAGACAAAAGAAAAAAACATTTTAGACCATCATTATAATATATGTGCATATTTCCCTCAAATTATAAAACAATGACTGCTATACATTCTATATTTAAACACAAATAAGCCTCAGTTCTAAAAAAAGAATATTCAATTTACCCTCCCGCCTTGAGCACAGTCGCCAGTAGTTATTAGAAAACAAGACAAATAATTCTTCCACTTCAATATTTAATATTCTGCATCAATTATTGTGCTTCATAATTTCTCTATGAAAAAAGCAATATTCTACAGTTATATTCCATTTCCCTGCTTTATAAGAAAGACTGTCTTATTTAATGCTGTTTACTGAAGAATAAATTTTATAATAAAATACTGGCGAAGTGCTCTGCATCAAGATTTTCACTCAAACGCAATAGAAATTCATTTTTTTATTCATATTTAACAGAATGGTATCATATCATTAGACGTTTTTCTTTTAAATATTACTTTAGATAAGCTATATCTGTTAAAGTTTGATCTGCTTGATTTTAAAATGTATTTCGTCTTTGTTTGTTAAACTAATTTATTATTAGTCATACGCTCTGGCTTAGTTCGATTTCGTCCCTATGTAATTTGCAACGTATTAATTTTGATACGTATTAATATTGACGACACGTTTGGCTCAGTTTGTAGTGACCCTACTTTGCTGTGCCAGCGATTGCGGGTTAGAGTCTCGCTGGGGTCATCATTTGTATGATGAGCACGAATATTTGTACTCCAGTCATGGGTGTTTATATTCATAATATGTATATATTTTCAAGTTATATATATGTAGTGTATCAACTATCTGGTACCCATAACACAAGCCTCATAGCTTGCCATGGAACTAGATGGTGCTGTGAATTAATGTCCGAAGATATTTATATTTATATTAATATTTGTGCAGAACCGGGATAAAAAAACCTATAAGCTCAAACATTTGTATACAAAAAATCATGTCGAGCTGCTTTGAAAATCAACAGACATAGCATATTAGTAAATATGAAAAGTTTTGTTCAACAACTTAGTCTTGTTTATAGTATATTCGCATGATTAAAGTTTAAAATTGGGATAAGAGTTAATTTCATCAAACTTGCCACGACGAATTTGTAACTGTAACTACTAATTTTACGTATTAAAGATGTTGGATATTTACAATAGTAAGCTTTATAAGTATTTAGTATATGTATAGGTGAAAAACGTAGTAAACTTAATATGCAAATATTTATATACATATATGTATGTCACGATGTTTGTGGTCGCAATCCCCCGAAACGGCTCGATCGATTTTAATGATTTTTTTTGTATATTTAGTGGGTATTAGAATTACCCCTTATTTTCTAATCTCGATTTTAATATTTTTGTATGAACAATATTATATAAAAAAAATACATAGTGACGACCCCGAGTAAAGCGAGGGTGAGTCGCTGTATAACATAAAGCCAAAGAGTTTTTTTTTTTTGTAAATTGAACGCGGGCGTAGCCGCGGGTTCTGCTAGTATTAATTAATATGCTATATTATAATATAATTTTTTTATTAATTAATAAAAAAATATATAGTGTTTTAATATTTGTTTAGTAGCTGCTTTTTAAAAATATTAACTTCAAATACGAGTATTTTAGCTAAAGCTCGCTTATTCACCCATTGATTAAACAAGAAATCTCGAAAACTTGCAAAGTTTGCTGAAATTTCGCAGAAAGGTAGTTTGTAGGTAGGAGACGTTAGCTAAGAACAGGCCGCTTTAAGAGAATTTAGATTCTCTATCTATCATAGATTTGTATGTAAATTGTTTGTTCTTGCTGCTAGTGACATTTACATAAAATTTTTGGGGAATTTCGAGTGAAGTTGCAGGCAATTCTAGTATAAATAGGTAATTGAAAATTGATAATATAATAAACTACTCATATAATTATCATCTTTACTCTAATAAATAACTATAGGAGCTACTGTTCTTTCTTCTGTACAATTTACCTATAGAAAACATCAAATAAAATCATATAAATATTATTATAAAAGCCTCGTTGGTTTAGACTTTACATTATATCCCAAACGTACCTTCACGGGCGTTATAGTGTGTGCGCAAGAGATCCTGCAACGCAATGCAAAAATCCTGCAATGCAACTGCAAAGGGTACCGCTGTAGGTTTTTGCGAGTAACAGTCCCCTGCCCGCCGACGACTGCCATGCCCATACCACCGTCCCATGGTGGGTTTTCACAGGAAATCAAAAAAGTCTAAACGTACCTTGATAGTACAGGTTCAAATCCCGCTCACCGCTCAATTATTTTCTTCTCTTGTCTGAATAGATTATTTACAATTTCGATATTTGCATCAGTTCGTTTCCCGGTGGTTTTATGTTTATATTATAGGTACAACATAAACTATCATTATCAATATAATAAATTCAATCAAATTACAAATTATTTAGTAATATTCAATAGAAACAAATACATATGTCTTACAAGTTACAAGTTACAAGTACATGTGAAAAACAAATATATTTTCACAATCGATCTAGTAAAGTTTTCCTTATAAATATGTAAGACCGATCATCGCGTCGCTTTTGATGTGCCGTACCTATTTCCTGCCGATTTATCAAATAGTTTCGCATGTATTACGAAATCTTATAGCATTTTCTAACATTCTGCAAAAGTAAAATAAATATTGTTTTTAAATTAATAGGGGATGAACAATAAATTAAAATTAATTGAATTCGGTCTCGACTTCAAAAAGGACATATTTATATATATATGTATATCTACGCCCGACATATTTGTCTATTTTCGTAAGTTATGCGGTATCTAGGCTAATTTTGATCTTTTAATGATTTTTTTAATATTTATAGTTAGCTTTGACCTTTTTCTTATTTTAACGTTAAGAAATGCACTTACGCTTACCTCCTGCATACAAACAGGTAGTTATTACCCACTAAAACCCAACGGAACCCTTCCCCGTCTTAATGGAGCGTCGCAGGATCGCTTTCGCACTCAACCACGACGTTTCCATGGCAGGCCTGCCAAAGCACACCACAATTCCATTCTTCTGTCAGAAAAGTATCAGGAGCAAGCCATACGTTACACCTTCCATAGAAGTGGGCCTCTTGGCTTCACACCTGGCAGGATTACCGGATGCTATTGAGCTCCCCCACCACGACAAGGTGGAAGCACATCAGAGGGGACCTAAGCACTCGTATGAGAGAAGCCAATGTAAATCGCTAGTAAAACAATAAACAAATATAATATTATATCAAGCATTTTAAAAAGATTCAGTACTTATATTTATCAATTGCTTCAATAAATCCGTATTAAACTTATTGCGACCAAATCTGTTTCAAGCTGAGAAACTGAAAACGCTTCGAGGTATGTTTCATCGCAGATATATGGAGTAGAGCGCTTTGTCACCCATTTGTTAGCCTTATGCTCTCTCTACGTTTTATTATCGACGATTTCTTTGATGATAAAAGCTCGATCTAGTTCAAATTGACTCATTTTTCTCGTTACTTTTAGTTTTTATAGGATTTTCTTGTCTAATGTATATTTTACGAAGTATATTTTTTTTTAAATATATTATTTATACAAATAATAATATTTGTAAGGAAGTCCAAGTTGTATTTTGAATATTTAAAAGAAATCATGGGATACGGGGGTCATAAAGAGTTTTTAGAGGTTTTGTCTGTCCGTCAAACACCCAGGAGGTGGAATGCAAGTGGATGGGATATGACTTCTTTGTTATTATAATTATATATATTAATAATCTGAAATAAAAAAGCAGCTAAGTTTTTGTTATCATCACTCGAGTAAGATTGCACCCAAAGATGCAATATTAGTCTGTTGACTCAATTCATGGACACATTTCATTAAGCTATATTATTTAACTAATTTATTTATATTTAAATTAATTTATCACAAAAAAACATAAAAATGCATTGTTAAAATCCAATGTAACTAGTAAGCCAGAGGAAATGAGTATAAAAAGTCACTCGCTGGAAAACTGAATTATTCAGCCCATAAACACCTCTGCCTCTATTAAATTAAGCTTCGCTTGACTTGAAATTGCGCAGTCACTCTCTCTAGCAGTCTTGAAACTATAATTCGTCCCGAACTTCGTAATACACCACTAAAAATGTTTTACGACTAATAACATCTGAATGGGAATTTTCGTATTATTTTGCAATAGACTCAGCTAACATAAATGTAAAATTACTCCGATGGTCTACTTGGTTTTTATAACTTTTGGTATAAGGATAATTCAACCCTTAGAAAGTATATTATGTTCTTTTATAAAAAAAGGTACCTCATAATTAATTGAAAGTGAACTATTTCTATATATTTTGATGTACATATATAGGGGGGAACCAACCAAACCAAAAAATCCTTCTATTTTTAATCTCAAAATGCAGGTGCAATATCCTAAAATTTTAGGGTTCACTCATTACCTAATCTATACATATAATAAAATTGTAACTAAACTGAATCAGTAAATTAAATATTTTTTGGAAAATCTTATTAAAATATATATCATTATCGATACAGAAGCCGAATCTATAGTTTTTAGAATTTTTGTCTGTCTGTTACTGCATCACGAGAAAACAACTGCACAGATTTTGATGAAATTAAGTATAATGATAGCTGGTAATCCGGATAAACATATAGGATAATTTTTATTGCGGGAAAATTTCTCATCTCTGATAAATCTGCACCAAACGTTAAAACATAAGTTGGGACTATTCCGAGCGAAGCGAGGGTGAGTCGCTAGTATCTCTCTAATTGATTTTCCCTGAACGGTTGTGTTTCTTACTTAGTCCCTTTTTACTTTTTATTACTATAGGTACATATTAGACGAAAACTAACATCTACTTTGCCCTTCATTACCGCAAAGCTTTAATATTTAAACGCGCGTGTTCCACTCAAAATGTGTAATTTTGTTTTTAACAAACTTAAAAGAACACTCTTCTTCTTTTAACTTACTTTATATATGTGCGATTCTTTAGTATTTTTATTCATTGTATTTCTTTTCATAATTATAATAATAAAAAAATACATATATTATTATTAAATTAAAAAAAACTGTATGGTCTATTCAAGATTTTTATTCGAAAACTGTTGCAATCTATTCATTGTATTCTATACTATGGAGAGTAGATGTAAAGAGAACCATATCTTATATAAAAAGTGATCGCTGACAAGCATCAAATTGGTGGCGCCACAGAAAACAAGTACATGAATTTAAAACATAGTGTCAAGAACCATAAGAGTAAGATGGTAAATTAAACAAGGAAAAAAAGGTTTCCACTTTGTTGTGGCGCACTTTTCAAAAGAGTTACATACATAGGCAACATAGGCAAACACCGATATAGAATATAATTACATATTATTTTCAAGTAATAATAATTCAGCACACTTCACCCTGTTTAAAACTGCTTTTATATCACTTCTACTTGCTAAGTTAGCGCTATATGGATGAGTTTCAAAATTACAATTTGCTGCTCACTACTGGACATATTTTTTTACTTGTTTCCCATATAAGTCGATTCTCCTTACTTTTACCCTCCATATACATACATATAATAAACTTCTAATTGAGTCAAATCTGTACATTAAATATTTTTATGAAAATTCTTATTGAAATAATTATTATTATCGATACAGAAACCGAATTTATAGTTTTTAGAATTTTTGTCTGTCAGTCTGGGAACGCATCACGAGAAAATCACTAAAGAGATTTTGATGAAATTTGGTATGATAGCTGGTTATTCGGGTACACTTTTTACTGCGAGAAAATATGTTATCTCTGAGAAATATATACTAAACGTCAAACACTTACCTAGGGACGAACCCGACCGGGGTGAGGGTGAATCGCTAGTGTATTTATAAAAATGCACCAGCTGACATGACTACATTGATAGAATTTTTGCTGAATTTTATTAGATATTCTCAACTCTACTTGTCGATAAGTACCATACCTACTCATATAATAACAAATGGTGTGCGCAAACTCAGTGAAAAAAGTTAGTTTTGCGGGTTCAATCTTTTTGATTAAACTTGGATTAAACTGTATAAGAAAGTTTTTCTTTTATAACTTGCCCATGAAAAAAATCGCGGGTAGTTCTAGTATTTTTATTTTTATGAAAGCTTTACAGAACTTATTGCTTACGCTACTGGGAGTGCTTGATAATAACAAGTCTAAGCTGTTATTTTCACATTTATAGGTATATCTATATGTATATCTATATCCCTTGCTGTATGAGATCACTATAGTGCTTAGATACGTCATTCTTATTAGTAAAAATAAATTCAAAAATATATTAGAGAATTGTATTAAAGATTATCTCCTACATTTTAAACTGAAATATGTTACTTTTTTATAACACTAGTTTAATTTAACGTCTTTTATAAAACCTTTTAATAAACAAAACTAAACGAACAAACATATTCTATGTTATATTATATTGGTTATGTCAAAAGTAACATATTGCGAGCAAGATAGCAGAGTCATAGGCAATTAAAATGTACTAATTACACAGTGATTGTCGTCATATCGCATCTCCAATAAAATAGGGTTACAACAAAAAAAAACTTGATCAACACTCTAGTTAAGGAACGACTGAAACTATGATTTTATCTGTAATTTTGATTATTATAGTGATAATTATAGTATACCATGAAACATCTGGTGGTGCAAGGGAAAATCGAGGACAAAAGATCTCGTGGGCGCTCTCAAACACGGTGAACAGACCTCATAAAATCTGTGACACACTCCAGCATAAATGATAATAACAAAAGCCGCCAAACAGAGATACATGGCGTCACATCACGAGAGAAGCGGTGGTATTTATATATATAAATATATATATATATATATATATATATATATAATATTTAAAGCAGGTAAGTAGGTATATACTTTTCTATACCTATGTATGTACATATATATATTTTATTCTATAGTAACCGCTAAAACGTACCGCAAAACAACGCGAGCGTGAGTCGCTAGTAATAAATAAATTTAAGCGCAAATTAAAGTCTATTTTTCAGGGGGTTTTTTCAGGAAAATTGAAAAACAGATTATGCCATTTAATAGTATTTTTTGTAACTTCTTCAAGTATAATAATTTTAATCACTTTATACTAATAATACAAGAATAAAGAATGTATAAGGAATGAAGGGAGTTTATTTTCGCTTTTCTGAAAATCAAAGCTTTTCGAGTTGTAACCCTAATTTATCGGAGGTATGATATGTATATAAATTTTTAGGGCTTTGAGATATAAAGTAAAAATCAAAGGTTAAAGATAGTGCTTTTATTCATTACAGAATCTATACAGACTTTGCCGAATACATACAAAAACATTAACAATTTTGAAACAAGGACCTAGCAAGTTACACTAGAAGCATAACTGGTACTTAATTGACGTAGGTGAAAAGGCGATGGAACATGTGCGAAAAAAAAAACAGCGATTTATCGAGTATTCAATATTATTATCAGTCCTTACTTAAATACTAAAAGTTCTACTTTAAGGTTAGATCACATAAGACAAAAGTTAAATGTTCGGCATTACATTGATCTACTAATATATTAAGCTAAAAAGTATCTTGTTTGTTTTTTGTATGTTTGAACGTGTTAATCTCTAAAACTACCAGTCCAATTAGAAAATTTTGCGTATTATACTCTATTTACTGAGGAAAGCTGTATGCTATGTAACAATACTAGGATCACTAGGGGAGAAGCAAAATTATGTATGAATATTATATATGAAATTATATATGAAAGAGCGACATTATATAAAAATAAAATACGAGAACGGAATCTAATTTAATAAAGAAACGTTTAAATGGTACATTTTCAATTAATTCATAATGACTTTGTATACGAAATATAGAGCAAACGACGTAAAGCAATTCAAATAAGGTCGCAACACCAAGATATTGGGTATAAATAAACAAATACACGCTTTACGCCGAAATAAGGGTTTATGTATTTAACAATTGTATAACTTAGTTTCATAAATTAATTTTACTTACGAAGTAGATGCCATGTGTTTAACATTTAAATGACTCTTAATTCATGAAAATTTTGACATAAATTAAATTAAACATTTTAACCAAAAACATTATTAATATTTCTTTGTCTATGTGATCTTGCCTTGGTTACAGGTAAAACAACAAAATGCAACATGGAAGAAACAGCGATTTTAGCGGAATCTGCAGATTTAAAACAACTCGTTATCATGGCAGGTACCTACTATCATGAATACTAGGGCTTTTTATTTAAATAGAAAATAAATAATATAACTTATGTCTAACTGAGTATGTACAGATGATTGTGACTGCATCATCTGTACATTCACAGGCATACGAAATTTTATAAGGAAGTTTACACACTAATTATTTCCTAATCTAAATAATATAGTTATTTAAATGTCTAAGTGTTGCTTGAATTGATTACGAAGGAATCTCAAAACCTCTTTGGTATTGTAGTAAATTATATGTATAGAGTAAATAAAAATAAACATTTTTTTCATGTATGATACATGTCGTAACAATTCATCGAAAAACTCGGTTGGGTTATAACTTTTTCACGCAAAAACCACAAAAGTGAAAATCATGTCGAAATTTATTTAGACCCCCAAGTTTGTTTTGTGTTTTGACGAGCCCCTTTTATTCACAACTCACTGTTTTGATTTATTTTTACACTTTCCATTTCTTTTTATGTGGTTTTTTTTTCGAGTATTTTACTAATAATACATTAACTTTGGTAACAATTAAAAAAGGTGTTTGATACAATATTAGCCATTTTTAGTTTTCAATTACATTTATTTAGAATTAAATTATACATAAGAGACAAAAAAATAAATACATTTATTAAAAACTAAAGTGGTCATTATAAAAAGCCTCATTAAATAGCCTCCGTGTGTAAACCCCCTATCCTAGACGACTAGACCGCGTTCCCCGCACTATGCATTCCATTCACGCTCAACGGTATAGTGTTGAATTCATCTTCGAGATCTTCGTTTTTCCTGTAAAAAAAGAGTATAATTAGTAAAAATTGAACAAAATATTTAAAAATTTATATAATTAGAATAGAAAAAGCAAGTCGGATTTAAGTTTAAGGGATTTAGTAGTAACTAACTCTTAATGTTACGTTACCCCACACTTTTCTCATACAACTTAAATATATAAATAAAAGTATTAATCACTTTAAGAATTTTTCTACTAGCGACTGACACTCGCTTTGCTCGTGTTCGTCTCTAGGTTGATTCCCCATACAAACTTTCATCCCTATTTTCACCCTCTTAAGGGATAATTTCCAGAATAAAATGTATCCTATGTCCTTTACAGGGTCTTAAACTATCTTCTTACTAAATTTCATCTAATTCGGTTCAGTAGATTCCCTACAACCTCACAAACTAACAAACTTTACCTCTTTATAATATTACTATAGATAATATTTTTTTATAATAATACATTGCGTTATACTATAAATGATCAGATGCACAAGAGTTATTTATAGTGCACAAGTGTACGCGCAGACACAAGTGCAATCTATTTGCCTTTTACTCTCAAACTCCAATGGGACGATAATTCGTCACGACCGATCAGAGTTAAGGCGCAGGACCGACGGCTTTACATGCTCTCTAAGGAATGGAGGTGAAACACTACCAAATTCTAACTCCGGGCTGGTACTGAGAATATCTTAACAGAAAACTCAGCAATTAACTAGGCCCGACCCGGGACTCGAACCCAAGACCTTCGGAGACAGCACATTATTATGTATAATATAAAATTGAAATAAGCATCTGTAGGTTTTGGACCAAAGTACCAATTAAAGTATAAAAATTATATTGGCCTTTAACATTAATTGAGTAGGTAGCGGAGACTAAAATAATTAATCACTCAGACGACAAGTTGATCTTCAAATATTTATCCTTTAGATGGGAATTGGAAGATTTAAGCAAATTTGATGTATATTATTAAAATTCAAGACGATATAATTTGTCTATATACTAGCTTTTACTCGCAGGTTCGCTTGCATATTATTAATAAAAAAAACTGTATTACTGAGAAACTAACTTTTTGTTACTAACATTCATTTCATACATATTTGTACCAGTGTCTATAATTAATCTATGTTCTACCTAGTTCTTCTCAAGTGATATTTATATAGAGAGACAGACGTACAGAAGATATACTACTTTACTTCTTATATGCCCAAAATAACATAAAGTCATATTACTATATGATCTGTGACAAACTATAAATAAAGAAGCAGTCAAGAAAATGTCATATATTATACCAAACTGTATTTTTTTTAAAAGTATTATAAAAATGACAATTTGTAAAATGATTGATGTTACTTATCATATAAATGATAATAAATAAAAAAATTAAATAAACTAATATTATGCTCATATTTATATATATATTTAAGCGACATATTTTTCCCACAGCATAAAGGCAGGAAAAGATTCATAAAAATAGCTATAGTATCTAGGAAAGTTACGAAGAAAGCTCAAGACCGACAATATATTCATCACAATGTATCTATCTACACACAGTATAGTATTTGTGTCACCCCTTTCTAAGGAATCGTACAAAGTAAACAATATAAAATCGAAAGGAATAAAACCTTAGTAGTTTCCCTTAAATAGCTTTTTCTTGTAAAACTAATAGCACTGATTTTAATATCTACTAGTTCTGAATTGAGCACATCTATTCATTTTATTTGACGTTTAAACTTTCTTTTCAAACTTTACCATCCTTTCCAGTGTAGAATATTTTATTTATTTATTAATTTATTTAAACACAACTTGCATATTCTTGTGTCCATTTTCACAAGTTTGAAGATTTTTAAAAACATAATAAGTAATATCAGCAAAAATACAATTTGCAAATGATAATTATATAAGTATCTATAATTTGCATGAATATAAATTATAATTATCAAGGTTATATCGATTAAAAAGTAACTATTGCAATACAGAACGAAGTTTGATCATTATATGTTTAAATAAATAACAAATAATAAAATAAATAACAAATAATAAATAACAAATAATATATATATTCGCGCTCGCTTCGCTCGCGTTTGTCCCTAGGTACATTTTCACGGTTAGCTATGTTTAGGTATACATAAATAGTAGCTTGCTGCTCCTAAGATATTCATTTGATTTAAATTATATAGCGATTTACCCTCGTTTTGCTCAGGTGCGTACGCCGTACGCAGATTTGTTCACAATTTCTTGGGTTTTATTTTTTTTCGCGGAACCCTGATTCTATTTCTAAAATTAAAGTAGCCTAAGTTACTCCCTATAACATCAGCTATCTGCCAGTAAAAGTCCCGTCAAAATCGATCCAGCCGTTTCGGAGATTAGCCGGAACAAACAGACAGACAGACAGACAAAAATTGTAAAAAATGTTGTTTTGGTATATGTACATCCATATGCATTTAGTAAAAAGCGGTTATTTTAATATTACAAACAGACACTCCAATTTTATTTATCTATATATATATATATATATATATATATATATATATATATATATATATATATATATATATATATATGTATATATATGTATATAAAATGTATAAAGTAGATATTTATTTCAGTATAGAAACAATTAATTAAGAATTTATATCGAAGTAGGCAAAGACAAAACAGTTCAATGCCTTTTTCTCTTCGGCTTGTCAACCGATTTTCTTTTTTCTGATTAGTAACTTGATGAACTGTGTTATCAATGAAAAACTTGGATACCGTTTTTTTATATATGTTTTCTTCCCAATAATGATTACGTTCGAATTTCAACCACTGGACGAACATTAGTGTTTTTAAATATATAATTGAATAAACTAATATATCATTTTAAATAAAACTATCTTTTCGGATTTTTTCGCGGATTTATTTTGACTTTTGGTCCTCGAAGTTTCAAATTGTTGTAAAGCAGCAATCATGGTCACGGTAGAGACTGACCGGGAGAGACCATTTTTACTGTTTCAAAATATATCCGCGAATAAATCCGAAAAGATATTTTTCTTTAAAATGTTCAATAATCGCGTAAATCTAAGAAAGTATAATATATCATTTAAAAATTTCAAACTCTAAAACTTTCAGTTATAGCTTAAACTTAAAAACTGAGAACACACCTAAATAAATTTTTCATTAATCTAGGTTTACATGCGGTTTAATGAAGGCTCCACTATAGGCGACCCCATTTTACGATGTAAGAAATTCATCAAATAGCTCCCACAGGGATTACCTGGCAAGATATTTCCGAAATATTGCCTTTAATACGTGTATATGTATGTATATTTAGTTTGTATATTATACATGGTCCATATATGTCCCATTAAATACTAGATTGGATATTGATCCAATTAGAGGACGTAAGATAATTCATCAAGACTTAATCGGTCTTCCATTATAATCGCGAAAGTTTGTATGTTTATGTATATATGTATGTATGTATGTAGTAGCAACTCACCCTCACTCCGCTCGGGTTCGTCCCTACGTCGGTTACGTTTTAACGTTTAGCTCAGAAATGAGGTATTTTCCCGCAGTAAAAAGTATCCTATATGTTAACCAGGATAACCAGCTATCATCGTACCAAATTTCATCAAAATCTGTCCTGTGGTTTTTTCGTGATGTGGTAACAGACAGACAGACGGACAGACAGACAGACAAAAATTCTAAAAACTATAGATTCGGCTTCTGTATTGATAATAATGACTGTTTCAATAAGAATTTTGCAAAAAATATTTAATGTACAGATTCAACTCAGAATTTTATTATATGTATAGATGTGTGTGTGAATGTATGTGTGTGTGTGTGTTTGTGTGTGTGTGTGTGTGTGTGTGTGTGTGTGTGTTTGTGTGTGTGTGTGTTTGTGTGTTTGTGTGTGTTTGTGTTTGTGTGTGTTTGTGTGTGTGTGTGTGTGTGTGTGTGTGTGTGTGTGTTTGTGTGTGTGTGTGTGTGTGTGTGTGTGTGTGTGTGTGTGTGTGTGTGTGTGTGTGTGTGTGTGTGTGTGTGTGTGTGTGTGTGTGTGTGTGTGTGTGTGTGTGTGTGTGTGTGTGTGTGTGTGTGTGTGTGTGTGTGTGTGTGTGTGTGTGTGTGTGTGTGTGTGTGTGTGTGTGTGTGGGTGTGCGTGTGCGTGTGCGTGTGCGTGTGCGTGTGCGTGTGCGTGTGCGTGTGCGTGTGCGTGTGCGTGTGCGTGTGTGTGTGTGTGTGTGTGTATGTGTGTTACTCCTTTAAGCTGTAACTGCAGATTAGGATGAAGTTTATTACAAAAATATATTGATCTAAATATGATAGTAATTAGTAATGAATGTTGCCTGTTATTACAACTGATTATCTACATTTTTTAATATAACATTTATGACATGTGCTCTAAAATTATCAAAACTTTCTTTTAAAAACGTTTTAAAAAGATACTTATTATTATAATTTAATAAAATGTATCCTCAAAACGGGAAACCATAGAATATTTGGTAAAAAATTATACATAATATTTTACCTTACTTACAGATAATATATAA
Organism: Argynnis bischoffii washingtonia; assembly: GCA_033884665.1. Classification (NCBI taxonomy): domain Eukaryota; kingdom Metazoa; phylum Arthropoda; class Insecta; order Lepidoptera; family Nymphalidae; genus Argynnis; species Argynnis bischoffii. The sequence continues at coordinate 14,076,655 of CM066609.1, read as the reverse complement.
AATTTAAACAAAATTATTCTAGTTATTAGGGATAATTAAAATTTCATCAGTATTCAGCAAATGGCTGGCTTTAAAAATGTTAGCAATACATATTTTATGAGAAATAATAATTCATTATGTATATTAAAATATTTAACGAAACATTTCGGTGTTATCTATACATACATATGTATATCAAAATTGTAAAGGTATAATGTCTGTGCATAGAAAAAAATGCTAAAAACCTAGTAAGAAGAGAAATTGAACAAATCCAGATTTTTTTTTCTAATTTTTGTATCTCTGTCTGTTTGTACGGGCTAATCTCCGAAACTGTTGGGCCAATTTATATGAAATTTTGTATGATGGTACCTTATATTCCCGGTCAACATCTTGGATACTTTTCATCCCGGAAAATTAAAGAGTTCCCGTGGGATAGTTAAAAAACTATAGTAGCTTAGTACACAAAAACTACTGATTAGATTTTAATGAAACATTAGAATAATATAGTCCATACATCAAAATAACAAATAGGCAATTTATCCCGGAAAAATGTATGGTTCCCGTGGGATAGATTTGCTTTTGTTTGCCTAGAGGCAAACCCGAGCGAAGTGAGGTTGAGCCGGTAGTTCGAAAATATAACCTTTCATGAAAAATAGGGAGACGCACATAAAACCTAGGCATCAGTTGTAGCTTTAAAATGATTTGAATAGTACTCGTATGATATGAAAGGTGAAATGTTATAATATATTTCCTAAAGCCAGGTAGGCAATAAGTTTGCTTTAAATTAATAAGAACTCAAGCTATCTCCAAAACAAAAATATCATCACTTTCTAACTCCGTTTTAAGCGTAATAGAATTCCGTCGTGATAAAATTGCAGTGTACACTAGAAATTCACCTGCGTATCATGGAATAAGATAAAGTTTCTGCAAACGGTGAGCTTTTGTGCAGCACTAATTCGAAACGCCAACTAAAGTAACTGCTACACGCATATGTACAGTGAAGTTCTCTAGTTCTAGTTAAGTCGCGTGTACACGTTACAAGTGCCTCCATATAAAAGTGGCTAAACAAAGTCAATTAGTCGGTAAATACGTAAAGGGGTAAGTAAGCAAAAATTACCTTTGTGTTTTATATTTTTCTTGCTGGTTTTTTGCACCGAAGCCAAGCTACTGTCCAATTAGGCAATTAGTTCTTTGAAAACTCTGCGTTCTAAATGGGTTTATTCTTCTTACTTCTTATATTTTCATGGGAGTTAGTTATTCTATATTTATATATACAAATCTTATATATAAAAATCTCGCATCACGGTGTTTGTGGTCTCACTCTTTAGAAACGACTCGACCTATTTTAAAGATTTTTTTTGTACATTTGATAGATATGAGAATATGTCATATTTTTCACCCACCTAATCCCCTCTCTACCCCCACCTCCCCATTTTTTAATCGTGATTTTAGTATTTTTGTATGAACAATATAATTTAATTACATAGCGACGAACCCGAGCGAAGCGAGGATGAGTCGCTGTATAACAAAGTTTATTAAAATTTATTCCATAAAATTAATAGAATAGTTTTAGTTTTTCATATATTTACAATAATTTTTGAACAGCAAATATTGTTTTGATCGATTTAATGTAATGTTTACTATCTATTTTTCAGTTAAGGTTTTTATTAGACAAATAAATATATAAACAAAAATGCACCAAACATGTGGTAGGTACTTATTTTTAATAGACTTGAAGTTTGAAAAAATACAGAAATTATTAGTGATCATTCACTTTTTATATCAAAAATATCGTTCGACTGAGTCGACATCAATTAGAGGCAAAAATGAAGCCAAAATTAAAAGTATTATTCCATTCCACATTTAATCCTATCAGTTACAGATTATTTTTTTAAGAGCTTAAACTTTTACTGAAAAGATTACAAAAAAGCATCTTCAAAAAGATTTCTATTCCTCTTTGGAATTATTATAACAATTGTTATTGTATTGTATTCAGCCCTTTTTTTAACATTCCACAGCTGGGCACGGACCTCCTTTGAGTACGTACCACCACGCGAGCTAAGTACGTATTGGTTGGTGGACTTCATATGTCTTTTGAAATTAGTTAGCTTCTCTCAGACATGCGGATTTCCTCACGACATTTTTCTTCTTGACGGTAAGGCACTTAATAAATTTGAAAATGATTTCCACATGAAAATATTCTAGGTACGAGACCCGGAATTTGAACCCGCTTCAGTTGGTTTTCCAAGCGAGCGCGTTCACTGGACTACCATTGTCTAAAAATTATAATACTACTTAAAGTTACAGATCCCTTCAAAGCTAACTTTACTCTAATTCTATAATGTTCAGTTATTTTAAATTTATTGCAAGACTTATACGTTTTGTTTTAATGATGATTTTGTAAATAGGATCAAAATTAATAGGTATTTTTTTATATATTTGGGTCTAAAAACAGTGTTCACAATAAAGCTTCTATCTAAAAAAAACTTATATAATTAAATAAATATATATAGCATGTGTATAGCAACAGAATATTTGACAGGAAATCGAGGTTAAACATGGCATGCCTATGAATGTACTAAGTAAACTTAAAAACTAGAAATATCAGTTCATTTATAATAATTAATTATTCGCCCATTTCAAACACTTTAAATTAAACTATATTTTCGGATGTTCTTAGCAGACGTATGCGTATAAGACAGGTGTCTCTTCCGTGACCAAGTTTGCTGTACACGACGTACTCAAAACGTCGCGTTGGGTACAAAAATATAAAATTTAACCGTGAAAAAGTCCAAAAAGATAGTTCATTTAAAAATTCATTATTTTTGAGAAATAATCATTATTATAAGAAACAAGTGTTAACAAAATAATTAGAAATTAATAAGTACATATGTATGTACCATATGTATATGTATATAAAGTTCTAAGCTATAATTTGCGGTAATGGATTCCGGTCACTTTGATCTTAATCTCCTTTTACAACCATTCGCTGTTGTTATTAACTCAGTTTTATTCTATGAAACGAATAATGTACTCGTTAGGTAGACGTTTATTTTGTATACAAATACAGCGTCAGTGCCAGAGGGCTGTTATAACTGGGTCGTGTGTATATTATAGTCGTAATTAATTTCTGTTTTGCTGGCTTTACATAGAATTGTGTATACTTAGATATTCTTATAAGGGAGTTCTGATTATGGTAATAATTAGTACCTTATTAACTCGATTTTGTTTGCGTCAAATCTTGGAAGTCGAATACATATGGTACAGGCGACTATATAAATAAATAAATATGTTAGGACATTAACAAACGGTACCATCTAGTTCCATGGTAAACTACGAGGCTTTTGTTATAGATACGAGATAGTTGATATACTACACATATATAACTTTTAAATATATAATATAATATATAATATGTTATAAATATAAACACCCATGACTTGCACTTGAGTGCAATTATTCGTGCTCATCACACAAATGGATGCCCCTAGCGGGACTCGAACCCGCGACCGCTGGCAAAGCAAGTAGGGTCACTACAAACCGAGCCAAACATGGTGTCAAAATAATAACCATAAATAAATAACGATTATATAATAATTTGATACGATCGATAAATCGGTCAATCAGCATATCAATGCTGATTATGAAGGAAGTGAGATTTGAATGCAGGTCAATAATAATAGTAAAACACTCGAGTTTGAAATCATTTGATTTATTTTGATTATTCTCTTACTTTACAGTCGGCGAAGAAGGTATTTTTTGTTTTTCTTTTTAACTTTTTTTTAAGTTGCATAAAAAATATATTAAACTATATTCATTGCTAACATATTATTGAATATGACCATAAAAATATTATTAACTACTTACTTAAAAGTGTAAACAAATATCTTAAAAAAACTTCCCATTAAAAAAGATTGAGAAGATTGAGAAAAGTTATTACTTAGAAAGGAAGGCACTCATAGTATAAATAAAAAAATGTAATAATCGTTTGTGAAACTGTCAATGTCAAGTTTTTCATTGATTATTTTAAAATGCTGACAAATGCTTATAACAGATTTTATATAGAGTAAGTTTTTATGTTATCAATTTTACTATAGCATGCAACTAGATGTCGCTGCAGAACATCAATTCAATCTATACAGATGAATAAAATAGAAGTGTCTGTTTATAATGTCAAACTAACAACTTTTTACTAAATGCATATGAAAGTATACCTACACGGTTAATATAAGAAAAACACAATTTTTAAATTTTTTTATCTGTCTGTCTGTCTGTTTGTTCCAGCTAATCTCCGAAACAGCTGGACCGATTTTCACGGGACTTTCACTGGCAGATAGCTGATGTTATACTGATGATTGTGAAACCAGAAATAAAAAGGATAAAGGATTTAATTAAAATATCCGCTTTTAAACTAATATTGTCAATATAAATATTTGGTCGATATTATTATTATTTTTAGGAATCCCGTGGAAAAACTTTGTATGGAATATGTTATTTGACAATATGAATTTTTGCATAAATTTTGCCGCTATTTAATGCACATAAAGCTACTAGTTCCGTTTGTAAGTGTCTAACAATCAATATTTCGAATTAAGTCAATCGCGAAGTCTTTATAAAGTTTGAAAACTGTACTTACAACGTACGAGAATCTTGATCTTAGACTTGCTCTATATTGCATTTCTAGTATGAACAATCCCTTTTGATCAAACACTACAGATCCACGAAGTATTTTCATTTTGAGTAACGTATAAAACGATACGAGTTTAGAACGTTCAAGTTTCTCTTTTGTGTACTTTTACTACCATATATTATACCACAATTTAACTTCATAATATGTAGAATTAAGTTCCTTCGATTTTAGTTAAGCCATATGGTTTAGGGCCTCTCCTCTTCTGGAAGCCTATACAAAAAGAAATATTAATATTATGCAATATACACATAAAAAACCTATGTTAGTTCATGATATTCATGGTATAAGTACAGCTTTACATATCCGTCTCATATTGATTTTCACAATTCCAAAGCCCCAACCACCATCAAACAGTTTTAAAATTAATTATTGACGACGGACTTCTTATTTTAAGCGATTTTACTGGACTTTTCACAGTATTATAAAAGATCGGATGAAACTTAAAGTATCTGTGATTTCTTTTTAAAGTTACATACAAGCGGAGCCAAAGGTGGGTAATATATTGAAAAATATCATTTTACAATATAATCTTTTCATATGTTATATATGAATGTCAATTATAATCTTAACACCAATAAGTTCGCTAAAACTTGTTACTTTTTAAATCCATTCTATATTTAAACGCAAAGGTGTTCTTAACGTAAATTGAATCCATTGTATCTTATACAAAAATTTGATCATTTAAATATTAACAAACAATAATAATAATTTAACACTAGCGACTCACGCTCGATTCGCTCGCGTTCGTCCCTAGGTACGTTTTCACGGTTAGCTATGTTTATACATAAATAGTAGCTTGCTACTTCTAAGATATTCATTTAAATTATACAGCGATTTTCCCTTGTTTTGCTCGGGTGCGTACGCCGTACGCGGATTTTGTTCTCAATTTTATGGGTTTTAAAATTTTTTTTGCGGAACCCTGATTCTTTTTCTAAAATAAAAGTAGCCTAAGTTACTCCTTATAACATCAGCTATCTGCCAGTGAAAGTCCCGTCACAATCGGTCCAGCCGTTTCGGAGATTAGCCGGAACAAACAGACAGACAGACAGACAGACCGACAAACAGACAGACAGACAAAAATTGTAAAAATTTTTGTTTTGGTATGTATCTTGGTATGTATCTTGTATACATCCATATGCATTTAGTAAGAAGCGGTTATTTTAATATTACAAACAGACACTCCAATTTTATTTATCTGTATAGATTATATTAATTCCAGAAATATATCAATAAAATTACTCCTAAACAACCAGAACAAAAGTCCAAACTGTCTTTTAAAATTACATTTGTTTGACATGCGTGACCTATGACATCAAATGTATGATCACAAATCGACAGTAATGGAGCGACTTCCTGTCGCAGTGGATGATTGCCACCGACAAAGGCACTTTGCAAAGGCGAGGCTATAAATGTGGCTTATTTGATAGATCATAACTTTTTATTATTAAGTTAACAACAGGGCCATCAATTTTGTGCAAATTGGATGGTAGAGACTTTGTCGCAACAAACTCTACGTTCGAGTTGTAATGTGAATATAAATTTTAATACTTATTAGTTATCAAAATTTACTACAAGTTGTAAACTCATACAATAAAATACATATAAAATTCAAAGTAAAAAATTAAACTGAACATTATTTATATTCGTAAAAAATATGAAAAATAATTTCAAAGCTTGTTTACTTGTTATATTAAGTTTAAAAAAAATATTTAAGTTCTAATATTCTAAATCTGAAGAGATTTTTATTGTATTTTGTATTTATAGCTATGACCATTTAAGGAGTAGAGCAATAATTTTACTTAAATAAATAATTATTAATTAGAATAATTTTACATAAACAAATTATTGTTTATGTATAATTATTGATAAGTAAATTAAGTACTATACAAAATATTCTTCGAAACTGTTTTACTTCAAATTATTATAGTAATAATCTAAAATTCATATACTATAGGTACATATCATATAATACTAGTTATAAAAAGATTAATAGAGTTAGTTCTTGGCGTGTTAAGTGACACTACACACTGTGAAGGGACGAGGGAGTTTAAAACAATTACGTTTATTCAATAAAATGACACTTGCTGTTTTTCTACTATGACCGTCCTATTAGTGTAGTTAATACTGCATACAAACATATATTTGGACAAGTTTGAAACAATAGGATAAAACCTTATTAACATTTATGGCTAATATTAATCAAGAATATAAAAATTTAAAAATAATAAATATTTTAAAATAGAAATCTTAATAATGAGCAGAATAGAGATTTTTTTTAAAATAATAAAAAATGAGCAACTAATGTACCAATTACACAGCGAGTTTATTTTTCACTGTCGAGAAAACATGTACTATTTAGAATTTTATACACACGGTATTTCATAACATGAAACTTTTATATATTACATTAGTTTCTACTCGCTACTATGCTTGCGGTGAACGTCCGCGTCGATAAAAACAATCTATGCTACTTAGGCATAATGTAGCTTAATCGTGAAAGAAATTTGAAAATCCGTACAAACATACAGATATCTGTTTAGAATAATATTAGGTCAAAACAAAATTAATATTAAATAATAAAAAAAAAACGTGTGTGTGTACTTATGTACGCACGTAAGAAGTTATACTTTTTTGGCATATATAGAACAAAGATAGCTCAATATTTCATCCCATATGTCACAACTCTCTGTTTGTAAAAGGAATGCAGCTAACTTTATCATGTCGCTTTCAGCTAACTTCATCATGTCGATTTTTGGCTGTCGATGTGACCGCGCATCGTAAAAATTTTGCTCTCATATTTTTTTTAACTTAAAAAAATTTACTATCAATAGTATCATAGCACATTACTACTGTATAATTTTTTACTTTGAAAAAACAGTGTATTAAAAAGTTTTATACGACGTTATTTCTTTGTGGCTCTCGCTCATAACAACCCTTTCAAAGTAACAAAAAGATCTATCTAGGTCTGCATTTTCTAACACAAACGTTCATTATAACTTGAATTCCAATTCAGTTCATGAAAAGCTTGAATTAAGTGTTTGGAATTGTAACTAGTTTTAAAAGCGCAAAATTTTCCCCTTTTCAATTAATTAAAGAAACTTTAAAAAGTCAAATAATAGTTTTGATTTTAAATGTTTGAATTATAGTCTATTTGCACGTGTCGGATCTAAATTAGGGGGTTCAAGAGGAGGAGAAAGAGGAGATTTGGAACGCGTAATTATATATTAGGTAAGACCATATATCATCAGAAATGACATAAGAAAAAAATTGTATTTTATAGATTTTATAAAAATAATAATTAAAACGTACATGTGTCTGTGGTAAACTTGGACGAGAGTAACATCCAAGGACAAATTTCTTTTTTTACCTTAAGGGAAATGCGTTAGGGTGAAATAGGTTATATGACTTATGACAGACAGACAGTTATACAATTAGAACGCGAAAAAGAATATACGGCACGTACATAAATCGTCAGGCAGTCACCGTTACAATAGCGTGACTCGCGAAGCCAAACAAGACACGCAAATCAATGTAAAGTCAGCATAGTCATTGACCTTTAAGCTTTTAAGCCATATAAATATTCTGTACGTTTCTGTTTTAATTTTATTTTGTGTACAAATTAATAATTAACATATAGGATATGTATATTTGAGTATTACGCGCAATACCGATACATTATTTGACCTTTAACTACAAAAACAGATTATGCCCTACTGATCAAGATTGATGGAATTATTACGAGTTCGGATTACACTACTATAAATATATACTAATATTATAAATAATACTATAAATATATACTAATATTATAAATAACACTATTATAAATATATACTAATATTATAAATGTGAAAGTTTGTGAGGATGGATGGACGGATGTTTATTACACTTTCACGTCAGAACGGCTGAACGGATCTGGATGAATGTTTGGCACAGAGATATAATCTGGAATATCACATATGTTACTTTTTATCCCGGAAAATTTACGGTTCCGGTGAAATAGATTTGTTTTTGTTTAGTGACGAACTCGAAGTGAAGCGAGGGTGAGTTGCTAGTAAAAAAAAAAGGAGTAAATACCTAAATAAAGTGTCGCTTTTTACGCTGTAATGGCTGAACGAATTCGAGTAAAATTTGAAAAAAATAAACGTTCTTGTTTCAAATACTACGGAATTAATATTACTAATATTAATATTAATATTATTAATACTGGAATAATCAGAACTAAGATAAAACTAGCTTAATAATAATATTATGAACGGGTTAAAACTTTATTCTATACTAAGCTTGAGATGTAATTTTTAGTTTTTAGAAGTGTAGACAAAATCGACCAACGTCTCGATGATCACGTGTTAAAAAAGTGCCTAACTATGGCTACACAAGGAATGAGAGGGAAAGGTAAGTCACAAACTGGATGTCGATTGTCCGGAATGACTTGAGGAAGCTGGGCCTATCTGATAACGATGCTTACCATCTGAATGATTGACACTTCAAGATTAAGAAAGCCGACCCGCGTAACGGGAAAAGCCGAGAAAGAAGAAGTGTAGACAACACTTCCTTTAATTTATGTTTTTTTTTCAAAACATTACCGGTGGTAGGACTCTGTCAAGCCTGAGGAGTCCGACTGGATGGGTACCACCCCGTTATCTATTTCTGCCGCCAAGTAACAATGATTGCATTGTTGTGTTCCGGTTTGAAGGATAAGGTAGCCAGCGCAATTACAGGCAAGAGGCATATCATCTTAGTCCTCACAGTGACAACGCACCTGTGGTTCTGCATTTTTGTTACTTAAAACCTAAGTGCATGAACCGTAGGTGTTATGGGCGACAGGTACTGCTTTCCATCAGGTGATCTGTCTGCTCGTTTGTCACTGAATTCTCATAAAAAAAATAATAAAAACATTGCTTCGTTGTTAAAAACAGTCTGAATTTAAAAAAATACTTAGTTTTATTTAAATTATGTTGAATAATTGTGAGATACATAGAACTGTATAAAATTAAAAAAAGAAGGCTTACTGTACATGACGAAAATAGCAAATAGACCAAAAATAAAAATGTAATACTAAGACGAGATTTATAGTATCGTAGGATAAAATCTGATATATCAACGTCAAGATCTTGTAAGGCGAGCTATTTCAATGAGAAAGATATTTTAACAGAATCGATTTTTATTTAAAATTATTTAAAATTATGTGTTTATTCGAGATTATTAAAAACAGCGAATGTATGTATATACATTGTACACATAAGTGCGTGTGTGTATGTTTGTTACGATTTCATGCTGAAACGGCTAGACAGATTTGGATGAAATAGACTTTAACCTAGAGAAGAACCTGTATAATTATAATTAGAAACACAAAAAGGCACCTATAAAGGTGCCCGAGTAAAGCAAAGTTAAGCCGCTAGTAGAAAATATTTTTACACATATACACTAAATTTCTAATGTAATAAAGATAAACTAATAATAATATAGTAAAATCGTAGCTAAAAAATTATTTTATATAATAGATTTAACAATAACACGAGTATGTTTTTCAAGTCTGGGAATTTTATAACCTGAATACTAAGCGTCCGGTGTACCGATTTTCGATCTGGTTTTCGTTATAAGCTATATTCTTTTCTTAGACAACAGATACATCCATAGCTACTCTCGTGGTAAAATAATATGTGTATGTTGGAGGAGGATTTAGTAGAAATGAATTATAATTTAACTAACGACTCATCCTCGCTCCGCTCAGGTTCTTCCCTAGTTACGTTTTAACGGTTAGTATAGATTTTTCAGAGATGAGATATTTTCCCGCAGTAAAAAGTATCTTATATGTTGACCCGGATAACCAGTTATTATCATACTAATTTCATCAAAATCCGTCCAGTGGTTTTCTCGTAATGCGATCCCAGACAGACAGACAGAAAGGCAGACAAAAATTCTAAAAACTATAGATTCGGCCTCTGTATCGATATAATGACTATTTCAATAAGATTTTCCAAAAAATATTTAATGTACAGACTCGACTTAGAATATTAATATATATATATGTATAGATTTGTTACATTTTTCTGCTAGAATATAAAATCTTATTATTGTTTAAAGTCAGTTTATTATGTTACGGTCAAATCAAATTCGATTTATTGGATCATTGGAGTGTTTTGTGTTAAAGTCAGATCGCTGTCACGAACCCGCTGCTCAATAACACTATTAGAATTATTGTTTTAAGTTTATAACATTGTAAAATCCCTGATTAAATTGTATTGAGAATTGTATATTTTACTAGCGACTCACCCTCGCTTCGCTTCGGGTGTTCGTCCCTAAACAAAAACAAATCTATCCCACGGGACCCGTACACTTTTCCGGGATGATATATAGCCTATAGCCTTCCTCAGTTAACCGGCTATCAAATGCAAAAAGAATTTTTTAAATCGGATCAGTAGTTTCGGAGATTAGCGCATTCAACCAAACAAACAAACTCTTCAGCTTTATAATATTAGTATAGATTTTGTGCCCGCATTCAGCCCTGAAAACGCCCACAAGATTCATAACCACTAAAGATGATGCCGGTAAAATATGAACACCCCGTCATGTATATAAATAGCAGGAACAGTGTAGTAATAGCAAAGATTATTTATTATAATAGTAGAAGAAGATAACTTGTAAGTCAAACTAAAAAAAATTAAAGTTTATTCCTGTGTTTCTTATACATTCTCAGAAATTGATGATTTTTATATTACTAGCGACTTACCCTCGCTTCGCTTCGGGTTCGTCCCTAGACAAAAACAAATCTATCCCACGGGAACCGTGCATTTTTCCGGGATGCTATATAGCCCATAGCCTTCCTCAGTTAACGGGCTATCTATTGCAAAGAGAATTTTTCAAATCGGATCAGTAGTTCCTGAGATTAGCACGTTCAACCAAACAAACAAACAAACTCTCCAGCTTTATAATATTAGTATAGATAATATTATAATAACTAGCGGCTCATCCTCGCTTCACTCGAGTTCGTTCCTAGGTACGTTCTAACGGTTAGTATGTAATAGATAGACTATATTTTTATATACATACATAGGTATAATGAGTTGTTGTTGGTTGTATTATAACGTGTTTTCCCGTGGAAATGAGATATTTTCCTTAGGTAAAAAGTATCCTATGTCACTTTCCAGCCCTCCAACTACCTTCACACAAAAAATCATCCTAATCCATCACTCCGTTTTGACGTGAAAGAAGTACAAACAAATGAACAAACACATTTTCATAATTTATAATATTAGTATGGATTATATTTTTACAAATATTTTATCTGATGCTATCAAAAATATATACATATAGGTATGTATATTTGTTGGTTTAGCTGTTTGTAGTCGTTAATCTCTAGAAATTACCTAAATAATAGTTTTAGTAGGTATATTAAAGTACCATGCGAGCAAAGTCACAGGCTTACATTTGGTTCATATTAAAGTACAATTTTTACGGTTAAAATTTAACCACAGAGTTCGTAAAAAATAAAATTATAAAGCTCGTATTAACCCTGCCTGGTTAATGTACCGTTTGTTCTATCGTACTTGATGACTCTTTTTTCTACATTTTTCTATTTCTGAGAAGCAATTAACCTACTAATGTAGAAAATGAAGCATTACCCACATTCCATATTTTATTCAGAGCGTTCTATGTTAATGCTTTTCTTAGTCTAAACAGAACTGTGATTATGTGAATATGTATTACATTGTGTAAAAATCGGTAGAATCATATGATTTCTATTACACACTAATACAAATAAAATATTTAAAAGAAAAGAAATTTATATTGTTATGTATACAATACAAATAATCTATACATATAATAAAATTGTAACTAAGCCGAATCTGTACATTAAATGTTTTTTGGAAAATCTAATAAGATTTTCAAAAAAAAACATTATTATCGATACAGAGGCCGAATCTATAGTTTTTAGAATTTTTGTCTGTCTGTATGTCTGTCTGTCTATCTGTCTGTTACCGCATCACAGAAAAACCACTGGAGGGAGTTTGATGAAATTTAGTATGGTGATAGCAGGTTATCCGGGTCAACATATAGGATATTTGTTACCGCGGGAAAATATCTCATTTTTGAGAAAAAAATACAAAAACTGCTATGTAAGCGTATACTAATATGTGAAACCTAAGAATTTGGATTTTGGTCATCTGAAAGCGGGCGGAGCCGCGAGAAATGCTAGTTGTATATATAATATATTATATTGCTTATCCATACTAACCAGTAAAACTAATCCATAAAGTAACTTTGTTTGTTTGTTACTATTTCACAACTATATGGCTGAACCGATTTAGATGAAAGTTAGTATGGAGATTGTATACGACCTTGGAAAAGACATAAGATAGTTTTTACCGCGGTTATCATACCTTAAAGGGAAGGCCCATGCCCAGCAATGGGCCTTTAAAAAAAAAGTCTGAATACAATATTACATCAAAATAAGTCAATTAATCTCACCGTTTCCTGTATTTGTATATAATGAGTACGATGAACGCGTTGCCGATGAATAGCGCCGCTATAAGAAGCGACGGGATGACTATGTCTGTAAATAAATAAACCATTTAATAATTTATTACTTATAAATAAATAAATTTGTTGGAAAATTAAGACACAGCACCATCTAGTTCCATGGTAAGCTACGAGGCTTGTGTTATGGATACCAGATAGTTGATACACTACACATATATAACTTTAAATAAATTCATATTATAAATACTAGACTGGAGTACAAACATTCGCATAAATGAATGAAGTAGTGCACCCAGCGGGACTCCCGCTACCACTGGCACAACAAGTATGGTCACTACCAAACTTGTACTGTGAAACTGAACTAACGTGTCGTCAAAATATAGATGAACTTAATTATGGTTCATACATAAATCAATATAAGCACTATTGAAGTTTGTATTGTAAAAATTGACAATATTTTCTTATGTGTCCAAAACTCTTTTGTAGGTCAATTCGTTTATAGGCTGTTACATTTTTTCAAAGAACATTTGCATTTTCATAAAACTTTTCTTTACCGTCTCGGCAACTTAAATATAAAATTGATATTCAACGATATAGGTTACAGATTCGATCCCGAATGATATATATACGTAGAAATTAGTATGAAACATTCATTTATTTGATCAATTTCAAAAAGGAAATACTCAATTCGTCTCGTTTTTGTGGGTATGTTGAGCACTCAAACTAAGGAATAATATAGTGTCGTAGAACTAAACATGAAGCCAAACAATTATGTTTCAAAACAGTACTGTAGTACAAATATAAAAGAAAACTCATGACTGTGATAACTAAATAAATGGTAATAAATAAAAATATTCCTGATTCCCCTCGTATTGAAGGAAGGCTTGTGCCCAGCAATGGGACCTTAAAAAGGGCTGAATACACAAATAAAAATAGCCAAATCGAATATTATACTATCTCCCTTTCAAGGGGAAAAGAACTAATGCTTATAAAGAAATAATGAATGAAAAAATTAATATGAAAATACAAAAGAGTATAGAATTATTTTTATTATTCATACTTTCTTCTTATTCCATAAATAGAATTGCAATTGGATAACAAAATAGGGAATGGTAGCATAATTTTGCTGTTTATACTACGTTAATGTTTTTGACTTTGAAATTTTTTTGGCGGGCCCCAGTATGTAATTCTTTAGTCTGAGATTGATATATATATATATATATTTAAAATAAGTTGTACATAGGTATAAAGAGGACCATCTAAGTCATAGGACTTAGATGGTTAAGGCCAAGATGGTCCTAAAATAATAACATTTAAGTTATTTTGAAGTCAGAGTACCTTTGTAGTTAAGAAGTTTTATTATCAATGTGGTTAAGTAGTAGAATATATTATATCCATTGTAAATAAATTGCAAAATTTTAGTCGTATTTCGCAACAACTCAATTCGCAAAGTTTCTTCGCTCCATCCTTTTAGTCACATTATAAGGTACGATCGAGAGTATTTCGCTTCAACGGCCACTGGCAAAGTTTGTATGAAAATTGTGCTGAAGGAATCGTAGAAGTGAAATTACTCATCAAGGCAGCTAGCGACTTTAAATTAAAGCTGAATACTCAATAGAAAAATTAAGATATGAATGAGACATGCATATGTATTATGTACTACTGTTTACATATTTTTTTCGTTTGATCTTTATAAATAAGTTTTTTAGCTAATTCTATATAGAGTAGAAAAATAAAAAGGAAAGGCAGTCGAAATACTATGAACAAACAAACTAGATGCTTAAAACTAGTGAAGTACATTTTAATTATATGTAATACTATTTTTTTTCAATACACACATAGAAACTAGTAATATGCTAATATCCTATGCAAATCACTTATTAAAAATAACCAATAATAATAAAATAATATCCCCAGTGGATATTAGTAGGTAATATTGATAGTTTTTGGACATGGTAAAAAATCCAAAAAAAAAATCAACCTGTTGTGCTGCATTTAAAAAGAAACCAACAAACAATTTTACACTTTTTTAATATTAAAATAAATTAGTTAAGATTAATTAGTATTAGTTAAGATGAAATGGTAATTTTTGAACATGGTAAAAAATCCGAAAAAAAAATGTACCTATTGTGCTGCATTTAACGAGAAACCAACAAACAATTTTTCACTTTTTTAATATTAAAATATATTAAGTATTAGTTAAGATGAAAGTTTTAAAAGTAGGCAGATCCTTTGAAGCTTTAATTCTCCAAATTAGCTAAATTTCCCAATCCGACTGTTAAGATTCCAACTCGTTTCTACTCCGCAATTTGCATAAATACCTCCCTTTTCATCCAGAGTTTAATGGACTGTTAAATTGTTCATGATATATTTAAATATTTTAGACGGAAATTTTCAACTATAAACAGAATTAGCTAAAATTATTTATTTGGAATGATCCAAATCATATCCTATATTATACAGTCAAGTTGATTGACTAAAATGAAAATAAAACAAGCTGATGAAATAGTAAAAAGACACATCTATAAAAATGTGTATGGAAGTGTTTAAAGATAAATCTAAGCACAGTGACTCGTGGTCGGAATTCTTTTTAAACTCTTAGCGATATCGATTGGCTAACTTATTAAGTAAATACATAATAATCATTACATAGCAGCAGTATGAGATGATTGAAAAATAACACTTAGCCATTTATTACTAACGCTATATATAAATGACCACCTTAAACAAATAAAAGTAACTCTAATTGATAAGAGCCCTAACAGGACACAGCTGCTTGAACAAGCACAATATGTTCAACCTAAATTGTAATCAAGAAGATGTATGGAAGTAGACAAAATGCCACTTCTTATGGATCTCTTATACACAAGCGTAGTATTTATCTAGACTTTAGATAAACACTTCCTAAGCCCAGATGAAATTATGTAGAGTAAGTCTAATCAAATACTGTAGTAGATCATAACAGCCCAGAAATGGTCAGAATGATATGATAGCTGCAATAAAGAAATAAAAAAGCTCTAAGCGGTAATTGAACTAGTATACCCTAACAGAACAATTTAATAACTTATTCAATTTTTTAACATTATATAAATTATACACTAATGACTCACCAACTATCATGTTTGCCTCGTTGTGCGGCAGCTTTGTATCTTTATCTGAACTTTCCGGCGCTGAATCGTTCCCGGCGACCGTATGAGCCGCCTCTTCTAAACAATAGAATAGGTTTTATATTAATATACACTTTTAAAATAATATAAAATCAAAAATAATTTATATTCGTTTGTAAAAAACTTGAATAATCTTTAAGGAACGTTTTGTTATATTATTTTATAGCTTTCTTCTAGTATCAAATGCTATAATGACAAGCTGTGCTGTTTTGAAAGAAGGTCATAATTGATAAGTCTTGACAGATTATTTATTTATGTTATCAATTTACAATTATATAAATATTATCTACTAACAATATAAAAAAGTTTCCACATTTTAATTTTTTTGTTGTAAAAAATCGAAAAAATCTTGCAATTTTCGGAATAACATTTGTTCATTTATAGAAACAGTCTCTTAAAATTAAAAACTATAATCCTTGAAATTAAAAATGTAGCTTTTATTTATTACAAAATTTTACTAATACACTATAAAGGACTCAACGAATTTAACGTAGGGTATGTACTATAATTTATCAAGAATAGTAATCTCAAACATAAGTTAAGTGTTTATATAATACTAGACGTGTCAAAATGAACTGAGACAGCCTAATCTCGAAGGTTTTTATAGTAGCCATTGAAGGGTTCTCAAAAAATAAGTCAAATATAATAGTTCTCCCTTTTGAAGTCGGTTAAAACCCAAAATATATTTGTCAACTCCATGAAACAATAAGTGCGTTATCTTGGGCCACAATTTATTTTCAAATCTCATGGGATGACCCGCAGACGGACGCCACAATTTAGCTCAGTACGCCTTAGGGAATTATAAAAATCAATCTTTGTGAAATATGAAGTTTTAAAAGCCCCTTTTAAACTGACATTAATCAATTTTTAAAAACCTTAAAACTGATTGTATTACAATCTCTTCATAGTTAACCATTTTTATATGACATTCAAAGTCAGAATGTAAAGCAAGAAAAACTCATTTTTATTAGTATGATATAATATATGAATATTAAAACATACTATAAATTTACGATTATAAAGTCGAGCAAATAATTTCCTGCATTTATCCCTCATATATCTTATGTTAAGCCCTTGGCTGTCTGCGACTCTATCACAGTGACCCTTTCTCCCAGGTGCCGTATAAGTCACGATAACTAGACGGGCGTAATGGCTTGTGAATTATCTCTTGAAGAATGGATTATTTTAGAATACGTGTATTTTATTATATTATAATGATTTTTTGCTCATTTTAATATACTTTATTTTCCAATTGATAACGTAAATCGCACTAATATTGTGAAAAGTTTGTATGTTTGTATGTTTATCACTCCCAACTGCTAAACGTCTGGATAGATTTGAATGTAATTTAGTACAAAAACTATGACCTAGGGTAAAAAAATTAGCTGCTATTAGTAATAAAAATTGTATCTACCGAATCCAAAGTAAGTCACTGGTAAACCATAGTTATCATACATTAATGCCGCTTTCTTTAAAAAGTATTTATTTAACACAAGCATTATAATGACTTCAAATTAATATACTTATCAAAAATTGAATTTATTTTCAACAATTTTTCGCAATAGATGAAAAAAATATACCGTTAAATATCAAATTTTACTTAATTCTCCTTTGTTTCGCAATTGACTTTGTAGTAGAGCCATAAAACCGCATGCCTGTCATCGATCAGCCATTAGGGATATTATATACCGATATGTGGGTATTACATTGTACCCTCAAGAGTCTGTGAAGTCACATCAAATGGTTTACATCGATTTTACAACCAGCAAACAGCATCGTATTTATATTTTAGTTCAAGTTAGCAAATAGAGCTTTAGAATTCATGGATAGTGAACAAGCTATTGTGTTGAAAATGGAGTAAAATATACCTAAAGAAGTAATTTCTTCTTTATATTATATAATTATATATCCTTTTTGAATATGATATCAAGCAAGCA
The DNA here is from genome assembly GCA_033884665.1 of Argynnis bischoffii washingtonia. NCBI lineage: Eukaryota > Metazoa > Arthropoda > Insecta > Lepidoptera > Nymphalidae > Argynnis > Argynnis bischoffii. The sequence continues at coordinate 14,058,398 of CM066609.1, read as the reverse complement.
AGCATTAATTAGTTAACAATAAGTAATTAACATACGACAGTTAACCGCGAATTCTTAGGCGAGATGTTCGTAATTTGTCATGATGACACGTGTCTCATTATTTTTAGCATTACTTGTACTTAAATTCACAGCTGGTGTTCCGATCTAAAAAATATGTATAGTTCATTCTAACAAAAGATGAAATATAAAATTCATATCCATACTAATATTATTATAAATGCGAAAGTAACTGAACCGATTAAGATGAAAATTAGTATGGAGATAGTTTGAAACTCTGGAAAGAACATAGGATATTTTTATCCCGGAAATCACCCCTAAGTGGCGGGAAAAGAGGGATGGAAGTTTGTATGGTGAGTTAATCATTTCTCAAGTAAGGGCTATAAAACTCATCATACCTATGTACATCTATCTATTCCATACTAACCGTAACAATAAATCTTTAGCCTTACTGAACTTCTGACGGTGTTTTTTTTTTAAAACTGAGGTAATTTTTTCCACCTGATGGCAGAGTTCGAGACAATACACTTAATTCTTTAGTTAATTTTTAAGGGATTCTGGTTATTCTGTATCTATTATATTAATCTTCCAATAATTTGTAAGGGTTAATTCATCCAGTCATGGTAGTAAAGGAGTGAAAATCGTCTAATAATCCTGCTATTCATGTGTCAAGCCGAGTCATTAAAGTGATTCTCGCGAGACTAGCTTCGGGCCTTGGAAATTAATTTGCATACCTTTTGTAATCAAATAATAAACTGTCCTTCGTCACATGTTAAATCAAAATGTGTCACGTTACTTTGTTTTACTAAGAACTAATAACTACTAATTCCCTAGTCAAGTAGACAATGAAAAGGTAGAGTTTCTTTTTACTGTCCGTAATTTAACAAATGTAAGTTAAAGCACTAAAACTGGATAAACTTAAAAACTACTCAATAATATAAAATTCTTACTCATTATAATGCTTTATCTTTTCTACTAGTGGCTTACCCTCGCTTTCAGACATTTTTCCGGGATAAAAAGTAGCCTATGTGTTATTCCAGACTATAATCTATCTCTGTGCCAAATCATCCAGATCCGTTCTGGCGTGAAAGAGTAACAAACATCCATACATCTATACTCACAAACTTTCACATTTATATGTAATATTAAAATACTTATTTTATGAAGCCGAAGCCAAAAACCGAGGAATAAAGCTGATTTTTTTAATGGCATAATCTCAGGAACTAGATATGTATTTGAAAAATTATTTTCTTCCATATTATAGCCGATTTATTAAAAAAGATAGATCTATCTAACATCTTAAAGGAATGAAAAGGTTAAATAAAGTGAGCGTAGCAGTGAGCAAAAGCTAGTACAATATATTGTATTCAGCCCTTTTTAACGTCCCACTGCTGGGCACGGGCCTTCCTTCAGTACGAGGGGAATCAGGCCATAGTCCACCACGCTGGCCAAGTGCGGGTTGGCGCGGACTTCACATGTCTTTTGAAAACTTGTTAGGTTCTCTCAGACATGCAGGTTTCCTCACGATGTTTTCCTTCACCGTTAAGACAAGTGGTAATCATGTTGGAAATGATTCGCACATGAAAATATCAGAGGTGCGAGACCCGAGATTTGAACCCGCTTCACTCGGTTTCCCAAGCGAGCGCGTTACCACTGGGCTACCACTACAAACAAGTCTAGTTATTCATATTGAATTACTTCAGTTTTTAATATCATGTTTACAATGATAGAGTCAATGAGAATTTTAATAGAGTTCCTTTTATGATATTTAAGATTATACATCTATATCTATTAATTTCTAGAAAAATTGTGCTTGTTCTTCTATAATGTATTAAGAAAGGTACTTTTTGTTTGATCGCAAAAAGTATTATTTCATTATATACAGATGTTTTGTATTTTAATAAATGTAGCCAATTTTTATCATGTCTTATTGTAATTTGAATGGAAATTTGATTGGCGCTTTTTATTCTTTCTTTCAAGATTTTTATGAACTTTATAAACTCAATTCTTATTCAAGCCAATTTCATTATTCTTGAAGCAAAATAAAAAGTAAAAATTAGTAGCGCTCAAAACTTACCGAAGTAGAGGTTATTATACATAAAGTTACTTTATATTCAGCTCTACATTACATGTTAGCTGCCATTCTAGAATTGTTTTACATACATATACTAAGGAAATAGAAATATTTATGTTAGATACCTGGATATATCCAAGTATTTTATCCCAAGAATTTTACCCCAAGAGGGTTATGTAAAAAATTAAACAATGGTATAATTATAATAAAAATATTCTTAGGAACAGCCTTATTTAGACTTAAAGCTCTCTACTAAATGAATACCATGAATACTAACAGGACATATGGTCATTGATCTAAAAAGTACCAGATACACGATCCCATGCAAGAGTTCTCTTAAAACTGCCACCAATTGTGTTTATGTAATTATTCTAGTAGAAATAAATATACAACAATATAAATTGAAACTTAAGTGCAATGCTTAAAGTTGTTTTCACAAAAAATATATTAAAAAAGCGCTCAAATCTTCAAATGAGCGCTGATTAGGTGAGGACATTTTTTGTGACAGATTCTATGTGTTTAATGATTTGTTAAATTAAAATTTATTTTATTTTAATTTAATAGAATAAACTAAATAGTTCATATATGAGGTTACATAAAAGATAAAAAATATATATTGTTTAGTATATTTTACTACAAAAATATTTTTATATTTCGCCGTCTACTTTATAAAGGATGCTTGCAATTACAAGTGTCACGTCTTCATTTACCAAGTCACCTCGGGATGACCCGAGAGATATAATAATGAAAATGCTCGGAAAAATTTCCTTTTTTTATATTTTTATTAACTGTGTAACCAAAAAGAACGGTTGTAACTAAAACACTTTTCAAACTTTTAATTTTTTAAGACTCTTTCATTCATAATTATGCCTTAATTATTTACGTCATCAAAATTTAAATTTTTCATAAAGTTTTATTACCTTTAATTATTTATTTTGGTATTTAAAGTGTATTTTTCTTTTTAATCATTTTCTTACCAGTATTGTCATCTATACACATAATAAAATTCTGAGTCGAATCTGTAAATTGAATATTTTTTGGATTATTTTTTAGCAAATAATAAGAAGGCAAATAAAAAGACTCATAATAAGGAAGTTCAAACAAAGTATGATTATTACTACATATTGTTAAACAAAAGTCCCTCCGCCGCGTCTGTCTGTCTGAACGCGATAAACTCAAAAACTACCTTACAGATTTTCATATGGTTTTCACCCATGGAACAAGTGATTCGTAGATTGATGTATAATTCATTAATGTAGATGAAGATGTGGGGAAAAATCATACCAACTAGGAGCTTTAACGGCGTGCGTCGTATAAGAGAGTTATATGAAGCAATTTATTACGGAATTATTCGTACGTAGGAACGCACCGGAGCGAAGCGTCTCTAGTAGTACACTATATCTAAAACACTAAAGTAAAAGCTATTCATTTACAAAGTAAAGCAAACCTAAACCCTTAAATAAAATATTGTATAATGGTATAATATAAAATGCTTTGTTCGAAAATCGTCTCTTTTTCCTTACCACTTAAGGGTTTACATATCAACCTATCAAATTATGTTCTTTCCAAGAATGAAATACGGCTAACGTTGCACGGTGATTGAGAATATTTTATTACATGAGCTCCTTGTTTTATATATTCAGCCTTATTTTATAATGTTCTACTACTGGACAAAACCCTCCCTTTCTTACAAAACAGATCAGGCCATAGTCCACCACGTTCATCAAGTGCAGGTTGACGAACTTCAAATATATTTTAAGCTAAACTCTCTCAAATGTGCAGGTTTTCTCACGATGTTTTGCTTCATCGTAAGACAAGTGGTAATCATGTTGAAAATGATTCGCATATAACAATATCAGAGATGCAAAATCCGGGATTTGAACCCGCTTCACTCGGTTTCCCAAGCAAGCGCGTTACCACTGGGCTACGACCGTCACTCCTCTTATATATTTTAAAATAAATTGAAATTTATTCAAAAGTAAAGTTTTCCAAATAAATTACATGTGACAACATGAGCCACTGTGTATTTAAATATGGATTCCAGTCACAGAGGCTTAACGAGTTTAATCATCCTATCAACTGTCATTGTTCATTAGTTGTTAGTTTATCGTGTTTACTTTAAAAGATTATTTACTATATACTATAATAAATAATCTTTTAAAGTAAACATGATCGTTAAAATAAAATAAACATTATAATGTTTATTTTATTTTAACAAAAAGATTAACAAAATTATATATAGACATATAATGGTAGCTCAGTGGTAACGCGCTCGCTTGGGAAACCGAGTGAAGCGGGTTCAAATCCCGGGTCTCGCACCTCTGATATTTTCATGTGCGAATCATTTCTAACATGATTACCACTTGCCTTACGGTGAAGGAAAACATCGTGAGGAAACCTGCATGTCTGAGAGAACCTAGCAAGTTTTCGAAAGACATGTGAAGTCCGCCAACCCGCACTTGGCCAGCGTGGTGGTCTATGGCCTGATCCCCCTCGTATTGAAGGGAGGCCCGTGCTCAGCAGTGGGACGTTAAAAAAATAGGGCTGAATACAATACATACATACATATAATTTATTACACACCCATAACATGTGCAAAGAAAAAATAACTTAAAATAAGAGATATAGAGAAGAAGCGATCTCTTCCAGGCCGCCTTAGGGTGGAAAAAAAGTATAGCTAAAAAATGATTTTAACATTTCAACCCCTAAAAGGGTAAGAATGGTGTTAGAAGTTTTCGGGACGTCGTCGTAGTTGAGTGCGTAAGCGATTCTGCGACACCCCAGACTGGGGAGGTTCTGTTAGGCTTTTCTAGCCGGTGACTCCCATATAACCACCTGTATGCATACAGGTGGTATGCTTAAATACATTTCCCAGAATTAAAAAAAGTAGTTGTAACAAAATTTTATGAAAATCCGTAATTTTTAAATTACACGGGTAGAGCCATATGTAGATGCTTGTTATATTATATACTGTTATATATATATATATATATATATATATATATATATATATATATATATATAAGGCAGTGGTTGCCCAGTGGTAAACCGAGTGAAGCGGGTTCAATTCCCGGGTGGCCAGCGTGGTGGACTATGGCCTGATTCCCCTCGCATTGAAGGGAGGCCCGTGCCTTACAGTGGGACGTTAAAAAGGGCTGAATATATATAGTAGTGCATGAAATAAAATTATAACATACTGACTCTAGTTCTATCTTATAATTTTTAATGAACACCAGCATGCAATAGTTACACTTTCTATTACGTTAAATTAATTATTTATAATTACAGAAACTAGCGCGGGCTTAGTCAACGTTCGTTAACTACATTTTTTTAACTGTTTCCAGATTTCTAGACTACTTTGAATAACTTTTCAACTAAGACACCTTTGAATTTTATTATATTAGTAAGTATAAATACCGACATCGAAATCACTTATAAGTAAATATCATCCCGCCCTTGAGAGTGTTACTTTTTTATTTTTATGGATCTACCCTTCACAAAAAAAGCAGTCATGAGGGCTGCCGACAGAAGTGAAAACTTAAAACTATATTCAAATTGTGTGATATTTTTTTTAAATTAAAACTGTTTACATATTTTATTTGGTTTTGACATCTATGGGCATTCTGAGGGTTAGCGTTAACACGTCACGTGACCATGTCGATGACGACTTACATGAATTTACTCCCCATCCAAACCTGCCTATGGAAGTTTTCACTTCAAAAATATGTTAATCGATTCAGAATTGGCAAGCATAACGTGTATAAGATATAGACAAACAAAAAATATATTCCAAATGTGTGCAATAAAGTGTTTGAAGCCAGTGTATAAATAAAAAAGTCACCAAAATATTTAAAACATGTAGTACTGGATAATTTTTTTACAAATGAGTAAAATACGTGATAAACTTATACTTTATTACTGTCTTAATTCAATAAAAATTTGTTATTAATGGCTTCAAAGCGTTCCAGTTGACTTCGCCAATGACACATAGTATGGAGGAAATACCAGAGAGATTGTTTTAAAAACGTAAATTTAATTTGGAAATCGACAAATAATTTAAGATAAGCGAACTTTTATTGATTTAATCTAAACAACAGTATATTTCGATTGATGTTCGATGTTTAATTAAACACTCTGAACAAAATCTGCCCTTCAGAAGCTAACTAGTTTTTATTGAAATAAAGTCTTATAAGTGATTAAACTTTGTGGGGACTTTAATGAAACACACTTTGTCGGTAACGGAAAACCTTAAATGAGTTTTGTTGTGAAAACTAAACAAAGTTTTATCATCAACATAAAAAAACGTTCGCTTTTATTTATTTTAAACTAGCTACTCGCGTTGACTTCGTCCAGTTGAAATATTTTGCTATAGGTAAGTAAACAAAAATAGTATTTTTAGTACCTACTTTGTAAAATCTGATCAATATGAATTTAAATTATTTCTCCTTAAAATTGTCTTTAAATTAATAAATAAATTGTTAATTTAAATTGTCTCTCCCGTGACCATGATTGCTGTAAAGCAATCGAAACGTCGGGAACCAAAAATCAAAATAAATCCGCGAAAAAATCCGAAAAGATAGTTTTTTTTAAATGTCTAATATTCGCGTAAATCTAAGAAAGTATTAATTTAAATTACCTAAATTTTATTTTTATCTCATGCCAATCTATACTAATCTATACTAATATTATAAAGAGGAAAGATTTGTATTTTTGTGTGTATGTTTGTTACTCTTTCACGCCAGAACAGTTGAACGGATCTGGATGAAATTTGGCACAGAGATAGATTATAGTCTGGAATAATACATAGGCTACTTTTTATCCCGAAAAAATGTACGATTCCCGAGGGATAGGTTTGTTTTTGTTTTTTTAGAGGCGAACCCGAGCGAAGCGAGGGTGAGCCGCTAGTGTAATATATTTTATATTTCTCCAACTTATAACAAAAATAAACACAGTTCAACGTAGCGTTACTAAGCATAGCGTGTCCAATTTAAAACGTGCAATTACCATCTAAGATACGTTTGTTGAATGTCGTAAATGAGGTATATGAATTGATCGTTCTTTTAATTTCTTTGTCGTTTTAGTATTTTCACTTAAGGAAAGTATTTTTTAATGAAGAAAAGTCACTTATTTCTATAATAAGTACGTACATAATCGTGTCGATTTTTGTGTTATTCATACATCAAGCAAAATAACTAAGCTGAGCTTGGGTTAAGGGTATCATATTATAACTTATCTACAATTCTTCACATATAATAAAATTCTACCTGAGAAGAATCTGTACATTAAATATTTTTTGGAAAATCTTATTGAAATAGTCATTATAATCTATACAGAGGCCGAATCTATAGTTTTTAGTATTTTTGTCTGTCTGTGTCTGGGAAAGCATCATTAGAAAACCACTGGACAGATATTGATGAAATTTGGGAAAATGTCTCATCTCTAAGAAATCAATCTATCCCTTAAAATGTGTATAGGGATGAACCCGAGTGGAGTGAGGGTGAGTCGCTAGTTATTATATAAAGAATAACCTTTTCATATTTGTTTGGCTTGATTCCCCTCGTATTGAAGGGAGGCCCGTGACCAGCAGTGGGACGTTAAAAAGGGCTGATACCAAATTTGTTTGGCCTGAGTTAAAATGAATCAATCACGAACAAATAATTTCTACCTCGCTAAAATTTTAATAGTGTTTGTCTAAAACATTAGGATTTTTTTGATACTCAAGCCCTCAACGGGTAAAAAGATGGCTGTTATATGTGAAGCTAATATATTTTTTTTGTGTGTAATATTCATTCATAGCCATAGCTGGCTACTGGGGTTATGTAAAGTTCTATTTCATTATTAAAAAAATAAGTAACTGAGTGGTATGGAACACTGAAGTAAAAATATTGATAAAACAATTCATTTCGCTAATCGAACACGCTACCAATGCAAAGAGGTCTCTATCTTGACAACCATTACTATTTTACTATTAAAATTGCATTATTTAGTAACGGGTATGAATTATAATTATATTCATAATAGAAGTTTCAATAGTATTAAATATTGTATGAAGGACAAACATGTATAATATTATCACTGAGGTCAATTGATTAAAATTATATATACTTACATACGAGTATTATATACTTTATAGCACTTTTTCATTATAACTGGAAGTTATTACATTCATATTTATATCAAAACTAGCGATATACCTTCGCTTTGCTCGCGTCCGTCCCTAGGTATGTTTTATATAGATAGAGAGCGTACCTTAGGAGGTAGACTGGTATCGCGACCTTTTCTGTAGGCCTTTTTAAGACCTACATTTTTCTAGTTTCCATATTATAAACTACGAAAAACTCCAATAGGATCTCATCAAAAGCGACAAAAGGCACTTAGAAAGCAATAATATTTATTGGTTTCTATGTGGCTTTTGTCGCTTTTGATAAAATCCTATTGCAGTATTTAAATAGGGATATTGTTCGATGTATAGTGTAAAGGTTTAGCCAGCGTTAGCCTTTTCACTGCGTGCGATTGATGAATTTAAATCTGTGATATCTTTGAAGATATTAATTATAATAATATTCTGTAAAGCGCAATTTTGATCTTCATTAAATGCACCGCTTATTATTGTTGAAAATACCTTTGTAAAATCGATTACTTTTTAGTAATATATAAAAGACTAGCGACCCACCCTTGCTTCGCTCGGGTTCGTTCCTAAATTGATTCCCCATACAAACTTTCATCCCAATTTTCACCCCCTTAAGGGATGATTTCCGGGATAAAAACTATCTTATGTCCTTTCCAGGGTCTCAAACAATTAAATTTAATTAAATCATCTTCTTACAAAATTTCATGTAAATCGGTCCAGTAGTTTCAGAGCTTATTCGATACAAACAAACAGAATAATCTTTTCTCTTTATAATATTAGTATAGATAAAAATGGTTATTGTAGGTTATCCTTAGGATATAGACATATTTCATCGCGGACTTTCCTCTAGACCGATTTAAGGTATACAATTTCGTAGTGTGTTATTTTGATATGTCTCGTTAGCAGCCAGAGTAAGTAAACACCCAAAAATATGTTTTATACAACATCATTACAAATCTTTGAAATTCTCGGTTTTTCTTTAGGTACTGTAATATGCATGTATGATACATATAAACCTTTCGGGAAAAAATCTCTACATGATAGTGATAACTGTATCAAAATCCATATTGTGGTTTAGAAGAAATTATCGGAGATACAGACAGACGAAAACAGCGACTTTGCTTTTTACTATGTATAGATGAAGTAACATAGTAGGTATACTATATAAATGTATATAAACTAGTAAATGTTATCAGATAATAGCGACTTAATATTATTTAATAGGCTATCTATTGTTGCTAAAATATTAAAAATATATTATTCAAGTAAATATAAAAAAAACATATAAAAATAATATTTGTAGTGAAGTACTTGCTGTGCCAGCGTCGAGGTTCGGGTCCCGCAGTATTCATTTGAGTGATGAGCACGAATGTTTGTACTCCGGTCATCGGTGTTTATATTTATAATATGTATATATTTAAATTTTAAAAGTTATGTATGTGTAGTGTATCAACTATCTGGTATCTATAACACAAGCTTCGTAGCTTATTGTGGAACTAGATGGTGCTGTGTGTTAATGTCCCAACATATTTTGTATTATTTTTTAAAACTGTTTATTATAAAAGTAGATTTACCTTATTTACCTTTATTACTCGTGTGAATAAAATTATCAAAAAAATATTGTTTAGTATTTTTGCAGCATTAAATCATGACAGTATGGCTACTGTTTTGAAAAGGGTTACGTTGGAATATAGAATTGTACCCCTTATTTATTCACCCTCAGTAATCTAGTCTATTCAAACGTTGCTTGATACTGTACGGAGCGACATCGCTAGCCACAGTGATATTACTAAATAAATACAGTGTATATATATATATATATATATATATATATATATATATATAATTCTAACTGAGACGAATCTGTACATTGTATATTTTTTGGATTGAAAAATTTTATTGAAATAGTCATTATTATCAAGATGAATCTAGAGTTTTTAAAATTTTTGTCTGTGTGTATCTGGGAACACATCAAGAGATAAACTACTGAACAGATTTGGATGGGTATGATGATAGCTGGTCATGTGAGTCAACATATACGATACTTTTTATTGCAGGAAAAATTTGTCATCTCTGAAAAATCTACATTATCCTATAAAACGTACGTAGGGACGAACCTGAACGGAGCGAGGGTGAGTCGCTAGTAAGTAATAAATACCGATAATTTGAGTAATATGACAAATAACAGACTGTCACAGACGAAAATCCACGACGGCTATAGTATAAACATGGTTTTGTACATTACGCCGCAAGATGTGGGTTCTATTCCGCACACGGTTAATGTTTATATTGGCGAAAAGTTTTCACTTGCGTCTTCTCTAGTATGACTTTTTACAAAAATAGCTTAAACATAAGATGATTTTTTTAGTATCGGTGAAGTAATCTTCAGAAATTACTAACTACTAATATACAAATAAATATATAAACGTTTGTCCGTCTCAATAAAATCTTTTTTATACTAGACGATACTTACGGGAGAAATAAACGTAAATTATATTTCTTTAGTATTTTAAATATATTTTATTTTCAGTAGCGGCCTTTCTATGCTTTAAATTTTAATGACATAAATAGATAAATACCACAATCAGTCTTTGAGCTCAAATATCGCTACTGATAAAGGCATCGATAAGCTAAAATTCTTAAACAATTGTTGCTAACTAGTAATTACATTTATTTATTTACTTAATTATTAACTGAATTATTTTTGATTTTTACAACTCTACCATACTCTCTACCATAGAGTTGAATGCTATCAGTATGTTTTCTCTTAATTTTTATCAAAGATTTTTCAAACCTGTATTTAATTGAGATTTTATTATTTGATTATACAAAATAATTAGAACATATATTTCTCACCGACTATTTAAATAATACACCTTAAATCTAGAATATCACGAAAACTACACAAAAAACTAAAATCAACTCACTTCTAAACACGTGCTCGATACGCGACCAAACAGTCTATTCGGGACTTACAGCCGCCACCGAAGACAAACTACGAATACTGTATTTACGAAAACGTGCCTGAAGTATGAAGCTCTGTACGTTCAAAATAATATTATTTAATATACTTAAAAATGAACCCTAACTCGATTACACAAGGTTTAATATTTAATGGTCTCAGCTTAATAGTAAATAGTCACGTTGTATAGAGAATATCTTCTATCTCTTTCATTTATATCGAAAATAACGTGTGAGAAAGAGATGTGTAATGGCAACTGCGCATGCCCGTTTTTTCAATAATGGCGGATAACCTCAAGTTTATGAATAAGCTTCTTGCATGTTTAAAAGCTTTGTTGAGTAAACACGTTGTTTGACATGAAGTTACCTTTATATTAATTTATTGCAATATATTTCACGAATGGAAAATTGTTAAAATAATAGTTTTTAAATAAATATATAGTCTGTATCCCTTTAAGTTTTTAAAATTAATTATACAATTTTCAAAAAATGTGTTTGTAAAATGTCTTGTATTATTTATTTTTTAATTTAAATTTTTAAATATTAGGTTTTAGTAAATAAATAATAATTTATTAACTTACCTATACATGCAGGTACTGTATCATTCCATCTATTATCATCATAGCACCATATAACTCGCGTCCTCTGTTGGGTGTCTTCGAAAACAAGATTACCGTTACACATATAGTGCGCGAAGTCTCCATTGCGGTACACCAAGTAACCACTAGATGGCGCTGGTAGCGTAACACAACCTATACCTATTTAAAAGATTTTCAACCGTTAAAAATAATTTTACACAGTATTTTAAAAAATAAAAAGTTAATAATAATATTTTAGTAATAAGCAAAGTTTGATTTACGCTAAAATATACTTAACAATTCTTATATTTGTAAAATAGTACATAAGGTGGGTGCTAGATGGCGCTATATTACAACTAAGAAGTTTTGCATTGACATAAAAGATGGCGTTACTAAAGCAATATTAATTTCAAAGAATATGTGAATATTGCTGTATGATTTTTGTATTAACAAATAAGTTAAATAATTAAAATATTTTAAACAACACTACTCACTTTTATAATGTAACAACACGCCTCTTTTAGGAAAGGCGCCTTTAGACTTAGCTTCTACAACTACTTCAACAGTATCGGTATTGGAAGTCAAGCGAAGAGGTAAGTCGACTTGCTCACAAGTAGACAACAGAACACTGCCGTTCGAATCTTCTACAGAAACAAAATCAATGCATTCTTTCTCGAACGGACCTATACCTGTAAAATATTAAAACAAACAGCTTATTATAGTTAGATATCTTAATTTTAAAATTAATATGGTAAAATAGTATAATGGGCACATTATTACTTATAAATATTATGACATTTTAGTTAATATAACTTCCAAAAAGAATCGGCTATCCTCTACATTTTTTAAATAACTTATGACAATTCAAGTGGATTGAAATGATACGATCAATTAATTAAGTCAAAAATGTCATAAAATTATCTATATGATTCACTCTTAATACTACCTATGTAATTTACTCTCAACACTGATATCTAATGACAATAACAGTATAGGTACAATACACGTACCTACTATTATTATCAAAAATATGCTTTCAATTTCTCTCATTCATCGGTACATTTAAATGACATTTATATAGATAAAAATATAATGTAATATAAACTAATTGGCTTAGTAATATTATTTGATTAGACGATCTTGTCAGATGCAGGTGCTTTGCCTTTAGTTATAATGACATAATCGATTATCTAGAAGTTTCTTTAATTTTTAAAATATAGTAACTAATTTATTTCTTAAACATCAAAAAAGCTTTTCAATTCAAACAAGTTTCGAATCCCACATTCCAAAGTCAAAAATTAAGTTATCAACAAAAGTGTTAACTACGAATACGCAGAAACTAAAATGTCACTTCCTGACACTTTTAAAACCCGACGTTTTCACACATTTGTAGGTTTTATCTTTTAGTTTTTGTTTTCCAACTTTTAAAGCTTGTGTTGACTTCACCGTAAAAACCTCTGATGGCAGATCTGTGAATCTGCCATCTAAGAATATTTCTTACTGATTTAATTATTTATAGTTAGTACTTTAAATTTCTTTTGTATCAGTATACCGATTAAATATTTAATGTTAAATATTTTTATCAGATTGCGGTAAATTAAAAAAGAGGGCGGTCATCTTTGTTCTAGGTACATATATGTAATAATTACAAGTAATTAAAGGCATATGTATGTATACACGCTTACATCTCATTCCCCATTACTGGACACGGGACTTTAACCATATCCACCACTCTGAACAGGTCCGGATTGGACAGACTTAACATATCTTTTGAAAACTAGTTAGATTCTCACAAACAGGCAGGTTTAATATTTTCCTGTGCATATTAACGCGAGTGGTTATCATATTGAAATTGATAATATTAGAGTTGCCAGACCCGGGATTGAACCCGCTTCACTTTTGCCAAGTGAACCTATTTCCACTGAGCAACCACTTTACATACATATCGTAATGGAATAGGAAAAAAAATAGAAATTTTATGTACATTTAAATTTCAATCCTACCTACGCTTAGCAGGGTTTTAAAATAAACACTCTTTCAACTAACTGTGATTACTTGTATGAGTTCATAAAAATGTAATCATATTCATGTCTCAAAATAAAATGATATTCTAGTATTTATTTAAATGTAAACAGGAAGTGTGTAACCGTGAACAGTTTTGGATCGTCATACGCCTACCTTCTCTAATTTTATTCATAATACTAATATAATAATAATGATCTAAATATAACACCTAAATAGCTGACCTCAGCTTACTAGCTCATGTACGGCTCGTGATTTCTGAGAAATTTATTGAGTCGGTATAAAGTTTGTTAAATAAATAAAAATTTAAGTGAACTATAGATGATAGATGCATCTACTTACTAGAAGATGTAAAAATGTGCTTATTTATCATTTTGAATTCAAAAGAAATAAATACACATACAATAAAAACTTACAAATGTTCAGTCTTAATTGCAACAATCAAAATTTTTACTTCTTTTTCTGTTTTTTTTTTTTTTTTTTTTTTTTTAACTCAGCATTTAATTTTAATTAAAAAATGCTATCGATAAAAAAATATAGAAAGAAAGTTATTAATTCTGACAATAAAGTTAAAACAAATGACAACACAACTTTTCAAAACTATAATTGAAAAATCACAAAAAAAATATTTTTTTTTTATTTATTTATGTATATACGTACTTATCGTACACAAATCAGTAGTACAATTATTATCATAAAATTAAGTTCCACATTTACTTAATAATAAATATTATATTGGGACATTAACACACAGCACCATCTGTACCGTGGTAAGCTACGAGGCTTGTGTTATGGATACCAGATAGTTGAGGCACTACACATAATTCGCCGCCCCCGGAGAATAAAATGATAACTGCAAAAACACGATTTTTCAGGAAAAATAAAAAACCGATTTTTGACTTTAACTTGCTAAGCAATAAGTGTAGAGATATAAAAAAAAGGCTCAACGATAGCTAATTTTTAAACTTTATAATGTTTTAAAATATGTTATACTAAGGTCATCCGAACTAAAGATATTTAGAATTTAAAAAGTTACTAAAATTCTATTGTTGATTTTATTTACTAGTAACACTTAGCATTTTATTCTCGTTACTTTCAAGAGATTGTGAATATTGCATTACTGTTAAACAATAATAATGCTCTAATGACAGAAAAGAATAGCAAGATGTTTTTGCTCAGTCATTAATAGTACTAGTACCTGGGCGACCGAGCTTCGCTCGGAGTTCTTGAAAGATTGTATATTTTACATTAAGTGACTAAGTGTTACTGAGACAGTTGTATAGATGTCGCGATAAGAACAATTTTCTTTTTAATTTGGCTTAAAAATAATTTTACATTAAGTGACTAAGTGTTACTGAGACAGTTGTATAGATGTCGCCATAAGAATAATTTTCTTTTTAATTTGGCTTAAAAATAATTTTACATTAGGTGACTAAGTGTTACTGAGACAATTGTATAGATGTCGCTATTAAATTTTGCGTAGAATAATGCATAAGAAAATCGCATGAAAACTCGAAAACACGCGTTTTCCCAGACATGTGACTAATCTAGATCAATTTTTCGCCCCCGAAAGCCCCCATATACAAAATTTCAGCAAAATCGTTAGAGCCGTTTCCGAGATCGCTGGTATAAATAAATAAATAAATAAATATACAAGAATTGCTCGTTTAAATATATAAGATTTACTAAGAACATGTTAGTCGCCGAGCCTAAGCAGATTTTTACGAGAACAAAATGATAATAGCTCTCACAATTATTTCGCCGATTTGTATTCCGAGAATATTATTGCAAAAGTTTTTGTTGTATCTTTAATGAAGAAACCGTTTCACTAACTTCATATAATATTTTTTTTCAAGAAGCCTGGTATGTTTGAAAAAGTGACGAATATTATTGCATTATTCTGTAACCTTTTGAATAATGGCTGGAAATTCACGAAAAAAATTGGGTAGATGTATTAGGCACCGTAGACTTCAAATATGGGATAACACTAAAACTATGGTAATATCAGTAATCATTTTATTCTCCGGGGGCGGCGATATATAACTTTAAATACATACATATTACAAATATAAACACCTATGACTGGAGTACAAACTTGTGCTCATCACACAAATGAGTGCCCCCAGCGGGACTCGAATCCACGACCGCTGACACAGCAAGTAGGGTTACTACAAACTGAGTCAAACGTGTTGTCAAATTTACTTACTTCTCAAACTAACGTCCAATAGCGTGACCTGAACCCTTTGCTCCGGATGAACCCTTAATTTCCACCGACATTCATCGCCGACATAGAAATGGGGGTAGCCGGGTGTCCGTATGTATCCCTCGCTGTCGGGACCAGAGTGAGATATGTACAGCTCCCGACTGCAATAGTGGATCGATAATAAATCTGTAACAAGTTAAAATATAATAGAGCATTCATACCATTTTTGACCGACTTCGAAATAGAATAGAATAGGGTATCAACTCTATTTTTTTGTATGTATGTACATATGCTACATGATATCTTTGCCAATTGTGAATCGATTTTCATATTTTTTAAATTAATAGGTTATGGGTACCTCAAAGGAATTATTCATAATATAAATATTTTAAGTCATTTTGTGATTTTTCTACTAAGTGACTTTTTGTAATAATTATTTTTAAGTTATTCTGAACGGAGCGCATCATTTTTGTAAAAAAGTAACCATAAGTCAACATCTTAGATACTTTTCATCCCGGAAAATTAAAGAGTTCCCGTGGGATAGTTAAAAAACTATAGTAACTTATACAGCTTAGTATACAAAACCTACTGATTGGATTTTGATGAAACTTTACAATAATATAGTTCATACATCAGGATAATAAATATATATATAGGCTACTGTTTATCGCGGAGAAATGTACGGTTCCTGTGGGATAGATTTGTTTTTGTTTGTCTAGAGGCGAACACGAGCGAAGCAAAGGTGAGCCGCTAGTGAAAATATAAATAGTCACGCGACCTTTGACTTTGCATAATATACAATAATAAAGATAAAATACAAAGTTATTTATTATATAAAAGCTACATTAATATTTCTCTGTAATGACGTTAACTTATTTGTATTATAATGTACGGTTTTTTTTAATTTATTATTTTAATACTATTTGACCTAAAAAAATTATTTACCTATGGACGTGCAAATGTATACATTAAGTAATGAAATTGCAGATGAAATACGTATAATATATAATAATATTATAAATTTGAAAGTTTTTGAGTATGGATGTTTGTTACTCTTTCACGCCAGAACGGCTGAAATTTGGCACAGAGATAGATTATAGTCTGGAATAACACACAGGCTAATTTTTATTCCGGAAAAATGTACGGTTCCTGGGGATAGGTTTATTTTTGTTCTTCTAGAGGCGAAACCAAGCAAAGCGAGGGTAAACTGCTAGCAAAATACATATGCAAAATATGTATTTAGATATATGAAAAAACGTATTCACTTTTGATACAAATATTGAATACGATGCAACGAAAAACTCTGCTATAAAATTGAGAATCCGTACACTAGCAAAATGGTTTCTATGAAATACGATAGAGCTAAAGGCTCATGGGAGTTATGAAATATGCAGGAAACTGTAGTTGCTCTTTTACGTTCATTTCGTAAATAAAAGGCATTATTGGTAAGTTAGGTGCTGTAATTTAGATATCGATATTTCCTATATAATATAACAAATGTTTTTTATCTTGTTTGTTAGTAATACTGAAATTGAAATTCATAAGCTTACGATGAAAGTTTCGTGTTTTTGTACGCGCGCTCGTAAATGCATGCATTTATAACACATGACATTATCAATTATATCGTACAGTACGTGGCATGCCAGTTTTGTCAGAAAAGTTGTGATTTATTAGTTGAATTACAAATACAATGTCATCTAAATATACCTATCTATACAGATTAATAAAATTGGAGTGCCTGTTTGTAATATTAAAATAACCGCTTTTTACTAAATGCGATGTTTACACGGTACATATACCAAAACAACATTTTTTACAATTTTTGTCTATCTGTCTGTCTATCTGTTTGTTCCGGCTAATCTCCGAAACGGCTGGACCGATTTTGACGGGACTTTCACTGGCATATAGCTGATGTTATAGGGAGTAACTTAGGCTACTTTTATTTTAGAAAAAGAATTAGGGTTCCGTGAAAAAAAACCCATGAAATTATGAACAAAATCCGCGTAAGGCCTACGCATCCGAGCAAAACGAGGGTAAATCACTATATAATTTAAATGAATATCTTAGGCGTAGCAAGCTACTATTTATGTATACCTAAACATAGCTAACCGTCAAAACGTACCTAGGGACGAACGCGAGCGAAACGAGCGTGAGTCGCTAGTTAAAAATAAAGACAAGTAGATAACATTGTAAGATTCTAAGCTTCATACATCCATAAAAGTTTTTATGCAATAGCTGATGATTGTCCTCTTAGAAATTTCACAGTCAGGCATTTAATTAAAAGCAAAGAACGGAGTGTACCAATATATTCTCTTCATATTCACATCATTCGCATATGGCATAGGATAACATGCTTCATAACGAGGGTGCAATATACTGTTTTTTTATAAGCTGTATTTTTTAAGCCAATTGAAAATCGATTTTAACATTTTTTTATGCATATGTTATAATAAAATCCACCCCCAAAAGCTAGAATTGTTTGTTTGTTGAAGTTAGTTTCAAGTAATTTTGAAGGCAGTGGTAGCCCAGTGGTAACGCGCTCGCTTGGGAAACCGAGTGAAGCGGGTTCAAATCCCAGGTCTCGCACCTCTGATATTTTCATGTGCGGATCATTTTCTAACTTGATTACCACTTGCCTTACGGTGAAGGAAAACATCGTGAGGAAACATGCATGTCTGAGAGAACCTAGCAAGTTTTCGAAAGACATGTGAAGTCCGCCAATCCGCACTTGGCCAGCGTGGTGGACTATGGCTTGATTCCCCTCGTATTAAAGGGAGGCCCGTGCCTAGCAATGGGACGTGAAAAAGGGCTAAATACATACAATTTTGAAGTCAGTGTACATTTTAAAAGAAAGTAATCAATAATTATGCAATGAATGACACAATAGACACGACACACCCCTTCGTGTCTGATGAATGCCTTAAGTAATTAAGGGTAACAAGTAACCTAACACACCCAGGCTATTTAACTGCTATAGCCTACGAATGCCCTTGAACTGTGCTGGCCTGTATATTTGTATCTAACAGATATATAGAATCTAACGATGAAACATAGAATATTAACATACTTTAAAATCTTGTATTACTATTTTAATATTTTCAAACAGAAAGTTTCCGAAATTTCTAGAAAAATATAAATTAAAAAAATATTTTTGCGTAGTTTCATCATAAAAAATATTTTCATTAGCTTTTTTATCTATCTTCACGAACCCTCTTTATTAACAACTAGCGGTCCACCCTCGCTTCGCTCGAGTTCGTCCCTAGGTACATTTTAAAGAGATATAAATATTTATTGGCCTTATTTTGTTATTCGGGGCAAAGACTAATCCAACAAATCAAAAATCATCAACATCGACCCAGCCGTTCTTGAGTTATAAATGGTGTAACCAACCCGAATTTGTTTTATATATATATTACTACCTGGGCGACCGAGCTTCGCTCAGAGTTCTTTTTTATTATATCGTATTTTTTAGATTAAAAAAAACTAGAAACTTGAATAAATACAAAAAAAAAACAAAAGTAAAAACCTTGTATTCACACCGGGCCCCGATTCCGGGCATATAAGTTGTCTAACTTGCGCCTTGACCGCTTGACCACGATGCTTACATCCGAGTGTAAGAAATTTTCGACCATATTCTGCGTAGAATAATTCAAAAGAAAACCGCATTAAAACTCGAAAACACGCGTTTTCCCAGACATGAGACTAATCTAGATCAATTTTTCGCCTCCGAAAGCCCCCATATACCAAATTTCAGCGAAATTGTTAGAGCCCTTTCCGAGATCGCTGGTATAAATAAATAAAGATATAAATATACAAGAATTTCTCGTTTAAATATATAAGATTAATGATATATGATAAACAAATATAGGACATAGGTATTATCTTAGATAAATAAAGCGTTAAAATTATAGAAAAAATAATAATTAAGCATAAGTTCAAAAGCAATTTAACCGCAACTTCAAACGGCCTTGAACTCGTGTCCTTGAGACAGTCGCGGTGAGGTTTGGTTATATATTTCTGTCTATGTTTCTCTCTTTTCATGCGGATTGACACGGGTCGATTACCAGCTAGACGCAAAAACTGTGAAGTCATTCTAATCGATTTTTAATTTACATCTATATTAGGCCTTTATGAAAATAAAAATTCATTCAATTACAATGAAACTTAGTTGGAGATGCTGCGTGGGGATCCGCAATGACTTTTAAAATATTGACTATTGTAACCATAGAAATAAAATAGGTAGCAAGTGAGTCCTTTTGGCTAATATAAGATTTATAAGTCTAAAGGTATGTGTTTATGTATATTTATGTATTTTGTATACATGTGAGTAATTTTATACTTAACCGAATTTATAAATCCGCCTGTAGACATTCTGTAAGAAAGTATTTTATTTAACGATAAACTATGAAAATACAGAGATTAATATTTCAAAGTATTAATCGGTTACATAAATATCGATTAGCCATTATAATATACATTATAACAATTTTTGGATCATTATAGTTCTGTGTGGTATGCATTTGACTGGCGTCATGCCGGTATTAAATATCGAGTTACTCACAGTAGGTTAGATTCACAAACCGGCATATATTTTCCATACAAATGCATATCGATAGGTACTGTAGTGCTATAAAATACTGTGCTATATAAGTGCTGGGTTCGAGTCCCGGGTCAGGTAAGGTTTAGTTATTGAATGTTTCTGTTAAGAAAGTCTCAGCTTGTTGGGAAGTTGGCGGAGTTTCACCCCCTTGCCTCGGAGAGTATGGAAGGCCATGGTTCTTACGCCTGATATCTCACTGGTCGTATCAAGTTGTCATCCCACGGTAGTATGAGAGTGACAAAAATAGAGAGTGCACTTGTGTTTGCGCGCATAATTGACAACTATAATATCTCCTGCGCAATTAGCTCGGTCGAAATTGGTCAGGAGGTCATTATTATTACTATACTTGAAATATGTTTGTGGATTCAGTTGTCAAATTACTTAAAAGTTTTTAGAGAACATCATTACTGAAATGAAAAAGTCATTTAAGAGAAAGACATGCAAAGCTCTGCAAGCTCTATGTGACTATAAATTTAAATTGCCATTCAAAACAGGCATAATTTTTTTTAGCGCACAAGTATATTATAAAGTTAATGGGTTTATAATATTGCTGTACATTTGCTTTAGATTGAACACCCCTAATAAATTACGCCACCAATACCGATCACGATCATAGATTTGTATCGATGTAATGGTTTTGCAGAGATTTTATTTTAGATAAAAATATTACAAAATCTATACATATAATAAAATTGTAACTAAGTCGAATCTGTACATTAAATATTTTTTGGAAAATCTTATTGAAATAGACATTATTATCGATACATATTATGTGTCTATAGTATATCCTAGAAGAAAGAAAAAAAGAAATTTAGGCGTACTCCAACATTTTTCATCGCTTTCTAGTGGCGACCCTGTTCCAGTTACTAGTTCTTCAGGGCTTCAATAAGAGCACTCTGTTTATTTTTAGGTAGAACAACCATACCGTAAATCGGACTACTTTCATAAATGCAAATATTTATATTTGTGTAATTTTATGATTTTTTGCTCTTTAACACAATATCGGCTGGACAGATTTGGATGTAAATAAATAAATATGTTGGGACATTAGCACACAGCAACATCTTGTTCCATGGTAAGCTACGAGACTTGTGTTATGGATACCCGATAGTTGATACACTACAAATATATAACTTTAAATACATACATATTATAAATATAAACACTCATGACTGAAGTGCAAACATTCGCGCTCATCACACAAATGTATGCACCCAGCGGGACTCAAACCCGCGGCCACTGTCAAAGCAAAAAGGGTCACTACAAAATGAGCTAAACTTGTCGTCTAAACAACACATATCAATAAAATGTTCAAAGTAAATATCTAATTGAACTGTATTAATTATATTTGTACTGTATTTAACCTACACAAACGAAGACAACAATCGCTGAAATAAACTCAGCGGGCAAGAGATTTAAATTAAATGAGTAATTTACACATTTAACGTAATAGCCAGTTGGCAATCACATCATTCCTAAGAGTGCTATCTTCTTAATAATCAATTAATGTAGGTATAGTAGATTTTAATTTTTATTTTAAATGTAACAACGAAAGCTTTTTGAAAGTTTTCTGAAATGCTATTGTAAAAACTACTTCCTCTATGCAACCGCATAATTCAACGCCTAATCCAATTATAATAGTAAACATCTATTAAAAAAGTTATGTACCAATAATGCTTTTATATATTTTTTATTTTTTATATAGTATTCACTAATACTATAGTAAATAATTAAACTACTCAACGTAAAAAAGCTAATACACCATAAAGCTTTATGCCACGTGAACAATGCCATGACATGGGGCCTATAATCGCTACCCATAAAATTTAGTAATAATGCAGATTTACGAGCTTATTATGCAATCTGCCACAACGCTATTATTATTTACGAGAGTAAGTGGAATCGTAATGCAAATATTATTTAAAAGTAGTGTTTTTCCGCGGTTCCACACGCGTAGTTCTATTATATTTATCTATATAATTATAACTTTCAAAGTTATAGCCTATGTGTTACTTTGATGTATAAGCTATATCACTCTAAAGTTTTATCAAAATCAGATCAGTAGTTTTTGCGGGAAAGAGTAATAAACATCCATCCACCTATACATCTTCATAAACATTCGCGTTTGTAATATTAGTTATCATTCAATAGATTTCACACCGAAAAAAAGGAGTTACTGTTCTGTATTAAAATGAAACATGAGCTTCAAATCAAGCAAGTTCTGTTTAATGAAAATATCATGGAAATTAAAACGCAAATCAAGAGACTAAATCGCTGCATTTCGCTTATCGTGTGTTACCATATGATGGTTATACGATATACTTTATTTCATTCTAAAACGAACCTTATTCCCTTGAAATAAGATTTATTTTCATAGCCCTATTATATCTTAAAGCCTCATTATAAGTCACTGTGTCGGTTTACGTCTTTGTCGATTACATCAAAGTTTATGCTAATGGTTAAAATTGTGATTTCTGAATATTGCATACTGCTTTTTCATTTATCGATGAATAAAAGCGAATTATTACTATTTTATTGCTTCTTGTTGACTTGTTGTTTTTTATTTTTATTTTGGGAAATGAATTTACGCGTATGAATAACCACCTGTATACATACAGGTGATTATGTGAGACTCACTAACTAGAGAAACCAGTACTACCCACTAAAACCCAACAGAACCTCAATTACGACGCCCTGACGGTAGGTCTGCCAAAGCGGACCACACAACCAAGGTGTTGCAAAGAAGTACCAGGAGCAACCCGCATGGTATACTGCCCACCGAAGTGGGCTACCTCCCTGTATGCCTGTTGGCTTCACGCGTGGCTGGATTACCGAATGCTAATGAACGCCCTCGACCCAACCCCAATACACATCAGGGGGGTTATAGTCAAACCTAATAGATCTAAAAATAGAAACCTTTCATATATAGAAAATATATAGCTTTATAAATAAGAATTCGTTAGCGTCGGTCGAGCATGCCTAAATGACCGACAAAGTGGCACGTGCTGCGACCTATCAGCAGATCCCAGAGGATAACTCCAATCAATAAACGGAATTTGTGGGAACAAGTACAGTTTTTGGATAGTATAATAATAATTGAAGCAAAAGAATAAAATTATTTAGTCATTTTGGTAAAATAAAATATTAAATTAATTCAAAAAATATATGAATACTTCTTTTTTCTGCTTTAGATTAGACATTCTGCTTAGACATTACAATTTTTGCTGTCTTCAAAAAGAGATAGTATCTACTCAATTCGGGTTATAATTACTGATATTTTTGTCAATTACGATTTTTACCTAATAGTAAACTCAAAAAACTTCCATTACGTTCACGCATTATCAAAATGGGTCTAGCAATAGTAGTAAGTCACCCCAATTTTACCCCAAATCGATATATATTCAATAGATGTTGGTTTTGATAAGCGTTACATTAGTGACACACGTCATGCATCTGCCTGTTGAGTCTTGATAGAAATTAATTTCATGCTTCCTATTCGTACCCGAGTTGTTATTGTATTTACTGATACAAAATGTTCGCCTAGTAGTCAAAATTCGACGATAATCTTATTGAAAATTTGAGAAAATATAATAAAATTGTAACTAAACCGAATCTGTACATTAAATATTTTTTGAAAAATCTTTTCGAAATAGACATTAATATCGATACAGAGGCCAATTCTATAGTTTTTTGACTTTTCATCTGTCTGTCTGTCTGTTACCGCATCACGTAAAATCCACGGGAGGGATTTTGATGAAATTTGGTATGATGATAGCTGGTTATCTGGGTCAATATATAAAATACTTTTTACTGCGAAACAATATCTCATTAATGAGAAATCTATTACTAAACGCTAAAACTTAAGTAGGGACGAACCCGAGCGGAGCGAGGGTAAGCTGCTAATATAATATACGCATAGAATTTACCTATGTACCTATATAAAAAAAACTCACTATTTCAAAATTCTTTAATTGATAACACTGAACCTCGTAGTTAGCAACTATACAAAAAAAAGAAAATCGTTTAGCAAACAGAGAAGAATAAGGTACTGAACTGTTTTATCTTTGGCTATTTACATATGGTTTTGTGCATTAGTATTAATTTATAAAAATAACGAATGACTTACCCTCGCTTTTTTCGGTTGCCTCCCTAAATGCCAACTTGCGCGTATTCTATTATAAAATGTAGTCTATATATTATTCCAGGCCTATATGTATATATGTATGTATGTAAATACAACCCTATCCCTATAGGTTGCATTATAACTACTAAACCAATTGAACAAATATACGTACATGTACATACCTACTATGTACCTATTTGTTTTTTTCTATTATTTTTTTGTGTTCACGTTTACGTTAACTTTTTACGCAGTTTGATATTTTGTTTTTGTAATAAAAAAAAAATTTTTTTGCGTAATATTTAATACTAAGATATCTTTTACCTTCAAATAAAAAATATATGATAAACATATTTAATAACAACATATTAAAGTTTTGTTCAAGCAAATATAGTAAAATCAACATAGACCCATCCAACTACGTATAAAGCCTTTAACGATTATTATGCTCTCAATTTAGAATTTAGATCTTGATCCCTTTTAATGTATTCTGTTAGTGTTATGTAAAGCAATTTTAATAACAAACGAAATATCTAATATACATGATATTGAATATTTAATATATATATTTTTTCACTCGTAAAATTTTCTTTTTTGTAAACAACTAGCAAAACGCTACGCTACAACTACAACAAAAAAACTTTAAAAAGGTAGGTTTCACACAAATTTTCATCCCTTATTTTACCTCCTTATCATCCCAAATTTCAAAAAACGCTAAGACACGTATTTATTTAATTGTATTGAAGAGCATTAATACCAAGTTTCAAGAAATTCTCGTGATGCGTTCCCAGACAGACAGACGGACAGACAGACAGACAGACAAAAATTCTAAGAACTATAGATTCGGCCTCTGTATCGATAATAATGACTATTACAATAGGATTTTCAAAAAAAATATATACATACAGATTCGACTCACTTAGAACTTTTGAAAGTATAACAAACATACACGTATTAATTTCTATTTTTAAATTAGCTCAATATTGAACTACATTATTATTCTTTGCAAATCTATACTAATAATATAAAGCTGAAGAGTTTGTTTGTTTGTTTGTTTGGTTGAACGCTCTAATCTCAGGAACTACTAATCCGATTTCAAATTTTTATTTGCATCTTGAATGAAAAGCATCATGCAAATCTTATTGAAATAATAATTATTATCGATACAGAGACCGAATCTACATTTTTTAGAATTTTTGTCTGTCTGTCTGCCTGGGAAAACATCACGAGAAAACTACTGGACAGATTTTGATGAAATTTGATATAATTATAACTGGTTACCGGAGTAAACATTTAGAATACTTTTTACTGCGGGAAAATATCTCATCTCTAAGAAATCGATACTAATCCATAAAACGTACCAGGGGACAAACCCGAGCGGAGCGAGTTTAATTCGCTAGTTACATAATATAATAGTATAATTAAACTCTGTCGAACTGAAGTACTTCCTGTGATAAAAATATAACATAATATATTTAATTTCAATACATCTAATTTAACGTTAAGAAAAGCTATATTCCTACTCTCGCATTAGTTCAGTATGATTCATATGTAGATAAGTAAAAAGCGTAAATTAATACGGTATTATAAAATACTAAAGACTCGCCCTCGCTTCGCTCGGGTTCGTCCCTAAGTTAATTCCCCATACAAACTTTCATCCCCATTTTTACTTTTATTTCCGGAATTAAAAATATCATACGTTCTTCTACGAGGTCTTTAACTATCTTCTTACCAAATGTCATCTAAATCGGTCCAGTAGTTTTTGAGTTTAATCGTTACAAACATATAAAAATACAAATCTTTCCTCTTTATAATAGTAGTGTAGAAAATTAGAAGTCTGTGATACAAATTCCAACTTACCATCAAAACAAGCGTATTTAAGGAAGATGACACCAGGAGCCCAGCTCTTGGAAGGAGGATAGTCCTCCGCTAGCACAAAGTTACAATGGTTCACCCCCGCACATCTGGAAAGATACATTAACATTACTAAAATTTAATCCCAACATATTATAAACAAGTCACGTTGAGTGTATGTTCGTTCGTACTCATGTCAGAAACTACTAAACGGTTAACGGTTAATACAGTTTTCACTAATAAAAAAAAAGAAATTATCTAGAAAGGTTATAATTTAAGAATATACTAGCAGCAGGCGCGGCTTCGCTCGCGATCAAACTACGAAAAATACGAAATTTCATTACATCTCATTAAATTCATTTTTAAAAATAAATGAAGCTATAAAGTCGTATCGTTAGAGTAGATATAAAAGATACAGAAAAATGTAGATACAGGGTTAAATATTTTATCTATTTTTTAGGTTGGAAATTTCTCGCGGCTTTGCTTGTAAATACAAGTTGTTTTGTTATCATTTTTTGATTTATTATCATTTAGGCATTTCAAGGATTTTTCTCAAGAGTATAGTATTTCATATTTATTTACAAATTCTACTTAACTATCTTTATTTACTATTTTTTTTAAAGAAGAGTGAAGCGGATTCAAATCCCGGTTCTCGCCTCTGTTATTTTCATGTGCATTTCCAACATGATTACCACTTGTCTTACGGTGAAGGACAATATCGTACGGAAACCTGTACATCTGAGAAGCAAGTTTTCGAAAGACATGTGAAGTTCGCCAACCCGCCTTGGCCAGCGTGGTGGACTATGGCCTGATATCCTCATATTAAAGGGACGCCCGTACGCAGTGGGACGTTAAAAAAAAGGTAAACTTTTACATATTTTTATTTATGTACTACGTAATACACTATCTGTTAAAGTATTTTAAGTAAACCCACACACACTCTTACGACGAAATTAAATACATATTCTCTTACGTTTTCATTATCATGAAAATATACCGCAATATAACTATAGGTTTTTGTCTTACCGCAATGGAGCAAAATTGCATGCATACTCCAAAAGCTGCATACGAATTACACGAGATATCATCGCGTTATTTCCTGTAGGTAGGTACGCTGCAAATAACATTGTAAAAGTATGCACATTTTTTTTTTATAATATTCTGAATTAGTGCTTGACTACGTTCCACCTGATGGTAAGTGGTAGCGCAGTCGTAGATGGTAAGTCGCACTAATTCAGTCGCCAAAATACTTGAATACAAATAGTATAATTGTATAGGTCTTTACCATGACAACCTCTTGATAATTATTCTTAATAATTATCTTATACATGATAATAATAAATCAAGGCATAGAAGAGTATAGCGTTCTGGCTAAAAAAAATTGTATGTATGTATTCAGCCCTTTTTTTTAACGTCCCACTGCTGGGCACGGGCCTCCCTTCAATACGAGGGGAATCAGGCCATAGTCCACCACGCTGGCTAAGTGCGGATTGGCGGACTTCACATGTCTTTCGAAAACTTGCTAGGTTCTCTCAGACATGCAGGTTTTCTCACGATGTTTTCTTTCACCGTAACTCAAGTGGTAATCATGTTAGAAATGATTCGCACATGAAAATATCAAAGGTGCGAGACTCGGGATTTGAACCCGCTTCACTCCGTTTCCCAAGCGAGCGCGCTACCACTGGGCTACAGCTGCCTTAAAAATTGCCACTCGCTAGCGATCAAGCTTAGCGTAAAATTTCATCTAAATCTGATCAGTAGTTTTTGCGTGTATAAGTAACAAATATTCATCCTCACAAACATCCGCGTTAATAATATTTGACGACACGTTTGGCTCAGTTTGTAGTGACCCTACTTGCTGTGCCAGCGGTCGCGGTTTCGAATCCGGCAGGGGGCATTATTAATTTGTGTGATAAGCACGAATGCTTGTACTCCAGTCATGGGTGTTTCTATTTATAATATGTATGTATTTAAAGTTATATATATGTAGTGTATCAACTATCTGGTATCCAAAACACAAGCCTCGTAGCTTACAGGTGAACTAGATGGTGTTGTGTGTTAATGTCCCAATATGTTTATTTATTTATTTATTTAACATTAGTATAATCTAACACTTTCGTATTAATCGTCATAAATTTTACTAATATTAAAATAGTTTCTAATCTGCTTTTTATGCATCAAGCTTTAGCCCATCAAAATTATAAGGAAATGACTAAGTTGAAACCTCGAAAATGATTAATGATCTTTTTGTGCGGTTATAAATAGTAGTTCTTATGCAAGAACTTTTATGTTAAATCATGATTTGAAAGGCAATGGTAGCCCAGAGGTAAAGCGCTCGCTTGGGAAACCGAGTGAAGCAGATTCAAATCCCGGGTCTCGCACCTCCGATATTTTCATGTGCGAATCATTTCTAACATGATTACGACTTGCCTTACGGTGAAGAAAAACATTGTGAGGAAACCTGCATGACTGAGAAAACCTAGCAAGTTTTAGAAAGACATGTGAAGCCCACCAACCCGCACTTCGCCAGCGTGGTGGACTATGGCCTGATCCCCATCGTATTGAAGGGAGACCCGTGCGGCGTGCCTAGCAGTAGGGCGATAAAAACGGGCTGAATACACACACATACATGTAAAAATGTAATGATAAGTTATCATATATATATATATTAAGTATGTACAATTATTATTTCTACAAAAGCATATTGACCATAACAATTATAATATTCTTTCTCATCTTTTGCTTGTTTGTTTGTTACTTTCCTTTTAAGTAACAGGTTTACCGATGTTTAAAAAATCATCATTTATAATTATGGAATACGGGATACATAAATAAAACATAAGTTAAGTTTGAATGGGACTCACGTGGATACGAGTTTATTATGGAAGTTTTAATAATCTTATAGTTTTCGTCTTTCGTTTCGTTTTCTATTTCCTATTAATTATACGATATCATATTTCTAAACTGGACAGAATTTTCGACATTTGTATATTATTGTATATTATTTGTATATATAAGTATTGTCTATGATAAATTTTTTTGAATATATACCTTGTATTTCTATAGATATGTATTATATACCTGTATCATGAGTTATCGAACTTTATCTTTTAATCTTTTTTCCTATGTAATAATCTATTTAAATCACCAAGAACCAACCGCGTTTTAGTTTTAGTTTTTTCCTTTAATAAATTCAAAAAAAAAATGATAAGTGCGGACTGTGGAGGATAAACGTTTAATTCCTTATCGGGTGTAAAATCTATACTAATATTATAAAGAGGCAGAGTTTGTTTATTTGTTTGTTTTAACGCACTAATCCCAGGGACTACTAACCCGATTTTAAAAATTCTTTTATCTTTAGATAGCCCATTTATTAAGGAAGGCTATAGGCCTGTATATATCAACATGCTACTCCTCAAGGGAGCGGAGCAGTAATATAATATATAGTCTATCTATTCCATACTAACCGTTAAAAGGTACCTATGGACGAACCCGACCGAAGCGAGGGTGAGCCGCTAGTATGTACCTACATAAAATTGAATAAGTTCTTCTCACTGATTCCGACCATAGCAGCCAATCTCATTGAGACTAGTCTACTGCGCAGGAGATATTATAGTGCACAAGGGTACGCGCAGACACAAGTGCACTCTCTATTCCTGTCACTCTCATACTCCGGTGGAACGACTACTCGACACGACCGGTGAGAGATAAGGCGCATGACCGACGGCTTTACGTGCTCTCCGAGGCACGGGGGTGAAACACCGCCATCTTCTCAACTCCGGAATGTTACTAAGGCTTACTAAACAGAAAGACTCAATAACTAAACTTGGCCCGACCCGGGATTCGAACCCAGGATCTCCGGATATGCAGCCGTACATGCTAGCCACTACACCACCGAGGCAGTAAAGTAAAATTAGTAAAATTGAATCGGAAAGCTGCAAAAACTATTGAAATCCACTAAATGGCACTATATGTACTTCAACTATAGTTATAGAAATAGAAAAACAAACAATACCGATAGTATAGACCCCTATATAACTACTCAAGTGAGAAGGGTGTTTCACACCTGGTAAATTCAATTACTCAGTCTATTAATAATGAAAATTTTATCTAATATTTCAGATTATTTTATATCAAGCAAGAGTATTCTTAAATAATATTAGAAGTTTATCATTTTATCTTATTAATAATCTTAAGTAGGTAATGTATGTACGTAAATATGAAAGTATGTTATATAGTAACTAGTCTTATTTTTATACACAAACAGATCGATGTCATAAATGTACTATGTACGAATATAAAATGGAAAAAGTTCCACTATGCATAACGACTGCTAAGCTCTGAAACTTGGAATCTATACAAAAGACTTAATAATCCATTCATGTGTTATTTTTAGTACAATCTATTCATATTATCCTAGTAGTCCGATGGGCCCGATAGAAAGAACAGCGGACTTGATAGAAGGCGGAACAAGCGCGAATCCACTCTAAACAGCTACTGAGAGTTGACTCAAAATCCTATAACTTCTTTGACCCCCGACCGGGCACTCGAACCCAGTACTCCTGATTTGCAACTAGTAAAAAATTAAAAACTTTACATGTAAAAGAACTTAAGGAACACTAATCATATATTTTCAATAATATTACCTGCCGTAATTTAGTGTAAACTTTTAGTCATTGTATTTCAAAATCATTTATTTAACCAAATATATAATTTACTTCAAATTACTTGTTTTATAATACTCGTAGATCAAATATTAGTCATTCACAATGGAAAGAAATTACTGTCGGTCTATAATTATGTTAACGCATGATCAAACACAAAAGAGCTGAGCCGAACTTTAAGCTCCTTACTCACTAGAACTTTTATTATTAGACACAAAAGCTTTTCAAGCGAGTATATTTAAAATTAAATATATATTGTGTACTAGAAAACCAAAGTTTAATTAGACAAAGAAATAAACATATTATGTATATATATATATATATATATATATATATATATATATATATATATGTATGTATATCGTTCTTATTTATATACAATATTTTAAGTTGATGATATAGACGTATGTTTTTTTGTTTGTTGAATCTGTGTAACCATTTATGAATTTGAAACCAACCATGAATTTGAAAAATATTTTTTGCATTATATTTTTGTCAAAGATTAGAATAGGCTATGTAGCCGAGTAGGTAATTAATTATAAATATAAATTACGTAGACGCACCCACGCGCAAAACACAGTTATTTTTTTCTTTTTTAATGTAAAAGAGGCTTAAAAACATTATTATTATACGCACGCGCGATAAACGGAACACATACAACATACTGCGAAGTGGGTACTTCCGGGAGTACGTTGCGGCGCCACGTGACGTCACTTCCGGAAGTGACCTCTCACCCGCGCTATTAAAATATCGAATAAGTGCAATGATACAGCAATTATCATCCCTTCTTGTCTTTTTACCAACATTTTCCTATTTAAACATATAATAAAATTGTAACTAAGCCGAATCTGTACGTTAAATATTTTTTTGGAAAATCTTATTGAAATAGCCATTACTATATATGTATATTATACAGAGGCCGAATCTATGGTATTTAGAATTTTTATCTGTCTATGACCGCATCACGAAAGAACTACTGGACAGATTTTGATGAAATTTGGTATGATGATAGCTGGTTATCCGGGTTACTTCTTACTGCGGGAAAATATCTCATTTTTGTGCTAAACGTTAAAACGAAACTAGAGACAAACCTGAGCAGAGCAAGGATGACTTGCTAGTTATTGAAATAAAATTAAAATACTCAAAAGCATTAGCCCTTTACAATTACAGCTATTCTAAAATGTTAGGTCGCAATATTCATAAGTATCTCAGATGACTCTTAACCTATATTTTACGTCTAATGATGGATGTAGAAATCTATTCTTAGAAGTGACTTACTTAAAGCTGTCAAAGTAAAAGAATCGTCCCTCGTCGACTCTTTGATGTACGCGTTTTAAGTGTTTCCTTGCATTCACTGATAGGTCACGTTTGAAATTCATATAAAAATTAAAAAAATATTCCTAATAGTATAATTATATAGCGTAATAATAGGGTACAGAAACATAAATAATTCATTATTTAAAGTGGGTTCATTCCAAACAATTTTCAATGTGGAACACTAGCGACTTGGCCTTGCTTCGCCTGGATGAGTCCCCTTTTATAAATATTCAAATCGCACAGCCGTTTCATAGTGAAAGAGAAATAAACACACATACACAAACATTCTTATTTATAATATCAGTGAGATTTTTAATAAGATTGCATTTATGTAAAAGTAAAATAATCAGAGTGTAACATCAACTCGCAGTGAATCGATAAAAAGCCCGGATATCCGCAAATTTTGTATGCAAGGTCAATGTTACAATAAGTTAATCACAAATCATTCAAAAGAAACCATAATATTATCTAATATTGTTTTTATTATGTATCTGTAAAACTCATGTCCGTCTACTGCTATAGTCTGTGCCAACATACACTTGCCTTCATGTCTTGGTACAACCGTTGTTTAATTTTGTCCCGTAATCCTAAACTAAATATTAAATCACTTATTATTAAAAATAACTAAAAAAAATAACACAATTTAATATGCAAATTCACGTAGTTATATGATAAATTTAATTATATTCATCTATTAGACCCTAAAAATTTATAACTAGTTTGGAAAAAGAAGTACATACATGTGTATTATATATCTATATATAAATAAGCAAAGAGCTTTTTCTCCTTAATTTGTCAACCCATTATGTTCTTTTTTTTAGAAGCTTTTGACGAACTTTAGTGTTATCAATAAAAAAACATTGGAAACATTTTTTTTTTATATATACTTAGATAAAGTAGGTAGATTCTATTTACATTATATGTTTTCTTTATAATGATTATAATAGTCGATTTTTGACCACTTGGGGAACATTAGTTACCCGATCACACGTATTGTTTCAATTAAAGAAGAACTTTAACAGGTTTAGTATTTTACTTTGCATTGGGATGTAAAGTAGAAAATTATATTGATGTTTTGACCCCGTCCGTTAATATATCGTTTCTACTTCATCTCTAAGTCTATATATCAAGACACTACTTAAGCCTTCGTTATCGCTCTCCTACAAAGACTTCTTTGATACTTTCAAGCACACAAAAAATTCAATGCATATAAAACAAGTTTCAAAACACAATTCGTCGGATTTTATTTTAGATTTTACTAGTTACAAGGAAAACTAATAAAATTACGTTTAAAAGTATTAAAACATACGACTCAGTCGTATTTTTATTAAATGACAAACAAACATACCGTTATAACTATTGATTTTACAATAGTAATATAATCAATATATTTAAATTATTTCGCTCTACAACGCATTGTTATAACCGGAGATTAATCTCGATGAATGAACTGGTTTTTAAGAAAGAATTTCATACATTTCAAAAGGAAAGTAAAGTTACATTTTCAATTACTAAAGCTCGCCACGTTTTCTAAGCTCGTAAGAAGGCGAATTGCTTTAAACTATTCCCATTTCTTTTATTTATAATTCAATTACAGAAAAATTCTAATCGTCTTTCGCTCAAAATGGCAATTTTATCTATACTAATATTATAAAGAGGCAAAGTTTGTGAGTTTGTGAGGTTGTGAGAGTAATCTCTGGATCTACTAAACCGATATAGATGAAATTTGGTAAAAAGTAATTAAATTTGGTAAAGTAGTTTGCGATCCTAGGAAGGACATAAGATCCTTTTTATTCCGGAAATCATCCCTTAAGGGGATTAAAATGGGGATGAAAATTTGTATTGGGAAGCTAGCTAGAGACGAACCCGAGCGAAACGAGGGTGAGTCGCTAGTAATGAAATAAAGTGTTTTCATAGAGTTTAAAAAGTATTTACTTTGTGTAAGTTATTACCAACAAACTCAAATATATGTGTAGGTCATTAAAGCTTAGAGAAATAATTTTCAGAATTGGATCAGTTTTAGAGATTATACCCTTCATACAATTTCCCAACATACAAACTTTACCTCTTTATAATACTAGCAGTAGGAAATAATTCCAAAAACTATATATATTGACTTTAATTACGTTCCAAGAACCCTCACACTTGAGTTTGATACAGTTTTCTATACGTATACTAAAATTGTAACCAAGCCGAATCTGTACATTAAATATTTTTTGGAAAATCTTATTGAAACAGACATTATTATCGATACGGAGGCCGAATCTATAGAGTTGAGAATTTTTGTCTGTCTGTCTATCTGTTACCGCATCACGAGAAATCAATGGACAAATTTTAATGAAATTTGGTATGATTATAGCTGGTCTGGTTATCTGGGTCAACATATAGGATAATTTTTACTGTGGGAAAATATCTCATCTCTGAGAAATCTATACTAAACGTGATAACGTATGTAGAGCTTTTAAAAACGTGTATTATGTATAAAAATATTATATTGTATTCTATACAATATATGTAAATATTTTTATACATAATATACATTTAATATATAAGTACTGAAAAATAATTGTAATTATATTGAGTGAGCACTGCTATAAACAAAACTGAACGACAAGTGCTTTAATTAAAATATAAAGTTACCATCGCTCCATTCATAATGCTCAAAGTAACGAGCGCTCTACCAAAGTAACGAAATGTAAGCGGTTTTACTTTATATTGGTTTTTACCACTACAACTTGTTACATATTTTCATCGTAAAAATTAAAATTAAATGTAGGGGAATATTAACTCAACACAAGTCAACGACCCCAACATCGATTTTTGGGCTTAATAAATGTTACAATTATCGGGTAACGTTTTTCAATCTGTTTTGCAAAAGGCAGAATCAATCATCAAATATATTTGGTACATTATGTATTTACATTACTAACGTCATCTTAAATATCATGGAGTTATTTATACTTTACGCGGTCAGTATTTGGATGGGTGACCGCCTAGGAACACTGTGTGACGTTGGCTTTTTGTTTCTCATTTTGTTTTTTGCTTCAACTCAAGCTTACAGTACTCTCTAAGCGCACGATTGTTTGACTTATTGTATTGCCAACGTCCATACCACGTTGAACACACCGGTTCTCGTCCGATCACCGAAGTTAAGCAACGTCGGGCGCGGTCAGTACTTGGATGGGTGACCGCCTGGGAACACCGCGTGACGTTGGCTTTTTTTGCTTACAAAATCCTTATTATGAATTTTACTCAAAATTTATTAATCGTGAAGAAGTAACGAGTACAAGCACTTAGAATATTATTTTAAAAGTTCTCAATAAATTACGTAAAAAAACTCATAAATAAGGTTATTTAAGATACTTTATGTTAATATTATTTCAATAACTAGAAGAGTACAAACAACATATGTATTTTCAAAATTTTACAAAATTTTATATAGTTTTTACAAAACGCTATCACCTATAACATAAAGGTAAAAAACCATCTAACAAACAGGGTCTGTACAAACAATTTACGCAACATGATACTAAAGTACGAAATGAGAGGACACAATATTTTATTTACAGTCAACGTCACGCATATAAAAACATGATTTAAAGAAAAATTAATAAGATTCAATTAAGATAGAAATTGTTTACATTTTGATTATAAACATTGCTTGGTCTTCGCCGTCTTCATAAAAATAAAATATTATCTGTACAAATATAAAGAAAAAACCACATCTAATAAAAGATGAAAAATAGATGATTTTATTTAAAATGAAAAATAGCTTGATAATTACGTAAAAATTGGTTACGGCTTTTTTTAACTAAATAATATATGCTTATGCTGACAATATAATAATTCAAATCAACATAGGTATGTATATTAAATTCGTAGACGTTGTTCTTCCCGATCGTTGCATTTTCGTTTTGGTGGCATAATTAATTTTGACAATAAAACAAATACTACGTGATGAACACAATTACATCGAAATCTGTCCAGCCGTTAAAGATGAGTGTATTGATATATGTACCTACACACGTACAGGAGAATTACATATATCTAATATATAAAATTCTTATGTCACAGTGTTTGTAACAAAACTCCTTCGAAACGGCTTGACCAATTCTTAAGAAATTTTGTGCGTATATTCAGTAAGTTTTGATAATAAGACAATTTTTCATACCCCTAAGTGTTAATTATAGTCCACTCTAGAGACGAACCCGAGCGGAGCGAGGGTGAGTCGCTAGTAATATATTATATAAAGAAGAATACATAACTGAAGAGATTCGTTTTTTTTTGTTTGAACTCGCTATGAAAATTCCGTTATGAAAAATTCTTTTTACATTTTATAGCCTACTAACGATTCACTCTGTCTCCGCTCAGGTTCGTCCCTAGGAACGTTTCAACCAGCTATCATCATACCAAATTTCATCAAAATCTGTCTAGTTGTTTTATCGTGATGCGTTCCCAGACAGACGTCTGTTTGAGAACGCACAGACAAAAATTCTAAAAACTATAGATTCGGCCTCTGTGTCTATGATAATGACTATTTAAATAAGATTTTTTAAAACATATTTAATGAACGGATTCGATTCAGTTAGAATTTTATTATATGTATAGATTCACTGAAGAGGACTATCTCACACACTCCAAGTACAATGCTTAGGAGCGGATTATAAATAAATAAACGAAAGCTATTATAAGTATAATTTTTATATTAAAAGTATTTATAACCGAACAATACTATTTTATTAGAATTCAATAATGTACAATATATATGGATATATCGGAACCATAAACAAGGTCGATACCACAATAACTTATGGGCTGTATGATATAAAGGCTTCATCAAACATTGAAATAAAGTATGCATCACATCGCAATATTTCAAATAGTCGTAAATATAAGAACCGATGAATATTTTTAACAGTATTTGTATTGTGTGTTAATAAATAAAATATATATATATATATATATATTTTACCATATTTTACGTTTGTAGCTACATATTACCTTTTACCTTCCGATCCGCTAGGGTTATATATTCATATATAATCCCCTCTTAAGGGACTGTACCGTGATGTCAGAAAGTTATACCCGTCCCAAATAAATAAGCTAAAAATGCAAAAAAAAATATTTATTTTTATTCCAAAAATTAGCGTCGAAACCATAAAAAAACAGACATTTCAATTTTTATTATCTATACATACAATAAAACTGTAGAGGTCAAATGTCTGTATATAGAAAAAATGCTAAAAACCGAGTCAGGGGATGTAAGAAGAGAAATGGAACAAATCCAGAATTTTTTATTTTTTTTTGTTTCTCTGTCTGTTTGTCTGTTTGTACGGGCTAATCTCCGAAACTGTTGAACCGATTACAATGAAATTTTGCATGGTAACAAAACAAATGAAACAATGATATTTAGAATTTTGCCTGTTTGTTTATTTGTCTGTGCGTTTGTACGCGCTTATCTCAAAAACGGCTTAGCCGATTTGAATGTGGTTTTCACTAATGTATTGTGGTAAGCTTTACTTAACATTTAACATTTTCAGTCAGTTCATAAATAACTAAGTTATGTCAATTAAAAGAATCACCTAGGGACGAACCCGAGCGAAGCGAAGGTGGGTTGCTAATTAATTAATATTTAGTAACGAGATAAAATGCTTTAAGCTTTGTTCAAGCTCAAGCTTGCGAGTCAAAAGTTAATATCTGTGACATATAACGTTGAATATAGTGTAAGTCGTACTAGCGAAATATTTAAATTATAAACCTATTTAAAATCTTTTTAAATGTTATATGCATACATATAAGTTTAAACGTTTTCACATATTCGTATGTATTTAGATATACTTAACTATCTATTAATTCCTTAGATACAATAAAAAAGGTATCATTTTATGGTAAAAAAAATTGACTAACTTTTACATATTTTATTATATTAAGTAATGTATAAGTTAGCATTACATTTATTTTTTCTATATTAATGCGTGCTCATTTTAATTTAATTTTAATTTTCCTAATGGATGTAAAATAAGGAACAATCCATGGAATAAAATATTATAAGAAAACTAGCGATGCACCCTCGCTCCGCTCGGGTTCATCCCTACTTACGTTTTAAAGTTTAGTATAAATTTCTTAGAGATGAGATATTTTCCCACAGTAAAAAGTATCCTATATGTTGACCCGGATAACCAGCTATCATCATA
This sequence comes from Argynnis bischoffii washingtonia, assembly GCA_033884665.1. Classification (NCBI taxonomy): domain Eukaryota; kingdom Metazoa; phylum Arthropoda; class Insecta; order Lepidoptera; family Nymphalidae; genus Argynnis; species Argynnis bischoffii. The sequence continues at coordinate 14,019,684 of CM066609.1, read as the reverse complement.
CCAAATTTCATCAAAATCCCTCCAGTGATTTTTCCGTGATGCGGTCACAGACAGACAGACAAACAAAAATTCTAAAAACTAAAGATTCGGCCTCTGTATCGATAATAATGTCTATTTCAGTAATATTTTCCAAAAAATATTCGGCTTAGTTACAATTTTATTATATGTATAGAATAAATATTATTTTTCGATTATAACATTTTTACCATCTGTTTTTTAATAAAACTTTAAGAGTAACTAAAAATTACATATCTATGAATAACAACAGCGTAATTCCAGCAAAGGACGTGACATTGCTCTAGAGCCCCAGATATTCCGAGCGTCGTAATAAATAAAGTATAAGCAACGATTTTATAGCCTTATTTAATGTAATAGCAGTATGTTTACAACTTTAAAGTATTGTATGTATTACTAGAGGCTTATCCTCGTTTCGCTCGAGTAGATATTTGTGCTCAAGTAGGTACCTTTTATATTTATAATACTATCGACTCACCCTCTGTCCGTTCGAGTTCGTCCCTAGTTACATTACGTACTACTTAGTTACGTTTTAACGTTTAGCAGAGATTTCTCATAGATGAGATATTTTCCCATAGTAAAAAGTATCCTATATGTTGACCCGGATAACAAACTAGCTATCATCATACCAAATTTCATCAAAATCTGTGCAGTGATTTTCTCGTGATGCGTTCCCAGACAGACATAACGACAGCCAGGCAAACAAAAATTCTAAAAACCATAGATCCGGCCTCTGTGTAAATGACTATTTTATAAGATTTTCCAAAACATATTTATGTACAGATTCGACTCAGAATTTTATTATATGTATAGATTATATATATACAGGTAACGCCACCTTTTGGCATTTTTTTACTAAAAACTTCAATGATTCATATTACTCCTTAACTCTAAAACAGCTAGACGAATTTGCATAAAATTTAGTCCATAGAACACATATGCAAACTACTCTTATACACCTAAGGACGACCTAAGGAAGCGAAGATTAGTCACTAATCTATACTAATATTATAAAGAGGAAGGATTTGATTGTTTGTTTGTTTGTTTGCACCGAATAGACTCCGAAACTACTGAACTGCTTAAGATGATTTTGGTATGAATTTGATAAGAAGATAGTTTAAGACCCTGGGAAGGACATAGGATAGTTTTTATCCCGGAAATCATCCCTTAAGGGAGTGAAAATGGGGATGAAAGTTTGTATGGGGAATCAACCTAGGGACGAACTCGAGCGAAGCGAGGGTGAGTCATTAATAAGAAATAAAATAGAAAACTTTGTCTACATGTTTATCTTTATCTCACGGCTTTGATATAATGTTCCTAAAGTGTAAAGAGATTAAGATATTCAATATATTTAATCCTATATGATAAATGACTGTTGTAATACTTACTGTTAAAAAATTAAAAGACGAGAACATATTTCAAATGATAAACTTAGGATTTATCTCCTCTTCTGTAATTATAAATTTAAGGTCGACAAAAAGGCTCGTATGAGAATTAGTGTTGTGTTCTTATTTCGAGAGTTCCAAGAGTTTCATGTATTAATAAGAATTAACTTAATAGGGTTGTTGCTGTAATGATCCAGCCGTTGAAAAATGTGAATAATGGGTAAATGTATAATTTTTCCAAGGTAAATTTAACACCATACTATAATAATATTAATTAAATGTACAACGCACTGTTTTTTATGTTTTTCTTCACCATATTATCACATATGCCTTATGCATATATTAGGCGCCCGTGAAAATCTCAATGAGCCAAAACTCTCACTACTGTTTTTTCAAAATTAAAAAAAAAACAATGCTTTTATTCTTTGATTGTTGTACACATTAGTTAAGAATTCGCAATAATGTCACAAAAAAAGTAACATTTATATCTGTATATATTAATTGATAAAGCTATAATATAATTGATCAAATAATTTTCCCAAAACCAAATATCGATTTAAGGTCTAATGTCTATCAATACATTGATGTCGATATCCAAAAAGCAAACTGCGTAATACGGCCACGTGGATTCTTACAATAGTCCCCTTGCCCTCAATAACAGGGTTCCCACAGTGAGGACAGCTTTATTTATTGCATTTACACCGCTGCTTCTTTTTTTCTACGTCGTATTTGGGTTACAAAGATTAGGCAAATTAATAAGTAAAAAAATTATATATACTTAGAAATATAAGCAAAAAAACCATAAATGCTTACAAATACTGCGTATAACATAGAAAAATTACAATGCAAATTATTATATGTAAGTACCAAGTAATAAGAAGCAAAATTTTAATATCTATAATCTATAGGTTGACAAAAAAAATTGTAGACCTATAATAGGTCTACTAAAATTTAATAATATTTTTTTTACATAAAATAAAAACAAATCATTAAACTCCATTTTATCTAACATTTTACCGGTGGTAGGACTCTGTCAAGCCTGAGGAGTCCGACTGGATGGGTACCACCCCCTTATCTATTTCTGCCGCCAAGCAACAATGATTGCATTGTTGTGTTCCGGTTTGAAGGATAAGGTAGCCAGCGCAATTACAGGCAAGAGGCATATCATCTTAGTCCTCACAGTGACAACGCACCTGTGGTTCTGCATTTTTGTTACTTAAAACCTAAGTGCATGAACCGTAGGTGTCATGGGCGACAGATACTACTTTCCATCAGGTGGTCTGTCTGCTCGTTTGTCACTGAATCTCATAAAAAAAAAAAAACTCGAAAAACGTCACGAAATGACGAAGATAATGCGTAAGATTAAAAAATTAAATTAAAAAAAGACAAATTTTAAAAACAAGCTTTTAGCTTAAAGTTAATTTTTTAATTTTCAGTTATTTATTCGTATTCTTCTTAGCAAACCCTTTCATTTGACATAAATATCATAGGGGTGCATAAAAAATCATAGTCCACCATCGTTGGGAGTCCGCCATATTGGATTAAGAATGACGTCACTTAGCTAACCATGTATAGTCTTAACAAACTATACTATACTTATGCAAACTTAACATATATGCAAAATTTCAGCTCAATCGGTTAAAGATAACTGCTTTAAAATTCTGTTACAAAATTTAACCGGAACAAACATTCATACAAACATTGCAAGTGAAATAAAAGCTTGTAAAAACACACTCGAATAGAGCATCTCATCTTTTTTGGAAGTCGGACAAAAAGTAATCTTGACTGTTCATTAAAAGTTATGTTCCTACAACACTATTCGCAAGTTCTTTGCTTTTGTTATGGTACAATGCAGCTAAGACTTGGCTTACACTCTGTTTCTATATTTTACCATAGTTTTCATGTGTCGCTTTTGTTGTTAATAGTTTCAGTTTTGTTTTCAACTATATCAGCTAGAATAAGTTTTTTAACTGACTTGAAATAATTAAGTACTCATTTTAGATGTATAGATATATGCTATTATATGTTTCTACGAAACATCTTTGTATATTATCTCAATGTTGTAACGTAAAGCCAATATTTTCAAAAGGTGGAATAATATCATCTAATAATGATTCAGAAGTTAGCATACATCTCTTATTAGTTAAAAGAGTATAAGCTTCCAAAAAATAACTTGTCATTTTTTAAATTTTGTAGATTCTACTTCAGTGAATGGTAGATGTTATGATCGTTTTACTGAATAAAAATATTTTAATATCCACCATTATTGCTTACGACTCCACTTACATGGCAGGTACGCTTGAATAATGTACTATGTGTGGCTTATACACTATACAGCATATAAGGCATTTCCATTTCAAATTACATCTAAATCAGAGAGCGGCAAAAACACAATAACTACAGTTTACAAAAGTTCAAAAAAAATTATTTTTTAAGCGCGTTTTTTATATCTGAAGAATAATTAATGAAATAATTTTAAATCTATGTTGTAAATAGTAAAGTTAAATGGCCTATTTGTTCAAACCAGATGTGGCTAGTTTAACCTAGATTTAAATACACTGTACATTCTACTGTACATTAACAATAGCGATTAAGTAATTAAGTTCAAAGAGCAATAAAACAAGTATGTAGTTAATTGAAATAATTGAATGTAGTCTAATAAAAATGAAATCAAAAACCTTTCAATTCATATACACTTCATTAATTATAATCAATTTAGTTTTACTACGTCGCTTTTTAATTTATTAGGACTGCTTCAACAGGAAATTGCCTTGTTAGTAAGAGCCACATAACTCGCGCATTCGAGCATTCAGCTCGACATATTCGACGTTAAAAGAGCACGTTTACAGCACAATATATCGCGCAGGACTCGTGGTTCGACTTTTAGAATTAGTCCGTATTATTCTTGTATTGTTGGCAGTGGTAGACCAATGGTAATGTGCTCGCTTGGGAAACCGGGTGAAGTGGGTTCAACTTCTGGGTCTTGCATCTCTGATATTTTCATGTGCTAATAAATTCCAACATGATTACCATTTGTCTTACGGTGATCCGAGAAAACCTAGCAAGTTTTCGAAAGACATGTTTAGTCCACCAACCCGCACTTGGCCAGCGTGGTGGACTATGGCCTGATCTCCCTCATATTGATGGGACGCCCATGCCCAACCGTGAGACATTCAAAAGAGTGGAATACTATACACTGTATTATTCTTGGATTGTGCAGTATACTTACTATAAACTATTGAGATTGTTCCACCAGTTCTTTTTAATAGTGAGCCTTTTTTTTAAACTGGTGATTGCCATCATTTAATGATGGATAAAAAAAATTCTAAACACATTGAATGAAAGAAATTAGAATCGTTATAGTACTTTCAGAGATTATTCTCTACATACTAACAAACAATTCTTTTATTTATATAAAGATACCATTTACCTGCAAGAAATTTTATTGGCTGAAATAAAATATTAAGGTTAACTATACCTGCTTGCAACTTGATAAGGGAACAAATACATTAGAAGGAAATTGCTTCATTTGTTCAAGTTATATTACTTTAACTTGTTAATTAAGGCATAACATCCACGTTAAAGCTTTAAGCCGTAACTATCAGTACAATGTACTGGTAAATTGTTTCCGTTTGAAACGTTTAGATAGTAGAAAAGTATATGAAAGTAAAGCAAAATTTATAATGAATTTAAACTACCGCCATTTTGAATATTATAGGTATAATATATAGCCGAGTTAGTATATTATACATATATAGTTACTAGTTAGGTATTTATTGGCGATAATACAATAAAAATATGTTTTTATGGGCTACTCTATGATAGAGCTGGTACCTTAGGTTAGTTTATCCCTTAATTCTCAATAATAATAGAAAGAGAAAACTAATTAGTCGCCCCATCGAACTTTATAAGTGAATAGAATACGTATTGAATTTACGTTTACACATACACTTATGGATTATAATATCTCCTGCGCATATTGCATTAGTCTCAATGACTTGGCCGCTGTGTCTGAAACCGATCAGGAGACCGTTACTTAAAAGTATGTAAAATAAACCGTAATATAAAAGCATGACAGCCGCTTTAAAGAGATTTATACACGATCTTTTCCTAAAAATCTAAATTCTATGATTTTTTTCTGTCAGTGATTCCCGAGTAGAGAAATATTTGCAGCTTCGGATATTCTCACCTTAACGTTTGTCGTAAAACTTGAGATATTGCTTAATATACCATGACAGTAAAGATGTTTGTTCCCATATCACTGTAAAGAAAACAGGATTAGGCTTAAAATAAAAAATTAGACTGTGATCTCAGGTTCTACATAGTGAAGTAATACTATGTAATAAAAACCTTTAAATAAATACTTAACTTAGGTACTTATAGAACACATGATTGCTGAACGAAAGAAATGCTAAATTTTCCAAATCTATAACACTTTTTTTTAATTTTCCCGTAACCGCTGGACCGCTTTTAACTGACTTATAAAAGAGGAGGTACTCAATTCAGATACACATATCTTTGCCTGTGATTGTAATTTTTTAAGGTTTCGTAGCCAAGTGGCTAAATTGGAACCGTTATTCACTGTTCATTCTGTACCTAATAGGTTATGCCTCAAGTATTCTAAATTAATACAAATTTTATTAAAATGTCTTTTTCATTATAAAGGCTAAATGTTAATTTAAATTAAAATCGTCATAAGTAAACGTTTCTACTAAGCTACTCTCATTTTAATCTGTCAAAAAGATCGAAAAATAAAGTTTGAGCTCGTGGTTCAGCGTTTCCACATAATATTTTTTATTAGAAGACTTAATATACACACATAATATCTATACATATAATAAAGTTGTAACTAAACCGAAACTGTACATTAAATATTTTTTGGAGAATCTTATTGAAGTAGACTTTTAAATAAACAACTTTATCGATACAGAGGCCGAATCAACAGTTTTTAGAATTTTTGTCTGCCTGTCTGTCTATCTGTTACCGCATCACAGAAAAACCACTCCAGAGATTTTGATGAAATTTGATATGATGATAGCTGGTTATCTGGGTCAACATATAGCATACTTTTTACTGCGGGAAAATATCTCATCTCTAAGAAATCTATCCTAAACGTTAAAATGTAAGTAGGGACGAAATCGAGCGAAGCAAGGGTGAGCCGCTAGTATTAAATAAAAATCTATTTTAATGAAAGCAGTTATTTATAATGGTAGCATGAAACTCTATTATACGTCAAAAGAACAAAGGAAGCAATTTTGACATTATTTATTGCTTTTATGACGTTTGAGGGAGTTACTTTATTTGGAATCTATTTCAAGCTTTAAATTTTAGAACACCAATACCATATTCAAGGATAGAATAAATGAATAGTAAAAAAACATTAATATAGAGCCTTTATAGATTTATTTTCTTCTTTTTAGGGCATTGAAATAAAAGTTTGATTTTAAAAACTTTTTTTACTAAATACTAATTTTTTATGTATGTTTTTTGTTTACAAGTCGTGGTATTTGCAAATTATAGAGTAGGTGCAGTTTTTAGGTCAACTGAATCATAATTGAGTGTAAAAAAATCGTATTTGTGTTATTGACGGTTGAGGAGATCTCTCATTTGAAGTCAACCCTGAAGTTTCTATATATGATCTGTGCCTGAAGGCATCAACTAAGCTACTTGTAACTTAAAACTTTTATTTACTAATTCTATAGTTTTATATACTATAGCTATTTATGACTTTTATTTCAATGGTTGTTTCTAACTGAAACAATGAAACAATTTTTTATTAAAAAAATATCAGCCGTCTGAATTGCTCTGTACTAGTTACATATAAAATTGAAGTTTTTTTTCCTGCAGGGTATTCTACACTTGTACTATTTTTCAACAGTAATAAATTTACATTTAAAAAATTTTCTAAGCTAAAAGTACTTTTAAAACATACAAACAGCTTTTCTATTGAATTAAGTTGACTATTAATGTTATAGCTTTGTACTAAATTGTTTAAGTTTGTCATTTAACTAACTTTTTCCTCTATGGTGTTATAAAATTATAATTTTGATGAAACTAGGCTTTTAAAATAATACCGTATATATATATTTAATTTTGTCCTATTTTCCTATTATCTATGGATGACCAAGACTGGTATTCTATCTGTAATAGAATAAAATATAACTTAAAACTGACTAAAAAAAATCGAGTTGCTAAAAAAGTTGATAAATGTGGTTTTGGTAAGTGTGTTGATAAATGTATTTCGCGATAGTGCTATTTATATTGGAAAGGAAAATAATTTAATAATTATTGAGGCAGTGGTAGTCCAGTGCTAACACGCTCGCTTGGGAAACCGAGTGCAGCGGGTTCAAATCCCCGGTCTCGCACCTCTGATATTTTCATGTGCGAATTATTTTCCAACATTATTACCACTTGTCTTAACGGAGAAGGAAAACATCGTGAGGAATCCTGCATGTTTGAGAGAACCTAGCAAGTTTTCAAAAGACATGTGTTGTCCGCAAACCCGCACTTGGCCAGCGTGGTGGACTATGGCCTGCTCCCCCTCGTACTGAAGGGAGGACCATGCCCAGCAGTGGGACGTTAAAAAGGCCTGAATACATACATACAATTATTATTGAAATATTTATAATACAATACGTACGTAATAGTTTCTTACTTAAATTGCTGTTTTTAAAATGTTTACATTTACTCAATAAGGTCAGTCTTTCTTTTTAGTAAGGAAAAATTTCAAAATAGGTACACTAAATAAAATCATTTAGTGCATTCTTTTTAGAATGCACATCAAAGAAGTACCGACACATTAAGAACCGTACTCTATCGTAATATAATTTGTCTATTTCATTTCATATGCGGCAAGTACAATTAGAATGAAGCAGACGCTGAGAGCGTACATATAAAGCTATTAATTCTTAACGAAGTATGACTACTGAGTTTCAGTGAGACTCCCGTTTATCCCTTGTAATAGAATTGTAAATAAGGCGGATCTGTATTACATTACTTTATGATCATCTTACCTAGTGACAGTAATAGCCTAGTGACGCAGCCGCTTGGGAAACCGAGTGGTGCGGGTTGAAATCCCGGGTCTAGCACCTCTGATATTTTCATTTGCGAATCATTCCAACATGCTTACCACTTGTTTTACGGTGAAGTAAAACATCGTGAGGAAACCTGCATGTCTGAGAGAACCTAGCAAGTTTTCGTAAGACATGTGCAGTTCGCCAACCCACGCTTGACCAGCTTGGTGGACTATGGCCTGATCCGCCCGTGTCCAGCAGTGGAACTTTAATAAGAGCTGAATGAATACATACGAATATAACCTAGTAACTAAAATAACTCTCTGTATATTGAAGGAATAATATAAAAGGAGCGTGCAGGATATAGTGATTGAATGGGGCGGCATTATAATTAGCTATTTATATGTACGTGACCCCATTTTATGTGCAACATGTAGGAAAATAACTTTTTTTTATTAAGTAGTTATTGACAAATTTTAGTGTTATCAATAAAATAATGATTAATTATCTATATATCTATGAAAAATGATAATGACTCCAATTTCGACCACTGGGCCAACACTAGAAATCACTAATATCGATACTATAATCTTAACTAGCAAATAAATTAATTTGTTATACTCGTATAGTAAAACTCTTATTTGTAATGCTTTTAGAAAACTCGTTATTAGAATTTACTGCGAGAAATTATCGTTTTGGAAACTGTTAACATTGTCTGTAATATGAAATATCTCTGGCAGATTTAAGTCCTCTGGGGTATTTCTATTCAATTTAAAGGTTAGCTTTGATATATTATTAAAACTTAATCTTACTAATTTTATGAGTATATGTTTTTTTGTATGTTTGTAATGAATTAACTAGAAAGTACTACCTATTTAAGGCTATTTATTTTCAAAAAAATTAGAGATCCTCACGAAAATTGCAATAATGTGACTTATGCTATCCAAAATTTGCCTATAATAGTCATTATTTAGCGTACGCGGCGAAAACTCCGGTCGAACCCGAGCGAAGCAACTGTGAGTCGCTGGTAATATATAAAATTTTATGACCGTTATAAGAAAAATCTGTATAATAATGTTAAAGATATTTGTTAATTTAATTTAAAAATAATTTCTTTCTCTATAAAAAATATTTAAATTATTATGCAGTAGTAGGATTTTATAAGGGCTGAGTTATTATATATACACTACCAAAACCTTTTTTTAAAATATAACCCTATACTATACAACTTGAACTCCATAAAAATAATATTGTATATCGTAAAATCTAAAATTATTTTGTATTAAACATATTATTAGTACAAATATATGTCAGATAGATTGCTTTATGAAATTTGAGCAAGTATCTCATCTTCTAAGTAAAAGACCTTTACATCTTAAAATATTTGCTGGTGCTTATTGAATTACTAATAATAATAAGTAAACCGTCTGAACGTATTCATATTCGCTTTTGAAGGTAATTTTAATATTTATAAACAATAACAAATGTCACTCATTTAAACTCATTCATCTGGATGCGATGTAACATAAAATGTCAAATCTAAACGACCGTATCGGTTTGATCATTTCTTTTATATTATCTGCATCACTAAGCATTTAAAAACCGCTTACAAATTTAATCTACTTTTGTCACGTTGCCTATGTTTTTCAATATTTTTTATCAATCTTAGTGTCAATCAATGTTTTTGTCAATCAAAAGTAAGATTTGTTCTTTCCATTGTATTCTATGAAAGAAACACGAAATGCCATGATTTTAGTTAAAAGCAACGATACTTTTTCTATATCTGGAACGTGCTTGGAACTTTTAACTTTCTTATTTTACTTTTTAAACCACTCCTAAATCGGGAAATTCTGAATTTTGCCTTTTATTATTCATATTTTTAAGTCTATATAAATAATATAGTATTTGCAAAGGTTAGATTCATTTAAGAATTGCTGTGAACTAATTAAAAAGGCAGTGGTAGCCCAATGGTAACTCGCTCGCTTTGGTATCCGAGTGAAGCGGGTTCAAATCCCGGGTCTTGCACCTCTGATATTTTCATGTGCGAATCATTTCTAACATGATTACCACTTGCCTTACGGTGAAGGAAAACATCGTGAGGAAACCTGCATGTCCAAGAGAACCTAGCAAGTTTTCGAAAGACATGTGAAGTTCGCCAACCCGCACTTGGCCAGCGTGGTGGACTATGGCCTGATCCCCCTCGTATTGAAGGGAGGCCCGTGCCCAGCAGTGGGACGTTAGAAAGGGCTGAATACAATTAAAATACTAGGAAAAGCCACAGGCAAAAGCTAGCCATAGTCAAACTCCAATTAACTAAATAATTTAGCAAAAATCAAACACTGTTAATTATCAAGTAATAATTTTTAATTAAAATTAACCGTACAAACTTTTTATGAAAACATGTAATACAACTTTTTTGGTACGTGTTGCAATTAGTTTAATTTGTAATTTAATCCGCGCAAATGTTGTACCAAATTTGAAGTGACTAAATTTTTGTTTTTATCTAAGATTCAACTAACTATACTGAGATATGTTTTTCTTAAAAAATTCTCTTAAAAAATATATAAAACACAGAAGTTCAAATCTAACATTTCTGCAACAGTGAGTAACAATGTTTTTCTGGTGTCAGCAAATCTAGTATCTTTAAGTTATATTTTTATAACATAACTAGCTGCTTCATGCTATGGTAAAGAAAGTCAAACAAACAATCACATTTTAATATTTATAGCATAGATTTTATCAAACACTCCACGTTTGCATCTGTCTGCAGAGCTGTGTGCTAAAGGTAGCACAAAGTAGAGACCTGAGATATGGAATCAGCAACGCGGTAGACCACGAACTAGATGACGGGATGAACAAGACAAATTCCATCATAATTGGACTATACTCGCACAACACGTCTAAACCTGGAAACGTAGAAGAAAGTCCTAGCAGTAGGATGATTCAGGCTAACTGTGACCATAGTTTTAAAGACCTAAAAGCTTATATCAGTCTTTATTTAAGATTTACTTGCTTAACCCAAATATATTTTTTCTAAAGAGGTACACTGACATATTTTTGAAATTTATATGCGACCACCCAATAAAAATCATAATGATATCATAAAAATCTGTACAAATTCGACGAAGATATCTCTTAAAATACACACAAAAAATACATAAATTCGAATTGGGTATCTCATCTTTGAAATATCAAAGAAATAACGAAGTCATCCGGCGGAGATCTCGATGAAGCTCAAGCTACATTCCATTAGTGTTGTTCATTAGGAAGCAATGAACATTTATCCAATATGCCAATAAGACGAATGGGACGTGAATAATTTAGTCACAGGACTTTAACTTCAATTAGAAACAGTTCTAATATTTTTTTATCTATTACCTATACATTTACCAGAATAAAAACTTGTAATAATGGAAAAAAACAGCGCAGCGACTTCAAAAACACTTAAAATTCCTAATCACAAGAGGTGTCTTTTTTTTTTTGAATTTGTATGAAAATGGCTTTACAATTGGCAAAAATATCGTAACCTACACGCAAAATAAATATAGAGAGTTTTTCTAGTAACTAGAAAAACTCTTCTGAATTCTTCATCAAACACTCATCACTCAGTATAGTATTTTATATAAAGTAATCAAGATCTAAGATATCTATATTCGTAACCAATAAATCGATACTTTGTCCATTCTAGCTCTATTATTAGATCAGTTAGATGGATCTAAATTATTGTAGAGCCATCTACTTGCAAAGGTTCAATATACGACAGTTTAAATTTTACATTTACAGATGTTTTTACATAGTTGCTTTTTTTGTTAGGTTTTCATTGATCTTAGCTAATTTAATCGATTAAATTAATTACTAAATATTCTCTCTCCTCATAAAATATACTTTTTTTAAGTGTTCTCATTAAAAAGTTACAATTCGATTTACTTAATAACATAAACTTATATACCTTTACTGATATATTTTCTTAATATTAAAAAAAAATATAAATTCTTAACGTTTGTTTCATACAAAAAAAAACCTATGTGCTTTTAAAGGAATATATTCATATTTTAATAGAACTAGAACACAAGAATGTTTATCCCTAATGTTTATCCCTAGTTAGTATCTCTCAACTTTTATAAATATAAAATAATACAGACGGCTCAGTTTGTAATGACCCTACTTGCTGTGCCAGAGGTCGCAGGTTCGAGTCCCGCTGGGGACAATCATTTGTGTGATGTTGTGTGATTATGTGATGTGATATTTGTAATCAAGTCGTGGGTGTATGTTTATAATACGATGTATTTAAAGTCATATATGTGTAGTATATCAACAAGCTGATATCTATAACACAAGCCTCGTAGCTACCATGGAAGTAGATGGTGATGTGTGTTAATATCCCAAAATATTTATTTATTAATAAATTTTAAAGTGTTTTTCTTTGCAAACGAGAAGCTGACGTGTAAGTAAAAAGAAATAAAAGCCAAGCAACACTAGTGCGCATACTTCACAAAGACGCTTCCTATATTAAAAGACAAAGCGACCGTATCCAATATCGAAGTACAGACAGCAAAATAAATTATTTATTTATTTTAAAAGTAAATAAATACTTTTTTTATAGATTAGTTCCAAGTCCTACTTCTAGATATGTGTATTAATATTATAAAGAGGAAAGAATTTTTTGTTTGTTTGTACCAAATAGGCTCTGAAACTACTGAACCGATTTAGATTAAATTTGGTAAGTAAATAGTTTTGGACCCTGGGAAGGACATGGATAGTTTTTATCCCAGAATTCATTCCTTAAGGGGGTGAAAATGGGGATAAAAGTTTGTATGGAGAAGCAACCTAGGTACGAACCCGAGCGATACTAGGGTAAGTCGCTAGTCTTTTATAAGCGTGAAACTTTGAAGAGTTTGATATTCTTACGCCAAAAATACTGGACAGATTTTGATGAAACTTTAAAGTAATATAGCTTATACACATAGACTGTAGTTTATAAAGATGTAGTTATACAGAATATATATAGTTATACAGAATATAAAGATGTATGATAAAATGTTCTTATTTAAATCGATGAGCAACTAGTTTTTAGCTACGAATGTGAGAAGTAACATTAGATTTAATAAAACCGTAATTTATTTGTATAACTTCGACTATGATAAAATTATAGGCAGTATATTAATACTACAGTAGAAAGCAGCTGTGTTAAGGAATTTAACAAAATTGTAATACAAAAAAAGTTTGTTGAAAGTCATAAAAAAATTATACGTTGAGGCTTATATTGCGATCTGTACATAAGTATTGAGAAGAACTCAATATCAGTACGTCTGAGAACAATCGTGTATTTGAAATTAAATCTAGGGTGATTTGCTTCCTTTATATCGCAATAGAAAGAATATCTTAACAAGTGAATGACAAACATTACTTCATTTCTTTAACCGCTGTCGTCTGTGCACTCCGGGTCCCCAATAGGGCAATACGTGCTTCAATACATGCTTTAATGCTGAATTTATTCCTAAACAACTGTACATACAGCATAAATATTTTATTGACAACATGATTGTAAAAAATTTTTTTTTTTTTTATGGTACTCAGTGATAAACGAGCAGACAGGCCCACCTGATGGAAAGCGATACCTGTCGCCCATAACACCTACGGTTCATGCACTTAGGTTTTAAGTAACAAAAATGCAGAACCACAGGTGCGTTGTCACTGTGAGGACTAAGATGATATGCCTCTTGCCTGTAATTGCGCTGGCTACCTTATCCTTCAAACCGGAACACAACAATGCAATCATTGTTGCTTGGCGACAGAAATAGATAAGGGGGTGGGACCCATCCAGTCGGACTTCTCAGGCTTGACAGAGTCCTACCACCGATAATGAATATATATATTTTTTAATTTTTGTGACAGTTTAGGGACTGCAGCAGGAGAAGTCTTGTTAAAAGATTTTACAATTTTTAGTTCTCTAGCTATCTGATTAATCGCGCAGCTTTTTAAGATTTTTTTATTGTACAGATAATAAATAATTGGTCGAGCATAAGGATATAACTTAAATATCATATTCTTTTAGCTACCATAAATACTAAATCCGATTTAAAAAAGGGGAAGAGCTGCAAACAGTATGTAGTGTAATACATATTCATAATAACCATCGGAGATAAAAATTCAAAGAGCTAGACAGTATAATACAATTTTAAAGATTATCTTTGTCCTTTTGAAATTTAATTTCAGCTTTGTGACTATCTACTATTCTCATATATAAAACCTGATTTTGTAAAATTAAAACGAAACCATTCTGATAAATGACTTTTTCATTCAAAAAACGTACTATTTTACAAAAAAACACATCGAATTTTGAATCACTTTACATGAGTGTAATCCTTTCCTAAAAATTTAAATTACCACTTTCGAAAGCCTGTAAAAAAGAATTATTTCAAGTGGTCAGTTTAATGAACTAATAATATGGGTATAATAAAAAAATCTTTTTTTTAAGAAGAAGACCTAATTGGGTACCAATTCTCCAATCTACACCGTTTTTTTTTTTCACATTAAAACAAACATTATTATGTACGACATTTTAAATAAAACTATCTTTTCGGATTTTTTCGCGAATTTATTTTGATTTTTGTTTCCCGACGTTTCAAATGCTTTACAGCAATCATGGTCACGGGAGAGACTAAGGTTTAAGATGTCTCAAAGGCATTATATAGTTGTTACAGACAACCTACCCACAAAATAACGCCGGGAACCAAAAATCAAAATAAATCCGCGAAAAAAAACCGAAAAGTTAGTTTTATTCAAAATGTCAAATATTCACGTAACTTTAAGAAAATATTAATTATGTATGATTTTTGTTTTAGAAACAGTAATTTTAGTTACACAACGAGTAATTACAAAGTTATTATTTTGTTATAGAGCCTAAAACATACCAAATATTATTGCAATATTAAAATAAATAAAGTATCAAGATATTCGATATGTTCAGATCATTCGACCACAAACCTAGATATGTCACTGATATTAAAAAGTGGAGGTGTAGGATTAGATCTCAAATCAATTTCTAGATTTCAGGTCAAACCGAGCTTACCCAAGGTTTTAAATATTTTATTTACTAACAGTTGCTCTTACTTTAATCGCACTTGCTAACTATTTAGTGCGGTCAATGACATCAACCACTACAAAATGTGTTCATTTTTGTTTAAAGCTACACAGATCATATTATGATGTTCTCCTGACCGATTCCGGCCATGGCGGCCAATCTCATTGAGACTAGCCAACTGCGCAGGAGATATTATAGTGCACAAGTGTACGCGCAGACACAAGTGCACTCTCTGTTCCTGTCACTCTCATACTCCAGTGGGACGAATACTCGACACGACCGGTGAGAGTTAAGGCGCAGGACCGACGGCTTTACGTGCTCTCCGAGGCACGGGGGTGAAACACCGCCAACTTCCCAACTCCGGGCTGTTACTGAGGCTTCCACCATTGGGCTGTTATTTAGATTTTCTTGACAGAAAAACTCATTAATTAAACTTGGCCCGACCCGGGACTCGAACCCAGGACCTCAGGATGTGCAGCCGTACATGCTAGCCACTACACCACCGAGGCAGTTGTTGATCATATTATAACGAAGTATAAAAGGACGCATAATATGCAATTTGCTAAGCAATTCGTTGAGCAGTACAAAGAACTTAGAAGATAAATTCACCATGTTTTGGGGAAACACGTCTAAGAGAAGCACGTCCCGTTACCGTTAGATGTCTTAATGATTATAGAAAAATATTTACTAGTAAAATATAAAGCTGATAATTAAAAATGTCTCAATATTCCAGCTCCTTAACCTAAATTTAAATAACGTTTTAGACCAAATAATGTCATACAAAGGACATTGAAGAGCCCTTCTTGAATTTTCCTCAAAGTCAAAAGGTGGAAAAACAAACCAATATAAAACGAAAAAAAATGGCGCTCTGCCAACCGGTCAATATAAAACTACCCGCGGCCGTAAATACGCAATCTTTTGATTTATTTACTTACCAAAACTATTGATCGTAAAAATGGACTTGTGACGATTTGCAGACATATATATATATAGAAACGTAAGAAGTAAAGCGGCAGACAAAGAATTTATACTACTTAGTACTAATATTAAATTTACAGCTAGCAGCCTGCGACTTCACATATGTCTTATAAAGGATTTGATTGTATGAACTTAAGGGATCTGCTTAACTAATCAAATTGAAATTTAGTAGCTCTATAGATATAGTACATAGAGCCAAAATATAAAGTCTATACATATAATAATTTTCTGAGTCCAATCTGTACATTAAATATATTTTGGAAATTCTTATTGAAATAGTCATATAGTTTTTAGAACTTTTGTCTGTCTGTGTGTCTGTTTGGGAACGCATCACGAGAAAACCACTGGACAGACTTTGATGAAATTTGCTATGATGATAGCTGGGTATCCGGGTCAATATTATAGGGTACTTTTTACTGCGGAAAAACATCTCATCTCTTAGAAATCTATACTAACCGTTAAAACGTTCCTAGGGTCGAAGTTCCCGAGCGGAGCGAGGGTGAGTCGCTAGTATATAATAAAAAAAATCCATTGATATCCAAACAGCCGTCCTTAAGTAACGAGTGCGCAAACATACTCAATGTTACTAGTAATAATGGCTGAAAAAAAAAAAAAACAGAAACTATATCCTTTGTTTAGCAAATTGTTTAGAAAGTAGGTAGGTATTGCTATACGATACGTTACGAAAATAAATTTTCCTCTTTGATATCTTTTATAGCTCTATCAAATGTTTGTGAATCGAATATCTATACAGATAAATAAAATTGAAGTGTCTGTTTGTAGTGTTAAAATAACAGCGTTTTACTAAATTCATGAAAGTA
This sequence comes from Argynnis bischoffii washingtonia, assembly GCA_033884665.1. Lineage (NCBI taxonomy): Eukaryota > Metazoa > Arthropoda > Insecta > Lepidoptera > Nymphalidae > Argynnis > Argynnis bischoffii. Next base: position 14,002,388 of record CM066609.1, on the reverse strand, counting down.
TATACGGTACTAATAAGAAAAAAAAATGTATATCTGCCTGTTTATTTGAAAAGGCTGGACTGATTTTGACGGGAATTTCACTGGCAAACTGATATTACAAGGAGAAACTTAGGCTACTTTTATTTTAGAAAAAAAAATCTTTTTCAATATAAATATGTATATCTTCTTCCATATAATAAAATCACAAATAAAATACAAATTCAACGGAAACCAAAACGCCATTAATCCAAAAATTATATTGATGCGAGTCATTTTTAAAACAATTTCCTTTCTATCATCTTTGAAGTGCCATAATAGTTTAGAACGATAAAGTATGAATAAATATTATATCCACTAAAACTTCTGGTAATGTTGAATCATGAAATAAAAATAGACGAAAAAATTACAATATTTTAGGTTCCTTTAAAATTGATTACATTATTTTTACGATACGCATATTCAGCTCTTTTTTGCCGTCCTACTACTGGGCACGAGCTTCCCTTTAATACGAGGGAGATCAGATCATAGTCCACCATGCTGGCCATGAATAAATAGCACTTTAGAAGTACATGAAAAACATTAGAAGTTTCACATTTAATACCTAGATGTTTTTCGCAAAAGCCTACAATTAAATGACACTTCAACACTATCCATAGTGTATCTATTGAATACTGACAATGCTCTGGTTTCAAATGTAATTGTTACTAAGAAACCTTAGAAAGGATAATCGATATCGCGCGTCGTTGTAATTTTAGGATTTTTAGTGGTAAACCACTTTTAAATTCACATTAAATAATAATACGCACTAGTTATCTATGTATGATGTGAAAAAAACTATGTATTAAAGCGCATTTCTTAGGAACTATCATTTAGTTCAAGAAGGTCAAGACCGAGAGGAAGTGAATATATTGACATTAAAGGTTTTTGCTTAATCTGTCAAATTTTTCCAAATGTGCAAAACAAAAATAACAAGAACCAAAATTATAGGTAAAACATAAAAATAAATGTATGTATGTATTCAGCCCTTTTTAACGTCCCACTGCTGGGCACGGGCCTCCCTTCAAGACGAGGGGAATCAGGCCATAGTCCACCACGCTGGCCAAGTGCGTATTGGCGGACTTCACATGTCTTTCGAAAACTTGTTAGGTTCTCTCGGACATGCAGGTTTCCTCACGATGTTTTCCTTCACCGTAAGGCAAGTGGTAATCAAGTAAGAAAATGGTTCGCACATGAAAATATCAGAGGTGCGAGACCCGGGATTTGAACCCGCTTCATCCGGTTTCCCAAGCGAGCGCGTTACCACTGTATGACATACGAGTACGACTCGTATGTTCTTATTACTTTCACACTGTTATGGTTCAACGGCTTTTTATCGACGTATCACGCGAGTAAAATCGTTGGTCAAATGTAGTATATAATTTATCTAATATACAATATTTAATCATAATATATGTAATATGTATAAGAAAAGCAAATTGCAACATTTAATTTCTTACAATATACAGAAATATGGTAAGGAAGTGGTAGCCCAGTGGTAACGTGCTCGCTCACTAAACCGAGTGATGCGGATTCAAATCCCGGGTCTCGCACCTTTGATATTTTCATGTGGGAATTCAATCATCCAACATTACCATTTGCCCTACGGTGAAAGAAAACATCGTGAGGAAACCTGCATGTCTGAGAGAACTTAGCAAGTTTTCGAAAGACATGTGTAGTCCGCCAACCCGCACTTGGCAATCGTGGTGGACTATAGCCTGATCCCCCTCACATTAAAGGGAGGCCCGTGCCCAGCCGTGGGACGTTATAAAAGGCTGAATACATGCAGAACTATGGTATACAAAAATAAGTAAATGTTTATAATTTTAATTACTACGTTAAAAGATAAGGTAAATATTATTTTATTCTGCTGAAATCCCTTAAATTTTATATTTATGTTAAACTACATTAATACAGTAACATATCCTTTTGCGAAAAATGAAAATTTAATATTCATTGCAATAATACACAACGATTTATGTCCGACAGATGTTTCATATATTACATAGCATGAGTTAAGAAAAAATAAACGGGAGTTTAATGTTCAATTTTGTTACATTTCACCGATTTACGTGTTATATCATATATATATATATATATATATATATATATATATATATATATATATATATATATATATTTTAAGTATTTCTATTTGTTGTTCAGTAAAGTAGGGTCATAAAATAGCGTTATGTATGTACATATTGTGATCCGTGTCCAGCAGTGGAACGCTTAAAAAAGGGCTGGATGCAATACAATGTATTAAGAATAGGAATCAAGAGTAATAAGAGAGCAAAGAAAACTACCCAGTTAGAATCTTATTACACTATGCCTTAAATCGTAATGGTGTTCATTTTTCACGGTACTTCTTGACAGAGCATATTAAGAAATCTTATTTACTTGAAGCATAAATTTTGCTCTAGAGCAAACTCTTAGTTATATAACAAAAGTGTGTACTAAGGAAGGATTGTTGTTAATTAATTCCCAGAAAGGTTTAAATAGGGGATACAATTTCGTATAAAAAATCGACTTTAATTTTTTAATTTGATAATAATTTATGTTTAATCTATTTATATTATCGATGAGAAATCCATTTGGGCTTACTTGTCTTATATGTATATACAAAAATCAATTTTTGTTCGTTAGTCTCGCTAAAAATCAAAAACGGCTGGACCGATTTGAATAATTCTTTTTTAGTTTTGTTGAGGATGTGTAAGGGATACGTAAGTATATATAATATATAGTCTATCTATTCCATACTAATAGTTAAAACGTATTCAGAGATGAGCCCGAGCGAAGCGCGGGAAAACTGCTAATATGTGATAAAATATATTAAGTTAAATTAAAAAACCTTTTTTAACATTTCACTAAGTAATTTTTAAGACGGAATAATATCCCATGGGAAGAGCTAATTACTGGGATAAAAAGACCTCATTTTTAAAACTAACTTCATTTATATTATACTAGCAAAACCCGCGGCTTCGCTCACGCTAAAACTACAACAAAAAAACTTTAAAAATGTAGGTTTTATACAAATTTTCATCCCTTATTTTATCTCCTTATAAGATGAATTTCAAAAAAATGCTAAAACACGTATTTATTTAATTGTACTGAAAAGCATTAATACCAAGTTTCAAGAAATTCTGATCAATAATATTTTTTGGGTTGTGTTATAACTTGTATTCCCGTGGGAATGAGATAATCCCCCGTAGTAAAAAGTATTGTATATGTTGACCCGGATATCCAGCTATCATCATACCAAATTTCATCAAAATCCCTCCAGTGGTCTTTCTGTGATGCGGTAACAGAAAGACAGACAGACAGACAGACAAAAATTCTAAAACTATAGATTCGGTCTCTATATCGATAATAAAGTCAATTTCAATAAGATTTTCCAAAAAATATTTAAGGTACAGATTCGACTCAGTTAGAATTTTATTATATGTACCTATAGATTATTTTACAAAATATTTTCTAGAAGTAGAGTTTGAGTTTCCTAAACTCTTAGTGATTTACATGATAAACTGAAAAAAGTTATCTTAAAAATATCTAATGAAATACGTACATACATGCAATATATAATGCATAGTATCTATATATAAAGGATATATAGATACTAACAAAGACACATTATGGACATACCAATATATTAACGTTAATAAAAGAAGTATGTTACGAGGTATGTAGTTATAAAAAATAGAATGAGCTAAAGGTATTTCGTTCGCATCTTTCAACGTAATCATTATTTATACACGCTCCTATTTAGTTTCTTAGACCATTGACCTTACCACCTTTAAAAATAATAAGCAATAAATATCTAAACATAGTCATTCATTAAGTTTATTGGCTTGAATGGTCATTTGAATGCGGATCTCTAAAAACCCATTTTTTTAATTATAATCAGTACGTCTCAATACTATTTAAATGCACATTGTGGGCCTAAGACTCTTAGATTACATCAATATAAATAGTTAGTCAAAGGACACCATAGTCATCGTTGCTGTGCTAGTATTTAAACGAGCTCACAGTTAATGGGACAATAAGAAAAGCACTTGAGTACAAAGGGCTTTGACTATGAAATGATATTGACAGCTTTCGAACAAGATGCAGTGTATAGATAATAGAGCAATAATTCCCTCACAAGGATGAAGAAATAGTCAAGCGTGAGAGAAATGGACTAGAGTGGGCAAAAATGTGATTTACATGAAGTTTTAATAACTAAACTCTGCCTGCATACGGCCATGGTAAAATAAATAAATAAATATGATGGCTCATTAACACACAGCACCGTCTAGTTCCATAGTAAGCTACGAGGCTTGTGTTATGGACACCAGATAGTTGATACAGTACATAAATATAATTTTAAATACATACACATTATAAATATAAACACCCATGACTGGAGTACAAACATTTGTGCTCATCACACAAATTAATGCCCCCAGCGGGACTCGAACCCGCGACCGCTGGCACAATAAGTAGAGTCATTAAAACTGAGCCAAACGTGTCGTCAAATATAATTGCAATATTATATTTAAACCAAACCTGCCATTGTTTCACTTTCAAATTCAATATCTCGTGGGATCTGTTTCTAGATCCTGACGCAAAAAGTTATAAGCTTAACCTGTGTGTCTGTGTATCTGTGGCATCGTAAGGCTTAAACGGGTTAACCAATTTTAATTTAGTTTTTTCGTTTGAAAGGTGACTTGATCGAGAGTGTTCTTGACTATATCTATATCAATAAAAAAAATCCGTTGAATCGTTTGTATGCTATCAGTTCTTTTCTTAACCGTAAAAGAATATGAACAACTTCCAAAGGTCTAATCGATTCGATACTTGGTATACCGTTAATTTGATGACATTGCAATTATATGATAACTAAAGTAGGCCTGCAGCGTTACCTGGAATCTGCAAGATACACAACTCTTTTCTAAGATATTGCAAAAATATCGTATTTAAGCTCATTGAAATAGGTTGTTGTTTTTGTTTTTATTTTTTTATTTTAATGCCTAGTATACTCTTCCGAATATTCTAAACTACAAATACACAAAGAAACCAATTATTCGTTTTAAAGACTATTATGTACAAACAAACAGATAAAAAATTTCCAATGGTTACTTAATCTTTTGTATCGTACCTTTAAATACCCATATGATCTCAATATGAGGTAAGTAGTTTAATACAGACATCCATTTCTATTCTGTTTATAAGTAAAGATGAATTATTTTATTTAAATAAACATATAATACGCATTTACATTCAACTACAGCTAAATGTTTGGATACGTATGTATGTACATACATACATCTAACTCCAAAGTACATCTCTACATTAAACATGTTATTAATGTCGTGTTAATGGATATATCTTTCTAGTGAGCGTTTTAAATATATTATAGTTATAAATTTCATTATATCTTCTTCAGTGGTATAGTGACTATCATGTACGGCTGGAGAACTAGAGGTCCTGAATTCCAGTCCCGGGTCGTGCCAAGTTTATTTAATGAGTTTTTCTGTCAAGAAAATCTAAATAACAGAGCCCAATGGTGGAAAGTTAGCGGTGTTAGACTCCCGTGCCACAGAGAGCACGAGCAGCTGGGGTCCTAGGCCTAATCTCTTATCGGTTGTGACAATAATTATCATCCCAGTTGAGTATGAGAGTGACAAGAATAGAGAGTGAACTTGTCTTAGTAATATAGTGTAATATAGTGTACTCTGGAGTATGAGATGGGTCAAAGTGGTGGTCGAAATAGGTCAGGAAGACATTAATATTATTATGTACAGTTATTTTATGTGCCAAGAAGTAAAAGGACACATAAAGAAAATAGGAAAGTGACTATGCAAAGACAGAACCGTCCATCTATACAGATAAATAAAATTGAAATGTCTGTTTGTAATTTTAAAACAACAGCTTTTTACTAAATGCATATGAAACTATATATATTTGTCTTATATGGTACAAATAAGACAAAAACAATTTTGTTTTCTGTCTGTCCGTCCGTCCCTCCTTAGTCTGTATGTCTGTCTGTTTTTACCGGCTAATTTTCGAAACGGCTGGACCGATTTTAACGGGACTTTCACTTTCAAATAGCTGATATTATAAGGAGTTACTAAGGCTACATTTATTTTAGAAAAAGAATCAGAAAAAAATTAAAACCCACGAAATTGTGAACAAAATCATACCTAGGGACGCACCCGAACGAAGCGAAGGTAAGTCGCTAGTAAGTTGTAAATAAAATATCTTTGAATAAAAGTCTTCACGTAACAGAAATAAGAATAATATAAATAAACTATTGTTTTGTCTACAGTCAAATGGATTTAATAAGTTTTATGCAACAACTATAAATCTTCAGTTCGTAAACTGAACTTTAAACAGATTTCTTAAAATATTTATTTGTTTCTATCTGCCGCGGTTGCTTTACGAGTAACCAGTATTCAAAATAACATAAAACTACGTCTGTACATCAAGAGAGGTTTAAGGAGGCTGTAATATATTATATAACATTTACTTTATAGTAATAATAAATAATATCTGTTCTTATTAAATAATAAATATATTGAGACATCAACACACAGCACCATCTAGTTCTATGGTAAGCTATGAGGCTTGTGTTATCGATACCAGATAGTTGATACACTACACATATATAACTTTAAATACATACATATTATAAATATAAACATTGATAACTGGAGTACAAACATTCGTGTTCTATACACATATAAATGCCCCCAGCAGGACTCGAACCCGCGATCGCTGACACAACAAGTAGGGTCACTACAAACTGAGCCAAACGTGTCGTTAAAACTTATTACTTAACTTTGTCGACGTACTTTTTTTTCATATAGTGGTTCATTTTCATTTTAACTTCGATTTGTCCTTTATTTTACCCATCTATTCAGTAACGGGTCACCGTTTTTACTATAGAGCCAAAACAAAGTGGATTAAATATGTCAATACTATAAATATAACACACGCACAACACCCGTAAGTAGGGTAACACCCAGCATATGGACCAGTTTTTAATACATGACATACATAAAATAAGTATTGTAAAGGACTCGAAACTCTACGTACATACGTTTTATTAATCCCTTTTTATTTATTTTTTAATTAGTTCTGGCAAATTTTAATAAAATTCTACTAAAATATTGTACAATTTCATATTGATTGAATAACACTTTTTTAGATTTAGGCCAATATTTAACATTTTAAATAAAACTATCTTTTCAGATTATTTCACGGATTTATTTTGATTGTTGTTTCCCGACGTTTCGAATGCTTTACAGCAATCATGGTCATGGGAGAGTATCTGCCGTGACCATGATTGATAATAATCCAACAAGATAGTTTTATTTGAATCGATTGAGTCAATACTTCTAACTTTTCAAGGTTGAAATTAAGTGTACACTTAACTTTTTATCTTTATATACTTTATACGTCTAAATATATTTTAGTATAGTAATCTCATAATGAGCAACTATGAGATTAGATACAAATAAAATATTGCATTCCCGAGGGAGGAATGTATGACTTAAACATGGTCACCGCTCGACAAATTGTATCCTTGTATATGGATTGAAATTAAACTTCATTCAATTAAAATACAACTTGTCAAGCACTTTCGAAAAATGTATTATTCTGGCGTTTACCTGCAACTATTGCCTGTGTAATTAAAAAACAACGGATTGCCATAAAAACTTTCAACCTCTTTTTTCTTCTCTTAGCATATACCTACTCCCTATAAGGTATCTGCCTTTCAATTTTACTATTTTACAATTGAATATTGTACAATTTATACTTTTTGAGATTTTGTATTTCAGTGAGTGGTATTTTGCTCTTATACATGTACAATGTATATACATATGTATATAAATTACAAATACGATCTGTTTGAAAATGCTTACATCGTTTATCTCTTCATTGGTAATTTAACAAATCAGTAGAAATAATATATGTATGTATGTACATTGCGTTGCAAACATTATACGTATATAAATATATGTATGAACATTATACATATTTTAATAGTGTAGAATAGATAGATTTACAAGTATCATACTTTTTTCTGACTTTATATAACTTTTAATTAAACGTTTAATATAGATTTCTCAGAAATATGATATTTTCCAGCAGTAAAAAGTACCAAATGTCATCAAAATCCCTGCAGTAGTTTTCCATGACGTGGTCACAGACAAAATTCTAAAAACAATAGATTTGGATTCTGTATCAATAATAATGTCTATTTCAATAAGATTTTCAAAAAAAATATTTTATATACAGATTCGTCTTGTTACAATTTTATTATATGTAAAGAGTAAAGACTAATTATTATGACCTATAACGAAAATACATGGATCCTGTATTATATCAAATAGCGATCCAAATATAGTAAGTAATGCTTATACAAATGTAGGTTAAGTTCTGGAGAATTTCTTTTACGGCTATACACTTAAAGTGTTACTTACGAAATTACTGTACAAAGCACATTTCTCTACATATAATAAAATTGTAACTAAGCCGAATCTGTACAATAAATATTTTTTGGAAAATCTAATTGAAGTAGACATTATTATCGATATATAGGCCGAATCTGTAGTTTTTAGAATTTTTGTCTGTCTGTCTGTTACCGCATCACAGAAAAACCACTGGACAGATTTTGATGAAATTTGGTATTATAATAGTTGGTTATCCAGGCCAACATATAGGATAATTTTTACTGCGGGAAAATATCTCATCTCTGGGAAAGCTATATTAAACGTTAAAATAAATAGAGACGAACCCGAGCGAAGCGAGGGTGAGTCGCTAGTTATTAATAAAATTTGGAAATGTTGCGTATATATAACGTTATTCAAAAATGTCCACTTTTATAAATGTGGAAATTTGTAAAGATATTTGTACGTTTGACGTTTAAAAGTTATTATGCGTTAACCGTTGAACTGATTTAGAAATACTGGCGTGCAGACGTAAACATATTATGTGTATTAAATATATGTTTTTCTGTACGTTTGTTACGCATGCATTCATAAACCGTTCATCCAAATGTAATAACACTTTGTTAATTATTAAGTACTAGTTTTTTCCCGCGGCTCTCCTCACATGCTGAGAGGGCCGGGAATAAAAGGTAACCCATATATAATACTAGATAGCCTACGTCAGTCCCCATGATCGCTGCCAAATTTCATCGAAATCTATCTAGGTGTTTAAGCGTGATAACTGATAAGGAACAGACAGATAAAATTATTTCTTAATTTATTTTGATTTTTTAGATAGTCTCGTCACTGTGGCACATAGAGATCAATATTTAGTGGCAAAAGAATATCTTTTTTTACTTGTTTTTACTGAATGTGTAAAATTGGATAGTTTTCACAGCTAAAATTTCAACAGTTACAAGCTTTATTTAATTTTACTTTATAATTCAACAAACTTTCTATTATTTTGAAGTATACAGTATAAATTACTTTGCCACAAGCGGAAGAAAATCTTGCGTAACTTGATACTAATTCCGGCTACACCTTTATAAGTTTCTATAAGAAGGTACCGTCAGATAAAATGTAGTAATAGTTTTTGCTTTTTTTTAAACCCATCTTTATTTTGTACTTATCACTTAGAACCACTATATGTAACTTATTGAGGAGAATAATTTTACTTTCATACTAACGTCTTAATCTCGCTTAGCTCGAGTCCGTCCCTAGGTGCCTATGAATAACCTATAAAAAAATTCAACGGTATTTTTTTCCAACTTCGATTAAACTTATGATGATTTCTGACATAAAATACACTTCATCGGATTAACAAATAGCCTATAGCACACGGCGGTCCTATTTCTTCCCATTAGAAAAAGAATTTTCAGAATCGGATCCATAGTTTCAAATATTAGCCTCTACATGCAAACTTACAATCTCTACCTCTTTATAATATCCATACTTATATACATAATATTATAAATGCAAAACTAACTCTGTCTGTCTGTCTATCTCCTTTTCACGCTTAATATGCTGAACCGATTTAGATGATATTTGGTATGGAGATAATTTGAGACCCTGGGAAGGACATAGGATAGTTTTTATCCCGGAAATCATCCCTTAAGGAGGTGAAAAGGGCGATGAAAATTTGTATGGAGAATCATGTCTCAAATAAGGGATATACATATATATATATATATATATATATATATATATTAATTTTTAAAGTAGGTACTTACTTTTCTATGTATGTACATATATATAGTTTATTCTATACTAATCGTGAAAACGTACTTAGGGGCGAACGCGAGCGAAGCGAGCGTGAGTCGCTAGTTAGTGTATCAAATCATATATTTGATACTGTTTGGTGTTATTCTGTACGATCTTCTACTCGATAGTTGATTATGCGATTTTAGTTCATAAAAATTCTTGATGAATTACCGCGGCTTTATGTATTGAATTATATAGGAGTTCCTACAATACAGTATTTTCTTTCCGGTAAACTTAAAGACTAAGGTATTCAACCTATGCGGTAATTGAACTTGCTATCTCTGGCTAAAAGGAAAACTTTAGAAATATTTGTATAGACCTGACTGTGCTAAAACGATAATTATTTTTCTGTCAATTATCTTAATTATTTTTATGCCAACTATACTTAAACTCTCATGAAGCCCTTCGTTAGTAGTTGCTGTAAGTGTATAAAAGAATAACTTTATGTACTTACATATATGTAATAATTAAAAAATTGTTCTTCGTACAAATTTTATATTACGTACGTACGTTTGTAGATGATAAATACTCAAAATACCTTAAAATGTATAAAAAAATACTTGTTAAGAACATTTCATGGGTTCGACATGAATTCATTCAAGAATCATTTAAGGTTCAGCTCTAGATTTCTAAAAAGAATATACCTGATTGTATAAATATTTTTGACCCTATATAATATCTAACACTAAAGTAAAAAATCGCTATAATAAAGTATTTATAAAATTTCAATTTAACTGAAAGCAACTATAAACAAACTCTCATCCCAACAGTACACATAGTTGTTTCATCAACTTTGAATTGATAGCTGCAAATATTTGCGCTAACATTCCTTCCATTGTCTGATCTTTTCATCTCTGTAAATACAGGGTGAGTAATTGAATTGTGTAGGACTCGATTGTCTCCCTAAATCGATTCCTCCAAGTCAAATAATTATTATAGTATCAATATTGCCAGTAAAATTTTTACATCACACCCACTGAAACATTGTTGCTTAAAAACAAAAATTAACTAAACGCATTCACTTAAATATAAATATGTAAAAAAAATCTGCCTTTTCGAAGAAGAGCCGTAACAAACAAACAGACAGACAAAAATTTTATAAATTATTGCTTTCTTATAGGAAGGTACCGTATAATCTATACTATAATAAAACTGTAGAGGTCGAATGTCTGTACATAGAAAAAAAATGCTAAAAACCGAGTCAGGGGGGTGTAAGAAGAGCAATAGAACAAATCCAGATTTTTTTTTAATTTTTTGTTTCTCTGTCTGTTTGTCTGTTTGTCTGTTTGTCTGTTTGTCTGTTTGTCTGTTTGTACGGGCTAATCTCCGAAGCTGCTGGACCGATTTGAATGAAATTTTGCATGGTGGTACCTTATATCCCCGGTCAACATATAGGATACTTTTCATCCCGGAAAATTAAAGACTTCCCGTGGGATAGTTAAAAAACTACAGTAACTTATACAGCTTACTACACAAAAACTACCCATTGGATTTTAATGAAACTTTGCAATAATATAGTTCATACATCAGAATAAGAAATAGGCTACTTTTTATCCCGGAAAAATATATAGTTCCCGTGGGATAGATTTGTTTTTGTTTGTCTAGAGGCGAACCCGAGTGAAGCGAGGGTGAGCCGCTATATTATAAAAAGGAAAGACTTTTTCGTTTGTTTATTTGTTTGTACCGAATAAGCTCTGAAACTACTGGACCAATTTAGATGAAAGCCGGATAAGTATAGCGAACCGGCCTCCTAATGGCAACCTATATCGAAACTTATGTGTTAATAAGTGCTTGATGTAGAAAAGCGATTTATACGAGTTCACTGTCGTACTCCGCTTTGACCTTGAGATATAAAGAAAATGAGCGTAACTATGACTTTCGTTCAAAAGGACATATCTCGAAAACCTTCAAAGCTAGAAACTTAAAACTAAGGCGAGGTTTTAGGTAACCTTTGAAAGCATATTATATTTTCTTAAGACTTTTTAAATAATAACAACCCTTTTTAAAAAAATAATCTATCTATATATTTATACTATAACAAAAATGTAGAGGTTGGATGTTTGTACATTGAAAAAAATGCTAAAAACCGAGTCAGGGGGATGTTAGAAGGGCAATTAAACAAATCCAGATTTTTTTCAATTTTTTTGTTACTCTGTCTGTTTGTCTGTTTGTACGGGCTAATCTCCGAAACTGTTAGACCGATTTATCGAAAATTTTGCATGGTGGTACCTTATATCCCCGGTCAACATTTAGGATACTTTTCATCCCGGAAAATTAAAGGGTTCCCGTGGGATAGTTAACAAACTATAGTAACTTATACAGCTTAGTACACAAAAATTACTGATTGGATTTTAATAAAACTTTACAATAATATAGTTCATACATCAGAATAACAAATAAATGAACGGTTTCCGTGGGATAGATTTGTTGTTTAGAGGCAAACCCCAGTGAAGCGAGGGTGAGCCGGTGAGATTATATATACTCCGGGGTATGTGCGTAGTGCGGGTAATGTGCGTATGGCGGGTAATGTGTGTAGGGCAGGTAATGTGTATATTACGGGTAACGTGCGTATGGCAGGTAAAGTGTATAGGGCGCGAAACGTGCGTAAGGCGATAATAGTGCGTAGAGTGGGTAAAGGGCATAGGGTGGGTAATGAGCATAGGGCGGGTTTAGTGCTTAGGGCGGGCTACGTGGGTAGGGCGGTTAAAGTGCGTAAGGGGAGAGGGGGGGGCTTATATGTGTGGGGCAGTCAAAGTTTGTAGCGAGGTCAAAGGGCGTAGGGCGGTCATAGTGCGTAGGGCGGTTAAAGTGCATAGGGTGGGTAACGTGCGTAGTTTGGGTAAAGTGCGTAGGGCGATAAAGTGCGTAGTGCGGGTACAGTGCGTTGGGCGGGTAAGGTGCGTGATATAAATCTGTTTTTGTTTGTTTACAGGCGAACTCGAGCGTAGCGAGGGTGAGCCGCTATAATATTATAAAAAGGAAAGACTTTTTTATTTGTTTGTATCGAATAAGCTCTGAAACTACTGGACCGATTAGGATGAAAGGGTTTAGCCGGATAAGTGCAGCGAACTAGATCCCTAATGGCAACCTATATTGAAACTTATGTGTCAATAAGTGCTTGATGTAGAAAAGCGATTTATACGAGTTCACTATCGTATTTCGCTTTGACCTTGAGATATGAAGAAAATGAGCATAACTATGACTTTCGTTCAAAAGGTCATAACCAAACTATAGAGGTCGAATATCTGTACAAAGAAATAAAATGTTAAAAACCAAGTCAGGCGGATGTAAAAAGAGAAATAGAACAAATCCAGTTTTATTTTTCAAATTTTTTGTTACTCTGTCTGTTTGTCTGTTTGTACGGGCTAATCTCCGAATCTGTTGGACCGATTTAAATAAAATTTTGCATGGTGGTACCTTTTATCCCCGGGCAACATCTTAGATACTTTTCATCCTGAAAAATTAAAGAGTTTCAGTGGGATAGTTAAAAAACTGTAGTAACTTATACAGCTAAGTTCAAAAAACTACTGATTGGATTTTAATGAAACTACAGTAATATAGTTCATACATCATAATAAACAATAGGCTAACTTTTATCCCGGAAAAATGTACGGCTCCTGTGGAATAGATTTGTTTTTTCTAGAGGTGAACCCGAGCGAAGCGAGGGTGAGCCGCTAGTACTTACATATACATTTAGTAAGAAGCTGTTATTTTGACATTACAATCAGACACTTCAATTTTATTTGTATAGATATAGCATATATTCTAAACATAATGCCTGTAAAAAAAGCCTTATACTTTTGAAAAACATTGCGAATACAGAAAAGCACAGGAAAATCATAAAGATAGTTTCATTTAAAATATCAAATATTAGCGTAAATGTCAGAGAGTAGAGCTAATTTTTCCAAAAAACGAACTATAAGAAAGTTATAATGATTGTATAATGTTTTGAATCTTAAAGGATTGAATAATAAAACGAAATGGGTCGAAACAAATGATACGGTTACGAACAAACAACAACAATCTTGATAATCTGAGGTAAATTATGCGTCTACGACGAAATAGAACAACCCTTATTGGATTATTTAGCTTATAAATGCGAATCTTTATTTATGAGGGTTTTATATGCAAGAATGTTTATGTTGATGCATTTTAATAGAATTTTCTACGGTACATTAATGTTTGTTAAAGACTAGAGGAAAGGGAGGGAATAATATTAATAGTGAAACAACAAGGACAAGGTTTCTTTTTAATTCTAAAAGAATTGTGTATAAAATAAAAAAGAACATCATTAAAGGTAATTTTCTTTTCTTCTTGGTCACCTTTTTTCCTTTTTATCCTATTTAATCATGTTTTTGCTAACACTACATTCATTTTTACCACTTAAAAGTAAATCTGAAAGCAGAAAAACAATTAAAAATATATTATGTTACTACTAAATAATTATCTAAATAATTCTTTTTATTCTTGAAATATATTGTATATACGGGTTCCTACTCTGGAAGTGTAACTAAAGAACTTACATGAAATTCAGTTTGAAATTGGCGAAAATGCTGCGTAACGTACAAAAAAACATACATTCGAATTGAGTACCTCCTTCTTTTGATGTCGGTCAAAAACACATAAATCTGTTCTCTCTTTCTCTCACATTACATTAGAAAAGGACACAATAACTCTAAATTATTATTAAGTATAGAGTAGGACGTACCTACACGTAAGAGTAGGTAAAAGTAATAGATAAAAGTTCGACCCCAGGCAGTTAGTTTTTAATATTGAAAATGTATAAAGCTTCGTTTTAGTAAATTTTTAATAAATTTACGTTTTAACGTTTAGTATAGATTTCTCAGAGATGACATATTTTCCTGCAGTAAGAAGTATCTTATATGTTGACCCAAATAACCAGCTATCATCCTACCAAATTTCATCAAAATCTGTCTAGTGGTTTTCCATTAGTGGATTCCCAAACAGACAGACAGACAGACAGACAGTATAGATTGTGACATTCATAATATATTAATATCTTATAAACTCTTCCCTGGTGGTCTGCATTTTAATTACTTTTATTGACGCTTTACCTCTAGCTTGTAATTATCGAACCATGTAATTTTATTTCATATCATGATGTTATCTTTCCATAAATCTTTTAAAGTTTATCTTGATTTTTATATTCAATTTCTTCAATTGAAATAAAATTTATTATGATATTTACGTTTAATCATTTACTTAAATGTTAATAATCTTAACTGTGCTGCTTAATTTACACTATAATTATAAAGAGGAAAGATTTGTAATTATGTATGTTTGTAACGAATAAACTCAACAAATACGGAACCTATTTAGATGAAATTTATAAAAAAGATAGTTTGAAACTTTGGGAAGGACATAGGATATTTTTTATTCCGAAAATCATCCCTTAAGGGGGTGAAAATGGGGATGAAAGTTTGTTTGGGGAACCTAGGTAGGAACCCAAGCCAAGCGAGGGTGAGTCGATATCTGATAATAATATAAGTATTGCTTGACTGCTTCCAACGAAACAATTTAACAAAACCATATACCAATAAATCCTTTGACCACATAATATAATAATGAGGTACTTTTTGAGATGGCTTATTCTACATATACTATAAATAAAAATTAAATGCCGTTCTTTGGTAAGCACTTCATTAGAGAACGGCAGGACCAATAAGACATTTTTTTCTAATATTTTTATTATTTAATTTGGCTGGAAAATTGGGAAAACCCATTTTTATAGAATTTGAGCATAAACTTAAAGAAACTAAGCAGATATTATACTATGTAGGTAGATCCATACCAATCCATAATTATACTTATAATATTATAAATTTGAAAGTGTGTTTGTTTATTTGTTGTTTGTTGAGTGAGTTCGTGATTTTTTGTGTGGAGATAATTTGAGGGCTGGAGAGTGATATAGGCTACTTATTACCGCGGCAAATTATTTCACGGAAAAATACGTAATACAATCCAAAAAAAAATTATATGATCAGAATTACTTGAAACTCGGTATTAATACTCTACAATACAATTAAATAAATACGTGTTTTAGTATTTTTCGAAATTCATCCCATATGGGGGTAAAATAGGGGATAAAAGTTTGTACCTACCTTTTTAGAGTTTTTTTGTAGTTTTAGCGCGACCGAAGCTGCGGGTTCTGCTAGTATATATTATAAAAGTGTCTTGACTACAGATGAATGTATAATAATAGAACTATAACAAATAAATATAGATAAAGGCGTAACATCAAAAGTAGTTTTGGAGATTATCATTAATCCTTCATTTCATTATACGTTAGACGATAACAACATAGTTTTACACAAAATTAAACTAAATGAGTCGGTTGTAAACTTTGTTATTTGTTCCTATTTAGAGCGAAAAGATTTATAGATAGTGACTTTGTAGATGGCATTCCAACGTTTCGATTTAGGGTTGCCATATATATAAATTTAGTATTGAAAAATTATACATTATCTGTATACTTTCTCTATTATTATATAAACGTAAACAATAATTTGTCAAACTATATAACTCAGGAATATTTATCATGATAAAAATTAAGATGTTAATTTTATTTATTATTTGTAAAGGTTCTAGTATACATATAATCATTCACTCTACGTAATATGCTATATTTAAAGTAGCAAAAAAACATACTAATATACATATATGTATATGATATTAGGTAAAACCCTATATCTGATAACCCTATTTACTCCCAATACATCAAAGAGTTCATTTGTAGGTACTTCATAGTTCATACTACGAATATTACTACTAAAACTGTAAACCTGGTGCATAAAACTGTAAACCTGGTGCACCAAAATATACAGGGCATGATAGGTAAAGATCTTGAACTGGAGTTATTTATGAATGGTGAAAATATTCATATTTTATGTTTAACAGAACACTGGCTTTCTATTTCTCAGTCCATATTTAACTTCAGCGGTCACCAGGTAGCTAGTATGTTCAATAGAGAAAAAACTATACGTGGGGGCTCTTTAATAATAATAAGTAAACTTTTAAAATATAAAGAACGTAAAGACATTGTGAGCCTCTCTGTTGAGCAAACTATTGAACTAGCCTGCGCAGAGCTTGAGCACTTCATTGTTGTATGCGTATACAGACCTCCTAATGGGTTATATGAGTACTTTGAGAAAGTATTAGAAGAAACTTTGTTAAAATTAAATAGTTCTAATAAATTCATTGTTGTTTGTGGTGATTTTAATATAAACTTATTAGAAAATTCCACTTTAAGTCTCAGATTCAAATCCATGCTTCTATCATATAACCTAAATAATTTATTTCTTGAACCAACTAGAATCACTGCTACCAGTGCTACATGTATTGATAATATATTTACAAATTATAAACCATTCTCTAAATCTGTTATAAACAAGTTGAGTTCAGACCATTGTGGTCAGTTAGCTTCATTTTCTTATACTTTAAATGACAATAAAAATATGTTAAAAAAGACTTTTGTCCCCATAAATACTACACGTATGGAGAAGTTCAGAGGTAATATTGTAGCAAAACTTCCTTATTTATCTTACAATAATGACCCCAACTTCTTATATAATTCTTTGTTTAAATTAATAAAAACAGAATTTTCTACAATATTTACTTCTAAAACAGTCAATTCAGGGGGTCTCTTGTCATTTAGTGAATGGGCAACTCCTGGCATCTACAAGAGCAGGCAAAGACTATATGAATTGTATGGTGAAAAAGCTTATAATCATAGTACATCGTTTGCTTCTTTTGTAAGTGCCTACTCAAAAATGTTTAGGAGAGTATGTTCCATGGCAAAATCTTTGTATATTAAAGACAAAATAAAAAATGCACATAATAAAGTAAAAGTGACATGGAACATAATTGCTTGTGAAAGTGGGAGAGTCACAGATCGCAGCTTCGATTTTAAGTTGAATATAAACAATAATTTTATTACTTCAAACCAAGAAGTTGCATCTGAGTTTGAAAAATTTTTCACTGACATTCCAATTTCAACAACGCAATCACTCAATTCATCTCCCGCTATTGCCGAATCTTTACTTAAGAAACATGTTAAAGAATGTAATGTAGTATTTAAATTTAAACCTGTATACCCCAAAGATATCATTGCTGCCTTCAAAAGTTTGGATCTCAAGAAAACCGCTGACCTATGGGGTATATCTGTAAAAGTTATTAGCTCGGTAATTGATGTTGTTGCACCTCATTTAGCTACTGTATTTAATAGCAGTATAGAGCATGGTGCGTTTCTTGATCTAATGAAACACAGTAAAATTATTCCTATTTTTAAATCAGGTAGTACCTTAGACCCTAATAATTTTAGACCAATTTCGGTACTGCCAACGTTTAGTAAAATTTTTGAGAAAATCATACTCGCGCAAATGTTAACGCATTTCAATGCACACAATCTACTTCATAAGAAACAGTTTGGATTTACGAAAGGCCGCTCCACGGCAGATGCTAGTGTTGAGTTAGTAAGAAATATTTTTGAGGCTTGGGAAAGGTCACAAGATGCACTTGGGATATTCTGTGACTTATCCAAGGCCTTTGATTGTGTGCATCATGAGACGCTGATCAAGAAACTGCATCATTATGGTATTAGAAATAAGGCACTCGACCTTTTGAATTCGTATTTAAATAATAGAATACAGAGGGTTGATGTTAATGGTAAGAGATCTCCTGGAGCTCCGTTAGATATGGGGGTTCCGCAAGGGTCTATTCTCGGCCCCTTTCTTTTTCTAATTTATATTAATGATTTGCCATCTTTTGTACAGGACAAACATGAGATAGTATTGTTCGCTGATGACACTTCACTTATTTTTAAAGTGAAGCGAAATTTGCTTATGTACGACGATGTAAACGATGCTCTCTCAAAGGTTGTCTATTGGTTTGATTCTAATAATTTATTATTAAATAATAAAAAGACAAAATTAATAAAATTCACAACACCCAATGTTAAACTTGTTGATAATGGTGTAATATTAAATGGGGAAATGTTAAAACCGGTAGAGTCCACTAAATTCCTGGGTATTATCATAGATTCCAAATTGCAGTGGGGCCCCCATATTGAGGAACTAGCGAGTAGACTCAGCTCTGCAGCGTTCGCGGTAAAAAAAATTAGACTTCTTACTAATGTAGATACAGCTCGCATAGTATATTTTAGCTATTTTCATAGTATGTCGTATGGTATCTTACTCTGGGCAACTGTTAATACGATTTTTGTACTGCAGAAAAGAGCTATTCGTGCAATTATAGTTTAGGTCCTAGAGCGTCATTAAGAGATAAGTTTAAAGAAATAAAAATATTGACTGTTGCTTCTCAGTACGTGTACGAATGTGTTATGTATGTTCGTAAAAATATACACGAATTTCCCAAGAATTGTGACATGCATAACTTTAATACTAGGAGCAAACACAAACTTGTAATGCCTGTAACTCGTTTAAAGAGAGTCAGTAATTCTTTTTATGGACAATGTATACGCTTGTACAACAGGATCCCAGAAAATGTTCAAAAAGCTTCTATCATTAAATTCAAAAAAATTGTTAAAGAACGTTTGTGTGCTAAAGGCTATACAATAAATAATTTCATAGAAGATAGCACGCCTTGGGAATGAAGTGATCGCCTCCAGGCTACTTCAACTTTATAAAAATATTGTAAATTACAATTTATTAAAAAAAATATTAGTCCCGCTGAGTTTCTTTCGCCAGTTCTTCTCAGGTCTGAGGTTTCATTTTTCCGAACTGGTAGTAGACTCATGACGTTCAGTAAAAAATTGTAATAATTTAATGCTGAATAAAATATTTTGAATTTTGAATTGAATACAGGACAATCATATGTTAAATTACGTTATTTTTCTGTAATATAGAGAACACTAGCTTATGTCTGTAGTTCCATCCGCATAGTTTTTTAACTAATGATTGATTTAGTCTAATCTTAGCATAATATTAAGAAGCATATTCCTTATTCAATATCTTTAAATATATACAAATAAAGGCTACATTTTTCTTTAAAAATAATTATCTTTTTCAAAACTATTTTACGCGAATATTTGACATTTTAAATACAATTATCTTTTCGGATTTTTTCGTACATTTATTTTAATTTTTGGTTCCCGACGCTTCGAATGCTTTACAGCAATCATGGTCGCGGGAGAGACTAAGGTTTAAGACGTCTCAAAGGTCATTATAAAATTGCTACAGAGAGTGCCTACCCACCACGTCAGGAATCAAAAATCAATATAAATCTGCGAAAAAAAATCGAAAAGATAGTTTTATTTAAATCAATTTCAAAATTAATACTTATATTAATTAAAGTAAATAACTGTTTTAATACACTTTGATTATATTTGTTTTTTTATAATATATTATACAGTACAGCTATATCACATTTAAACTTCCCTTTAAAGAGTTCTTGGTAATCATTATCGCTATTGAGGGTAAGTTGCGATTTGGTTCAATGCAAACAATAATATAATCATAATATATTTTTCAAATTGAAATGCATATATCGAAGTTTTAAAGTACGAGGGACTGGTCCCTCGCTAGTGGCCTCCAACCTCCCCTTATAGCCACCCCGAGCCTCGCTAAACTGGTCACTGTTCCGATTTAGTCAACTGATTTAATAGATTTCACAATACTTATCTCAAACGAAACGTTGGACAGTTCCTGGTGGAGAGGTCTTGATCTCAACTCTGCTCGAAGGCAAGTCACTGGCCCTCAGCATGCCTCCATTAGCTAGGCTCCGTCGTAACACGAAGTTCGCCGAGTGTCAACGATGTTCCGACGGTGCTGCCATCACTCGGGTGTCGTGCCGCGCTTCGTTTAGCGACTGTATTCATGACTCGCGCTTCGTTTAGCGACTGTATTCATGACTGTCTCCGACACATATGTAGTCTTAATTTATTCAGATTCAGTAGTTTAGTTTATTTTATTTTGTCGCTAGGCAGACATACCAAGACCTGCTTTTTTAATTGTCGATTCAATTTAATTCTCTTTTTAATGGCTTCAAAACGTGCCAGTTCAGCACAGATCACTTCGCCAATGACACGTAGTATGAAGAAGTCACAATAGCTTTCTCAGAGATGAGATATTTTCCCGCAGTAAAAAGTGTCCTATATTGACCCTATATGTATTTTATCAAAATCCGTCCAGCGGTATTATTGTGATACATTCCCAGACAGACCGAGAGATAGACAAAAATTCTAAAAACTATAGATTCAGCCTCTGTATTTATTATAATAACTATTTCAATAAGATTTTCCAAAAAATATTTAATGTACAGATTCGACTCAGTTAGATTTTTTTATTTGTATAGATATATAAACAATAATTAGTCATGTCAATTGATTTGTACAGACGGAAGCAACACATAAAATCGTGATAATACTATAACGTCATACATAATAATAAACACTAAAGAATGGCATCTTATATATCATTCGCCCCAAATATCTTGATAACCTTTGGCTCACATAACAATTCAGTTACATTAAGTACACACTGATTACACGGTAAGGTCAGTGCATAATGAACATATTTCAATATACACAGTTTTCAACAAGTACGTTGCTTTTGTTTAGTGCGTAATTGATGATTGTAATATATAATAGAAAATAGATTGAATGAAAATATGATTTGTTTTTCATTGTTATCTATTCTAGATAGATTGAACTCATTGGAAATCCTCGTATTGTAGTATAAAATTGTAATAAAGGTATAAAATTCATTCAGCTGTTACTGATATATAACATACATATGTATATGTATATACATAATACATATACCACGTACCTACCATAGGTAGGCTTAAGCAGGATACTACAGTACCTCTAACAGAAACCATATTTTTCAAAAATGTATGCATCTTTTGTTTTCTAATAGCGATATTGATTGCAGAAAGTCAACATGTCTGAAAGAGATTAATTTATAAAGACTATACTACTATACTACTATTACTATACTACTACTATACTCCTACTACTATACTACTACTACTACTATACTACTACTATATACTACTACTAGATCAAAATCAGCGGAAAGTGGAAAGAGAATTTTAAGCACTTTAAAATATTTCATCTTTGTGGTCACATCTAAAGAAGGAACATGGACTCTTAAGTTAATGTTTTTCAGACCAGATACAACATAAGGGTTGTAGAATTCACATAGAAATTGAAACCCTAATGGTAAAAGGCATGTTGCAGGCCGTCATTGGCACTACATCAGACACCGACTCATCTACTACTATATTTTATTGCAAATGTATGATCACTTAATCATTCATAAGCTCTTTTTTAAACATAACAGCATCGTAATGTAAATTAAACTCTGTTATTGTTTTTCGATTATTTATTACAATATATCCAATCAATACATTTGCATTTTAAATTCAAATACGTCAGACATTTTATATTAATTTTTATGTATAAACAAAATGACTTTGTTATGGTGACATGGGTAATGGGTATGTCTGGCTGGTTGCTGCGCAGGTCGCGGTTACTCCTGGGCAATTATATTTACTAAAAATGCTTTATTTTTACTCTAGTTAAGACAAAATATTATATTCATTTATTTGAATTTCCAACTGACGCTATGTAGAGACTAAATTGCTATCTATCTGCTAAAAACTTTTCATGCTCTAACACACAATTCTTAAAATCTATATAAGATTGTATTGTTTAAATCATGATATGAATTCATCCCTTTTTCTCACTACTGGGCAAGGGCTTCCCATCACGATGAGGATCAGGCCATGGTCCACGACGCTAGCCAAGTACGCGTTGGCAGAATTCACAAGTCTTTCGAAAATATAATTTAATCATTTTATGTTCACTTACTTCAATTTTAACGGAACAATGCTTACATAATATTTATTCAAGTTATATGCAAAAGGTCGTCACAATATATATGTGATGGGAATTTTTATTTCTTCCTGTATTATTATCGTATATGGACTCTACCTCTTGAGACTATCGGATCCGGTAAGACAGTGACCAGACAATAGGTACAAGTAAGTAGATATTACGCAAGTGGTTACTGTTAAATACGCACTACACTTCACTTTTGGACTATTTCAATATTAAATACATAGTGTAACTTACGAGTGTAAATAATCATTATAAAGTAAGTAAATGGGTAAGTCACTATATTTTGTATAGAAACTAAGTTATTACCGAAAGGAAAAATAAATATAGCTATAATGGAATGTACCATACTAGAAGTAGCATCATTTTTATGAGACAACCCTTAAAAAAAATGTACATTGGCTGAAAGTTTCAAAAGGTAATTTTTTTAGTTTTTAGTATAAGAAATTCAAAAAACCCAAAATCAGCCAAATCCATTCATTACAGCTGGGTTCCTAGGTATTAATCTAATTGCACTCAACTAACAAGGAATGAAATGATTACTGGCAATATGAATTAGTAACTAAATTTATGAATTACTCGTGATAAAAAGTCTAAAACGTACTACATTTTAACTTCTGGGCTATTTCCAAAGTAGACATAGTCAAAGCTAACATGTAATGGCTTCCTGTCCAGTTTCGGCACAGACAATTCAATAGGTTGAATTGTTTATGAGTTTCGGCAACGATTGTGTCTCGCTGACAATGAGACTAGCCATGTGCACAGGAGATGTTATGGTGCCCAAGTGTGTGCACAAACATAACTACATTCTCTATTCAGATAGGCATGGTGGTGTACCACCGCTTACAACTCTAGCCTGCTATTGAAATTTCTAAATAGAAAAACTCAAGAATTAAATTTGACCGACTTGAGAATCGAACCCGTGACCTGAGTCAATAGAAAAACGAAGCAATTGAACTGTCAAATCAGTCTATGGTGTTCATAATACATATAATACGTTTATCCTGCAAGAACTAAGGCGAAATGTTCAAAGCTGTTTCTATTTTGACTAACATATGATATGGTATGGAAGCGCGCTGTGATTACATCATTAACATTAATCATCATTATTTTAATTAGATATTCTCGTGTTTAATTTTAAATGTAAATGGTTTTTAATAACGATATAATAATTATATCCCTATAGATGAAAAGCAGACCATCATATTATATTCTGACATACTAACAATTTAATCGAATCGAATATAACTCAATTAGCCTAGTTTCATTTGGAACGGAATACTAAAGCGAAGGAATTTAAAATGCCGGATGAACCGTTACAAAAATGTTTGACCACTAACGATGCAAATTGAACGTTACTCGCGCTTGTTTCAACCAAACTTTACTAATTACGGTTTTTAAGACTTAGTATAAATCAAAATCAACATTTCTATTTAGTGAAGAAATAATACTCTCGACTGTTGTTTGAATGCCTTTACATTGCAAGCAACTGTAATTATTTTTGTATGAACGAGCAGGAGTGTTAGCTTTAGTATAGTTAAAGTTTATATTGGGAAAGATACTGCAGAAATCAAAAATGTATTGACTTGCTTTTGCCTACGGCTCCGCTCGCTTAATTATTTTATGTATAATTACTCTACTTCTAAAAGTAGAAGTGTTATGTTAGATATACATAGGTGTAACTTAATTCATTTTACTACATCATAAGAGAAGATAGATTGTTCATTTATCTGCAGATACTAATCATTGGAACTACGGGTTCTATTTACAAAAACCTTTCTACATTTTATAAAATACTAGCGACTCGCCCTCACTTCACTCGGGTTCGTCACTGGCTTTCTTCCGCATACAAACTTTCATCCCCATTCGCACCCCCTTAAGGAATGATTTCCGGGATAAAAACTATTTCGCTCACTGACTTTTCATATCATGAGATTAAAAAAATAATTTAGTATTTTTTTTTCTTTTAATTTTCTTCTTTACAAAGCTTGTCGTGATAATAACAAACACAAAAAAAAGAATTATCCAATATGGTGCAGTCGATCGGAAGTTATGCGCGTACATACATTTCGATAATTCATTTTTATTTATATAGATTTACTTAGAATGGTTGATTATATAACTTTGACAACAGAACCTCAATAACGCTCAAACTTAATGAGTTGTAATCGATTTTTGAAAACGGTGCGACAATTGGTACTTAATTGTTAGAGTAAAAACACGTTTCAATATCCTGTAATCCACCATTAAACTAGTCTTGCCTAATTTGTTGTTTTTTATATGCTTTCTATAGAGTTCACCGTTACAAGTAAAGACCGTTACAAAATTATTGACCAGTAGATGATTTAAGATTGTAATAAAGTTAAGGTTATCGTGTTAAATATCAAATTAACTAAATAATCTGATAAAACCACTACCATTTTCATTAAAAATATAAAAATCTTAGCTCTTCTAAGATATAATTAGAAATTTTAATGAGAATAAAAAACTCACCGATAACTTAAAGGTGCTCGCAAATTAATAGACGAGATTCTGGATACAGGTTGCCGACGTTTATCTCCTTCATGCCAACTCCCGTAACTACGAGCGTACGTCACTACACCACACTCTTCACTCGCGTTCACAAAATCCACTGTCATGTCCACATTATCAAAATCAAACGTATCATTTGACCAAGTTTCATTTAATAACTTATCAAAATCAAAGGAACTGTTCACATTTTGTGTTTGTAAGGAAGCATTTTCAAAACTGGAATGATTAGTTAACTCATACACGCCGTTGTGTTTTGGACTAGAATAAACGTATACGCGATCGAGTTCTGAATCGTTTTCGTTGTGTATCAGTTTGGCGTGAGTGGGAGTTTCGTTCGAGGTACGATGGTAGTCGTCGGTGGAGGTGTACCATGCTTCTAGAACCGCGATATGAGTGTCGAGCTCTCGACAGGTCAGTCGGAACTCGAAGTTGTGACATCGCTGTTCTTCTACAATTTCTGGAAAGAAATTAATATGTTTAAGTATGTAACTACTTAAAATAATTTATCCCAACATTTCATACTTTAATTTAAAGAGTTGAAACAAAAATAATGTTAGTAAGCCTAAAAATATCTGAAGACTAAGTAAAAATTTATTGAAATCAAACATGATTGACTTCATAAACATACTTTTAAAAAGTCATTTCTAGTAGTTTCTTATTGAAAAAATTAATATAATTTATAGAATATTATAACATAAATACCTTTTACGTAAACTAAATATAACTAACTCATCGTCTTAATATTAATATAATCTTATTGACTTCAAGCACATAGCGCCTAGAAAGCAATGTCGTCTTAAAGAATCTTTATAATTTTTTTCTGTCATCAATATATATATACTACTTCAATAGGCACATGTTTTACAATTCGTTTTTGACGGAAATTAATTCGATCATAAGAACATATACATGCATATAACATAAAAAAATAGAGCAAACAATATTCTATGGTATCTAAAAGACTTTACGTCTTTTCTACAAAAAAAGGGCTTCCAAACAAGATTGAAAGACGATATCCTCTTAACTCTAGAGTCATATTGAACCAGAGTTGCAGAAGTCAGAGTACAACGGAGAGAAAGAAGACATACCACAAAAGAGACAGTAAGAAGAACTGCGGGTCTTATAATATTCTTTAGTTCAATTTAAACATATTTTCAAACAATGTAGTCAAGCTTTGGCAAATAAATGTCTTTATATCTATACTAATATTATAAAGCTGAAGAGTTTGTTTGTTTTTTGTTTGGTTGAACGCGGTAATCTCAGAAATTACTAATCCGATTTGAAAAATTCTTTTTGCATTAGATAGCCCGTTAACTGAGGAAGGCTATAGACTATATATCATCCCGGAAAATGTACGGTTCCCGTGGGAAATTTGTTTTTGTCTAGGGATGAACCCGAAGCGAAGCGAGGGTGAGTCGCTAGTTGGATCATAAAGTCAAACAACATCATGAGCAGCAGTCACTAAGATAAGTGACTGTCTCGTGACCTAACAAGTAATCGCTGTACCTGCTTCGGATTCAATATAAACAAAAAAGTATACAATACATGTAAATGTAGGTAACCCTCGTAAATTCAAACATATAGACTCAAATTATATGTGTTATACTAAACATAATATAAATTATTAATTATATTAAAATAGGATTTATATGTATTACCTGTAATAAATCAAATAATTAATTATTTATATTATTTTTAGTATAACGTATGTTATGTCTTGCACGCCACCTATTCTATCTCCATCATATTAAATAAAAAGACAAATATGAGCTGTATTTTAATAGTTTCTACGTGACATTGGCGAAGTAATCTGTGCTCAACTGGCGCGCTTTGAAGCCATTACCAAGAGAATTGAATTGAATTGTATTTTAATTGTTTTTCCGCGGCTCCGTGAAATACATTATTTTATTACTGATAGCCTATGTATAACCTATATGACCGTAAATTTTCATCAAAATCCGTTCAGTAGATTTTACATGAAAGAATAACAAACATACATCAATAAATACCAGCAAACTTACGCATTTATAATATCACTGCTATCAGGATGATCATTTGCCAAAGGCTAAAATTTAAAAAAAAAGTAAAGTAAATTAAATGTGTTTTATTTCCAGTTTTAAAGTGAAATGCTAATACGAGCGATTGTATATGGTAATTTACATGTACCATAAAAATGGTTGACCCAATTTTTTGCTGTTCATTAGTTATAAAATATTCTAAGAGGTCGCATATCAAAGACAAGACTGAATAAGTTTTATTGCTATCGACATGCATATTTTTAATAGCTACGACAAATATCATGTGGTGGACGTATCTTTAGTGTGGCTCTTCTCGTTTTACAAGTTTAGAATCAACAGATGAATTCTATCATAGTACAAATAAAGATCTAGAATTTATAGTTAAAATTTCTCAGGCAAATTAGTCATCTGGAAAATCTTATTTAAATAGACATTATTATTGATACAGAGGCTGAATCTATAGTTTTTGGAATTTTTGTCTGTCTGTCTGTCTGTTACCGCATCACGGAAAAACCACTGAAGGATTTTAGTATAATGAGAGCTGGTTATCCGGGTCAACATGTAGGATACTTTTTACTGCGGGAAAATATTTCATCTCTGAGAAAGCTATACTAAACCTTAAAACGTAAGTAGGGACGAACCCGAGCAGAGTGATGATGAGTCGCTAGTTTATAATATTAACATAAAGAAACAATGTGTAAGTAACAAGATGATAAAAGCTCCAACAGTAAAATCTATAAGTATAAAGTGACTGGACCAGACCTGCCTGGACCTAGCTGCAATTTTGACAGCTTATTTCTATGATAATCCCTAAAGAGATGAGAAGGGTCGGCATAATTAGTGATAGAAGACTTTTTTTTTTTTGGGTAACATAAGATAGTCTACTAGTAATAAATAAATGTAGAATACAATTTTATTCCAGAATAGCTGAAAAGATTTCATGTCACTTTCACTCAAGTGATAATAGTCTAGTCTTTTAAAAAAAAAAACATAACTTTCATTTTTTAAATTACTTCACTTCGGATGTAGTTGCGTGTATAAGCTGCTCAATATTTTCCTATTATAAATTAGTAAATCTATTTTCAATAAATGTATTATAGGTAGGTACCTTAATAGGTAGGTACCTATACATATAATAAGATTATAACTGAGCCAAATCTGTACATTAAATATTTTTTGGAAAATCTCATTGCAATAGTCATTCTTATTGATACAAAGGCCGAATCTATAGTTTTTAGAATTTTTGTTTGTCTATCTGAAAACGTATCACGAAAAAACTACTGGACAGATTTTGATGAAATTTGGTATGATAACAGCAGATTATCTGGTTCAACATATAGGATCAAAAGTATCGTATACCTACTGCTGAAAAATACTTTTTACTGCGGCAAAATATCTCATCTCTGAGAAATCTATACTACGAGTAACTTATAAATTTCAAATAATAAACCTAAAAGTAAAATGAACTTTTAATATAATTTTAATTTGCAACTTGATAACTATTTGCACGATCCCAAAACCGATAATTAAAAAACTTTCGCCCTGTCTATAAAATTTAACAGGACTATAACTTGATAACAAAAAGCTAACAAGACGTTTATATTAAATTATTTTTTTCAAAACTTCGAAATTCTCCATTTTAATAAAATACTTAAAACAATAATTAATTATTATAAGACCAAAGTATTCTATAAAATAAGCAGTAAAATGAAACTCTTTTGAGGACCTTTGTATCCTGAATAATTCAACACGACTTTCCCGGGACCATTTTTTTCCTGCATACTAAATTCGTTCAAATATGTAAAGGGGTTGGTTGCTTATTCGAATGAATAAATTCTATTATTTTTAAATACTTAGAATTTTATCCTTCCCTTTCTATAAGATTTGATTAAAAATATCTTATAAACATAATATTCTTTAACATATTATCCTGTTTTTGCTAGAAGATGCATTTTCTTCTGTACATGTCTGGACAAACACATTAATCCCGTGTAGAAATCAAAACTGCGATCGAAACTATATATATATAACGTATCGATACTTCAACTTAAGCTACACTTTAAGGAGTTCAAGATAATTTTAATACGCTTTTGCAATTGAACACATGTAATTATAAATGAAATGGATGCTATTCAAAGTCTTAAAGGTCCAGCAAACAAATGACCAAAATTTCAACCCCCCAACATTATCTGATATACTTATCTCTCTTTAGAAACTCCGTTCATTTGTAAAGCTACGGGTATAATAAGGTTGCCGTACCCAACAAATCTTGTGGATTAGAGAAATAATTTAATGAAGTCGTTGGCTTAATTCGGATATGAAATTCGGCTTAACGTTTTTCTCTGGGATTTTTATTCTACATGTTTCTTTTAATTAGATTTTTGCTAATTAAAAACTACTTTGACATATTTTTTCTTCGCTCTACGAAGTACGTACGTAACTAAGAGAAATTACCACTTAAAATGGCACAAGTTTTCGTAGTGTGTTCTTTTCAAAGAAAAACAAATATAAAATTAATCTCAACACTCAATCGCATCAGTGAAATTAGCACCAGCGGTATTTGTGAAGCAGATAAAAGTTTAGCTCGGTCTCGCTTGCCATATTTTATTATATTCATTCCACTTATAATAGAATTAAAACCGATATTGACCATATGTAGAACTTTGATCATTACTGGATAATATGATTATTGCTAGGTAATCATTAAAAAAATAAAACAAATAAAATGCTTGCATAAAAATAAAATTATTTATAATGTTCTCCTGACTGATTACCTACTGTCATAATAGACAAGGCTTCTTAGTATAGTGTCTAAGCATACAAGGATTTTCTCTATTTCCTCACTGTTATAGTCTAAATATCTGCAATTTGACACGAGAATAGATTACGTATAACTTATAAGACCAAAAACTTTATATTATGTTCTCTAATGTTTGTGACTCTAATACGGCTAATTTCCAAACTCTAGGCTATAACTAGGAATGTCCTGTACCCAATTGTAAAGAAAACCACCAGTGTACACTTCAAACGTATAATAATTATTGACTTTCATATAAGAATTACAACACACTGCATATATCACTGCTTTATACTAGAATTTACACAACACTGTTTCAGCATAATTACACAGTAACTCTTCCTGAACAAGAATCAATCCCAATCATAGAAAGCACTCTTTATATATTAATTTTAATTTCAATCAACCCACCTTTTTAATAATTTTAATGTAACTTCAACTACTTCCGGCGTAATCTTTAAATCATAATAATCAATTAATGTATTTAATTTATAAAAGCATACTTAAAATATAAAACATAATTTCATTGAAACTTTAGTTAATTACAAGAAATATAGGTTACTTTAAATATGTCTAACAATATTAGCACTAAAATTAATGAATCATAACACTCGGCCATCGACATGCGTGCTATCTCCGGAGCACGCAAATCTCACAACACTCGGCGTAAGGTATGTTTATGATTCTCTGTTATAATTTCAAAACAATATTAATAATTACAGCATGTAATACAAGCAAAAAAGAATATCGTTATATATAAACTTTAATATAAACCAGATTATACTACACTAGATTAAACTTAAATACTTTTATTTTTCAGTATCACTGTTCTCCGAGCTTGAGGAGCTGTATTCAGAACCAGAAGATTTGTCTAACTATTGCCTGAACATGAATCCAAGGCTGCATTTCATCTACTTAATGCGAAACGCTTTCATATTCCATGGTACTAAAACCGGGAGCATAGTTAGAGATTTTATATGGAACAATAAATAACTTCCCTTCATCTATCATTTTAAATAATATAACGAATACTATTGTTTTATTGCCACTTATTAATATCGCTAATAAATTCTGCATCGATTTAGTTAATCCTAATATTAACTTAGTTTAAATGGAATGAAATGAAATAAACTTAATTCAAATAGACTTGATTCAAAAGCATTTAATGTAAGCATCAGTGAAGTCTGTCCGTGAGGAATCTACCACCGGCTCAGAAGCCGGCAAGATACTCAACAGTTGCTCTTTTAAATATCGAAATTACATTTATTTTATTAATATATCATGTAGATAGCCCGCATATGAGTCAATAATACTCAATTCCACACATTTTCATCAGCAAGAAACTCTTGAACCGTGTAATATGCTTTGCCCAATAAAACATTTTTAATTTTATCCTTAAATATTTGAAAAGATAAATCTAGGACATTTTGTGGAATCTTATTATATCTGCGTATACTCAGGCCCACGAAGGATTTATTCACCTTTTGGAGCCGAAGTCTAGGTTTAACAAGCTTATTTTTATTCCTAGTGTTTCTTGTGTGTCTATCTTTAGATTTTTGCGAACAAATAATATGTTAAACTGGCTTACACGGAGTCGTAAGATTGTACATAATAAAATATTATACATAATTGAGAATCATAAATTATAATAATATTTTAATTAAAAGTCATTGATAAATTTATATAATTAATGGGAGATAATTTGACTACTTTTAAATTAATATGGAATGTCTATTGATTTTGCTTTTAAATTATATTGATGTTAAAAAGTTAATATCTTAAAATTAAACTTATTTTCGAATTACTAATTTTGTAATAAATTCCATAAAAAAAAGTAAATCAAATAGTAAGACATTAATAATTCTCAAGTTATATTATTGCATTTAAAAATTCTGAAATACGGTTGTGCTATTTAATAAAAACTTCCGGCTGATTCATATAAAAAGCAAAAGATAACCGTTGGAGGGGAGTTTTTGGGGAAGACGTTCATTACGACAGACCAGATAAGTATTAGTTGTGAAAATAATACTAAATTTATGTTGGCAAACTTATTGATCAAAATAGTGTTGAACTTATGTGTAAATAGTGGAAAATAAAGCGCTTTCCTGTGATTAGTTAATAGTAGTGACATAAAGTAATCGTTAAAATGACATTGAATTTTGTTGTAGTAAAGGGAAATACGACAGTTGAAATAACATTATAAAACGTTTAAAGTAAAAGAGTGATAAAATAAAGCTTATTATATTGATTTACTGTGTTCTTATTTTCCTCGTCTTGAAATTATAATGGTTATTAATACAATTGTTTAACAAATATATTACACAGTATAATTGCGAACCACGAGCTCTTAGATCATAAATAGCCCGTACTGCTCTTTTTTTTTTTTTAGAATAAATACCGAATTAATTTGCGCGGCACTGCCCCAAAGAAGTATTCCGTACGATAAAATACTATGAAAATAACTAAAATATACAAGTCGGGCAGTGTTAATATCCGTTAAGTTTTTTTTTTTTAATTTTCCTAACTGCATTAATTATATAACTTAAATTAATTATATAACTTAAATTAATTATATAACTACCAAAGCCTCTAATGACGGGCAGATATTCATTATTTTTTTAAGGTCCAGCACATTAGCCATAGAATATTTTATGATACCAAAATTTATAAATGCACTCAAAAACTTGACATTAATTTAATATACCACACACATTTTTAATTTTAATAAGTAAATATACTTTTCGCTTTAGATGCAATTTACCTACACACAATTACGTTGTTATGTCCTATTCTACTTACATTTCACAATAGGTTTTGTATAATTATTATATGTATGACCTAGTTCTTGATAATTAAAACACGTGAAGTTATTTTGTCTATTTGTATTACCTGGTAAAATTTTATGACCATTTCTAAAATCTCGTTTCATAAAGGTATTACTATATCTGGTTAAACTGTGGTGAAGCTAAATAACAAGTCTTCTGGTTCACTACATTTAAGAGCTTGAGGTCTATTACGTACAGAGTTATTAGTTATTCCGAAAATAATACAATCAACTGCCTTTCGTCCAGCAATATCATATCTACTTAATAATGAAAGTTTATCATAAAAATATTCTCAAGTTTTTACCTTTCGGGAATGCCTTTCTAATTTTAACTAACTTTTGAGCTTTGTTAAAGATTCATATAATTGAAAGAATAACTTAATTTCTATCTCATTCATAAATTACGGCACATTCGTTAACTTTCTTTAGCCATCGCTCAACATTTTGTAATCTATTATCTTGATGAAATTCCGGAACTACATAGTAGAGTTCCTAGTCTTACTTGCATTATCTCGAAGCGCTGCTATAAATTTCTTCAGGTCTTCGGTTGTTAGGTAATCGGATAATCGTTTAATTTTAGCTGGTACTTTAGCATCACCAGAAGATGACCTCCTTTGACGTCGATTGGGCCTTTCTGGAGTAAAGCCCTCTGATCCATCTCCGTCACATGGGGCATAACTGAAGCACTTCCAATCGAGTCCAGTGATCCAACATAGACCACTCAATCCAGTGATCAAACATAGACCACTCATTCCAGTGATCAAACATAGACCACTCAATCCAGTGATCAAACATAGACCACTCAATCCAGTGATCAAACATAGACCACTCAATCCAGTGATCAAACATAGACCACTCAATCCAGTGATCAAACATAGACCACTCAATCCAGCGATCAAACATAGATCACTCATTCCAGCGATCAGACATAGATCACTCATTCCAGTGATCAAACATAGACCACTCAATCCAGTGATCAAACATAGACCACTCAATCCAGTGATCAAACATAGACCACTCAATCCAGTGATCAAACATATACCACTCAATCCAGTGATCAAACATAGATCACTCATTCCAGCGATCAGACATAGATCACTCATTCCAGTGATCAAACATAGACCACTCAATCCAGTGATCAAACATAGACCACTCAATCCAGTGATCAATCATAGACCACTCAATCCAGCGATCAAACATAGATCACTCATTCCAGCGATCAAACCCATCTATCAATCTAGCGGCCACCAGCCTAGCTCTTTCGGCATTTAATATAAACCATGTATTAAAAAACCCGATAAACAACACATGGCTCACTCCTATCGGATCAGTCCAGATGCAATACCCATTACAATTGATTCATAAGTTTTTAACCACCATCATCATCATACTTATATTCATTATGTGAAATATAATAAACGTTTCCAACCGTAACTACGTATTAACGTTCAGCTCAGACATGAGACATTTTTTTGCAGTTAAAAGTTCAAATTCAAATACAAGTTATAACATAATAGATTTAAATATTAATATTAACAATGTCCAGCCAAGCTCAGCCTTAGAGCATGGAACAATACGATTTAATAACAATTCATAAATACAATATACTCAAAATTACATGTTAGACTTTATCCAAAACATAATCATTAATAGAATAATAAGTCTTTTCTAATAAAAATTTCTTCAATCTTCGATTAAATATATTAATTTCATTAACCTCCAGAATACATTTAAGTAAATGATTATATAAAAGTGGCCCAGTACAGAAAATACTCTTCGAGAAAAGGTCAGTCTCACATCGAGGGTGGCGAAGTAAGGCCCCCATGTCTTACACCATTACAATTTTCAAATAAATATTGATTTCTAACATAAATAATAGTCTCACAAATGCACACACTTGGTAACGTCATTATATTATAATTTCCAAATATATAGTTTGCATCTTTCTATTATTCGCAAATTAAATATTGCTCGGATACATTTGCTTCGAATGCTAATTTATCTACCGAATTACCCCAAAAAATAATACAACACCTTAACAAAAACGCAACATAAGCATGATACACAGTTATTAAGGTGGAAACATTGACCGTTTTGGCAAACACGTGGAGCGCAAAAGAAAATTTTCGTAATTTTATGCTTACCTCCTCAATATGCTTTTTCCAATTTAAATTATTACCAATATTGAGACCTAAAAATTTTGTTACATCCACCTTTTTTATTTCCTTACCCTCAAAATTGATATCCAAAGCATTTAACTTATTTTTCCTGTTTTTAAAGAACATTAAATTAGTTTTATCCAAATTGTTCATGAGCTCTAAAACATTTCCTGTAACACCATAGTGAAAAAGTTTATTTAATCAACATAATCAAAAGCCTCCTTTAAGTAAATAAAGCACACACAGGAACTTTCATTTAAATTAGACATAACTTAAGAAAGCTATAGACAGCCATTTTTATACTTTTGTTTTTACGAAAACCAAATTGATCCTTTGTAAATAATTATTCCTTTCGAAGAAATCATTCAATGCATTATAAATTATTTTCTCAAAAACTTTACTTAAAATAGGAACAAGCAAGTGTCCTTCATATTGACCCGGACAACCAGCCATCATCATACCAAATTTCATCAAAATCTGTACAGTGGTCTTCGTGATGCGGTAACAGATAGACAGACAAAAAATCCAAAAACTATAGATTTGGCTTCTGTATCGATAAAAAAAAGTACTTCAATAAGATTTTCCAAAAAAAGAAATATTTAATTTACAGACTCGGATTAGCTACAATCTTATTACATGTATAGATGTATATAAATATATAAAAAAAATAAAATAAAAATTAAATGAATTAATAAATCAAATAATTGTGGGTATCATAATAAATACATGAATACAACTGGAATGAGTCTCACGTTATCGTGTAATCTACGTGTTACATTACCAGGGAGTAGCCCTGACCACACACAACACGTATTGTATTAAAAGACGTAACATAGTATCCTCTCATGTATACCTCACAATGATACTCACGTAAAAAATAAATAAAATAAAAATGCATCATTAACATAAATATACTCTGTAGTTCATTTTTCATAATAAAATAATTAAGTGCCACACAGTAGGTTATATATAGTAATTGGTTATAGACAGAAACGTGTTGGATGCTATCGGAGAGTAGCCCCGATCACGCACCGACACTTCCTGCACTATGTCCATATTATGCTATAATGTAGAAATACTACCAGGGAGTTGCCCTGGCCAAGCATTCTCGCACATTAAAACACAATTTACGCATAACATCGTCAGAGAGTTGCCCTGACCAGACATTTTACGCAACTACCGTCCTGAATGACGCTTAAAAATTTCACGTGGGCGTAAATTATAATTATTAAAAAAATATAAATTATATATATAAATTATTCTTCAATAAAATTAAAAATATAACATAATAAAATAATTGTCAAAGACATTAACATTCCTGTTTCCTTTTTTTCTTGGGTTGTGTTCCCACTTCAGAGTGTAAAGAAAACCACCAGTGTACACTTCAAACGTATAATAATTATTGACTTTCATATAAGAATTACAACACACTGCATATATCACTGCTTTATACTAGAATTTACACAACACTGTTTCAGCATAATTACACAGTAACTCTTCCTGAACAAGAATCAATCCCAATCATAGAAAGCACTCTTTATATATTAATTTTAATTTCAATCAACCCACCTTTTTAATAATTTTAATGTAACTTCAACTACTTCCGGCGTAATCTTTAAATCATAATAATCAATTAATGTATTTAATTTATAAAAGCATACTTAAAATATAAAACATAATTTCATTGAAACTTTAGTTAATTACAAGAAATATAGGTTACTTTAAATATGTCTAACAATATTAGCACTAAAATTAATGAATCATAACACAATAAGTTTTTTCCCGAAACTCGAACCCAGAAACTCATATTCTTTAGGCGTATGAGCTAACTTTTACTTATTACAACAAGTCCGTCTAAAAATAAGTAAAAGTAATAATAAAACAAGCAGAAGGGTAGAACGGAAACCTTTTCACTTCCAAAAAGATACGACTTGTTTTTCTCTTTACCAAATCAAACATCGCAATAATCTAGAAAAATATTTGTCTTATTCAGTAATCAAAATTTGTTATGCTAGAATGTTTATACTGGAACTAGATATTAGTTATAATTGAATAATATGAATACATACACAATTTAGACCCAGATTCCAAAAAGGTGTAGTATATTTACTCAATGACATTAGTAGTATACAGATAAAATAGAAAATCGTTTATCACTCATGGTCATATTTACTAGACAATTTTTTGGTCGTATTTATTAATAGTACCTAGGCGATCGAATATTCCACGGCGTTTCTTTTTGGTTTTTTTTTCTTCGCAAAAGACAAAAATTGGGGTTTTTATAGTTTTAATTTTTTTTAGTTTAATTTAACAGAAAACACACCTATATAAATTAATTTAAAAAGCAAAGCTTTATCTAAATATAAATGTTGATCCAAGTCGTTAGAGCATTTCCGAGATACACGAAATAAATTTCTACTAGAATTACACATTTAATACTATAAGATTACCAACATAAAGTAAATAGCCAATTACCAACATAACGATCATTTAAAACATAAAAGCTCAGAGGCAATCATATATGGACATTAGCCAGTTCCCAGTAGCAGTAACTGTATGATATCGAACAAGTTAGGGGCACTCATCCACACAGCAGACTAATGCAATTTGGTCCAACACTGCCAAATGCGCACTGCATCCACCCTCTATATTACATCCTTGTCTTTCTCACACATAATCATAAGTACATCTCTTTTTCACGTAAGCTTACCCCTTACGCGTCTAATTTTCATCAAGCGTTACTATAGCAACCCAAAACAACGTTATTACCAAACAAACCAGTAGTAATTGACCTTCCGTGCTTCAGTAAATTTGTGCAAGAGGAAGAAGAAATTTTACATATTGAAGATCTTTTAACATTGGGCAAATTTAATACAGGATCGAACCGACAAGTCTTTTTTGATTACTGCAAATTAAACGTTAAATAGATGGACTAAAGGGCAATTTTGTTTTAATTAACTAAAGGAAAAGGGCGAGTTGCCCTAAGCACTGGGGAAATTTGTTTCACTTGTAGTAAACGTCTTCATTGATTTGATATTTTAAGTGTGGACGGTGATTTAAATATCCTTTTAACAACTTTTCAATAATTTAATATAATAATTAAATCATAATCAGTAAATAAAGAAAAATGTATATAGTAATTTTCTATAGCCTTTGCAAATAATATGAAAATCATTATAAATAAAAGTATTTTACCATGTTTTTATGAAGTATTAGAAAAATCAGAAACCATGTTCATTTAAAATTTCAAATGTCGCGTAAATCTAAGAAAATATTAGTATGAAAAGCAGTTCAAAATCTAAAATTTTCTCTCATAAAGGGTTGAAGCACGTTCCACAGGCGTCATCAGACAAATTGGTTCGTTTCCCCTCTATAGCGGGATAAAAGTGAGAAAGGTAAAGTGTTCCGAATATCGCCATGAATCCATGCAGTATGAAGACATTTGCTGCACTTCACACACAATAGACACAACCATCCTAGGTAGGGAGAATCAATTCTGTGTAAAACATAAGCTGTAGGGTGGGACCCCAGACTAGGGTATGTTAACAGATTGCTTGTGCCCATTGATAAATGGCAAAACCATTATTTTCGACTATTCTTGTGAATACATGAATTTAAATCGGTATACTACTATAAATGTGAATGTTTATAGTGTGTGTGTTTGCCTGTGTGCTAGTTACTCCTTCACACTGAAATGGCTCGACGGATTTGGATAAAATTTAGGGCACAGATAGGCTATGATCTGGAATAACACACAGGTACCTAGGAACGCACCCGGGCGAAGCATAATTCTACTTTAATACTAAATATATTGATTACTCATTCAAAACTATATAAGATGGTGAGTTTAAATTTATCTATAGCTTCTATGGTACTTTTTTTAGTAAGAACTACTTGAAGTAACAGATTTGCGTCACAGATAGACGCAATTGTGACGTTGTTATTACAATATTGCATTAGCAGGTTTCGTAAAAGAGAAATTATTTATATTGGAAATCAGTATCTGTAATATTTTTTGTTTTAGTAAATAAAATGGTATCAATTTCTTACGATTACGATTACTATAAACCACTATTCAGCATATCCTATCATGGTTAGCATGTACGGCTGCACACCCAGAGGTCCTGGGTTCGAGTTCCGGGTCGGGCCAAGTTTAGTTATTAAGTCTTTCTGTTTAGTAAGCCTCAGTAACTTCCCAAAAGTTGTCGGTGTTCAAGGATCTTCCTATTAAACTGTAGCAACGCTATGTGCACAATCACTAGTTTAAAAATATATTGCAACGATGACTAATTATTAGAAAATCATAATATTCCATAATCTATACATATAATAAAATTGTAACTAAGCCGAATCTGTACATTAAATATTTTATGTAAAATCTTATTGAAATAGATATTATTATCGATACAGAGGCGGAATCTATAGTTTTTAGAATTTTTGTCTGTCTGTCTGTTACTGCATCACGGAAAAACCACTGGAGGGATTTTGATGAAATTTGGTATGATGATAGCTGGTTATCCGAGTCAACATATAGGATACGTTTTACTGAAAGAAAATATC
This sequence comes from Argynnis bischoffii washingtonia, assembly GCA_033884665.1. Lineage (NCBI taxonomy): Eukaryota > Metazoa > Arthropoda > Insecta > Lepidoptera > Nymphalidae > Argynnis > Argynnis bischoffii. The sequence goes on along the minus strand of CM066609.1, from coordinate 13,962,368 downwards.
ACATCTCTGAGAAATGTATACTAAACTTTAAAACATAAGTAGGTACGAACCCGAGCGGAGCGAGGATGAGTCGCTAGTATATAATAAGAAAGTAAAAGGAAATAACTCTATTATAAAATGAATCAGTATTAGAGAAGCAATGGTATAGGTATACATCGTGTCGTTCCAAGTAATGGGCACGGGACAAAACATGACCCACTTCTCTCAAATCCCTGATAAGCACGAACTTTTGCTACTGTGATATGTAAGTATCCTTTAAGCTTTTCAGTTTAGTTATTTATTTAAAGGACCTAAAAGTACACTTTTACCTCCATATTTACTGGTTTGAAAACAGTTTGAGTTAAACAGAATATTTATGTATACTAGATAGCTTCAGAATTATACTAAGCATTGTTTGAAGCATACAGCTACTGTCTGATATAGTGAGTTCGATTCCTGCTTGCAGCCAAATATTTATTCTGGTATAAATTAACCCGTTATCTATTTATGCGAGCAAAGCTGCATGCAAATGATAGTAATTAAAATATTAATAAACAACATGAAATCTAAACATACGCTAAAATAAAACATTTTTAATTTTGCAACTCTATCATAGAATGCTAAGATCAAAATAACAACGCGAAATCGTAAATATTCCAACTCTAATTATTTCTACTAAGTGCATCGCTATTTCAGTAAAAATACAAAAAAAACTTGTATTTTCGTAGTATTGGTGGCTTAATGCATGTTCCATTATTAAGGCGAGTGCAGATTTACTGAAGATGTGATTGCTTAATATTTAATATCTTCCCTCACTGAAGGGGCATTTCGAGACCTACAGTGAGTTTGAGAAATTGAAATCAACACTAAGACGGTAACTTGGAAAAAGTAATGCATAAAATAGTATTTACTAACGTAGTATGTTTAGTTGTAAACTGCATCGGAGGTATAGTAGCTGGCATGTACGGCTGCACATCCGGAGGTCCTGGGTTCGAGTCCCGAGTCGGGCCAAATTCTTTCTGTTTAGTAAGCCTCAGTCAGCGGAGTTGTGAAGTCGGCGGTGTTTCATCCCCGTGCCTCAAAGAGCACGTAAAACCGTCGGTCCTGCACGTACTTTATACTGGTAATTTATAGTAATTACACTGATTTTACTAATACTTTGCAGTTAAAATTAAATAAAAATATTTTTTATAAAAAAATAATCTATGTTAAATAACAAAACCCCACAAAATTACATTCATAATTGCTTTTTCGATCCATTTCTATTTTTTTGTGTGTCTTTTATACATTTGTGTATCGCATGTAAAAATAAGTTTTCCTTATGCATAACTTGATAAAATTCCATTCTTAATTAGATGACTTTGAGCACGCGACTGTTTATAGCCAATTTGAAGCAAGAAAAATATATAAGTTCTTTTAATACTTAAGTATAATAAAATTAACTAATTTGATAATCAATACATATAATAAAATTGTAACTAAGCCGAATATGTATATTAAATATTTTTTTGTTAAATCTTATTGAAATAGCCATTATTATTGATACAAAGAATACAATTTTTGACTGTCTGTCAGTCTGTCTATCTGTTACCGTATCACAGAAAAACCACAGGAAGGATTTTGGATTTTAATATCTCATCTCTGAGAAATCTATACTAAACGTTAAAACGTAAGCAGGCACGAACCCGAGCGGAGCGAGGGTGAATCGCTAGTTTTAAATATATCTAAGATGATATTTGACAGATTTCAATCGCAGCTTATCTAACACTAAACAGGAGATCTTATAATGTGCAAGCAAACATCCACTTTGTATTACCCCACTGTTAGAGCCCAATAAGAATAGCAATCCCATTAATAAAGTATAAGGATCAAACAATAGAGAAACAAATCTCCTAATCGTACGTATTTTTTGTTGACAAAACGGTCCATTAACCCGACTCGAGTACAAAGCTCTATATTGCCCATATACGCAAACCTATACACTCACCAATGGAAGCCATATCTTTTTAGTCCTACAATAACTAGTCCTACAATAACTAGTCCTAGGAACGCATATACGAGTATGTATGTATGTAGCCCTTTTTAACGTCCCACTGCTGGGCACGGGCCTCCCTTCAATACGAGGAGAATCAAGCCATAGTCCACCACGCTGGCTAAATGCGGATTGGCGGACTTCACATGTCTTATGAAAACTTGCTAGGTTTTCTCAGACATGCAGGTTTCCTCACGATGTTTTCCTTCACCGTAAAACAAGTGGTAATCATGTTAGAAATGATTCGCACATAAAAATATTACTAGACCCGGAACTTCAACCCGTTTTACTCGGTTTCCCAAGCGAGCGCGTTACCACTGGGCTACCACTGCCCATGTACTGAGTATGTATATTGTATATACTTATTATTTCATTAAGAGCCATAAAATAATAAATCATCTATTCAAATATAAGCCCGACTTAAGATTGAGCTATCATGACATGTCTAAACACAGCTTTACATCATGCAGCAGTGATTAATGGTTCCCATCTCCATTTGTGGCTGAAGAAAAATTTATTCTCGATCTCGTTAGCTCCATCCATTTAAAACACAATTAAAATTGACGAATTTTTCAGTATAAAACGTAAATGTATTTTTATTTTGGAATGGATATTTTGGAATGACAGCAACAGCTTTTGTATACAGTTCAAAGTATAATTCTGATCGTGATTGATTAATCTTTTATTGCTTTATTGTTTATTAATAACTACATATATGTATATATTCTATATAAATATATACCTTTAATTTGTATGGATGTGCACTATTATTTAAAACTAGCTTAATTGCCCATACAAATTTTCATCCCCACTTTCACCCCCTTAAGGGATGATTTATGGAATAAAAAATATTCTATGTCCCTTCCAGGGTTTCAAACTATCTTCTTACGAAATTTCATCTAAATCGACTCAGTAGATGCAGAGATTACTCCCTATAACGTCACAAACTCTCAAAGTCACAAACTCACAAACTTTACCTCTTTATAATATTAGTATAGATAAGCGTGTCACTTGTATTTGTTCATTGAACTGGGTCTCATTCTTTGAGATATTTTTGATAATGAGTTTCATGAGGAAACCTGTATGTTAAAAAAAATTAACTAGTTTATGAATTCTTCTTTATGTGAAGAATAATTAATTTATATTAATTATGTAGTCGGTGTTAAAGTAATTATTATTAATGTTTATTTTTAAATAATTAAATTTAATAAATAAAATAATTAAATTAAATATAGTTAAGAAAATGGTAACGTTGAATAAGGTTTTAAACCTTAAAACCTTTAAACCTAAAGTTATAGCATAAAGCATAAGCTTTTCATGTCATTCATACTCGTATAACTATCATAAGAAAATAATAACAAACAGCACATACTGTCGAAGTATAATCTTAAACTTTAAACATTTACAACCTGACGAGAATCTAAGATAATTCCAAACACAATAATACCCAATTACATACAGAAAAGATTTTCCAACACACAGCATCCATTCAGATTATATTCAGCTTTACGTCATCACAGTATTTTCATTCCTTACAATCTTTTCACTTGAACTTTGCCTTTCAACCTTCAGAGGCGAGCATCGTTATGTCCAAATAGCCGTGGTTGGCTCTAATCCAGAACATCTTTGATACTTGTCCTATTTCATGAAACCCAGAAATGTCACTAATGAGTAATTTGCATAGGAAGAGGGCATCATTACCTCCATGATCGTTGATATTTGACAAATGATAAGAAATAAGCGGTGATTTAGTCAATTCAATTCTTTTGTTCAGTGGCGCCTTGAAGTCGTGTCGTTTGGGCACAATTTTCTTCGCCAATGTCTCATATAATGGAGAAGACACGATGTATAAAATGATCGGTAAAAAGGGAAAAAGGTGGTAGTTAATAAATAAACATGTTAATTTTTAGTGTGTGTATGTGTGTGTGTATACCTTCGTCACTGTCATGTAGAGTGGAGAAGTCACTATGATAAATAATTTGGATTGTATATAAATATTTTGTGATGGTCAAATTGCTTCCTCAACAGGAATATCGATTTTAATTCTTAATTTTTTGCTAATTCAAAACATAAGCATTCAAAATTTATACCCAATTTGCTTGTCATGAAAGAAATAGTATAAGAGAACTGATTCTAAGCTTATACTTTACTAAATTTAATAATTATAGTTTGAAGCACTACTAATTTAAATAGTAGATAAAATTAAAAAAAAAATTGAAGTGTTGTCATATTATTTTTCTAAAAACTTTTTAAAAGTTCTATTTACCATGCAAATACTTTCATTTCACAATAATAAATATGGAGAATGGCTCTGATACTATTTTTTTCTTAACGACTTTGTGCCAAGAGACATGCTTTTGTCAACATATTTATCTTGACAAAATGCAAAAGACAAAATGTCGACTCATTTTCTATATTCATTTACTTCTTTGTTTGAATATTATTTGGCAACAAACTAGAGTTTCACATGTCAGAGCTAAAAAGGTTTATTGAACAAAGAATCATATTTAAAAACATTTTCTTTTTGACTTTGTCTGAATTACAGAAACTAAACGTATGGTAGCCCAGTGGTAACGTGGCCGATTGTAAAACCAAGTGAAGCGATGAAGCGGGATTCATACGCTCAGGCCTCGCACCTGTGATAACCGCACTTATAAATAAATAAAAATAAATAAACAACGTGAGAAAATATGCATGTCCTCCAACCCGTACATGGTCAGCTTAGTGTACTAACTGACTTATTCTCCTCATATTTAAGCTAGTACTCAATAGTAGGAGGTCAAAAATGCTAAGCACAAACAAACATTTTATAATTAACTAACTTTCGTGCCCGGTTCCGCTCACAACGTTCAGGTATAAAGTAATTTCTTATTGGTCAAAGATATGTTACAATTGTTACTATACTTTCAGATATTATTTAAAACTTATAAACAAATCTCGATTTTAATCAAAAGTGAGCGCAACGTAATAAAAAGAACACATTTTGTGGAATAAATCCATAAATATTTTGTACGTAAAATTTTATATTTTTACATTTCTGTTTTTGTTACCAATATGTTGTAAAAAGAGTTCAATAAAGTAAAAAAATATATTGAAAATCCGTAAGCCATGAACACTAAAAACTTTGAATATAATACCAATTCTACACACAATAGAAAAGTCTAATTGATAACAAGACGTCGGCACATCTGTGTTGCTATTTAAACCAACACAATAGCTTCTCCCTTGAATTTTTTTTATCCAATTCAAATGCAACTAAAACGCAATATGCATAACTCAAACGTAAATAGTTTTTATATACATATTCTTAAAATCTATAATACAACTTCATAAAAAAATGATATTATACGTTTGCAGAAATCCCGCATCGACCGATTATAGACTGCATTTTAATAGAAATGTTATGCTCTATTCATTTGAAATTATATTATTTTGGCTCATAATTTAGGTTTTTGCAGATGTATTTCATGACCATCTGACATGGAGTTACATCTACCATTAGAATTGACGGTCATAAGTTCAATTTCAATTTAGTGAATGCTGTTTATATCTGCCACATGAGAGTTATATAATGTAGGGTGACAATTATTATATATATATATATATATATACATATATATATATATATATATATATATATATATATATATATATATATATATATATATATATATATATATTCAAACAACAAAGTCCTTTTCTACATGATATATTTTGCCATATAGTATCATTAGGATATTTAAACTTTTATTCTTATACATATTTCTAACCTTTCATAGGGAAAATCAAGTTAAAAGTCTATATACATAATAGATATGTAGTGTTTTTTTTTTTTATTATTACCTATAAGTCCTCGGGTACCACAAAGGACCAAAGCCAACGTCAATCCTCCGAGCACACATCGCGCTCGAAACGCCTTCACCATTTTTCTAAACGCACATCCTTCCAAAACATTTTCCACCAAAACTAAGTAACTTTAAACCAAGAAAACCTTAAGCCATATTCATTTCACTCACGATCCCATTATCACACAGGGTCATTGACCCTTCATTTTTTTTAACCTGTAATTGGATTTACGGTTTGCGTAAATGTGTACGCGCGTGTGGAACTCAAGCGAGCGACACACCCTACTCGACCGAGAGCTAACGCGGTACTAAAGAGTAAAGACTAAGTTCAGTGGAAAGCAAATAATAGCGTAGTCGTCGTAGCGGCGTAGCGTTTTGGAAAATCCAAAGCACATTGATCGACATTTTGCAATTTAAATTGCTATATATAAAATGATATTTTTAAAGTATGTTATTTTTGTATGAACGCAGAAATAACTGAGTTTGTTCTGTACTTTTAAATTATGTTGTAACATATTATTCTATACATATAATAAAATACTAAGTCGAAACTGTACATTAAATATTTTTTGGAAAATCTTATTAAAATAGACATTATTATTGATACAGAAGCCGAATCTATAGTTTTTAGAATTTTTATTTGTCTGGCTATCTGTAACCGCATAACTAAAAAACCACAGGACAGATTTTGATGAAATTTGGTATTTTTATATTATTATTGCTGGTTATCCGGGTCAACATATAAGATACTATTTACTGCAGGAAAATATCTCATCTCTGAGTTAAACGTTAAAACGTAACGTAGTTTGTGTATATAAATTTTTAAATATTAAAAATTATCAAATATATATGAAACGATTTCTTTTGATTATTTTCATCAAGATATACTAATTTTATGGAAAAAGGGAAAGTTTTGGTTATAAAATCTCATTGAGTTTATATCACAATCTGCCAACTTTTTCAATGTTTAATATAACAGTATGATACAACAGCGACCCTTTTTACCCAAACTTTTTATTAAATTGACTTATTTTCACCTTACACTTTAAGTAGAATTTGTTTATTAAAAATACTTCTATAATAACTTACTTTTTTGTATATTTAAAATAAATTCCTAAGTCATATAATAAAAGTAAATAATATCAAAAATGATAAAATAAAAATGATATGATATCATAATATGAAAAACGTGCCTTTCGTTAACTAAATTTATAAAATATCTATTATATACTTATTATTATTATTATTTAATTCATTCATCCAGTCATTTTTTATAATGCCTGATTTAAGTAATAGTCAAAAAACATGTCAAGTTAAATTAACATTTAATTTACACGTTTTTACGGTTAACTTAGATTTCACAGAGATGAGATATTTTCCCACAGTAAACTTTTTACTGCGAGAAAATATCCTATATGTTGACCCGGATAACCAGCTATCATCATACCAAATTTCATCAAAATCTGTCCAGTGGTTTTCTCGTGATGCAGTCACAGACAGACAGACAGGCATACAAAAATTCTAAAAACTACAGATTCGACCTCGATATCGATAATAATGACTATCAATAAGATTGCCAAAAAATATTTAATGTATAGATTCGACTTAGTTAGAATTTTATTATAGATATTATAAAAAAGATTTAGAAATCTAAAATTACTTAGTAACCAAAAACAATACTGTTAAACATATAACAGTATATCGCTGTCCAATCAATGTCACGATTGCCTTACATTAGTATGGGCAAAGGACCGGGATACCCAGTACATAAGGGCTAAGGGCTTTTTACCGCGTACTTAGTCGCTCAGGCACGTACTGCATGTCCTGTCAACTAATACTGGTATTTAAAAAACCGCGGTCACTAGGTGACTACAATATCGATAATATCATTTGAATATATTTAGAAATAACGTGATTTTATTTCTATTGCTTAATCCACTAGAAGAAACGATTTTTTGTTCGACCCACGATTTTAGTTGTAACGGTAGGTGTTACGTGAAATTAAACAACTTTAACAGGAAGCTTTTAATTTTTCTTTATATTATTATATTCAATGGCTATATATAAAGATGATTTTGTTTGTCTGGTAATAAATCGTATAGCATTAATTCGATTATGATGAAACTTTAGTAGTGAGTTATATTTTCACGATTTGTGACATTCGATAAGTAAAGTGTACTCAAGCCACATTGGATAATTTAAATCATAAACTAGTATACTTGAACACAACAGCTAAAATTCTTAAGTGAACCAGGAATTTAACTAATACCAAAAAAAATATACAATAAATAATCTCTGAAGAAACTGGAAGCCTATTGGCACTACCCTAATTCTATAGGTATCTACAGAAGAGGTGAGCCTTGCTATTGAACGTCAAAGTATTTAGACTTCATAATCACAAATTTTCCATAAGTTTATGGCAAACTTTGTATAGAAAAATAATTTATTGTGAAATAATACAAAGCTCGCACTGTAAAAGCAACAAACAAACCAATTTAGAGGGTGATTTAGTAATACTACCGCATTTATTGGTAGTGGTGGTGTTTATCTTTGATCATTTATCAACTATCAGATAAGACCTTTCGAATGTAGTAACCAGTACCAGGGACCACCCTTATGTTTATGGGAATTAAAATACTAAGTATCATTTGCAGAAGAATGTAAGCATTATTATTTACTTTTTTTTCAATCTTTCTACATAAAATACATTAGTCAATTATTTAAGACACTTGCATCAAAATTCTTAATTTTTTTTCTTTAATGTCAGATAAATAATCAAATATTTTATTTAATCTGTAATCTGCCAGTGTCACATATTGTGAGGAAGACACGAACGACATACGGAAAATTTTGAAATTTATTAGTATTATAATAAAATGAAATACTATATAAATAAAGCATTGATAAATAATAAAAATTCTCAAACAATCTGATGTTTGCTAAATATTTGACTTTTAAATCATACTAAGAATTAGTTAAAAGTTGACTATAAAGTGTCAAAAACAATAATAAAATTAAATTAATTCATAATATCTACATACACACGAATACTAATAACATTTTTTTCTTAACAAAGACTGAAATATATGGCATAAAGATGATTTTGAATATAATCTGTCATTCATCGTATCATATTAGCTACATAAAATGCTTTAGTTTATTTAATAAATAAATGACTTTGTAAATATAGGTCTCGTTAGCGTTGGCAACACATGCTGCGAATGGGCCATAAGACTGACACGTGCCCGACGACATCCCACGGGATATCAAATTCAGATTTGGAAACACTTGTTCACTGTACAGCGAATAAAAAAAACTAGGCATCGTTATTCATTTACTCCAATTCCATATTTTTTAGATGTATTAGATATTAATATAGCCATCACAGATAATAAAAAGTCATATTTATCTTATATATTGGACTGTGTTTCGGTGTAAAATTAAGAAGCAACATTTGGGACTATTCCCAACAAGTAGAAAATAAAAAAGTCAATGTAATTTCTTTATAATACAATATAATATGTAATATGTATAATGTATTTTTTCAAAAATAAATGTAGAAGAATACTTCTTACATAAATTATTTACTAGCGGCTCACCTTCGCTTCGCTTGGGTTTACCTCTAGAAAAACCAAAAAAAAATCTATAATCTGTGCCAAATTTCATCCAGATCCGTTAAGCCGTTCTGGCGTGATTGAGTAACAAACATCCATCAAAATATCCAAAGATCTAAACTTTCCCATTTATAATATTAGTAGCCATATAATATCATTAAAATCGAAAAACAGTGTAGCTTTCTATTAGTGACAATATCACTACATAGTATAAAACAAAGTCGCTTCCCGCTGTCTGTCTATCCCTATGTATGCTTAGATCTTTAAAACAACAAAACAGATTTTGATGCGGTTTTTGTTAATAGATAGAGTGATTCAAGAGGAAGGTTTATATGTATAAAACATGCATATTATAGTACAGAAAAGCCGATAAATTTAAAGATTTGTATTTCATACTTACCGTTAAAATGTGCCTAGAGACGAAGCCGAGCGAAGCGAGGGTGAGTCGCTAGGTGTATAACAGAATCGATTTAATCGTATCAGAAAATGCACCCTACACCTAAACAACATGCCTTTTATTTAATACCATCACGCCTCACATAAACACATTTTCACATTATAAAATGTAAGCAACAGTAGTGACATTACCAAAACAGTCATTTTACCCCAAATACGACATATTTAATAGTGTCTTCGTGGATTTCGATAGGCGCGACGTCACAATTGTTATGTTGCACATCTGTCCATCACATATTGGAATCGATTTCACGCCTCGTGATGACATGTGCAAATTATAATACTAGGGATGTATTCATTGAAGATTTTGGCATTCAGTTACTAACCTTATATCGAAGAAATCAAGGTATAAATTTGTAGTTAAAAATATTAGATTTAGAAAACACGAGTAATTGATTTAACACATTTTAAAATGTTAATTGTTTATGGAATAGAGTATGTCAGCGGGCTTATATAATATGACATTCCATACTCGCTAACGTTAATAGAAAAGAAAAATTAGGTAAAGTAGGGAATGAAATATTTTTCTTTGAAGTTATACTTCTTTTGGCACGTTTGGATAAAATAATGAGAGTAAATTTTTTACGACGGCGCTCACACCGACAGCCAAAAAACGACATGGTAAAATTAGCTGCATTCCTTTTACAAACAGAGAGTTGTGACATACGGAATGAAATCTTTAGCTATTTTTATTCTGTTACGCCAAAAAAGTATAACTTCTTACGTGCGTAAAATTGATCTAATATTTATGTCAGAATTGTTTTACTTAATATATTTTTACCATACATTTTGTTCTTTATTTCAAACCGTATAGGCAGCGCATGATTGGACCGGTAAAGGAATTCAACAGCCAGTATTTCACGACTGCAATTAAAGTTATTATAATTTTTAACAGCAGACATATTTTTATCAAAATAAAAGTAGCCTATAGCGATAATGTAACTTCCTATTAGTGAAGAATGATCAGAATCGGAAACTTACAAACTTTACCTCTTTATAATAGTAGTGTAGATGATATATTTACATGGCATATATTAATATTATCCTTTAAAAAAATATGAACTAATCATTTTTGTGATATTAAAGAAAAACATATTATATTGTGAAATTGGATAAAAAACTTTTTTAATATAACTCTGCAATAGACGGTTATTTTGTAATATTAGTCTAGACAAAACCTATAAAAGAGATTTCCAGGACTAAATAAGGCTTACTTTTAACTTCAAATACTTTGAAGATCTCTCCAGACATTATGTATATAATATAATATAAGAAATATCTCGCGATATTTAATTTTAAGATATTAGACAAGAAAATTTATTACCTGCGACTCACGCTCGCTTCGCTCGGATTCTTCCCTTCCCTTCCTCGGATACCTACTGTAGATGCAACTAGTTCTATTTGTAAAGCATTATTCTATACTATATTAGTTCCAACTAGGTATTTTTTTATACATAATATCTTTGCAGTACAATTGTGAATTCATTTTATTCCACCCAAGAATGAAATAAATACTTTTTAATGACTAATGTAGTGAAACACATATTATACAGTATACATACAATACATTACAGATTTAATAATCCATCAGGTAATTATTACCTATTATAGTCTAACGGAAGAACTTACTCGCTATATTAGTATTATGAATATACAGACAAATATATTATGTGCATATATATGTGACGTATAATGCTTTTTGACGATATCATAGTGTTAGGCGTGGGTAGATCAACCCACACGAATACGAAGCAAATATAAATCGATTGAAACAGAAACATTTATGAGGATATAGTTAGTTTACGTGACGTATTGGAGATGGACCGACGTATAATAAAAATATTATGTAAGACATATATATGTCCAGGTTTTTAATTATTTAAATGTATTGACATAACCTCGCTTCACACGAGGTCTTCTCCGACTTAAATTTTTGCATGACTCTATAACTGTCTAGTCCTAAAACTATCTCCATACAATTATTTTTTTTTACTTAATTTATAAGATTTTTTTAAATCTCATGATGTAAAAAGTGAGTGCGTGAAATAGTTTTTATTCCGGAAATCATCCCTTAAGGGTGAGAATGGGGATGAAAGTTTGTATGGAGAAACAAGCTAGTTTTAAATAAAACTATGTTTACGGATTTTTTCGCGGATTTATTATAATATTTGTTCTCCCGTGACCATGATGTAAAGCATTTGAATCATTTATAATTTCCGAAGACTCAAACGTCCAAGGAATAACGTCCCAGTTTTAGTTATGTACATATATCTTAAAGTTTTTAATATGTAACATTGTTCTATTCCCCGATATTAAAAACTAATTAACTCTTTCGTCCACTGCCAAACCAAACTAAAAAGTTATTTAGATCTAACTAATCTTTATCCTATAATACGTAATTATAAAAGAATTCAAATCTATTACCTCATATAAAAATATTTATCATTGAAATTAAATATTAGCTTTTACACAGAATAATGATTGGTTGATAATAGAGGAAATACTGGCGACACGTTTGGTTCGGTTCGTATTGACCCTACTTGCTGTGCCAGTAGTCGCGGGTTCGAGTCCCACTGGGTGCGTTCATTTGTGTGATGAACACGAATGTTTGTACTCCAGCCATAGATGTTTATATTTATAATATATGTATGAATTTAAAGTTATATATGTATGTGTAGTGTATCAACTATCTGGTATCCATAACACAAGCCTCGTAACTTACTCTTAGGTTGCTGTTACGTTAGGTGCTGTGTGTTAATGTTCCAATAACAACAAATACTTGTTTTATTTCTAAATTTAAAAAAAATGTAATCGATTTAAAATATCGATCAATAAAAAATATAGTAATGCATGATAGAAATTGTGGATTGTTCTTATCATACTAGCGCCAGGATTGGGCCAAAAAATGTTAAAGCATGTCATATAATATGTATGTGATATGGATAACTTATATTTTCACATTATTTTTTATTTAATTAGCCGTAAATGAAAATAAAACTACTCTGAGCTAAACAAACACATTTTCATACATTTTAATAAGATTTTACTAACTTATCTTTGCTGTATTAAACAGCAAAGATAAGTTAGTAAAAAAAAATTAAACCTCGATAAGGATAAGATAGGTAAGAACTGAAAAACTTAGTAACTGAATTATTTTATTTATGTTTAAAAAATATTTAAGCCTTAAAAATAACCGAGCATTGAAAATAATTCAAAATTATAGTAGCGTTACGGATATTTTTCTTTCAACACTAGTGTGATAGTTACAGCACTTGTCGTCGTCATGGCTGAATGTGGCATTAAAGCGGGCATATCCGGAAGTTCATTACGATGCCACATGACATCAATAACAAAATGGCCCCTCACCTGCGATGAAATTATATAACAAAAATAAACACGATGATGCAGCTCTTACAACCTGTTTGTGGGCTTAAGTACCGTTGAGTATATTAGGGTTGATAGTATTTAAATTTTACAATGGTATTATACAACAGAACGATGAAAAACCGGCATTAAGGTAATAACTTTCGAGAAGGTAGGTTTTTTTCTTTTATATAGCACGCAAATTTTTATAGCATGCTTTTAAAACTTGATTCAGTTGGATGTCCCTAAGAAAATCAATTGCAATTTTTACAGTGGGGTAGAGTTGTAATGCTCGTATTTTACTTTACCCTCCACTGAACGGTCCGACAGCATCTATAGCTGCCTTTTGTATTTATAATATTAATCACTCCAGGATAATATCTAAGAAATCCGTGCGAATTTTCGAGAATTCAATTGTTATCGTACACGCCGGCGTGTATGCGGATTTGTTTGCAATTTGAGGTAGAAGTAAAACTTCTTTGGCAAATATCACAATTAAACTAAAACAAAACAATAATTAAATAAGGCATGTTAAGCATATTACAATCATATATTTATAGAAGATAATATTATAGGAAAGAAAATAATATTATATACTAGCAAAACCTGCGGCTTCGCTCGCGCTAAAACACTTAAAACGTGTATTCCCGTGGGAATGAGATAATTTCCCGCGGTAAAATGTATCCTATATGTTGGCCTGGACATCCAGCTATCATCGTACCAAATTTCATCAAAATCCCTCCAGTGGTTTTTCTGTGATGCGGTAACAGACAGACAGACAGACAAAAATTCTAAAAACTATAGATTCGGTCTCTTTATCGATAATAAAGTCTATTTCAATAAGATTTTCCAAAAAATATTTAAGCTACAGATTCGGCTTAGTTAGAATTTTATTATATGTATAGATTTGTCAGACAATAACAACGGTTACCATGGCAATGTATTCTGTCTCATTTTCTCGCCGGCTTAATCCTTTATATTTATATGTTTTGTCTCTTTTTAGTGTCGCATTTTCGTTTCTTCGAATTTCAAATCACAACGATTCTCGCATTTAGTGCTTTTATTTAAGGTTTTCCTCAATGAAATTGTTTATCTACTAAATACTGGTTTAGGAGGCTGCCGTATAACCCCGTAACTCAGAGATAACGTAAAATCCAGCGTCTATTCTCTCACTGATAACAGATTGGATTTTGAGAGTAATAAGACGAGGAGAGGATAAAGAGTACAATTGTTCGTACATGTACACTATAATATCTCCTGTGTATTTACGCATATCTGGCCGATATCAGTGAGTTTGGTCGCTGTTATTGAAATAGGATAGAATATAAAGACATTATGATTAATTACACGCTATCAACTACATTATATAATATCAAGGTGTTTTTTGTAAAATCGGAAACCTCTACTCGTATATCTATACAGATAAATAAAATTGAAGTGTCTGTTTGTAATGTCAAAATAACAGCTTTATACTAAATGCATATGGAATTATATATACGGTACTTATAAGAAAAACACAATTTTTAAAATTTTTGTCTGTCTGTCTGTTTGTTCCGGCTAATCTCTGAAACGGCTGGACCTATTTTAACAGGATTTTCACTGGCAGATAGCTGATATTATAAGGAGTAACTTAGGCTACTTTTATTTTTTTTAAAAATTAGGGTTTCATTCAAAAAAATTAAAACGTACCTAGCTAGCTAGTAACATTATAAAAAACATTAAAAAATTGGGACACTTAACTCCACTTATGTAATTATTCCTCGGGTTCATATTTTTTACCAGGTTGGCGCTCATCCAGTTAGAATGTAAAACTAGCGTGAATGTAGAACACGCCTAATGTAGTTCAGAATAGATTACAAGCTTTAACTATTGTAACAAATCTTAACTTTATATTTTCTATGTTTGCCTACATTTCTTTTTAAAAAATAAAAAAATTATATTGTCTATTAACGGTTGTATAATACATTTGTTGGGATACTTTAATGAATTGAGAAAGAAGATAAAGGTGGCGTAGAAACAGATTTCGTATGCAAATAGCTGTTTAGATCTCTGTATTTTTTATATATCTTTTTTAATTATATAGACGTTACAGAAATATCAATAATTAGTAAGTTAAGTGTCTTAACTACTTTAATTATAAATAACCTTTTTTAAGCAATATATATACGAAAAGAATATAACACCTCACTTCATACTCTATTTTCCAACACTTTTTATCAAACATCATATTAGATATGTCATATACTGTTAGGTTAACTTTTCTGACATTTTATGCAGATCACAGCGAACCCACTTATATGGTGTAAAAATAATTTCATACCACTTTACACATAAACATACAAAATATTTTTTTTTAATTTTTATTCATATGTATTTACCATTACCCATGCATATCAAAAAGAAGAATAAAATATTGAAATGTAAGTCAGCCGTGGTCTCTAAGAAATATCAAAAAGAAGGACTTGACAAGGCCCACGCCGATGCGGCATTTTCTACCAACAATAAAATAAGTTACTTTAGAGAATGCATGTAAATAAAATTGAAATAGAATTAAGGTTTTGTATTAATTTATATTTTAAATATATATTTAAATTATTCTTAATTTTATTTCAAATAGATAAATTAACGGGTACGGCTAAAAATAATATCCGTTGATTTCACTGAAATCACATGACGTTACATTTAAAACATATTTATATAGATACCGAAAATCTATCAACCACTTAACACGTACTTTTTACATTTTACGGCTAAATCGATCATCAACTTGAACTATTTTATACATATAATCGTTATTTTTAATTTGTTTAGATAATATTAAATCCTACACATAACTTTAATGTGATGATGGAAAAATCAGCCATTATTCTGTCAGTTCTTTAATTAACAGTATGAGCTTACAGTTTACAGTTTACTGAAACATTATCTAACCTTGGCCCAATGAAATCAGAGCTATATAAACTCATTAGTTTCTTTGAACACGCAAACCGGTCATTAACAATGCCTGAAATAAACGGAAAACTAAGTACTTGGATATCAGTGTTGATAGATTAATTAATTGTATTTTTTTTTGCTATATTAATTAAAGAGGATCATGTCAACTACCAACAGTGTAATTTGAATCTACATATTTACATGACCGCAGGCCCAGTGGTAGCGCGCGCGCTTGTGAAACCGAGTGGAGCGGGTTCAAATCCTGGGTCTTGCACCATTTTTTCATGTGCGAATCATTTTTAACATTTAAAACCACTTGTTTTACAGTGAACAGAAAGAAAAGGTCTGAGAGAACCTTGCAAATTTTCGAAAGACATGTGAAGACTTAGAAACGGCTCTAACGATCAAATTTTTTATTTAGATAAGGTTTTGTTTTTTTTTAAGTTTATCTATACAAATAAATAAAATTGGAGTGTCTGTTTGTAATATTAAATAAACGCTTTTTACTAAATGCATATGAATGTATTCACGGTGCATATACCAAAACAACATTTTTTACAATTTTTGCTTGTCTGTCTGTCTGTCTGTTTGTTCCGGCTAATCTCCGAAACGGCTGGACCGATTTTGACGGGACTTTCACTAGCAGATAGCTGATGTTTACAGTTTACTGAAACATTATCTAACCTTGGCCCAATGAAATCAGAGCTATATAAACTCATTAGTTTCTTTGAACACGCAAACCGGTCATTAACAATGCCTGAAATAAACGGAAAACTAAGTACTCGGATATCAGTGTTGATAGATTAATTAATTGAATATTTTTTTGCTATATTAATTAAAGAGGATCATGTCAACTACCAACAGTGTACTTTGAATCTACATATTTACATGACCGCAGGCCCAGTGGTAGCGCGCGCGCTTGTGAAACCGAGTGGAGCGGGTTCAAATCCTGGGTCTTGCACCATTTTTTCATGTGCGAATCATTTTTAACATTTAAAACCACTTGTTTTACAGTGAACAGAAAGAAAAGGTCTGAGAGAACCTTGCAAATTTTCGAAAGACATGTGAAGACTTAGAAACGGCTCTAACGATCAAATTTTTTATTTAGATAAGGTTTTGTTTTTTTTTTAAGTTTATCTATGCAAATAAATAAAATTGGAGTGTCTGTTTGTAATATTAAATAAACGCTTTTTACTAAATGCATATGAATGTATTCACGGTGCATATACCAAAACAACATTTTTTACAATTTTTGCTTGTCTGTCTGTCTGTCTGTTTGTTCCGGCTAATCTCCGAAACGGCTGGACCGATTTTGACGGGACTTTCACTAGCAGATAGCTGATGTTATAAGGAGTAACTTAGGCTACTTTTATTTTAGAAAAATAATAAGGGTTCCGCGAAAAAAAATTAAAACCCATGAAATTGTGACAAAATCCGCTTACGGCGTACGCACCCGAGCAAAACGAGGGTAAATTGTTATATAAGTAATTTAGACGAATATCTTTGGAGTAGCAAGCTACTACTTATGTATACCTAAACAGCTAATCGTTAAAACGTACCTAGGGACGAACGCGAGCGAAGCGAGCGTGAGTCGCTAGTGTATATATATAGGTCTTTTCTGGAAAAACGCAAATTTTTATATCTTCACCGAAAACGCTGAACGAAGCTCGGTCGCCCCAAGCACATTAACGTTATGTAAATGTAGGTAGTAAAATCATAAAAGGTTAAAAATATAAAAAAAAACTATTTAATACTCTGAAGCAGCCCATTACACTGATGGTTTTGATAAACATATGTACACCGTTGATTGCAATAACTTATCGTTTTTACTTCCAGTGATATAATATATTTTAGAAGCTTTATAGCTGTGTAAATAATTAAATTTATTTTTTATGAACACTCCTGAGAAATAATTGTATTAAATCATGTATTAAGGTAAATATTTAATGTACAATTTTCTTCAGAATCGTCTGCAGAAATCGATTTATTTATATCGATAACTGACTTATCTTAGTGGCTTTACCTATTGCAAAAACCCTGACTCTACTTAAAAGCTCAAAGCAATTCATCAAACACAAACTTTCATAATAATATTAAGCTTATATACTAAAGATTATAATTATTTAAATAAATATTTTAGATACTCTTCCGTATCTAAAATAAATTCATCGAACATTTCGTTAATTTCGTTAGTATTGTTCTTAACATCTAGACGTTTCAACGAGACCGAAAGACAATTCCAGACCTCAGCCCACACATCAATTTGCTAAAAACGAACCCGAGACTATCTTTATACTAAACAATGGTCAGCCACTTTGTCTATTACGATTTTTAAGAATCAATCATTGCCCATGTATCTCCCACTTATATATATTACTCTTCAATTTTAAAAACTTTTATCGCTATACAAAAAGATACGTACTCATTGGACCTAAATATTACTGTTCCGTTTTACTAGACCGGAATAAATGGAAACAAGATGGACAAATGATTTTTCCATTTCATTTCAATCGAATCTACAAATAATTGAGGGATAATAAAATCGGACAAGTGCGAGTCAGACACACGCCGAGGGTTCCGTAGCATGAATCATTAAATTAATGTTTTGTTAACATAAAAATTTTTAGAGGTCCTTAACCAAAAATATTTTACATGTAAAAGTTTAGGTGAAAAAAAATGTCCAAACCTCCCTTACATATACGGAGTGTCACTTAATTATTTTTTTTGTAATTTGCCTACAGAATTGTCTAATAGTTTACTTGAGACCTCCATTGACTAAATTTCAACAATGTAGCTTTAATGATCTTCGAGCAAAACAACTGTGATATGGCGAAATTATAAGGGTTCCGTATTAGCCTTTTATCTACAGATCCCTAAAAGATCATTGCACCTAGCGGTCTAGCGTCAAATAAATGCACACAATACTTGTTGTCATAATGTTTTTTATTACCAATTAGTCACAAGTTTTTTACTATGCGATGTACAATAAAGCCAGAGAACACATGTTAATGGGAGGAGATAATTAACGGTTGTCGACGTAAAAATAAAACGCATAATGAAAGTGTTTCCTAAGTGGTAGCAGTCACTGGTTATTACTACTGTAATGAATGTGGGACGCGTTTACAGGAAGTTTATATTGTTTACAGATTTCTACAACTTAATTTGAAGTGAGTATATAAATATTGACATTTTTCATAGACATTGGAGACAAAAAATGTATCATTAATCTTATATATTTAAACGAGCAATTCTTGTATATTTTTATATTTATATCTTTATTTCTTTATTTATACCAGCCATCTCGGAAACGGCTCTAATGATTTCGCTGAAATTTGGTATATGGGGGCTTTCGGGGGCAAAAAATTTGATCTAGATTAGTCTCATGTCTGGGAAAACGCGTGTTTTCAAGTTTTCATGTGGTTTTCTTTTGAATTATTCTATGCAGAATATGGTCGATAATTTCTTACACTCGGATGTAAGCATCGTCGTCAAGCGTGGTCAAGCGGTCAAGGCGCAAGTTAAACAACAGATGTGCCCGGGATCGAGTCCCGGTCGGAATACAAAGTTTTTACTTTTGTTTTATTTTTTTTATCTTAAAAAATACGATATAACATAAAAGAACTCCGAGCGAAGCTCGGTCGCCCAGGTACTTTTATATTAATGGACACCGTGTTATATGTAATATAAATATTCAAAATATACAAATGTAGTTTCTTTTTTTATATGTTAAATTTAATTTTTGAAGATACCTATTTTCTTAGAATGCAATACGGCATAATTTGTTTATTTCACACTTTACACCATATATTGCGTGCAACGGTAAGAAATCGAGGATAGTATAAACAGCAAAATTAAGCTACGCTTTTTGCCTTCGACATTTTTTTGGCGGACTCCGTTTGTGTATTACTTTAATCTGACTTGTGATATGCTAGCTTCTGCCTACCACTTTTTCGTAATGAATTTATGCTCCTAAAATTAGTAGTATGGTTTTAAATAGCAATACCTACATACGTTTATCAATGACTAAGCTACAAAATGCAAAAATATCTTTATATATATATGGTCTGGCACTTCCAGATAATATCATATTCAAACAAACATAAAAAAAACTCTTCAGCTTTACATATTACTATAGATTTTTTATTTACGCCTGATGTAGACTAGCAAAGAAAAGAGAGATATTAAATACGTTAACAAAAGAGAGTGAATTATAAAATAAAAAAAAATGATGAAGGCAGAAAAATGTGTCATACTTCGGACATTAATCCGAAGACCGATGCTTTGTCAAACAATCACGTTCATGTATTCAATCAACGCGTTCAATATGCCGCCTTTCAAAGTACCGCTCTACATGATAAAATGCGCTATTCCGAATCACTTTTTTTATTAAATTCGTCTCATAAAATAAAAACGCCTAGAGAGTATTAGATTTTCAAATCAAACATTCAAATGGAAATTTTATTGAAATTTCTTAAGTTCCATCTATTTTTACGATATATAATTACGATAATAATGAAATTTTCGCTGTACAGAAAGAACTGCTATGAACTAAGCTCTACTGACGCGTTGCATGACCCTCACTCTATAAAAAAGCGCTTATAATGCAAAGTTTAATTCCTTTTTTTGGGTTTATTCGACTACAGTGTTATAAAACATTTTAAATAAAATTATCTTTTCGGATTTTTTTAACCGATTTCAAAAAGGACGTTCTCAAATCGATTGGGTTTTTTTTATGTTTTTTTTTTTTTAATTTATGATCCAATTTACGTGATTCTTCTTTAGTTTGATGTCGAATAGTTGCCATTTGGTCCCATAAAAATTTAACATAGTTTGACCCAGTATAGTTTTCATTTTGTTTGATTTGACAAGCCCAATACGATAGAATCGGATTTTAGAGCCAGAATTTTTAGTGTTACTAATAAAAGCGAATTCTAGTTTGTCAGTCTTCATACTTTACTACTACTATTATGTCTACACTAAAAAAAATGGGAAAAATAATAACATTTTTAGAAAAAAAAAATTGACTTAAGAAAGCACTAAAAAGTAAAAAATAACTAATTGGTAGTTTTCATTTACAGATATTTTCGATCAATCAGTTCGATTAATCAGATATGTTCGAAGTTGGTACCAGCTGATACAAATCAAAGCACATCGACTTTTTAGTGCTTTTTGAAGCCGGTTTTTATTTTTATCTTTAACTTTAAAAAGTTTTTCGCTAATTTATTTCGATTTTTGCTTTCCACGTTTCGAATGCTTTAGAGCAATCACGGTCACGGGAGGGTTATATAACACTTAGCTATAGATATTTAGATCAATGTATTTAGTAATAAGCTCTTACAGAAATCTTGAGTCTCCTTTTAGTGGCTTCTATATGGAGGATATTTATTCAAGTAATCAAAAGTTATACTTTTATCTGCAACCTGCATGATTACGGCTGAAGCTCTTATAAAATATAATTTAAACAGCTTACGACTGTAAGTTTAAATGTTTAAGAGGACACTAAACTTTGAGAATAATATTTATTAATTTAGTACTTTACTTACTTTTTAGTACTTTATTTCACATAGTAATTGAGCCAATTTAACGTTCTTGATAGTTCTTACATTAATGTATATAAATAAGTAAATAAATTATCATTGTTTATCTTAATTTAGCTGAAAAACGCTAAAACACGTAGTTTCTGTGCGAATATCGAAAACCATAAACTGTGTACAAAATAAGATTAATTAAGATCATTAAGGTTAATAAACAAAATGAGAGAATATTTTCTTTTAGTAGTGAAACAATAAATTAAAAGGCTGAGCAGTAAATAAATGTCCAATTGACATCAAACAGTAAACTAATTTAATTTATTCTTGTTTAAATTGAAACAACTCTAATTTATTTATTATGTGGTAACTTTTAGAAAACAGAATTCAAGAAAAATTGTTTTAAATTAATAGTAATAGGGAAAAACCCGAATGCAACAAAAATCAAATGAACATAAAGGATTATAAACTTAATTTTTAATGATTTATTGCGAGAAGCTACTTAAGAAAATAAGCAATTAATCGCCTCTTAGAAACCTGTATTTTGATATCCCACACGATTGATTCAGATGTAAAAAAAATTTTGAAGACACACAAATTGGCGCCTAGGTTTCGCCATTTTGACATTTATTGATATCTATATACCCTATGACACTTTCGTTATCAAGACAAATCGAATGACGTATGAATCATCAAAATCTGTTAAGCCGTTTAGTAATTACGAGGGAACATAGGATCGGATATATACATACATACATACATGATACAGGTCAAACACATAATCCTTCTTTGGGCTTCGGCGCAGTCGGGTAAAAATAACTTTGAATTATAATATCTTTTTACCTACCTAACTAATGTCACGAATGAAACGAAACAAAAAATGTATGCATATAAAAAAATATTATTTGAATGTCATGGCATTTTTTACAAAATTTTTAGAAATTAGTCTCGAAATTTTAAAAATTAAGATTACACCGCCCTATATTGACTTATTTTCTCACTTTTGTAGGGTTTCTGGAAGAAATCTCTTAAAGAGATAAGTTATTCTTTGTCGACATTCTGTTACTTTATTTTGTATAACATATATATATATATATATATATATATATATATATATATATATATATATATATATATATATATATATATATATAATAAATTATATTACAAAATTAAAAATACAAGAAATAAGACATCTTCAATCAGAATTTCATGTCTTGATCTTGAATGTGTTGGAACTATTACTTAGAACTTGGCGTGCATATTTGAAAAGTTTCGCAATAAATTTTGGATTTAGACTCGCTTAGTTTCAAAACTTCATGCAAGTATTTTAGTAAAAATATTCAACGTACAGAGAGTTCAAGAGTTGGATCTTATAAATTTTACACAAGAATATTCTTTAAAATGTTTCTTAAGTATATATACATATATTCATTTTTACGTATTTCTGATGCAAAAACATATTGTATTACTTACACAACAAATTCAAGTACTTACGTGTATTGTTTGTAACTTATCTGTCCAATATTAATACTGTTTTCGAGAAAATTCCAAAAAAACCGAAAATGTTGACCTATCACCTTGAATAACTTTTTTAGCACACATGGGATCGATGGGGACTTTTGACACTTTGTTACTAATAGTGTACTCAAGGTCTCTACCAAAATTAAGCTCTGGGGGAGTTTTTGTTATTTGAAATGTCTATTTTGACCGGACTATAATGCAACGTTGGGCCTTTATAATACTACAATTTATTGAAACTCCTTTACCTTTGTAAAAGCAATTGTTGTAATGTTTTATAACTGTAAAAGCTCACCAGAATTAAGTGAAATTCACAATAGATATAGCTTATTTCATAAATATTATAATAATAAATTTTCACAAACCACGGAAACTGCGAGTAAATACTAGTAAAAAGTAAATCATTCTACTGAAGGTTGTTATTACAGTGCTACCATACAAATAAAGCTTCTAAAGAGCTTCTAAAATTATATGCTCGAAGAAACAAGATGAACAGAATTGGCAGAAACCTCATTTTCCCTTTGCCAGCCTCGCCAATTTTATAGGTCACTGTTAATTTGCGGCTTTTCGTACGTCGTTACAATTTTGATTTATATTTGGTGAAGATGGTTTCATAACTGAATATTCTTTTAAATCAAAATTTTGCTCTGGAATTACTTTTTACATGATAAAGATATTCTCATTATAACTGTTCACTTTATTGTCAATGTATATTTATATAGTTATAAGGAAACAGGGCAAATCTTAATTGTTTAAGGTCTTCTTTATATTTTAATTTTTAACCTATTTTTAAATTAAATTATTGTGGTAATATAAGCAGATAAATATAATAATAATATTTGCAGGTTATCTTAAATTGTAGGTACCTTTAGAAGATACACGCTCTAAGATTTTTTCTATGTCATGTTCAACATGCTTACCACTATGAATGCGGCGAAGTAAGACTAAGTGAGAAATCTTGCATTCCGCTAGTTTTAAAAGTCGTATACAGTCCGCCAACTTTTGCGGCATCGACTTTGGCCTAATCTTTCTCGGAACGATAAAAGTGCTAAACTATTACACCCAAAATTCAAACTAGTTACTACTTATATGATACTTTACCTATCTAGGAACTTAAATACATAAGCCCATTTTTAGGATTCCGTAGCCAATAGACAAAAACACAATTATTACTGCTTCATCATGTCAATCTATTCGCAAGTCACATCATTTTAATCACAGACTATTGGTAATATACATACTATTATACTACATTATTTAGCCCTTTTTAACGTCCCACCGCTGGGCACGGGCCTCCCTTCAATATGAGGGGGATCAGGCCATAGTCCACCACGCTGGCTAATTGCGGGTTGGCGGACTTCACATGTCTTTTGAAAACGTGTTAGATTCTCTCAGACATGCAAGTTTCCTCACGATGTATTCCTTTACAGTAAGGCAAGTGTTAATCATGTTAGAAATGATTCGCCCGTGAAAATATCAGAGGTGCGAGACCCAGGATTTGAACTCGCTTCACACGGTCTCCCAAGTGATCGCGTTACCACTGGGCTACTACCCACATACCTATTTCTAATTTGGTAGGTGTCATGCCTCATATAAATCGCTTGATAAAGGTAGTCATATTACGAAAAATAAAAAGGTTTCATCGACACTCCGATCTGTAATCGCGATAATTCACATTTGACCCAAAAGCCTGACACAATAACAGAACCTTACAGGAAGAGAGCTCTTAATCTTTACTTTGGACGGACGTTTTTGCTATGACGCTGACAATGCTCTGATTTTGAATGTAATTGTAATGACGCAGTTAGCGGTACGAAACCATAGGAAGGATGATCGACTTACTTTGTAATACAGTTTTAGTTTCGCTCTCTGTCACTCTACCCTAACTGCCATATTATCGCCACTTCTTCACCTTAGGTAATACATCTTCTAATGTAAGATACGTTTTCTTTAAAATACGTTTTGATAATAATTCCTTCTTAACCTATATGAGTATTCCGTTTTTTTTTTTATGTAACAATAAGTAATATAAATGAAGAAAATGTCAGCAGTTGGAACGTAATCATTTGAACAAACACCTAAAAATAAGGAATAAAAGCAAATAATATTTGTTAAGAAGTTGTTTATAATTAATTGATTTTTAACATTTGATTAATTAGAAGTAAAATTATTTAAAAAAAACATCTTGTATTCAGCCTTTTTTGACGTCCCATTGCTGGACACGGGCCTCCCTTCAATATGAGGGGAATCAGGCCATAGTCCACCACGCTGGCCGAGTGCGGGTTGGCGGACTTCACATGTCTTTCGAAAACTTGTTAGGTTCTCTCAGACATGCAGGTTTTCTCACGATGTAAGGCAAGTGGTAATCAAGTTAGAAAACATAAAAATCATAAATCTGGTAGCAATAAGAAATTCTGTCGTAAGTGGAACAGAATATTTCATTATCGCTTGAATTCATGGAATGTCTGTGATCTATGCAATGTAATAAATCTTATGTGCGCTCTGCACTCTGATGCATTACACATTTGATATAAGGTTATTTATGAAGCCAACATTTATATTTTATAGTATCTCCCACTCATGTGGCTTTTTACTTACCTTTCAACACACCTTGTATATAAACTTGAAATACTCAATACAAATATTAAATTATTTAGTAGTTTTTAGTACTTACATACATACATGTGTGTTTTTAAATATAAAAATATGTTTCATAGGACATACTGATTAAAAAACAGGCAAACAACATATTTTAGAATCTGATGTTAAATCGATTACAATAAAATATCAATCGTTTGTTTAATCGCCTATTTTGAAATAATGTTATGTAATACCTTATTATGTGATTTCGTGTATATAAAATATAACAAAACACACACTTACAAAGCCACAATAAACAAAATAAAAAGAAAATAATACAAGAAGAAAATATTTACTCACAACGACTGTCAATTCTTCAAATGGCGTTTCATGTAGGTATACTAGAAATAAAAGCAATTCTGGTTTCACCCGCGGCTACTGCCGGAATAAAACCAACCGTAGCATGTTATATAAATAATTCAATTGTTTCATGTTTTCTTAGGTCGCAATTATAATTCACTATGTATTGCCCGCGGCTCCGTTTGCGTAGTGGGTAAGTTGATTAATTAAAATGCCTACTTGCTAGCATCAGACTAAGAAATTATGTAGACAGTCCGCCAAAATAAATGTCTATTTCAAAAATATTAGCGTAATTTGCTGTTTATGCTACTATATTCTATTTTGCCACACAGATCGTTCGCTTTCTTTACAGAGTAAGGGAAATTGTGTGAGGTAAATTAATATGCAATTTTTTAGTATAAAATATTCATAATATGTTGGGACATTAACACACAGCACCATCTAGTTTCATGGTAAGCTATGAGGCTTGTATTATGGACAGCAGATAGTTGATACACTACATATACATACATATAATAACTTTAAATACATACATATTATAAATATGAACACCCATGACTGAAGTACAAACATTCATGCTCATCACACAGATGAATGGCCCAAGCGGGATTCGAACCCGCAACCGCTGGCACATATGTTTTTTTTTATATTTACTTGAATAATATACTACACTGCAACTGAGCTAAAGTGTCGTCAATAACGTAAAATAAAATAATTATATATTCTTTTGTATTTTTTAAGCATTAGTTCTCTTCCACTTGAAAGAGATAGCTTAATATTAGCTTATTTGATTATTTTTTTCTTTATTATAAAATAAAATATTACATTTTTTATAAAAGTTCAACTAAAGCACAAGCCTTAAGGCTAAGGTCCATTTAAATTATTTATAATCACAATTGTAGAACCCCATAACACTATCTTTTCTATTTTCTGTTATATTTCTATGAAGGATGCCTAATATATCTAAGCGAATTTAAACCAAATTTTAGTGATCCTCAAGGTAAATATACGTTATATTGTTTTTTTTTTAAATTATAATAAAATTTAAAAACCATGATCACATTAAATATTTACATAATTCGTATATAATTTTACTCTACAGTATACAATTTGTTTAGGTACATAATAAATCTGTTAAATAAATCTTGCCAATTGACCTATCAGCATCTCAATTAGAGTATTTCTCTTTTCTTTGAAATAAAACAGAAAGCTTTAAGAAAATAATGAATAATATAGTTTTTTCTACCATATTACAATGAGACTGGCATTTTCGTAAACAGACGCTCGTTGAACACTTTATATTCGAAGTTTAAAAAGAATTTAATAAAATAAAGACAATGTTACAAACATAATGTTATTAATCCATACTATACTAATATTATAAATGTGAAAGTGTCTTTGTTTGTTTGTTTGTCCTTCATGTGAAAATGGAGTTATGGATTAGTGTGATTTTTTGTGTGAAGATAGTTGGAGGACTGAAGAGTGACATAGGCTACTTTTTACCGCGGGAGATTACCTCATTTCCACGAGAAAACACGTTATAATATAACCCAAAAAAATATTTACGATCAGAATTACTTGAAACTTAATATTAACTATTAATGCTCTTCAATACAATTAAATAAATACGTGTTTTAGCATTTTTCGAAATTACATCTCATAAAGGGGTAAAATAGGGCATGAAAGTTTGTATGAAGCCTACCTTTTTAGAGTTTTTTTGTAGTTTTAGCGCGAGCGAAGCCGCGGTTTCTAGTAGTTTTCTACATATAGATGTATATAAGTTACTAAGTTGGGTACGGGGGAGATAAGGTCATAATTAACCATGCAGGTAGACTTCACATATGTTTCGAACAATTGCTAGGTTCTCTGAGACGTGCAAATTTCTTTACGATGTTTTCCTTCACCGTAATGTTCATGTTAACAACGTTTCACACATGTAAATATCAGAAGTGCGCGACCCGGGATTTCAACCTGCTTCACTTGGTTATCCAAGCAAGCGCGCGTTACCGTTGGGCTACCACTGCCTTAGAAAGTACATAAAACGGATAAAATTAGAATAATAATGAATTAAGACTTCTAAGTCTCAATTGCTCATCCACGAAACAATAGGTATTCAAAAAAGATAATTAATGAGTGTAAATGTTTAAAGTATGTATGTATGTATGTATGTATGTATGTATGTATGTATGTATGTATTCAGCCCTTTTTTTAACGTCCCACTGCTGGGTACGGGCCTACCTTCAATACGAGGGGAATCAGGCCATAGTCCACCACGCTGGCCAAGTGCGGATTGGCGGACTTCACATGTCTTTCGAAAATTGCTAGGTTCTTTCAGACATGCAGGTTTCCTCACGATGTTTTCCTTCACCGTATGTATAACTTATACAAATATGCATTTATTTATACACTATAATATTATAAACGACATAAGCTTTAATTAAAAATCAATACATCTTTGATAACTTATTAATGCTGTCGTAAAAAATAAATTATAGGCACTTTATATCTAGTAATGTGCTCAATAAAATAGTTAACATATCAACAGGTTAATTTTTTTAATATATTACGTCTAATGGTCATAATATTTTCAACTTTATATATATTTATAATTAGGTTTACTTTTAAATGCACATACAATGTTTCCTAAGGTGCATCATTCATATTCATTCAATATATTTTATGGTATACATACTACATAATAAATAGTATATATAAACAAGAATGTGAGAGCTTCTAAGGTTTTATATTTATTTTATGGCGAAATGCTAATTCTGATTTGTGTTTTATGGTAATTGAGATATGCCGTAAAGATAGTTGACCTAATTTTTTGTGTTCAAAAGGTAGTAAAATATTCGATGCCCGACTTTGATAGAGACAAGCCTGGACAAGTTTTATTGCCAATAACTTGGTGTTTCTATTTACAGTCAAGTGCAGTTTTATATTTGTCTATAAAATGTTTCATCTGTGAAAAGGAATATTTGAAAATATCTATCTAATATATGTCAGAATATAGTTTTGTTTAATTTGATATTGATATTTTCCTTCAAAATGATACAATTTTTTATAATGGATTATTAGAATTGGAAAAAATCGACATTTTACATTTAACTAATCCTAAGAGTGATACTAAACGATAAGGAAGAGCGATTTCTCTTGTTGTTTTGAGTTAATTTTTCATTAACTAAATAGAACGTCAAAAAAACCACTGTAAAATAATAAATTGAAAATTACTATTTATAGATTATATTATAGTCATGCTAAAATAAAAGCTAAAAAGCTTCGATTATTTTCAAATGCAACAAAACATTCTTCCACTCACAGACGTCATCAGACAAATTGGTTCTTTTCCCCTAAAGTGGAAATACATTGAGATAAAGTGTTCACCCGAATAAAGCTTTACTATGTGCATTTCAAACAAAAGTCATAGCATTCACTTTTTAAAAGCTTATCTTTACAAAGACAAATTCCAAATAAAAAACAAAACTGAATCTGTACATTAAACATTTTTTTGGAAAATCTTATTGAAATAGTTATTATCATCGATACAGAGGCCGAATCTATATTTTTTAGATTTTTTGTCTGTCTGTCTGTCTGGGAAAGCATCACGAGAAAATTACTGGACAAATTTTGATGAAATTTGGTATGATGATAGCTAGTTATCCGGGTCAACATATAGGATACTTTTTACTGCGGTAAAATATCTCATCTCTGAGAAATCTATACTAAACGTTACAATGTAAGTAAGGACGAACACGAACGGAGCGAGGGTGAGTCGCTAGTTCCTTATAAGCATCGGGTTTAAATGAAATACCTATTTAGGCACCTCACTAAGAATCTTGAAATGTCTTTGCAGTACTCCGAGCCAAAAAGCTTTCAGTTAGTAATAATATCGAAATATTCGTATACTGTATGATAATGGTTTTGCCGGTTTATATATTATTGTGATTTATGTGACCTATTTTTGTTGGCTTTTAACTTTTAAGCTTTAACTGAGTAGGTACAAAGGTCAGACAAATGGTATTTATTTATATGTTAACATTTTTAAATATTAACATTATTCATAACTTGTTTCTTTATGCCGATCTAAATGCATATTATTTCATTAAATATGCAATTTTATTAAAGTTGCAAGTTACTTTAATCATACTCATCATAAATAGGCCTGCACAATAAGAAAAGCTCACTTTCCTTAGATTATTGAAACAAAACTTTTCAAAGTTTAGAGTCAGAACATAAAGACCCCCTTTGCTTAATTAAGAGTAGGTATTAACACATCCCGATCACAGATGATTTTTTTTAATACTTAATTAGTAATTAAAGTAATTACTAATTAAATATTATAAAACGAAACGAGACGAAAACGGGAAATGGACTTCAAAATAGCTATAAAAGTTATTATTCCACCCTTAGAGGAAAATATTTTCCTTAAAATATGGCTACGACCCGTGTAAAACAACATAGACTTCGAAATTTTAAAAATATCACGTATCATATATAAAAACAAACACCCGAACTGAGAAATACCACCTTCTTCTTTTGAAAATAAAAACTCAATCAAAACACTATAATGTTATGGTGGTCTTCCTGATTCATAGACATTAATACCACCCTGTATACACCGTAAATACCTCTGTGGAATGCATACATATAATTGTATTAACATAACGCTTAGCATGAGAACTATTCTATACAGGAAAGTACTTTGCTAAGTAACAAAAACAACGTTGTAATATAAAATAGTGTATCATAGGGCATCAATGTCACGATCGCTTCGCATTAGTATGGGCGAAGGATCAATAGAGAGATAGTTCAGCGTCCTTACGAGCTCTTGCCCTACAACTTATTTAAAATGCACACGTATTGCTCGAGGTTTAGTCCTTTATTTACTTTTTTGTTAGGTAATTTTTGAAATCGTCGAAATAATGTAAAAACCCAGAACCCCTACTATCATTAATGCCTTATGTTAATTTAAAATTCGGTTATAGATGTGACTCATTATTTGAAGATCATTTTGGTACTTAAGTGACATTTTGACATTTCCAAGTGTCAAAATAGCAGTAATGACCTTATAATGTATGGAAATGTTGTTTTATATATTTGGACTCCTATCGTTTCCCCTGTCCAAAAATACCACCCACTTCTCCAGGGACCGCGTCCCATATACTAAACTGCAGCTTTGCTTTAGGACACTGTTGCGGCGTTTGACCTGGGGTCAGCCATTGCATTTTTCGCTTACTGAAACATAACTGAAAGTCGATAATCGAATGTTGCACATTTTTTAAAAGAAGAACTACATAGGTACCATGTGAAAAAAGTTTGACTCAAAAATCTCAAAACCATGAAGGTTCTATGTAAATTCGAAGTACCTATTACAATAAAACGGCAATTTTATACTTTAACCCCTATTATTTATAATATGTATACAATTTAAAGTTATACATGTGTAGTGTATCAGCTATCTGGTATCCAAAACACGAGACTCGTAGCTTACCATGGAACTAGATGGTGCTGTGTGTTAATGTCCCAACATATTAATAATAATGTTATACTAATAATAATATAAATTATTAATTATATAAAAATAGGTTTTATATGTGTAATTGTAAATTAATTATTTGATTCTTTATGTTGTCATTCTGATATAAAATACTTATTTGAGTTTTCTGACGTTGTCATCTTGAGTGGAAAAAGGGCGGGAACAGCGTTGTGTTTTGTTAAATGACTTTAGCAATGCGTCATTCTTAATTGTAATGTCGTTTCACGTTTGAGGCATTACTCTGACTCTGTATTAAATAATAAAAACTATGTGCTGTTACACCGAATTTTACTTGGCTTACCTGACCTACTTCTAAAATAGTCTCGTGATATTTAATAATTTGGTACACAAAAACAGCATACATCCTCCTACTTTAAAAGTTGGTCAAAAATACTATAATGTTATAACTGCTTGCTGTCAAATAAAACACAAATATATTTTCGCCATTTCTTAAATACAAACAAGTGACGATCAAAACAAAGTAATAAAAGGGTGACTTGTAGTCAAACGTTAGTCGTTTGGGGAATTGTAATAATCATTGTTCAAGACATTTCTAAGAATATAAACACATAATCATTATAAGATCATAAATAAGTTTGACTCTTAATCTGTTACAGCTCGCAACTACTGGGCTAAAAGTTCAAAAGCGGTTCAAATATTTTTCTATGGAAGCTGACATTAGTGCCATCCGTCATTTTTTTCAGAGTAGCAACACATGACGATACTGATAAATACTTATATATGAGGACCCTTAAAGACCAAATATATACCTAAGTAATAAACATTAGTGCTATAAGTTAAGTTTCCAAGATAGTTTGAGGTAAAGAATGTATTAGTCCCTCTTAATATTATAAATGTAAAAGTATGTCTGTTTGACCTTTTTTTCACGTCAAAACTGAGAGACGGATTGCCGTGATTTGCCGAAGATAGTTGGAGGACTGGAGAGTAACATAGGCTACTTTTTAATGTGGGAGATTATCTTCTTCCTACGAGAAAACATGTTATAATACATCCAATAACAACTCTTTATAATATTAGTATAGATAGTCTATTCCATACTAACCGTTAAAACGTACCTAGGGACGAACCCGAGCGAAGCGAGGCTAAGTCGCTAGTAAGTTATAAATATACATAATTAGTTCATTTTTAATTATCGTTTTCTAATGCCGATCTTTACCTTCAAATGAAGAAATGTACCTTTATGTTGTTTAGAGGAACATATTGGTAATATTTTTAATTTGTTTAATATGTTTTCTCTCCCTGCATACCAGTTTCATTGTGCCGCACATTTAAAAAAATAGCGGAAGCTTGGCAACGCCACAAAGGCTCAATCCCCTTTTGGTTCATATACTGTTAGGCGTCCTAAATGATTAACGTATAAGTAATATATGCGAGACCTCTAATTTTGGATGTTAATTTTTAGAATCGTCAAACTTTTAAAAGTGTTTAATTGAAGTTCATCATACAGTATACGTTTTATTTCTTTTAATTCGGATTAGGAAAAATTAAAACAATATAATATACTTAATCTAAATCATTTTAATGGAATACTTATTATACATAAATCACAATAACAAAGTTGGTTACTCAAGTAATACTTAGTCTACTCGAAACACACGAGCCCGCACTTTCAGTTATTGTACTTACACAAACATACATATGCCATATATATTTTACTTCTTATATTTTTTATTTATTTATTATTTATTAGCTATTTAAGAAAGTAACAATGGAAATAAAATCATATCGATTACAATGTCCCGATTAATCGTATTCAATATCGATATTACTTTATTTTAGCAGACTATTTTTGAGCTTTCTAACGTTTAACTAAAAATATAAAAAATAATTACAAACATATTCTTGGTATAATCATATCGATATTAATTACAAAACTCACAAAAACTTTAATCGTCCACATAATAAAATGTGATAAAAACAAAGCATTACACAAAAATAAAGAAAAAATAATGGTTCCTTACTTATCTTAATATTAAACAAACGCATTGTTATTATATAATACATAGACAAAAGTCTCCGATTCGATATCGATATCGACCAACGGCTTACAATAATTCTTGACAGAAAATCTCAATAACTATACTTGGCCCGACTTGGGACTCGAACCCAGGACTAAGTAACTACCCCCATATCAGTCGGTTGCGAGACCAGCCTCCATGTTTGATACTCAATAGAAAAATGGTCGCGTCTTGGTCTTTTCTTGTTCGAACACAAATGACCACGGTCAGGATTTAGGTTAGGGTTTTTTGTTTGAGCTCTTAAACTGGTAATAAAAATGGTAATTTTCTAGTAATAAACCAAGTTCTATAGGCTATCTTCATAGAAATGTCGGTGGCATTTAGAGAAATACAATAAGTCCATACGTTTAATGTAAAACGATGTTTAAAAACACGCAGAAATGTTATATTGATAAGGTCTTCCTTAATGACGACCAAACAATCTATTACTATATATATTTTTAAATTAATGCAATACATTCATTTAAAGAAAAAAAAAATTACCAACTCTTTTGCCAAAAATATATTGTGAAATTGATTTTTCGTCACTATTCTCCTTCAAAACGAAGCATAAGATTTTATCACAAATAAAATAACCAGGTAATTAGAATGTATACTGGTGTGGCAAGCACTAGCCTTGGATTGTCCTTTCTTAATGTGTTTGGTAAGGATGATCTATAGCATTCGACTTGCGGGTCGCAGTCGCAATCCCGCAGAGGGCGCTACTCGTCGCTATTCTGATTGGCGCTGTTGGGCCGACACGTGCGGCTCATAACATATATAAAGACCCGCAATGATACGGCGGCCGCTTTACCTGTATACCGCCTTTTGCCTATATACCGCTACTTTTGCCTATTTCTTTTGCCCGCTATTTTTTGTGAAGTGCTAGTGAGCTGTCAAGGTGGCCACCAAGACCAGTGAGCTGCACCAGGTAAGCGACTTGCTTTATCCCGCATAGTTGTATTGTTATTGCATCATCCGCCAAATACGTTTTTTAAGGATTTTTTAAGGACAGTGTTGGGTCCACGCGTCCTCCACGCGCTGGATCGTAGTTTTGTTCCCACACCGCAAAAGAGGGCACGGCTATTTACACGCCTACCACTCCATATACAAAGAATTTCGAAATTCATATGTATGTATATATTAGGCAAAATAATTATTAATACAACAAATAATTATAAATAATAATTTAGGCTTCAAAAACTGTATCCATTGTCGAACATACTCTGTCTTACTCTTAGTTTAAGGATTTTATATGAAACTTTAATTCTACATTAGTGGGTCGCATGATGTTAACCTACCCTCATCCGCTTAACTCACTTAACTCAAAATTTACATCTAAATTATATAAATTCTAAATTACTATTAGATATATTAAAAATCACTTAACTGAGATAACTCAAATGGATATTATGAGTATGGAAACAAAAAAAAATTATAAGTATTTATAAATACCGACCATATTAAAAATAATAATATATATAAATAAAAAATAAACGTTAGATTGTTAGCACATAAGTGATATATAGAATTATACATCTATGTATTACATCATATAAAAAAAAAAACAAAAAAATATTAGAATTTTTAATAAGGTCATACACATACATTTCCTTATTTGTGTTACGTTAAGAATACCAAGTAAAATTATCATCTCAGTCTATATCAAAGTGTACACATAAATATCACTTATAAATAGGGAATATGCGTGTTTTAATTCATTTTTTACACAACAGCTAACATCGTTATATAATTGTAAAAAAATATCCAGCTCTAAAAAACTAAAATTTAGTATAAAAGAAATTAAAAATTTCATACCGAAGCGGATACTTAAAACGCCCGCCATTTCGCGCGCTTGGCGTGACGTCATAGTACAATATACACAAAACTAACGACTCAATTTGTAGCGACAAAATCGCTAATCTGTGTTATGATAATACTGTGACGTCAGACCGACTGACCAATGGCGTGCATTTCAACTACTTTGAATTTCCCACCTAATATATGTAGGTGCACTTTTTATAATTATTTTCTTAATCAAAGAGAAATTACATTAAAAAATATTGATATAGGCTTTATTCTTAAGCAATAAAGATAATAAAAAAATATATCCCAGTTTTATTTAAATTACACGCATATTCCGTATTATCTGGCAATGTATACTATAAGGCCAATGTTACATAAGGCTGAGGCTGTCAGTTCAAAAACTTACCTGTTCAGATTTGTTATGAAGAATGAACTCATATTAATATGGGATCATTATGTACGTTATATTGATAGATACATAAAATATTATTATACATAGTAATTTTCCAAAACAATATAAGGTGGTTCTACTATATAAGTTAAAATATTATACTTTAATATTACATAAGAGTACATACTGCAAATATTATAATAATTTAATGTTATTATATATCTAGACAAACACATATATAAATGTATTTAGAGATAAAAAACTATGTATTAGGCTAATTTTGCACAGACAGCCAGAATTATGAAAAATGTATATAGTAAATCGCTTTATGCAGAAGTCAGTTTTTACATTCCTATACCATTAAAGTGTCAGACTCCATATTCAATATGTCATCTAAAATGTTAGAAATAAAGCACAATATATCTTAATTACCATATATTTAGTTATGGCGTTATATATTTGACTTGATTATGTTGAAGGTTGAAACTCCTTTGTCTCATTAACTATAGAAAAATCAGGCTTACTATTGTATTTTGCGTCGCGTTTACGGTTTGACGTCTTGGTCTTATTATGTGGGCCATGTTCTAATTATGACCTACGTCAAATACCTATTCTACCGTCATAAAAAAGAAGACTGCAACTTCGTCAAAGATGATTTCGAGATATTTTGAAGTTTTGTCTTAGTACTTAATAATAGTTTTGACGCAGTTATGATGAAAATGGTTATGATATATCCGGATTCATAACTTAGAGGTTCATGAGTAAGACTATCAAGTAGCATTTTTTCATTGCTGATTCCGAATCTGCATTTACGTCATTTTTGAAATTTTTAGTTAGGGCCTTCCTTATTATGACGGTAGTACTGACATCCTTCTTGAATGACGTTTTCAGTTTTGTAACATCACACACTCTGACCTTTTACAAGTTCTAATAATGTTTCGAAACTAGATAGTATGGTAATCGTCTTTACTTCATTCTAAAGTTGTCATTGAAACTATTATTAGACCCTAATCTAAATCAGTCATGTCATTGTCATAATCACTATCAAAAAAATGGAATTGAATCTTTGTCATAATACATGACATATTGAATGAAAGAATCAAAATTTTAAATTGTTATACACATGGTTAAAAAACCAACAATTTTTATATATGAGAAGTATATTTTTAAAATTATTGCAAATTAAGGCTTACCACTATAAAGCATCTACTAACAATGATAAGTCACTTGTTTTGTGTATAGTTTCCAAATATAATATAGGAACCATTTTGTAAATATAATGTTAATAATTAAATCTTTCATCTTATAAAATAGTCTTCTTTTTTTATTCATATACTTATAAGGTTCATATACATTATCCCAAGGAGTATTGATGTCAGGCAGACGGCCGGTCATAAAACTTTTGCCAAATCCTATCAGCAATACGGAAGATGTACTGCAACGACCCCAAGTAATTGGGAAATAAGCAGTGAGATGATACTTATAATGTTCTGAAGTCAAAGACGTATTTTATGGAATAAACATAAAGTTACATATATTCTTTATTATCAGTACCAGTAAATCATTAAAGTAACTTATCATTATTAATGTTTTCCTTACATTTACATTTGTGGCAGGAATTCAATGGGTGTGGCAAATTTGAAGTCTTCAGGGAAAAGTTTCGCTGCAAACGGATACATGAGTTTGTATGATTGCCTTATTGTCACATCTGCCACACCCGCTATATCTCCAATCTCTTTCTGACTGCGCTTGTCCTCTGATGCCTGTAATTAAGAATGATATATATATAAAATCAAATCAAAATATGTAGACTTTATTTAAATATACAAGCACTTTTGAATTATAAATTTAACATATTAAATTTAAATTAAATATCAGTATATAAGTCTAGATTGCTCCCGGAAATTATCCAGGAAACCGGCAACCTGCTTGACTACTGGGATGCTCTGGGGTGGAAAGAATAACACATGAAGTAGCATAAGCTCACGTACAACGGGCAAAACGTACCTAAGTGCGGAAAAAGCCGTGCAAGAAGAAGAAGATTAGTATATAAATCTGTGAGAAATCTACCAACGGCTCGGAAGGCAGTTCTGCTGAGAAGAGCCAGCGAGAAACTTAACAGTTGCTTATTCTAAATATAATAATAACCTATACTTCTATACTAATATTATAAAGCTGAAGAGTTTGTTTGTTTGTTTGGTTGAACACACTAATCTCAGAAACTACTAATCCGATTTGAAAAATTCTTTTTGCATTAGATAGCCCATTAACTGAGGAAGGCTATAGGCTATATAACATCCTGGGAAAATGTACGGTTCCTGTGGGATAGATTTGTTTTTGTCTAGGGACGAACCCGAAGCGAAGCGAGAGTGAGTCGCTAGTTTACAATATTGCAATAACATAATTATGTTCTTATCCTATTTTGCAAAGTATGCTGTGATGGAGTAACATACTTTGTTGAAAAATATAAAAATTTTAGTCACTATTTCATATACCATTTTTTAGTTAAATAAATAGCATAATCTGGACTAAACCACCGCATACATATTCCTCATCTGAAAGGCCTGTAATATCTAGCTAATATTATGACCCTAACACTGATACTGATAACATCCAGCCTAAGTTGTTGAAAGCATAACAAAGCATAAACAGTAAATAAGTGAGCAGTTAAAATGGTTTTTTTTTTAAATATTTATCTAAAGGGTTATATAGGGGAAGAACATTCATTTAAAAGTATGTTATATTTTTTTTTTTTTTGGGATCTTAACACACAGCACCATTCAATTTCATGGTAAGCTAAGAGGCTTGTGTCATGGATACTAGATAGTTGAAACACTACACATATATAACTTTAAATACATACATATTATAAATATAAACACCCATGACTGAAGTACAAACATTCATGCTTTATCACACAAATGAATGCCCCCAGCGGGACTCGAAACCGTGACCGCTGGCACAGTAAGTAGGCTCACTACAAACTGAGCCAAATGTGTCGTCAATTGATATATTAGAAGATAAAAATATGGAAATTAAAGTTGTAAATATATCTGATCACTCACTGCTTGTATATAATAATGCTAAAAAGCACAGCTTGTCTGAAACTCGACAGTATTTCATTGGATCTTAATGTTATCAGTGATGACTGATGGCAGTGTTACCTTCATATTGTGAACTTTCGGTGAAACTGATAAATGAGAACCCTAAATTTAATTGTTCCTATAAAAAGAAAAATTGGCAAATAAACCAAGATATGTCTAACCTGTGATGCCATATAAATAGCTGCTGCTGCAACTGATATAGGACTTCTTCCAGAAACAATATCCAATTCTCCTGCTTTCCTCGCAATATGGGTAGCAGCTCGCTGCACGGAGTTAGGTAAGGCCAAGTTTGAACAGAACCGAGACATGAAGTCAGCTGTTGTGATCAAATCAACGGAAGTTTCTAAAGCCTTAAGTATTAATTTGAAACATCTGCCAATTTCTTTCTTACTAATCTTACTGACAGCACATATCTCTTTGAACGTGCGAGGTACTCCTTCTTGACGACATGCTATGTAAAGGCATGCAGATGCAATGGCATCATTTGCTCTGCCTTTTAAGTTTTTACCATCATGTACCTGAAAATTAGAATTACATCATATATTATTGATAGTATGGCACAAGTTTAGTATATGGGATATAGCCTCTGGAGTGAGTGGTATTTTTGGATAGGCGAGGTGATAGGGAGTCTAAACATATAAAAATATACTGAACTACCCATATACTAAACTGCAGGTGATTGTATTATACAGAATCAATAATAATAATCAATCAACAATATTCAGTCTCTCTCAGTCATAAATAACATTAAGACTAACAAATTAATACAAATATTCTGTAGGATATTAATGTGTTACATTAACATTCAACTTATCTATACTAATAATAAAGTGTTTATTTGTTTGAACACACTAATCTCAGAAATTACTAATCTGATTAGAAAAATTATTTTTGCATTAGTTAACCCGTTTATTTAGGAAGGCAATAAGCTATCATGCTACTATCCAAGGGAGCAGAGCAGTAATCATAAATGGCATGGCGGGCAGACCTCCATAAGTCATTGTAAAACCGATGTTTAAGATATGTTTAAATGCTTTAAACTCAGAAACTACTAAGCCCATTTCAAAAATGCCTTTTGCATAGTAGTACCATAGGTGCTAGTACAATATTTCATGTAATATGTGCTTACTAAACAATTCTTTGACTACAATAATAAAATAGAAAAGCGGTATTTATGGTAGTTACATAATATAAAAATTCTTTTTACAATATCACAATCAAGTTATAAATAATTAACAAATATGAAATATGTCAGATAAATATCATATTATATCAAAGATATAAAAATAAAGGGAATATTAGAAGATATATTTCCAACTAAATACAAATCTATGTTACCTATTGTATTCACTAAACTGTCATTATAAGTGTAGTATGTAGGTCATTGTGTTACATGTAATGTAATATTGACTAATTTGCATTGCTAAAATCACATGTTTTCCATATTTAAACAATGTTAAATATTCAAATGAAATATAAAAAACACTATTATTGATGATGATACTATTGATTTATGGCAATATATTCCCATAAATCAATAGGTGTAAATCTGTAAGAAGTCAGAATCAGATGTTCATCACACTGCTAATAACAATTTAAAAAAAATAAAATGTTATGCAACTTTACATACAAATTATATTAATTAGGAGCAATATTTCACATGAAAGATTATCATAAAGACAGCAAGGTAAGTAAATTAAGTGTTATATAAAAAAACTCAAAATCTTACCTGTTTGAACAAGTTATTGGCTCTATCAACAATTGTTTTTGGTAGGTTTATTCTGTCAGCCATTGTGTTTATTTCCCTAAAGGCATTTATAAGTGCTCTGTCAGTACTGCTTATATTTCTTCTATTTTGATATTTTGATACTCCAAAGCTGTCAAAGGAAGCATCGCCACGGCCAGGTCCAATAATTGTGGATAGATCTCCTCCAGACAGAAGCGGATTTTCAGGACCGCCCACACGAGATGGGTCTACTCCTGACTTTTCATTGCTAAATGTACGCCATTCTGAACCAACATCAATAACTCTACAAAAGAAATTAATTTTGCTTATGAAATCCGTGTGAGTATTGCAATATTTAATAACAACATAACCAATTACAGAATATAAAAGGATTTGTCTTTTATGGGAATGAGAACTGGGTCCACCAAAGTAAATATATACATCGCGTATTAAATGGCCACACGAACTTTACAATCAATGTATGCAATTGGTAGTTTCGAAATTGCATGTATCCTAACACAATAATTATAATTGGCCTTGGCATAAAAAACCCTTATATTATTCATTGTATTGTGTACAGTTGGGATCCACTGTTGCAATTATCATGGCATCCGGAGGAATATTATTTTCATTACCTGTCACCAACAACAAGGCCGCATTCAGAGCATATCATGTCACCAGCCCTGTAGTCCTCGATAAGTGGTGCGTCAGGATGAGCATAGCACACCACCTTATTAGCCTCGATTCTAAAACCACAAAGGAAAGTAAAATGACGATTATTAGAAATCTCAACAGACATCTAGCAAAACCCACTCTAGCTAAGTTTTGCCATTACAAACACAAACTTACTTAAAGCCTTATTGTATATTAACATTATTCGGGTAAACAGTAAATGAATTACTTCGATACGATATAAACAGAAGTAAAAATAAATCAGAAAAACAGACCTCGACGTGCTCGCCATGATTGTCAAGTTGCATAGACAATAATTCATATTTCATAGACCATTAAGTTTTGTTTTGTTGACATACTTCATTGTACTTTTGCACAGAAGGTAGCCATTTAGCCAATTGTATTTCTGTGACAAAAACACAATTTCAAAAAAGAAAAAATAATCTTATTTATTTTTTTCAGTAAATTAATATATTTAGCTATCTATAAATGTAAGTTCCACAAAATATTCACTTGTTTTAAAATATTCGAAAAATATATAATTGGTCTTGTAAAGTATGTATAATTGTTTATTGTTTCTTCTAATGTATTAATTATGATTATATATTCATTATTATTATTTTATTTAACAATACTTTAGTTAATTTAAGCATTATTATTTATTACAAACATCTTAATATTCTAAGAAATGATTTAAAAATACAGACGTTAGATATAAATTATAAACCAAAGGAGGCCAACTTTGACATTTTTTATTATTGATTGATTATTTTGCGCTGTAAATGTATAAATACCTTTATTTTGGCATTTTTAAATTGGCTTAATAAGTCTCATATTAACTCATGTAAGTATTACAACATAAGAACTCAAAGGTCACAAAAAATGGTATTTTGTAGTTACGTCCTTTTCTCGTAAAGATATTTATTGTTATTTGAAAAGTTGTAGAACATAAAATATTTAAAAGGTCAACGATGTAATTTAGTATGTAATTTAAAATAGGTAATATAATTATTTAAAATCTTAGTCATTTATCAATCATTAAATACCTTATGTTTATATTAAAATTATATGGTCAAATAAATGTCAATAGATTACGTTATATTATGTATTATGTATCAATTTGTTATTAAAGTTTGTGTAAAATTCATAAAAGATAGAAAATAGACCAAAAAAAATAATTATACACATTTATTTTAATTTTACGAAATAATGCAATTATTTTAAAAAATCTGCAATTAGGTTTGTAGTGCATATAAATACAGATGGCGCTTTTACTTTTATGATTTTTTTGTCACGGTTGAAAACAGTCAATTTAAAGTCAGAGAAATATGATTAATTAAATTCAGAATGAATTTATCATGTTATAGTTAGATTACTAGGTAGGTAGGTTAGATACCTACTTATAAAATAACATAGTTCTATAACGTTTGCGAATTAATGACATTTATTATTATTAATTCAAGTAAACAAAAATAGCCCGAAGAATAACCGAATTAGAGCTATCCAATTTTTTGTATGATATAGGGCATTTGTAAACAACAAAGTAATTGCATCAACTAGTAGGTACATTACAATAACACTAGTTTACATGGTTTTTGTTCTTGGAATGAAAAGTACTTTTTCTTAACATTTAAGGTGCACGTAGTTAAAAAAAAATTAATAATCCAACACGTCAGGTTTCCAAAATATTTTTCTTATTTAATTTACAAAAAATAATAATTGAAAACATTAAAAATGCTTAAAATTGCCTTAGCTTTTTTTTGTATTTATTTATATCTGTGTGTCTTATAATAGACCAGCAATACTCACTTAACATGGCTTGATCCCAGTATCCCTGATAATTTTGCTTAAAAAATTTAAGATCCTGGTGAAAACGCTCTCCGTTTTGGTCGCTGAAGTACTCCAAGATTTTCAGGGAAGAAATCGCGGTGCGAGTGAAGGAAGTGAATTTCAGAGACATGTTGACACCCATTTGTTGAAAATTATTTAATAAATCGGCAATTAACTTTCAGTATTGTATTGCCTTTGAACGGTAGGATAACAAAATTCATAATGAATTCCAAGCAGAACTTTCAGTGCCTGAAAGGCTGTTATCAAATATATAATTCTTTAGTATTTTTAGGGTTCCGTACCCGAAGGGTAAAACGGGACCCTATTTCTAAAACTTCGCTGTCCGTCCGTCTGTCTGTCCGTCAGTTACCAGGCTGTATCTCATGAACCGTGATAATTAGACAGTTGAAATTTTCACAGATGATTTATTTCTGTTGCCGCTATAACAACAAATACTAAAAAAACAGAATAAAATAAATATTTAAGGGGGCTCCCATACAACAAACGTGATTTTTTTGCTCGTGTTTGCTCGATATTGATAACGGCAACAGGTAGACGCTTGATGTGAATATTTCGTTAAATATTCACTTTAAAAATCAATAAATAAATTAAAATAAAACAAATATTTAAGGGAGGGGATTTTTATTTCCCATACAAAAGACGGTACGGACAGATGGTACGGAACCCTTCGTGCGCGAGTCTTGTGTGCACTTGACCGATTTTCTACTTTATTTGCGATCCGATATAAACACCTTATTTTAGTTTCGTCTCAGTCGTCTCAGAAAGATTAAGAAGTCCTTCATCAACATAAAACAATTCACCTGAACCTTGAGTTTGAATTTATTCGGAGTCCGTGTTAGTCATAGATGGTTTGCTGGAACAACCTGGAGGTTCAAGAACTTGCTACTTTTCTAAACTGTAGACAAGTTTAATAACCGAAGGAACATTTGGATATATAATTTTATCTTTGTTCTTGTGATTAAAATGAAATGTGTTAGTAAGACGGAAGTAACAGTCATTTTCATGATTGGATAATGGATGGTTCCCTCCATATAATTGACACATTAAAATTCAAAAATCTGTTTCCACCTGCAGCCCAGGAGTTTAGCATTCTTCTTCATCTTTAACAAAATACGTGAGGAGCCCACTTTTTGTCTTGGTGAAATTTTGATTTTAAAATAACAAAAATATGCTTCTTTGATGATTCCGTTATAGGATATCTCTTTTTAGATTAATGAGCTCACCACAAACGTAACAATAATGGTCAGAATTTACTTTAAACACAACCTTTTTGATATTTAAAAAAAAATATTTACACTACTACGAATTTAAAACCAACTTGTGGGTAGCTAGAAAATAAAATGT
Source organism: Argynnis bischoffii washingtonia (assembly GCA_033884665.1). NCBI lineage: Eukaryota > Metazoa > Arthropoda > Insecta > Lepidoptera > Nymphalidae > Argynnis > Argynnis bischoffii. Next base: position 13,917,708 of record CM066609.1, on the reverse strand, counting down.
TATGATAACTTTAGTTTTTTCGTGATTATTGTAAATGAATAAAATTATATAAAATGCACTGGAAGGACAGTACTTTTTTTTATTTTGCAAACTAGTATAATCTATACTAATATTACATTATGTGTAGATAAAAAAAATGTATTTTTTTTTTTGTTTGTAATGGATAAACATGGATAAACTAAAAAGCCGCTAACCCGATTTAGATGAAATTCGGTATGAAGATAATTTGAGACCCCAGAAAGGACATAGGATAGTTTTTATTCTAGAAACCATCCCTTAAGGGAATGAAAAGGGGGATGAAATTTTGTATGGGGAATTAGTCATTTCTCAAGTGAGGGATTTATAACTCATCATACAGTCCTCGCGCCTTAAGCTCAGCTTTGCATTTGTGTGAGTGCACACGTATAGTGTACGCAGAGGTACGGCTTGTGGCGTAGCGCGTCCCGCGCATGGTTTAAACCGGTTCATACTGGTTTTTAAAGCGCGGCCCGAGCCGCCGCGCGTCCCTTACGTGTCATTTTCCTGCCCTGCACTTTCCGCTTATTATTATTATATAATTATTATTATCATTAGTGAAATGGCTTCTACTGTAACTAAATTGACTAAACGAAAACCATTAAGCAGCAAGAAAGAAATTTTGTGCAAATTGTACGAATATTTTAAATACGTAAACGAAAAAGATATGTCAAAGATATCAAAATGTCAGCACTTTCTTTGGATAAAATATTGATTTTATTTTTATGTGATTTTTTGACTATCCTTACTTTTGACTATCACTCACACAAATGCAAAGCTGAGCTTACGACTCGAGAACTATTCCCTATGTATATAAATATCTATACATATAAAAAATTGTAACTAAGCTGAATCTGTATATTAAATATTTTGTGGAAAATCTTATTGAAATAAGCATTATTATCGATACAGAGGCCAAATCTACGTTTTTAGAATTTTTGTCTGTCTGTCTGTCTGTTACCGCATCACGGAAAAACCACTGAAAGGATTTTGATGAAATTTGGTATGATGGTAGCTGGTTATCCGGATCAACATATAGGATATTATTGCGGGTAGATATTATTGCGGGCCAAGTGCGGGTTGGCGGACTTCACATGTCTTTCGAAAACTTGCTAGGTTCTCTCAGAAATCTATACGAAACATTAATACGTAATAGTAGGGACGAACCCGAGCGGAGCGAGGGTGAGTCGCTAGTACTAATATATAGTTTATCTATTCGATACTAACCGTTATTTATATACATTTATTTTATATACTTACATTAACAATCTGTATGCTGCCGTTAAATGTAAATATGTAAAATACAAATTCTTGTTTCTAAATACATAGCTGTTATTATTTTGAACAATTTGTAAATTATTTTTGAAGTTATGGTAGCATATATGGCAGTTTTTTGGACAATGGAGTAGGACAATAATTGGCAGTATTTATGGACAATGGAGTAGTCTAATATAGGTCAATTATTATATTATAGTATCATACCATTATTATTTTAGGAACAATAACAGGATGTTACTATGTTATTAAAAGGTGAATTTTATAATTGATATAACGAAAAAGTTATTGTAATAAGTAATAAAACAAGTGTTAGCTAACATTTACTCATGATTCAACGATCAATTAATTATGGCCCAATAACAAGCGAAAAGATCGCAGATTTCAAGAGTACCTATCCGAACTGGGTCACCGGGTCGTTGGCGAAACTGTGTTTACCTTTAAATTTTTGCACTGAAACTATTTATGCGGTTTGTAGAGTTCTGCAATTAAAAAAAATATATTATTTGAAAAAATTCTAATACAGAAAGTACTCTTTGAATTCTATTTCATTAAACATTATATTTATTCTTTTGTTTGTGTAATAGATAAGTTTTATCACATCGCTGAGTTCATCTTAATTTATTTACTCATAATTAAGCCCGACATTTTTCAGGGTCATGGCCATAATTCTTAAACTGCTGCTGCAAATTGTTACAAAGATTATTACCTCATACTCGCTAAGTAACAAATTTGCTATTTTATTGTAGTAAGTAATACGATGATATTATTATCTTTAACGCCATCAAGATAAAATGTGAAAATAACAAAAGAAGGATTAAATACAACGTCCTTTACCTTCTACTATTGTAAATACAACTCAAGTGTTTATTCTCAACACTGTGACAATGTAGATAAATAGGCTCTTTTTGTAATAACAATTTAAGAGCGATGTTATATACAAGATAACTAGAATAAATACTATAAAAACTAAATCATATTATATAACAATATTACTTAGGTACACCTGTTATAATGTTTATGCCACAATATGCTTTAGAAAGAGGTGGTAGTAATTATTACACCTTTAGGGTGGAATGTTTTTAATTAACGGTCACTTTTAGGATATACCAGGGTGTCCCGTTAATAATAGTCCAAACTAAAAGTGGCGAGAGATGAGATCGTGCCCTATGAGAAAAGCCAAAAAAATTTTAGTTAAACTTTTACAGTTTTCAAGATTTTCTGATTTTCATTATTTTATTGAAAATTTACTACCTTAATACGTATCATTTATACCATCTTATTGAAATAGCGAAAACGTATTTTTTTATTGAATATTATGTCTGACTAGATGTGTAACTGGATGTTGACGTCCACTATCACTACACAAAATTTAGTTAAAATCGGTGCAGTACCTACTTTTTTCGTGAAACGCGCGCATCTAAACAGACATACAGACAAAAAATTTAATAACTATTGTTTTGGGATCTATATTTTGTAGGACACAATAAGTTAGTCATTGTTTTTAAAAAATATTTTACGTACAGATTTCGCTAAGTTAGGTACTGTTTTATTATATGTATGTATAGATATTAGTTAGTTATTAGTTTAAATACGATATATTTATTTATTCACAAAGAATCACTTCGTTCAAAAGCAAAATCATGCTCCAAAACATTGATTCACCGTCACTACCGCGCTCGCACGCTTACCTCGCGTGAATTCAGCGTAGCAGAGGTACAACTTCTGAATAACCCATCAATGATAAGCACCTCTAATATTTTTTAAATGTAACCCAAAGTCATATCTCTAGGTTTTTTTTATTTTTTCGATATCTTATTTCGTTTTCGAGATATGATTTTTTTATGATCTAAATCGAGCCAAAAGCGACGGCACTTTTCACATTTTTTCGTTTTAAAAAAAACAGTCTTTGAGTGTTTAATTATATTTTTTTTTTGCATTTTGTAGCCCTCATTCAGACGCGTCTTTTGATAATCCAGTCAGCCACGTAGACGCAAAATCCACGACACCAGGGCGATGTCGCACTTTCGCTAAAAATCTGGCCTATACTGAAGCGACAAAAAAAAATTTCAATGTTAATAACCTTGAAATAGTCTAACAAAATATAAACGTAATAATCGTGTGTCGGTGCCAGCCGATACACAAAGCACACCTACTTCGAAAATATCTGATTAGGTATCTATAATAAATGAAAACTACCAATCAGTTATTTTTTTACTTTTTAAGTTTTTAGTGTTTTTTTTAAAGACGGTTTGTATTTTTTTTAATAAAAAGTTTTTTATTCAAACGGTTTGAAATAATGAAATAAAGTGTATGGCAGAAGAGACTAAGTCGCTAATAATAGTTTTAAAAGAATTTTTACGTTTATTATAATTAAACACAATAACAACGTAGATATAGTATTATTTTAACATGAACTCCTCAATATTCCCTCTAACATTTTTGAATTGTGTGGAATTAAGAAAAATTAAGTCATTTGTAAAAGAGCACTTGTTGAGTTTATCCGAGCGATGCTCTACTCAGCAAAACTGGAAGGTAGCTTCCTCAAGAATCGACTCACTGATTATTGTTAAATTAAATTGCTAATTCAAATCTGCTTGTATAAATCTAATTCAATAAAGTTAACTTTCTTTTAATCATTTACATTTTTTTTAATTTCTAAAGGGCCCCAAAATTGATGTGTGCCCAAAGACCCCGGTGTGGCTTAAGACGGCCCTACTTCTATACATTGTCGTCAAGTGACGGAACGTGACGCAGAGCAAGTTCTTAGTCCAAACAAACACAAATGACACTATTTAGATAAGGGATATAAATGTTTACTAGATAATACTAGCATATAGTTCAATACACAAAATTCAACTAATACCTATTTCCTTTCTGAAATCCGTCTTGTTTTGAATGACGTTCGTACTAACACAGAGATAAAAAGATAATATCGTGAAGTGTGATTGCAAAAATAAAAAACATGCGCAGATTATATATGGATGTATCTATACTAACACTGCGAAGGCAGTGGTAGCCCAGTGGTAACGCGCTCGCTTGGGATTCCGAGTAAAGCGGGTTCAAATCCCGGGTCTCGCACCTCTGATATTTTCATGTGCGAATCATTTCTAACATGGTTACCACTTGCCTTACGGTAAAGGAAAACCTCATGCCTGAGAGAACCTAGCAAGTTCTTGAAAGACATGTGAAGTCCGCCAATCCGCACTTGGCCAGCGTGGAGGACTATGGTCTGACCCCCTTCGTGTTGAAGGGAGGCCCGTGCCCAGCAGTGGTTAAAAAAGGACTGAATACAGCTATACTAATATTATAAATGTGAAAGTTTCGATGTTTGAATGTTTGTTGCTCAATCACGCCAGAACGCCTGAATTGAATAATATTTGAAACTGATTAATATTCACGAAAAAAATAAAAAAAATATACATTGAAGAAGTTATTGGTGAAGTAGGAGATCAACATAATATTATATGAAATAGATATTTATTATAATTAAGGAAAATCAGGTCAAAAAATCTGAGGAGCCCCCCGGATCTGCAAAAAAAGTAGTGAAAGAGATGTGAAAATAATCGCAATTTATACTTTTATCTTATTATACCTATTTTAAATATATTTTTAAATGTAACTCAAAGATATGCATGTGTGTAGGTAGGTATAAACTAAATCAGGGTTACTTAAACTTATGGCCCCACGTACCCCTGCTGAAGATCCCAGATAACAGCGAACGCCCTCTCCGTAAGAAAATCTAGGATTTCAAGATTAAAAAAAATAAAAACCGACTTCCAGGCACTGAAAAGTAAAAAATAACTAAACGGGGGTTTTCATTTAGAATAGGTACTTAATCAGATTTTTTCGAAGTCGGTGTGCTTTGATTTGTATTGGCTGGCACCGACTTCGAAAATATCTGATTAAGTATCTATTCTAAATGAAAACCCCCGTTTAGTTATTTTTTACTTTTCAGTGCCTGGAAGTCGGTTTTTTTTTTTTTTTTTAAGTTTTTATTTTTCCATTTTTAGTGTAGACGTATCATCAATACAAATTAATCAAGCCCAAACACCAGGTAATTGCTGTAAATCGTTGAGGAGTTCCCTCGACTATCTTTCGGGTCCATCATCAGATCGACTCCAGACCTTCATTAAATAGTAGTGCTTTAAAATACCTAACGAAAATGTTAACAAACGCACTAGTCGCCGCTACAATTTTCGAAAGTGCCCCTCGATTTCCCTGGGATTCCATCATCAGATCCTGGTTTCCTTATCATGGTACCACTCTTGGGATATCTCCTTTCCAACAAAAAAAGAATTATCACAATCGGTTCATAAACGACGAAAAAACGCCCGAACAAACATAAAAAAAAAAAACATATATACGGTTGAATTGAGAACCTCCTCCTTTTTTTGGAAGTCGGTTAAAAATACGGTTTTTTTTATTGAAGTTATACTTCTTTTGGCAAGTTTGGAAAAATTTATGAAAGTAAAATTTTTACGATGCGCGAGCACACCGACAGCCAAAAAGCGACATGATGAAGTTAGCTGAAAGCGACATGATGAAGTTAGTTGCATTCCTTTTACAAACAGAGAGATTTGACATACGGGATTTAACAAATACAGTAACATAAAGAAATATGTTAAAAGTATTAATGTGATGTGTGGGCTTGTTTCTTGTCACAAATTGAGTCGATTTTGAGAGTCATTTTGGACAATTTTAACCTCGATTTTTGTATTTCGTTTTTATCATGACCAGGTGTGAAAACCCACTCTCACATAAGTATGTCGTTGCGAAGGGTAAATGGAAATTCACCGCTTTGCTTTTAAGAGAGTGCAGGATAAGTATTCTTCCTGTCTAGCTGCTCACTCAAAGTGGGATACGCGAACCCTGAAGGGTTCGCGTATCCCACTTTGAGTAACCCTGAACTAAATACATATTTTGAATCAATAAGCTTGTGTCTTCTTCTCCATTTCACATATTCTCAGAAACAGAAAGTAAACTTTACTACTATTTTTTTTTAAGCTGAAAGGGGTCAATAGTAACATATGTTTATAAATTATATCTAGAATTACCTAAAACACTCATAAGCGCCGTAGAGTTAAGAAGTCAAGGAGAGAGACAATTATTATTAACAAGCATATGGCCTTCCTACATACATAGATTCCGAAATACGGATGTTAATTATTCAAAATTATCATATACCTAATTATGTAGTAGTCCTACTTATAGTTATCGCTTTTGTCGCTTTAATACTTAGTTGTATTTACAATTTACATACATATCTACTACAGGATACAACAAATAAATAGAAGAATTTACCTTATTTAAAATGCTAATGTATTGAATAGGGTAATAGTGTTACTGCAGAAGTTCTTTCTATTTATTTATTAATATTCAAATTTAAAATATTTTATTCAGCATTAAATTATTACAATTTTTTTACTGAACGTCATAAGTCTACTACCAATTCGGAAAAAAGAAGCCTAGGACCTGAGAAGAACTGGCGAAAGAAACTCATCGGGACTAATATTATTTCGTTATATTTTTTATAAAGTTAAATTATTATTTACTATATTTCTGTAAAGTTGAAGTAGCCTGGAGGCGATCACATCATTCCCAAGGCGTGCCATCTTCTATAAAATCATTTATTGTAAATAGCCTTTAGCACACAAACGTTCTTAAACATTTTTTTTTTAATTTGGCGATAGTAGCTTTCTGAACATTTTCTGGGATCCTGTTGTACAAGCGTATACATTGTCAATAATAAGAAGTACTGACTCTGTGTGATATTATAAATGAAAGTATAAAATAGTCTGACTGAGGGGTCTGCAATATAAAACACTTCATTTATGTTGCGTTTAACATACAAATACTCATATTAATTTATTTACTTTTATATAATTGACCCATCTTATATTTATATACAGTCTTATACAGTCTTTTTTATATACAGGATGCGTTTATTGACAGCATAAATTTTGTATTTCATAGAATTTCTATTATAAACAAAGTTATTTTTACGGATGAACAAGTGAAACCGAAATTGTTCCATATCTCAAAAACTACGCAACGTAAGAGTATCTCTTTTAAAATAATTTTCTTTGTAAGTATTTGAGAAGTACATTTTTTTTAATTTTATCTCAATATTTGTATTTTTTTTCTCCTCAGCTACACATACAGAGTACCACTCCTATTTACTATGTTCTCATGAGACCCCTAGACCCATTAATTCCATAAAATATTAATAGACGGACACGCGACCATGACAAAACCATAAGGGTGCCAGTTTTGCCTTTTGTCTAAGGAACCTAGAATTTTTTTATTTGTTTGTGCTCCAGACAGGAACAGGACAACTAATAGACGTAATCATTTTCACGGATACCTGCTAGATAGAAAACGCAACAGTACCCTTGACCTATGGCCTTTGCAACTGTGGCGAAGTATCGGAAACTCAAAAAGAAAAACATGGTAAATATATCTCATTTCAACACAATATTTTTAATCATACATTCAAAATAAAGAGGTAATTGTTTCATTTGCTCATAATATTCATATTTAATTTACAAATGGGCAATTCTTCGAAATAAATTATTTTTACCAAATTTTTCGTAAAAAACAAAAAAAAAAAAAAAAACTAATCATTGTTTTCTTAGTGATTAAGAATAATGAAATAATTAACCGGAAGCATTTTATTAGCACTTTTGAAGAAACACCCAAATACATAAGTACATATTATGTATTCTTCGTTATCCATATAATGGTAGCAAGGAAGGTACGTTTTAATAATTATCTTTTCTATTATTCGGTTTTGTTTCTGATGTAGTTAATTACGTAACAAACTATGAATTTATCAAAGCATTTTGTATCAGAAAGATTTAATGTCTCACCGCTGGGCAAAAGCCTCTGTTTCAATGCGATGGGTAATAGGCAGTAGAACTAACTTAGCAAGTTAAATTTGAGGAAAATGACGAAATATAAAGCCATATAATTTAAACGTACATATACAGATAATGCAGAAGGTTTTTTGGCGTTAATTTTTTTTTAAATCGACCTCTGATTACCATAAGGATATAAATATTACGGATTTAACTATTTATTCCGCGTCCGTAAAAAGTTTTTATAAATGTACAATATACAGGCGATTCTTACGTCAGGCGTGTGTTTCACAACTACCGCATTTTGCAGAATTATAATGAAATATTGTATGGTTTTGCGAAGTATGATATGCCTATGCCCTTGAGCGTAAGATAATATGTTCTAAAGAAATGATTTACCTCAATATTCTATATAATTCTTCTAGTAAATTGTCATTTTGATATATTTTATTTAAAGATCTTGTAGAATTGTAGTAAATTTATTACTACCTCAAGAATGGCCCTTCATAATTAAATTATAACAACAATTAAATTAAAAATTTTAAAAATCCCCTACGCAAAAAATACTAATAGTTTAAGAAACAACCCTTAAAAATTAAATAATTTTGGAAAAGAGCTGATACTCTTACACTGCTGGACCGATATTAACCAAACATAGCTAAGAACAACCGCAAGGAAACTTTCAAATGAAAAACATCGAAATCGGTCCATCCATTTGAGAGCTACGATGCCACAGATAGACACACAGACAGACAGACAGACATCGACGTCAAACTTATGACACCCCTCTTTTGCGTCGGGGGTTAAAAAGAATTATTCCACACAATCTTCAATCTTCACAATCATAAATCAAAATGTTATATTCGATTGAGAAAATCTCCGAAAACTCTTTACAAAATGTTTTGTTTTGATACGTATGTGAACGAAGCCGCGTGTAATGGCTAGTTAGGTATAAATAATGCTATATTTCATAAATTTCCAAAAAAAAACCATAAAATTTTGTACTTATCGTGACTACCTTGAAAGGACCTTATAAATTTTATTTTATTACTCTGATTACACTTGACCTAAAATAAAAGAAAATTATATTATATATTAAATTTCAATTTGAATAAATGAAACAAGTTAATGGTTGTACGTACAAATTATTTACTTAGCAAGTTATGCAAAACCATGACACAGATGTGTCGAAATTATCGCAAAATGTTTTAGCGATCGAGCTAGTACCTTCATCATTCCCTATCTACTGCCAAATAGATAAAATAATGATATAAAATAATAAAATACTTAGCTTATACCTACGATAAAATTAAAGAAATATTCAAATAACATATTAAACATTTAATAGTTTTCCCAAATGTCAAGATATTTTACCATTTATAGATACAAGATAACTAATATACCAAGGACCTTACACTTCTAAGAATTAGGTAAATTAATAAGCATTTTACATTGTAAACAAAATGTGAATTACGCGGGCGTAGCCGCGAGCAATCGCTAGTGCCATTTACTTGTTAGAATTTAATTTAATCCAAAAATCTCCAAGTTCGGAAAACAAATCCATCAATTAATCAAGCTCGTGAACTAAGAATATGATTATTGTGTTTAAAATAGTCAAAAAATTTAGAAAAAGACAAACTCTAATCAGATAGAAAACTACCCAAGTTAGATAATATACTATTAAACGCAGTGAACAGATCAACGTACTCCTTTTAGAAATCGGTTAAAAAGCATCTCTGATCTAGCTTTTGGTATATAAACCTTTGCCTAGATATTCTATACTAGGTAATAGTACATTCGTCTAGTAGTTGCCCTTGGCTAGCTAGGGACCAGTACAGTCACGCAGACAAGTCAGCAGTCACGTAAGCCTATGTATTTCACAATGTTATACAATTTTCAATTACAATGAGGAAGAGTGATTAATCGCGAGTTACACAGAAAAAGTACATTACTGTGCAGATTTCTGAGATATGCATTAAGCTTGAATAACAGCAGAAGGTAAAGCGTTGCATGCGAATTGTAAATTCTTTATGATATAAGGCCACTTCATATTGTATTTTTATTTAGTATTTTGTGTTTGATAAAGGTTCTTTAAAAATATTTACAAATATAGACATTTAATATTTTAGACAAATATATATAGACTGATTAATGCGCTAGAATTTTAGATTCAAATTTCGCTTGCATTTATGCGAGATTTATTTACATATGATTATTAATGAGGATGACACAAGATTGGACCGCGCAGGTCTTTCAGGGAAACCGCGTTGTTAAATAGCCCTTCAACCAACTGTTTCAACTCTCAACAGTGAGGTATTATTTAAAAAAATATCAAGTCTCATCGTATTTTTTTATCGATCCAATATGAAAAGTGTACCTACAACAGCTACCTACTAGTACTTAACCACTCTAATTGATAATTTTAATAATTTGTGACATTTTGATGATATTATAATCGTTTTAGACCGCAAATATCTTACCAAGTGTTATGAAAGCATAGTAACATTTTTGTTTGTTACGAAAATAATATTTCAATTACTTGGATTTCAAAAGCACTTTGAAAGTAATTATTCCTATCTGGGGGGTTGAATTTGATATTTGCTTAGAATTTATATTGGGCCAGCCTTCAGGTACTAGGTTACATAGGTCAATACGAGAGTAACATACATAAAAACATACTCATACTTTCGAATTGACAACCTCCTCTGTCCTCCTCATGTATTCAGCCCTTTTTAACATCCCACTGCTGGGCACGGGCCTCCCTTCAATACGAGGGGGATCAGGCCATAGTCCACCACGCTGGCCAAGTGCGGGTTCGCCTTGTCCTCCTCATAATATAAAAAAATAAAATAATATAAAAATTCATTACGTATAAAGTATTGACTATGGTCTGATCCTCCTTGTATTGAAGGGAGGGTCATGCCCAGAAGTGGGACGTTAAAAAGGGTTGCATTCAATACAACATATAAAGTACCAATATTTCATTTTCTGCTACAAGTATAATACCGTTACTAGGAATGTGTTATGCACATATAGAAAACCCCACTTCATATCAACATTACTTTTATAAACACAATTCTGCTTATTACTATACATCCATTGTTTGTGTTTCCTTATATAGATTTCAAAGAATAAAGGCCTTATAATAAATAAAGGACAATGGTGATGAAAAACCCCAATTTTATTAAACTATAAACTATGCGTGTTGGGCGATACCTCCTAACAGTACATCTACTGCGGACCTTGACTGATAACGGTATGTTGAGTCAGATAATCTTCTACAACCTTATCTAGTTGTGAAATATTTTATCTAATAATATAATATTCATACGTTTTTCCTACCGCGTATCCTTTACCGCTGAGTGCTAATTTATATAAACTGGCGTAACTCGTAATTGCGTTACTTAATGTCTAATTAAAAATTATAAACATTTTGAACTCGTGTGCCAATTTTTAGATAAGAATAATTTATTTTTTATTTGGTGTAACTAGAAAAACAAAAACAAATCTATCCCTAGGAAACCGTACAATTTTCCGGGATAAAAGGTAGCCTATATGCTATTACAGACTATAATCTATCTCTGTGTCAAATTTCATCCAGATCCGCTCAGCCGTTTTGGCGTGATTGAGTAACAAACATCCATCCAAACATCTAAACTCACATTTATAATATTAAGTAGGGTCATTTACTTAATTAATCTAAATTCTAAAACATCCCTTAATACTACAAAGGTTTTTCTACTAATTGCGAGTGATTTCAGATTCGTAACATTCGAAATTGTTTAACAAAATATTGCAATATCGTTTTTGATGGTGTTGCAACTCTTTCAATTTTACTAAGTAATAGGAATGTTTAAATACTTAGATATTAATTAGTTAATTAAGTAAAAAAAGGAAGTGCTATTGCTTTTAAAAACATTTAACTTTTAATTTTGATCATTTTTACAGTGGAGTAACTACTGAACTAGAGGTCGCGTTTGGTTATTTTTACTGAATTTTCTTCGCTAATATTTCATATATACAAACCTATCCCACGGAAACTGTACATTTTTTCGAGATAAAAAGTAGCCTATGTGTTATTCCAGACTATAATCTATCTCTGTGCCAAATTTCATCCAGATTCATTCAGCCATTCTGGCGTGAAAGGGTAACAAACGTTCATACTCACAAACTTTCACATTTATAATATTAATATGGATTAATATACTTAGTGTATTTAGGTTTTCTTTTTTCTATAACATTCTTACAATATCTATAGGCTATATGTATATAACAGGCGTCTGTCATAGCGAAATTCCTCCGAATGTTCAAGACAAAAAGGGTTTTTAGTCCATTATATTTATATGTACAATATAAAAAGGTCTTTACATGATTTTTAACTGGAAAATATTAATAATGAAATTGCAAAGTTTCTTTCTCATTATATAGTCCACGCGAACCCCACTAGTTTTTAAACCTCTTTTGCACAACTTTATTTATTATTCACTACTACATGATTCAACTTTATTATTATAGTTTGAGTGCGTATTCCTAAACTTAGTTCTATTTGATGTTCAGACATAAAAGATGTAATATCTCACGTAATGCACTCAAAGGTCGTGAGGTCCATTTGTCCGCTAACCCGCCCTTGAGTTGGTTGACACAGGACATTTTCAATTCAATTGTTCGTTTTATAACTTTCGGGCGTGCTACAGACATTCTGATAAAAAGCTCACGGTCTGTCACATGACAAATACGATATTTCAAATACAAATTATTAAATAAATATTCTTAAAAATATTACATTTAAAAATGTGGGAATACTTACAAGTAACTTATTAAGGAGTAAAAAAACAAAAATATTTTATTTTTGATTGAAATTATTTAAAAACAATTGCAAAAACAGTTTGATAAAATACTTCTCAAGCACTGGCCCTGTATTATGTGTGTCAAGGGATCAAGTGGCCAATCTAGTACCTAAATCTAGATATCATATCTGTTGGAAAAGACAAAAAACGTATCTTTCAAATTTTTATTTATCATTTAATGATTAAAATATAAGCAATAATAAAGTAAAAATAATTCCTTTTTTAATAAAAAAAAGTCTAAAATGAATTCAAAATCAGTTAAACGTAAATATTCCCTTATGGACGGTGTTTATTTAGATGGACCGGACCACCAACCTAGTGGACTCGGGGTAGGTACTAATTAAACTAAAATGATGACCGCCTCATAATTAGCGAAAGTCATACCCAGAAAACAATACATACGAATAAGTAGGTACCTTCCCCATTTTGAAATGATCGGTGTGAACTGAATCACAGATCACATAATACTATAATAGACTGATTAAGAAAAAATGTAAGAGATCTAAATAGATCTTTTACATTTTACCATCCTCCATAAGGATAAAATTATCCTTAAAGAAGGAAAGAAGGAAGAAGAACAAGCATTTTTTCGCATTTATAATTTTAATAAAAATTACAAGTAAGCAACATAAGAAAGTGGACTTTTTTATATCTTTTGTTACATTCGTAGTGCGAAACCCGAGTCACATGTGTCAAAATTAGCATATCAGCATATCAAGTGTATGATAATGCGTGAATCATTATATTATGAGGCAGACGTGCCTGAACGAATCATATTGTTGGAGGAAACTATGGATTTTTTGTGGAAACTAAATAAGTATCTAAGTACCTATGTACCGTATGTATACGTTTATAAATCTACTTGTTACTGTGCAATATATTTGCAATTGACACCAATTTTATGTATGAAACATACATGATTTTTTATCTATAGATTAGTACACTAATTTTTCCATATTATCATACCTTTATTATTCGACATTAAAATTCAAAATTCATCCTCTAAGTTGGTAAAATAGGGGATAAAAGATTGTATGAAACTCTGTCATTCTTAATGTGAAATACACAGAACGTGGTGTTTAGCTTTAAGATAAAAAATAAGAAATATATTTAGTTGATTTTTTTGCGAAATTGAACCCTTAAGTGGATAAAAAAGGGTAATAAAGATCAGAATTACTTGAAACTTGGTATTAATGTAGAGATGATCGATATTAAAAAACATCGATGTTGACATCGATTCAAAAGTATCGATGTACGATAAACATCGATAGAAGAACATCGATGTCTAAAAACATCGATGTTTTCGATAGCAAATAAAACTGTCTGTGCTATTTAATAAATGTGTTTATTATTATTGAAAATATAAAACAACTAGTGAAACCCTGGGCTTCGCTCGCGCTAAAACTACAACAAAAAACTTTAAAAAGGTAGGTTTCATATAAATTTTCATCCCTTATTTTATCTCCTTATGGGATGAATTTCAAAAAACGCTAAAAACATATTTATTTAATTGTAACGAAGATCATTAATACCAAGTTTCAAGAAATTCTGATCATAAATATTTTTTGGGTTGTGTTATAACGTGTATTCCCGTGGGAATGAGATAATCTCCCGCGGTAAAAAGTATCCTATACATATGCTGACCCGGATGTCCAGCTATCATCATACCAAATTTCTTAGAATTAGATGACTCTTAAAGATAATATTGACGTTTCCATACTTTATTCTCTTTAACATCGATGTGTCAATGTTATCAAAGTCAAAACATCGATGTTTTCCAGCTAACCATCGATGTTTATTCGCTATCAATGAATATCGAACATTCCTATCATAACATCGATGGGTCGATGTTATCGAAGTCAAAACATCGATGTTAAAACCTCGATGTTTTCCAGCTAACCATCGATGTTTATTCACTATCGATGAATATCGAACCCTAGTACTCATTACAATTAAAACATTTTTTGCCTTGAGTTCTGTTTGGACATTCTTCTGAAATATGATTTTTCTCCCCACAGCTAAAACAATGTACACTACGTCGACTTTTATGCACCCTATGTGAATCAATTAATACGTTTTTTTGAAATGTAGCCCTTTTCTTATAAGTTTCATATACTTTAATTTTTTCTTTATGGTCAGCGTACGTCGATACGCCATAAAGCATAATTTTGTTAATTTCTAAGTCTTGAATACCTTCAATAATGTATTTAATAGCAACATAATCTGGCGTTTTACCTCTTTTACCCATTTCCTTAATTGTAAATACATAATCTAAACAGTTTTCATTTCTTTTTTGCTTTCGCGTAGACATCATTTCATGAACCCTTTTTTTTGATCGATTATATCTGAAAATTCTATATATATATATATAGGCCATGTCTTATGTGTTTTTTCAGCTCGCAACCACAGTGCCGCAGTACCAGATAATGCACGTTTAGCTACGAGTAATTTTTGAGTTTCTGTACAAGAAAATATTTCACCGTTATCTTCAATTTCTTGAAGCCACTTGGTTATTGGGTAGCAGTCGTCTTGACCGGTAAACTTGGGTATTAGCTCCTCCGCCATGTGCAACATAGAATTATGTTCTCGAAGCGTCCTATTTTGTGTTGATAAGTCCTGTCCATCGTATGGTTTCGACATCTTTGAAAACACCACAGGACTTAACACGTTTGCAAATAGTTTGTCGCCAAATTAGCCGATGCTCGCCGCCGACCACGTTGCCGCTCGCCACGCCGTCGACCACGTTGCCGCAGAAAGTTGTAAATTATTAATTTTCCTAGTTTGCTGGTATGTCCTTATCCCGGACGAGCCCCCAAAATGTGGGATTGAGGATACCAGCAATGAAACTATATATCACCTTAATACGTTTATTATTACTATCTTTATATATTATATTCACAATGCACATGCAGCTCGCTTCCTTCTCTCAAACTCAACCATTCTACACACATTCTAAATCAATCATACCCGAACACCCTCTATCCCTTTCACTCATTCTTCCTTTCATTCACACTTCACAGATAAAACAATAATTATTTATATTTAAAATATTCATCCCACATTAATGTCCTAGCTAGCCTTTTTTTTGCACATCGATTATATTTTCACCCGTTGTTGATCGACGTTACGTCTGACATTATAATGTACTAAACAAACATGTATGGCACATATTGTCGGGGAATAAATTAAAAAAGATAACAATTATCGAAATGATAGTAGAAACCGTATTAAAAGTAGCAACCAAGTTTTGTAGTTTAGGAAAACTAAACGAACCAACAGATAGAAGCATATAGTTAATTTGTAACTTGACAATAGCCGGCACTGCGTCGAGAGATCACTTGAATTTCGAAGTTAAGTGAAGTACGTGAACATGAAAAGTGAATAAAGGTGGAGTTAAATTATTTTGAAAGTGAAAATCTAAATAATTAATGGTAGGGCGTCCCCGGGCGTGCCGTCGCACGGGACCGGGTCGGAACGTAACCGCACGGAACGGAGCCGGACCATAACCGGACCGTGACAGTACCGTGACCGGACCGTGACCTAACCGTAACCGGACCGTGACCGGACTGTAACCGGACCGTGACCAGACCGTGACCGGACCGTGACCTGACCGTAACCTGACCGTGACCTGACCGTAACCGGACCATGACCGGACCGTAACCGGACCGTAACCGGACCGTGACCTGACCGTGACCGGACCGTGACCTGACCGTAACCGGACCGTAACCGGACCGTGACCTGACCGTAACCGGATCGTGACCGGACCGTAACCGGACCGTAACCGGACCGTGACCTGACCGTAACCGGACCGTAACCGGATCGTGACCTGACCGTGACCTGACCGTGACCTGACCGTAACCGGACCGTGACCGAACCGTGACCGGACCGTGACCTGACCGTAACCGAACCGTGACCGGACCGTAACCGGACCGTGACCTGACCGTAACCGGACCGTAACCGGACCGTAACCGGACCGTGACCGGACCGTGACCTGACCGTAACCTGACCGTGACCTGACCGTAACCGGACCGTGACCGGACCGTAACCGGATCGTGACCTGACCGTGACCTGACCGTGACCTGACCGTAACCGGGCCGTAACCGGACCGTGACCGGACCGTAACCGGATCGTGACCTGACCGTGACCTGACCGTAACCGGGCCGTAACCGGACCGTGACCGGACATGACCGGACCGTGACATGACCGTGACCTGACCGTGACCTGACCGTAACCGGACCGTGACCGGACCGTGACCTGACCGTAACCTGACCGTGACCTGACCGTAACCGGACCGTAACCGGACCGTAACCGGACCGTGACCGGACCGTAACCGGACCGTAACCGGAGCGTGACCTGACCGTAACCGGACCGTAACCGGACCGTAACCGGACCGTGACCGGACCGTAACCGGACTGTGACCTGACCGTGACCTGACCGTGACCGGACCGTGACCTGACCGTGACCGGACCGTGACCTGACCGTAACCTGACCGTGACCTGACCGTAACCGGACCGTAACCGGACCGTGACCGGACCGTAACCGGACCGTAACCGGAGCGTGACCTGACCGTAACCGGACCGTGACCTGACCGTAACCGGACCATGACCGGACCGTAACCGGATCGTGACCTGACCGTGACCGGACCGTGACATGACCGTGACCTGACCGTGACCTGACCGTAACCGGACCGTGACCGGACCGTGACCTGACCGTAACCTGACCGTGACCTGACCGTAACCGGACCATAACCGGGCCGTAACCGGACCGTGACCGGACCGTGACCGGACCGTGACATGACCGTGACCTGACCGTGACCTGACCGTAACCGGACCGTGACATGACCGTGACCTGACCGTGACCGGACCGTGACCTGACCGTAACCTGACCGTGACCTGACCGTAACCGGACCGTAACCGGACCGTAACCGGACCGTAACCGGGGCGTGACCTGACCGTAACCGGACCGTAACCGGACCGTAACCGGACCGTGACCGGACCGTAACCGGACCGTGACCGGACCGTGACCTGACCGTGACCTGACCGTAACCGGACCGTGACCTGACCGTGACCGGACCGTGTCCGGACCGGACCGAGACCGGTAGTATAGGCGCAGGCCCACCTCACTGCCTCCTTCAGAGGCTCTTGGGAGTAGCGCAGATCGCTGAGATCCCCAAGGCAAGTCTATCCTTCTTTTCTTCTATCATTCTTCCTAAGGACTATCCTTCAAGAGGTTGCCGGCCCTGTTATAGGTCTAGTGCCCTAAGCAATAGACGCAACAGAAACCTCCAGACGCCTCATTGCAGGGATGGCGAGGTCATGTTCTTGCAAATTCACCATCTAAAATACCAAGAGGGTGGATAGCCAATAACCTCCCGCGTGTTTGCGCCGTGCGCGGGGACCCGTACCGGAGGATGAAGGAGTCCTAGAAATTGAGTGGAGCAGTGGGCCGGCAACAGTTGCACGCTGCACACAACACACTTCTTTGGTACGGATTTCTCTTCACACGGGAGGCTATGGAGTAGCTAACTACAGTCAATCGGCTGCGATATCCCATAAGCGGGCTATCAAGCGAGAGTCGGGGCTTGGAGGGAGGGCAGTCGGCGCGGCACGGGGCTTAGAGCGAGCGCGTATCATCGTCTCGTGATGCGTGCAACTCTAAGTTTCTTTGCTGCGTGCGGACTCCTCATTCTCCCGTACACTGGCTCTATACCGAAGGAGTAGCTCTGGCGATCATCTGCTGAGCAGATGACGTCCCCGACTTGAGGACTTCGTGGCGGGTGGAAAGCTCCAACGGTGAAGAATTTTTAGTACCTCAATGGATAAAGAGGCAACCAACCAAACCAACATTAACACAACACAGGCTACGTCGACGATGCGCCACATCTACCTAAGTCAAGGGCTGCGTCCCGAGATACGCCAAGGCAGAAATCGCCGGAAGCGACATTTCTAGATGCCCCTAGACCTTCGAACACCAAAGACGCGCCAAAGCAGGCAGCGTCCACAGCAAAGACAACGAGGAGAATGGTCAGAGATGCGCCAAATCGTGTCACTATCCAATGGATCAAGGGACACAGCGGTTCATTTGGCAACGATGCAGCTTATGAACTTGCAAAAAGGGGATCAAAACTAGAAGTAATTGGCCACTTGGTATTTGGCCACACCCACTTCTACTCCTACCCTTGTCACAGGTTCGCACCTGGGTCCGCCAAAGAACGCTGACACTTCAAAATAACAGATGGTCACAAACGGTAGACTGCAAGCAAGCTAGGTCAGCTCTGCCTGCAGTAAGCCCACGTCTCACCAAACGCCTACTAAGCTTAAACAGAACTCATCTCAAAATAATGATAGGGACGATAACGAACCACTGTCCCTTAAATAAACACTTATTTAACATCGGCGCGACGGACAGCCCTCGGTGCAGAGGGTGTTTCAGCGCTGTAGAATCAGTCGCTCACGTAGTCCTGGAATGCGTAGCGGTAACTTCCCAACGCGATGAAACCCTCGGAACAATGAGGTCGCTCCGCGAAGCCTGTGAAGTTCCCAGGATACTTCTGCGCTTCTGGACGGAGTTAGCTGGACGGCTTACAGTTCTGGACGGCTGGCTGAACTAGCCAGGATTCGCATGACGTACAACGGACCAAATGCGAGTCTAAGTACGAAAAATGAGTTCTATATACAATACAATATTGAAAGCTGCGTGCGCATATCCAAACCGCTGCTCATGAAATGCTGGATACGCAGAACGAATCAAACGATTTTTATTATAAGGTGTCGGGCAAGTATCAGGTCAGGGGGTGGACATATTGAACATCTTTTATAAAAAATAAATGAATAATAATAATACTTTTTGGTTTATTTTTTTCATACTATTCGTCATATCATTAGTATTTTTATAAATTGATTAACTTGAAAACTTATCTTGTTGTTAGTTTTGGTTCGATTCGGCCACAATTTCTAAGTTTTACAATATTTTGAGATTTACTGCAAAAATCAGACCAAAAACTTTTATCGAAAAATTATGATCTTCGGCAATGAAATAGCAATAACTTTTTTGTTTTATTAAATTTTGTTCTCTGTTTACTTTTTTTGAAATCTTCATTCATCGCACTATTTTTCTAGCCAATGAGCATCAAGAATGTAGTAGTTTTTTTAACACCACAGTACTTTAAACTTGGATGAAAAATGTTGTCTCATTGAAATTCGCATCGTTAATATTCTTTTCTAAAGAAACTGTTTATGTCATTGGGAAACTGCAATAGACATCCAGTTACACATCTAGTTAGACATTACATTCAATAAAAAAAAATTACGTTTTCGCTATTTCAATAAAATGGCATAAATTATACCTATTAAGGTAATAGATTTTCAATAAAATCATGAAAATCAGAAAATCTTGAAAACTGTAAAAGTTTTACTAAACATTTTTTGGCTTTTCTCATAAAGCACTATCTCATCTCTCGCCACTTTTCGCTTGGATTACTATTAACGGGACATTCTGTATACTTGTTAACCAATAGTAATAAAAAAAACAGTAGTGCAAAAGACGTGCTTTAATTTCCGATATTCTTATCTCTGAGAAATCTATACTAAACGTTAAAACGTAAATATTGACGAACCCGAGCGAAGCGAGGCTGAGTCACTAATCATTTATAAGTCTCGTACATATATTATACTAGCGACTCACGCTCGCTTCGCTCGCGTTCGTCCCTAGATACGTTTTCTCAGTTAGCTATGTTTAGATCATTTAAATTATAAAGCGATTTACCCTCGTTTTGCTCGGGTGCGTACGTTTTACGCGAATTTTGTTCACAATTTCATAGGTTTTAATTTTTTTTCGCGGAACCCTGATTTTTTTTCTAAAATAAAAGTAGCCTAAGTTACTCCCTATAACATCAGCTATCTGCCAGTGTAAGCCCCGTCAAAATCGGTCCAGCCGTTTCGGAGATTAGCCGGAACTAACAGACAGACAGAAAAATTGTAAAACATGTTGTTTCGGTATATTTACCGTGTATACATCCATATGCATTTAGTAAAAAGCGGTTATTTTAATATTACAAACAGACACTCCAATTTTATTTATCTGTATAGATTACGTCATTATATTTAAAACCTTTGCTTCTGTATTAAAAAAAAAAATATGAATATGTCAATTTTGAAGTTGACATTTCAATCAAAATATTAAGGTGAACTTAAACATATGTAATTTAATGCTTTTCAATACAATTAAACAAATACGTGTTTAAGCATTTTTCGAAATTTAACCTATAAGGGGTAAAATGGTGGATGAAAGTTTATATGAAACTCTGTAATTAATATGTAAAAAAGCACAAATAATATTCACCTGTGGACAATTTAAGAGTTTTAAAATCACTGTCTTCAAAATGATGTCAACATAGCCTTAAATATTTAAGGTTATAAAAAAAAAAACCGACTTCCAGGCACTGAAAAGTAAAAAATAACTAAACGGGGGTTTTCATTTAGAATAGATACTTAATCAGATATTTTCGAAGTCGGTGTGCTTTGATTTGTATTGGCTGGCACCGATTTCGAAAAAATCTGATTAAGTATCTATTCTAAATGAAAACCCCCGTTTAGTTATTTTTTACTTTTCAGTGCCTGGAAGTCGTTTTTTTTTTTTTAAGTTTTTATTTTTCCATTTTTAGTGTAGACGTATCATCAATACAAATTAATCAAGCCCAAACACCAGGTAATTGCTGTAAATCGTTGAGGAGTTCCCTCGACTATCTTTCGGGTCCATCATCAGATCGACTCCAGACCTTCATTAAATAGTAGTGCTTTAAAATACCTAATGAAAATATTATCAAACGCACTAGTCGCCGCTACTATTTTCGAAAGTTCCCCTCGATTTCTCTGGGATCCCATCACCAGATCGTAGTTTCCTTATCATGGTACCACTCTTGGGATATCTCCTTTCCATCAAAAAAAGAAAAAAATCCCCGAACAAACATATTATATATATACATATATTAATAAAATTACATATATATATATATACGGTCGAATTGAGAATCTCCTCCTTTTTTTGGAAGTCGGTTAATAAATAGAATAGTTTAGCAAAATTCATAGAATTAAATGTTTATTTATTGTTATATTGGTATTATATAACAATAAATAAACATTTAATTTAGTATGTTATAGTGGTAAAGCGCTCGCTTGGGATTCCGAGTAAAGCGGGTTCAAATCCCGGGTCTCACACCTCTGATATTCATGTGCGAATCATTTCTAACATGATTACCACTTGCCTTACGGTGAAGGAAAACATCGTGAGGAAACCTAGCAAGTTTTCGAAAGACATGTGAAGTCCGCTAATCCCCAATTGGCCAGCATGGTGGACTATAACCTGATTCCCCTCGTATTGAAGGGAGGCCTGTGCCCAACAGTGGGACGTTAAAAAGGGCTGAATACAATACATACAATATAATATATATTATATAGTAGGTATATTCAACAATTTTGAGTTTAGTGACCTAACTAAAATCGCTCTGTCTTAATCAGACGGGGAACTCTGCACAGTGCACAGTGCAAGTAAACAATTGGACATTGGTCATGAAATTCAAAAATGTATGCAAACTATTCTATAGGTATGAAGAATAGAAAGAAATTAGGTACATAAGTTTTTTGCGTTTCATCATTTTCATACATTTTCCACACGCAATATCCAAGTGAATAAGTATGTGTACTTTATCAATGTTGATAAGTAAATGGTAATACCTTGCTATAAATGACGTATACATCGCGCCACGCGGAAGAATCAGCTGTACGGAATGATTCACGTTGAAGAAGCGAACGCGCGAGATACGGGTAGCGCTATTTACATATATCTTAAGACAATACTACCGTTGTACATTGTTAGTAATAATATAACTTTTATTTTTATATTTAAAATAGTTCTCTGACTTCAAAATCCTTTCAAATGTAATCATTTTAACTTTAGGAGCAAAACTTTTTTATTTTTATTTTATGGAGAACCACCCTTGACTGTAGTTTGTACATATTCATTAAAAATAATTATGAAAATCGATTTGTAGTTATTGGTAAAAATCATTGTTACCTACATAGACATAATAAAAACCTGTGTTTTTATTATGTCTATGTGTTTACCTATGTAAAACAGTTCATTCAGTAAATTCAGTACCTCATTTTTGTGAAATGTTATAAATCATCTATACAGATAAATAAAATTAGTTCCGGCTAATCTCCGAAACGACTGGACCGATTTTGACGGTACTCTCACTGGCAGATAGCTGATGTTATAGGGAGTAACTTAGGCTACTTTTATTTTTGAAAAAGAATCAGGGTTCCGCGCAAAAAAATTAAAACCCATGAAATTGTGAACAAACTCCGCGTACGGCTACGTACCCGAGCAAAACGAGGGTAAATAGCTATATAATTTAAATTAAAATCTTAGGAGTAGCAAGCTACTATTTATGTATACCTAAACATAGCTAACCGTGAAAACGTACCCAAATATATTTCTATGAAAATATACCTAATAATACTCGCTCGTTCCTTCGTAACTAAAAATTGAATATATCCATAAAAAATTGTATTGAGTGCACAAAAGCAGTATGTAGAGGACATCTTTGCAAAGACAAGTTACTCGTACATGAAAACAAGTGCAATCGATTCCACGGTAAATACCTAGTTCGTACTTTTCAAAACAATAAAGTTCTGTCTCCGATAAACTCACACTTATCGCTTTATTTATAGAATGCTGACACAACATTCCCCGGATCATATATTACTAGGGTCAATCCACACTATGTAGTTCCTATTACATTTAATTATATTATTTACTGAAAAACAATTTAGAATTTCACAATCTACTTTATTAATACTGCAATGTATACTTAATACTATTTTAACTAAAATTTATAAAAATGTAAGTGCTACAAGTTAGATTTTGTTCAGTCATTTTTTTTTTGAGACAGATCGTAGTTACTGGAATGTAATTCGTAACAGCTTGATAATACATTTAATATTTCTATGAAGTTAATGAACATCAGACCGAGGACGAAAGGTTACAACACTATAGTGTGAATTGGCACTTAGTGACCTGTGACATTTCTATTGATTGTACAAGTTCGAGTACTACAGAAACCCCTGATTGGAATGTAATAGTAATAATAATTATTGTTTTAATTAATGTCAAATCGATTTATTTATAAATGTTCTAGCAGAACCCGCGACTTCGCTCGTGCTGAAACTATAAAAAAAAACTAAAAAAAAACTAAAAAGTTAGGTTCATCGAAACTTTCATCCCCTTTTTCCCTTTACGTAATGAATTTCGAAAAATGCTAAAACACGTAGGTATTTATTTAATTGTATTGAAGAGCATTTATACTAAGTTTCAAGTAATTCTGATTATAAATATTTTTTTAGGTTTCATTATAACGTGTTTTCCCGTAAGAATGAGATAATTTAACCGGTAAGATAACCGGTGGTAGGACTCTGTCGAGCCTGAGGAGTCCGACTGGATGGGTACCACCCCCTTATCTATTTCTGTCGCCAAGCAACAATGATTGCATTGTTGTGTTCCGGTTTAAAGGCTAAGGTAGCCAGCGCAATTACAGGCAAGAGGCATCCTCACAGTGACAACGCACTGTGGTTCTGTATTTTTGTTACTTAAAACCAAAGTGCATGAACCGTAGGTGTTATGGGCGACAGGTGCTGCTTTCCTTCAGGTGGTCTGTCTGCTCGTTTGTCACTGAATATCAAAAAAAAAAAAACCACTGTGAAAAGTAGCCTATGTCACTCTCTACTCTCCAACTATTTCCACACAAAAAATCAAGCTAATCCGTCACTCTTTTTTGACGTGAAAGAAAAACAAACAAACAAGTAAAAAAAACAAACAAACATACACTTTCACTTTTATAATATTAGTAAGTAATAACTTAATAAGTAATATGGATAATATTAGTATGGATTTACGATAGTTCGTCAAACAAACATACCTGCGAATGTATACTTACTATACAGATACACTATGATTTCCCCTTTTCACGCGTCGGCGGGGACCATACCTATTTATTATTTTATGATCGAAGATTAGGTACCTACATTTAGGTTTATTTCAAACTAATTTATTATTAGAGCGCAAACTAGGCGTCCAGGGCTATTTATTTTGAGTTGTAATAAGCTAAGTAGCAAATAGCAGTTTACACCCCGTAAACAATTAGTTTCCAGACCTTATGAAAAAAAAAAACTATTTGTTTTTTTAATTAAAGCTCTAAATAATCTTAGGCTGTTACCATAGCATGTTATCTAACCACTGAAAAAAATCATGAGATAACCATCTATACATAATGTTTGACAATGAACGATTAACTAATCTGCAACGCCCTCCATTTTTAGTCTTTAAAGTGTTTAACTTCTAAGATCTAGAGATATTTTTATTGTTGGAACATTTTTAATGTTTTCTCAAACGTCAAAACTCTTTAAGTAAAAGTTTTATTTTTAAACCTCGTGAGTTATTCACCCGATATAAGTTATGGTGAAGTAATTCATATTTATGTATTGTGCACAGTTATATGATGATGCCATTTCGCGTAAAGATTGTTGACTATTAATCGATTACTGGCAACAAATACGTCATTGTCATAAAATGTATACGTTTTGATGACGCAAGCAGTGGTCGATGTGATCATGATGATTTTTTTCTTATATATTTGGTAGGTATGAGAATAGGTCTTAAAGTATTTTTCACCCTCCTACCCCCACTTCCCATTTTTTAATCGCGATTTCAGTATCTTTGTACTTATAATGTTATATACATACATAGCGACGACCCCAAAAGATTTTTTTTTGTAGATTGAATGATGGCGTAGCTGCGGGTATATATATATATATATAATATATTATGTAGTATGTAGTAACTATATCTCTAGTCATTGTAATTCGCTTTTAATCCCTTGGAGCCATTAGGTATATCGCTAATGAAAAGCCTGTCTTTATCAACACATACAATAACGAACAAAGCGTTTGCTAGTATCCATAGTATACCTATGCTATGTATCTAAGGATATAGAAATACACGTGTCCGAAATTAGAAACGATAGAGAATTTTCTGTATTTTAGTGTTTCAGTACCTATTTGTGTTCTTAAATAATATCTATTTGTACGTACAAATAGGTAGATACTTTAAGTTTGTTAAGACAAGTTTGCTCAACCAAGCATAAACCTTTGAACAAAAGATAAAACTGGCACACATGTAAACCATAGGTAAACCAAGCCATGTACTACTATGTAGAATACTAGCGACTCACCCTCGCTTCACTAGGGTTCGTCCCTAGGTACGTTTTAACGGTTGGTATAGAATAAAAAGTATATATATCATAATATGATATATAGCCTATAACGTTCCTCAATAAACGGGCTTTCTAATGCAAAAAAAAAATTTCAATTCAGATTAGTAGTTAGTAGTTCCTGAGATTAGCGCGTTCTAACAAACTCTACCCTTTCATAATATTACTATAGATTATTTAAACCGGTAATGCAATTTCATGGAATAGTTCTAACTTAATGTTTTTAATAACATTTTACTCATTGTGAACTTAACAATAGAAAGCGCTACGACGATACTTGGATACTATTCAAGAAATTAAAAAAAACAGTCTCCACGCGAGGGAAGCTACGAACAGATGCTAGTATAACCTTTCATATTTTAAGAAAAATTGTAAAGAATAAATACATTGATTTATTATTTGAGTTTCTTCTACGTTTAACCCAAAACGTAACCTACATTTACCTGAACGATTGATGTGTCAAATTACCATTTCGTCTGAGCCTAAAACCTTCTTGCACCATATTCAGTAATTTAAACAAAAGCTGATTAATGATTCTAAGTAGCCGTGTCATTTGGCAATGGACATTCAATAATGCAATGTTTCATAACAGTGAAATTCGTAATAGGCAAAATTGAAATGTGAATTAACAAACAAGGTCATAAATCTATTTTTGTTACAGAGCTTAAGCTATGTAGCTGAAATATTATGATAAATTCTAAAGTAAAGTAGACTAAGTTTAAAATTACAAGAAAGAGATAACTTAAAAAAAATGTCACCGTTCTCTTTGTTTCATGATGACATAAAAACTTTTTACTTTTCACAGTTTTTTTTTTTTTGAAGTCGGTTTTTTTTAAGTTTTTTTTTCCATTTTTAGTGCAGACATAGTAGTAGCAAAGTAAGAAGAGAGTATTTTTAAAAATTGAGTAGGTGAAAATTCAATTTATTTTCTACACTTGGGGTGGATTTTTTTTTAAATTTAAATGGGTGTAACTTTGAGGTAAACTCTATTCAATAAATAAAAACTTAGAAAAAAATAATAAAAACCGACTTTCAGGCACTGAAAAGTAAAAAATAACTAAACGGTGTCAGGCAAACAAGTCAAAGCACACCATCTTCGAAAATATCTGATTAGGTATCTTTTCTAATGAAAGTTCCCGTCTAGTTCTTTTTTACTTTTCAGTGCCTGAAAGTCAGTTTTTATTATTTTTTTTAAGTTTTTATTTTTCCATTTTTAGTGTAGACGTAATAAGCCCGTAATTTATAAGAAAAGTTTTTAAAAACATATTCGGTTAAGCCATTATTCAGATCCCTAATGACAGTCACAACCTGTATAGGTGTAAAGTTCTCATTAATACAAATTAATCAAGCCCAACACCAGGTAATTGCTGTAAATCGTTGAAGAGTTCCCTCGGCTGTCTCTTGGCTCCATCATCAGACCGACTCCATTAAATTGTTTTAAAATACTTAATGAAAAAATTAACAAACACACTAGTCGCCACTACGATTTTCGAAGGTTCCTCTTGATTTCTCTGGGATACCATCATCAGATCCTGGTTTCCTTATCATGGTACCACCCTTTGGCAGTTCAATTGGCCTAAAAGGGTCTTTTCATTACATTAAAAATAGGATCGTTTGGCAACAAAAAATATTTCAAATTGATTAAACGTTTTCCGTACAAAATGTATGGGAAAAGATTTTGTCGATTTCTGTCATTTCTAGTACTCATACCTTAAATGGTCCCATAGAGTCTTTGATTCCTACATAAAATAGGATCGATTGACATAAAAAATTTTTTTTAGGTATTTTAACATTTTTCTCGCTGTCTGCAAATTTTTACCAAAATCTGTAAATTCAGTTCAAAATATCTCAAAAAGTTATGGATGGTCTCCTAGGAACGTTTTCCAGTAACTATAACAGTTAAGATACCTGCCCTTACTGTCCCGTCTCAAAGATCCATCCTGTATATACGGTCGAATTGAGAATCGCCTCCTTTTTGGAAGTCGGTTGAAAAAAGAATCATTGAAGTCGGACTACACTCCAAAAAGTTACGCGTGGTCAAACATAAAAAAATAAAAAAGAATATTCGTGTCGAATTGAGAATCTCCACCTATTTTTCGTCGGTAAAGAAATAGAAACTGTCTGCCTGTTTTACTGCTATTTTATATATTCCTTTTATATTTATTCTGATTATTGACGCTTTATAATATATTCAATGAAGATTTTACCTACCTGCAAATAATAGACAAAAGTGTTTTTTTTTTGGTAACGCCGGATTATCTTAATTTGAAAGCCATCGGCGCGGAAGATTTAATGGCACACAAATATGTGCGAGTAGATAATTTATTTCAATCTCAAATTAGGGTGGGACAACTATTTGACACGACCGTGATCTCCGAGGTACGGGGGCTCGACACATATTGGACACCTATATATATGGACTACATCTTAACTCTGAGTTACTTTTGGGGATTATTTAACAAAAAAACCAAATAAATACTCTTGACCCGCAACACGAACCCGGAACCTCAAAAAAAAAGTAATAGTATATTAAACTATATTAAATCCGCTTAAACAAACATAAATTAATTAAAACCGACTTTAAAAAAACACTAAAAAGCAAAAAATAACTGATTGGATATTTTCGTCGGTCAAGTCGGTGTGCTTTGTACAAATGTATCGGCTAGCATCGACTACGAAAATATGTAAATGAAAACTACCAATCAGTTTTTTTTTTTAAATCGGTTTTTATTTCTTTAAAAAAATTAAATGTATTAGCAAAATAAGAAGAAAGTATTTAAAAAATTCAATAGATGAAAAATCAATCACCCCAACTCTATTTTCTACACTTAGGGTGGACTCTTTTTTCATATTTCAATGGAACCATTATTCGGAATAAGCCTCTTTCGAATAAAAAAAAAAATTTGCAATTCCTTCTATATATGACGGAATTATGCCCGATACATAAAAAATATATAAACATCCCAATTGAGAACCTCCTACTATTTTGATGTCGGTTTGAAATTACACCTAAAACAAAAAATATATAAGATAAAGTGAATTATTTTAAAGTTTTAAAAAATATCTTACTCATTCAAATATTACTAATAAGATATATGAAAAATTGATAAACTCATTTTATTACACTCTTTAATCTCCTATATTCAAACCTTGAATAGATCGATACAAGTATTAGATGAATAATGTAAATATGCACAGCAAAAAGTGTACCTATAAGTAAGCCTTGGTATTTCCTCAATAAGCAGAAAAAACTTTCCGAGGCCAATCTGGAATGAAACGTATTAAACTGTAAGTGAAGTCACTGCGGCTTTCGTTCTCGTTAAAATAACTTCGAGATAAAAAAGAAAGATGTCTAAACACGTAATACCATAGTAATAGGGAAGCTTGTACTGATAATAATACTTAAATTTGTCCTGGTTGGAGTAGAACAAAATTCTAGAGAATTTGCATTTTTTTATTTATTTACCTACACAAAATAGAGTACAGATTCTTTATAGTTCAATTAACTGTCCGAAAGACATAGCTAAGTTTTAAGTTTTTTAGGCCTCAAAGATTCATAGACAATATAGCAAGTGTGTTTTCTGTAATTTACGGCAATATAAAATGTTACGATGCTCAGATGGTTTGGGCACGCATTGCTCAAAAACATGCTATGGTAGGTAAATTAAAGGGACATGTCGGAAGACTTTTAAAGTTATAAAATAAGTTAGGTCATAAGCCTTGACTGAGAAATCCCCAATGTATATAAAAAGTATAAATAGAAATTGTGGTATAACCACAACTATTCAAGCAAGCGTAAATTTACATATGTGTATTGTATGTGTATAGCTTTAAATCACTACTTTATATAATACTTATATAAAAGACAGATGGAGATAAATATATTAGTATACATGTATGTATAAGAAGTAGCTGCGTTTTTATATTTAAGAAAAAAGTATAATAATTTCCTTAACAAAGTATTTTCCCTACGACTTTTACCTTAGAATTTGGTTTTACCACGAAGTGTTAACGTAAACTCCATTCTATTAATAAAACGGGAATCACCCTTGTTTGCGCTGAAACGAAAATAGTAATATTGCTAGATAGAAAAATATAAGGGACATTCAGACACATATGGGTAAATCTAATAGATTTTTGTAAGTACCTACTTAGATTCAGTATTGAATAGTACGTAAAATATTTTTTTTATTTTTTTATGTTATCACAGATTATTTAATATTATACTAGGTTATTAAATTTATTAAAACTTATATAAATCAACTTTAAAATCACTTCAAAGTTTAAAAGTAATTATATTATCCTTAGGCGAAAATTTTACTTAATTTTTTTTTAGCGACCACACATGAGAAAAACTTATTTATTAAAAAAAAAGAATTATGAAAAACTATCTACAATCGATGAAAATGACATAGAACACACGAATTCGTACAACCAAATTAAGTAGATACCTACTTACTTCCCCTTTTGGAGGTCTGTCAAAAATGTGGGATCCTGGAGAATATAAGATCGAAACGTTAAAATTTTTGTTATTGCATGGGGACTTTAAAAAATATATAAGTAGATAACGTATGTCATCATATATATGCTGCAATTTATCCCGTGAAGTCCGGTTTTCTATGATGAGATACTATTAGTATCAGGAAACGAATTTATATACAATTGACCTTGACTATTTTTACTAGCCGCATTGCGTTTGGACCTTTTTGATCCCGCATTCCTTACAGAAGAATAGTGACAATTACTATGAAATTATGTTCGTATACAAAAAACTGTGCATGAAAATAGATGTAATTTAATATGATAATTGATAACATTTTATCTATACCAATATTATAAAGCTGAAGAGATTGTTTGTTTGTTTGTTTGGTTGAACGCGCTAATCTCAGAAACTAGGTACTGGATATAATTGAAAAATTCTTTTTGTGTTGGATAGTCCATTTATCGAGGAAGGTTTTAGGCTATATATCATTC
This sequence comes from Argynnis bischoffii washingtonia, assembly GCA_033884665.1. Classification (NCBI taxonomy): domain Eukaryota; kingdom Metazoa; phylum Arthropoda; class Insecta; order Lepidoptera; family Nymphalidae; genus Argynnis; species Argynnis bischoffii. Next base: position 13,886,413 of record CM066609.1, on the reverse strand, counting down.
CTGAAAAATGTACGGTTCCCGTGGGATAGGGTTGTTTTTGTCTAGAGACGAACCCGAAGCGAAGCGAGGGTGAGTCGCTAGTTCTAAATAAAAGTTCTTATGAGAGTTTCAAAGTTATAACTACTTTAAATTCAAGATAAATAAATATTAAATATACATGTATGATATAGATACCTAAAGTTTTCGCACTTCAAGCCGAGTACAGAAGTAAGTGATTTTTATTATAAAGAATAATCATAATTGATTAGATGTATCCGGTGATTTACGTATATTGTTGTACTATAATAAAAATAAATTAATATTATAAATGACTAATTTCAATATTAAAACAACAAAAAATTATCTTTATTGAACTAAAGATATCACGATTAAGGCTCGTCTATAAAGGTTATCTAGACAGGAAATTCGGCCAAACGATGTCATCTACATGAATGATTGGCAAAGTGTATATGAATATTCTGAACAAAGGAAAACTAAAAAAATACGTTAGGTATAGTAAGTATATTTTACATCTGCGAAGTTTATTAAAAATAGCTAAATTATTTTATTTTTTTATATCTAATCTAAAATACTCTCTATGAACTATACTTATATGTATTTAGAAAATATAATATGTTGAGAATTCCTAGTAAATAATTGACGACGTCTTAGAAATAGAATTACTTTAGGCTAGCTTTATTTTGACATGACCTTAGTTTGAAGATTGGATGCAATATGTGTTGTACGAAATTGTATACAGCTATACTATGCAATAGTTGCTTAATTATCGAACGTTCGTGTCATTCGATGCATTTTGTCGGTCTTTATAAGTAGGTATCAAATAATTTTTTAAATGTATACTCAATGACGAACGCGTAGCGTAGACTCTTACGTTGAAGATAGCAGGTTCGATTCTTGTACAAAGTCAATTTTAGTCAGAAATTCTGAGTTTGAGCTAAATGAATAGATTCCTTTAGAAATCCTTTAGTATATATAAATACTATTTTAATTGTGTTTTATATAACCATACGTTTATATAACCATATAGGTAGTAAAAATAGCTTACTTATTATAATAGTAGCGACTCACGCTCGCTTCGCTCGCGTTCGTCCCTAGGTACGTTTTCACGGTTAGCTATGTTTATACATAAATAGTAGCTTGCTAATCTAAGATATTCATTTAAATTACAAAGCGATTTACTATTTTTATTATTATTTTTAAGCGGATTTTGTTGACAATTTCATGGGTTTTAATTTTTTTCGCGAAGAAACAATGATTCTTTTTCTAAAATAAAACTAATAATATAATAAATAAGTAACTTAGGCTAAGTTACTCCTTATAACATCAGCTAACTGCCAGTGAAAGTCCCGTCAAAATCGGTCCAGCCGTTTCGGACAATAGCCGGAACAAACAGACAGACAGACAAAAATTGTAAAAAATGTTGTTTTGGTATATGCACGTGTATACCTCCATATGCATTTAATAAAAAGCGGTTATTTTAATATTACAAACAGACACTCCAATTTTATTTATCTGTATAGATATTCGAAAGTTGGTCCTTCTTTAAGATAGTGGTGGGGCAATAGATCGACAATTTATGGATAAGTAGTTTATGGGCCTGAAAATGAACTATTCTAAATTTTCGGACCAAAAAAATAATTTCCGTAATATTAATATGTTGTGAAACGTTACTTAGCGAAATGATCACAACACTATTACTACTAATTTTTTAATAGATTATAGACGATACCTACTGAGATATGGTCTAAGCTCAAAACAACAAAAATATGATTAAATGGCATATTAGAAATATATAAAAGATACATTTTACATATTCAAAAATTAAAAGATAATTAAAAAAAAACGCTTTTCTGACTCATAAAAATGAGTCACACGACTCTTTCTTTTGTTTACTTTGACCATTCCCAAAATTTGAGTAAATTGTTAGGATGACACATATTTTAAAGGCTTTTCTTATTTGTTGACATGTTAAAACCTGTTCTACGTTGCCGTTAAAGACTTCTAGATTATTATTTCTTTCGATATAAATAATATACAGTCTTAAAAAAAAAGCCGGTCATGAGGACTGCCGACAGAAGTGAAAACTTAAAACTACAAAGAAACAGTTGTGTTTTTTGAATATTCAAATTAATTGTTTGATCTTAAATTAAAATTTGTTAATTAACTGTTTACATTTATCTGGTTTCACATCTATCGGCACTCTGAGTGTTAGCGGTAACACGTCACGTGACAATCTCGATGACGACTTACATGAAATCACTCCCCATCCCAAACCTGCCTATAGAAGTTTTCACTTCAAAAAATATCTTTTATTATCTTATCTTACACTATTATAAAGAGGTAAAACATTGCTGTGGATAATTTCTGAAACTAATAAAATGATCCTAAAATTCTTTGCATACTATCTCCTAAGATTTTTTATTGATATACTATACTGTTATATTTTAATAGAACTGTGTAAGAAATCTAGTCTTCAAACATAATACCTACTAGTGGTGTCAATGTAAGTATTTACATAATTTTATCTTAATTTTTTTTTAATCTATATTTTATAAATCATAATTTATTAAAAATATACCATTTCTTATACGTAATTTCCGAAAATCTTTCGCGGCATTTGAACAAAGTCAAGATGCATCATGTTTTAATGACTTGTGCATGAGTCATATAATTGATAGAAAGAACAAGGTGAGACATTACAAAGCCATAGGATATTCATATATTTATAGTTCAAAATAGTTGTTTCTTTTGTGACTCACAGTATTTATTATTTTTTTGGATAAATTCTGGACTTTTGTTTTAAAGTTGTTATAACATACTCGTACCTGTACGTGATCACCTTTATAGCAAATACATTTTATGATTATAAAACATTACGATTATTAGTTATATTGTTTTATTATTTAATTTCAACAAAAATTTATAGAATTCCTTATTTTTAGTATCCATTTAAAGTTTCTAAAGACTTTCATTAATCAATGTTAAATATATTAATACCTACATAAGTGATTGATAACATAGATCTAAAATAATTTTAAGTTCTTGAATAATCTATTTAACTTTTTTTTTATTTTGTAGAGACACACGGCTCATACAGTCTAGACACTTATTCACTAGCTTCCTGTTTCCGAATTGAAGTTGACACTCTGATATTCAAAAATCATTTTTAGTGAGTGGAGAAATAATGGCTACATTTGCTCATGAATCTCTGAATACAATACCTTATTTTATATTCGTAACGAACGGTGCACATCCGCTGTGAATCACTCATGTCCCTTCTATTTACCATTACTAATCAATTAATTACCATTGTCAATACGATAGTAACGTTACAATGTCTCACTATAACTTACTTTCTAATTTTCTTTTATTGTTAGTATAGAAGGTTTTCTTTGTATAAAATAAATTTAATTTCAATGGGGAAGATTTCTTGAAAGGAAGGCGCCACACGTATCGCCTATTTGTCTAACATCTCTTGCCTTGACATTAAGTCTGAGGTTAAGCAATTTATTGTGATATCTCTTTTATACCTAGTTTTTTTGTTTCTATTTTGTTCGCATCTTACCTGTGCAAAGTATTGTACCTGGAAGATGGAACTGCCTCGGTGGTGTAGTGGCTAGCATGTACGGCTGCACATCCTGAGGTCCTGGGTTCGAGTCCCGGGTCGGGCCAAGTTTAGTTATTGAGTCTTTCTGTATAGTAAGCCTCAGTAACAGCCCGGAGTTGGGAAGTTGGCGGTGTTTCACCCCCGTGCCTCGGAGAGCACGTAAAGCCGTCGGTCCTGCGCCTTAACTCTCACCGGTCGTGTCGAGTAGTCGTCCCACTGGAGTATGAGAGTGACAGGAATAGAGAGTGCACTTGTGTCTGCGCGTACACTTGTGCACTATAATATCTCCTGCGCAGTTGGCTAGTCTCAATGAGATTGGCCGCCGTGGCCGGAATCGGTCAGGAGAACATCATCACCTGGAAGATAGAACGGCTGAAGGAAGAATTGAGAAGGAGAGGTGAATTCTTTATCCTGTGGTGGTCCTGACTGACTGATGGATCAACACACAGCCTAAACCGCTGGTCGTAGAAACGTGAAATTTGAAGGACGTATTCTTTATATGATGAAGGCATCCAATACGAAAGACTTTTTCAAAATTCATCCGCTAAGTAAAATAGGGGATAAAATATTGTATGAAACTCTGTCATTCATAATGTGAAATACACAGAAAGTGAAAACTTTTAGATAAAAAATTACAAATATATTTAATTGTTTTTTTTTTCGAAATTCATTCCTTATGGGGGTAAAAGGGGGTAATAAAGTTTATATGGGCAAAGAATTATTTATGATCAGAATTACTTGAACCTTGGTATTAACGCTCTTCAATACAGTTAAATAAATACATGTTTTAGCATTTTTCGAAATCAATTTCATAAGGGGGTAAATGGGGGATGAAAGTTTATATGAAACATTGTAATTAATTCATAAGAAGGCACAAATAATAAAAAAGAATATTCGCCTTTAGACGATTTAACAGTTTTAAAATAACTTTTTTCAAAATGATATCCACATAACCTTAAATATAAACATTGTGATTTCGCCAAGTTTGGTCGTCTTATTGCTTTAGCCCAACAATTTCTTTAGTTTTTATCTGTTGGAAACAAATTATATCCATTTTCTTTGCATCCTGACACTCACGATTTGTTATTCTAAATCAATTTTAAATAAAATGAAAAGAAAAAAACATGCTATAGAGCTTTACAATATACTGAGGGCTAAAATCATCGCGACATCTGGCAGAAGAAAAGGGCAAAATTCTTCCTCATTAACTTAGAAAAAAAAGACTTCCTTAAAAAAAGACTATATAAATCCTTTGATAGTGACTGACAAGTTAATATCTTACGTGTCCTCTAAGTCAAATCAAATTACAAAAAGGACCCGATTTTTTACATCGTACTTAAAAAAAAAATGTTTTACGCTGAAATTAATAAACTAAAAAATATATATTTTAGAGTAAATACAAACAGCTTTTTATTGAATGAATTTTTATACAAAAATAGCACGATGTCAACGATAAGCCATCAAACCCATCTTGATTAAATTTTTATTTTATTTATATTTATTTTTTATTTAATCCTGGTTGGAAAAACAACGTTATTTCGAACTGGCAGTTAAAGAGATTAAATACAGTGTTTTAAAAAATAAGAGTTTAGGCGCGAAATTAATGATGTTAGTAGTCATAGCATAACAAATAATAAAAAATGAAATACAAATGTGACTTATTTATCTATTTAGTAATAGGTATATAAATGTAGTCCTAAAATATTTTTAAGTAAGTTATAACATTTATTAACATCTTGCTTCTAATTTGAAAAACCTTATCTATTTTACAGTTTATTATATTAATATAACTAACTTTACATAAAAATTCATGATCATATTACATAACTAATCAACATGTGTATATTAAAAGTATCGTCTTAAAAATAACAAGACGAAAACCGCTTTACCTAAATTCTCTAAACTGCTTTAATTAATGTACAATGAATATTATACGATAATGAAGTTATTATTATATTGTATTTTCTTAAGATACTACATATTATAAAAAAAAATACTTATCATAGAATCGTCATATTATTAAAACAATTTCCAGGACACAGAACTTTTACAGAGACTCATATTTACATAATGTGTTAGTTTGTTGTGCAATCTTACACAATTTTTAAATCCTGATAAACCAAAATAAGTTTTCATGCCATTCATACATCGAGCTTAGCCGTGGTAAGTGATCTTATGACATTATAAGATTTTTAATAAATACTTATACTTTAGTTTTCCCAGATTTTAGTAGCGCACTAAGTCAAATTTCAAGTAACAATAATTTTTGTAGTATTGGTAATTATTATAATTACACAAGACAATTTTGGTACAAGAACTAAGTTGTTCAGGAACGTTTCTGTTTTTAAAAGGAACGTCTTAAAAATATATTTACTTATGTTAAACAGTTTTTTTTAGGTATATGATAGTCAAATTAAAATGTGTTTTATTTATTTAGTAATTTCGTTCAAAGTGTTTGCTATAATACTTCAATATCCATATTTTTTAGTAAACTGCTATTTTAACAACTTGATTCTGTTTATGTAGTATTAAGTTTTATAAAAAAATAGCAGCTCACCTTCGCTTCGCTCGGGTTCGCCTCTAGACAAACAAAAAAACAAATCTATCCCACGAGAACCTTACATTTTTGAGAGATAAAAATTAGTATACTCTGATGTATGTTTGATACTATTGTAAAGTTTCATAAACATCCAATCAGTCGTTTTTGTGTACTAAGCTGTATTAGTTACTATAGTTTTTTAAGTATCTAACGGGAACTCTTTAAATTTCCGGGATGAAAATTATCTAAAATGTTATCCTGGGATATAAGATACCACCATGCAAAATTTCATTTAAATCGGTCCTACAGTTTCGGAGATTAGCCCGTACAAACAGAAACAGAAGGAGAAACAAAAAATTTAAAATAAACATAGATTTGTGTCTGTCTTTTTGTTCTGGCTAATCTCCGAAACAGATGGACCAATTTTAACGGGACTTTCACTGGCAGATAGCTGTAGGTATAATGAGTAACTTAGGCTATTTTTATTTTAGAAAAAGAATAGGGTATAGCTCAAAAAAATTAAAATGTACCTATGGACGCACGCGAGCGAAGCGAGGGTAAGTCGCTAGTTGCACTTGTAAATACATACATTTAGATATGTTGAATGAAAATCTCAACCATAAATTTTACTTTATTCAATTCGAGCAAGCATCATTACCTATGTTGGTAAACATTAAACTCACTATTTACTTCTGCCCAATGTTTGTCAGCTTCCGCTTTTGGTAACAAGATGCAAGATGCGGGCTGTTAAGAACAAGTAGAAACAGGATACCTAGGATGAAGGGTTGTCAGACCCCAAAAAACTTAGATAAACCATTTAATGTATTATATTTTGAAACTTTTGAAAATGAAGTAAATGTGATATAACTTCATTTATTTTTTTACTTTTTAATTTAATTTTCTTCCTTTACTCATGGTAGGTATCTAAAATACCATTTTTCAAAAATAATGTACCAACCCTACTGCAGGATACTGATCCAGTTTGTAGGTACTAAAGTGAAATTCAAATATAAAGCGAGGATAAAATTACCACGGCTATTTCAAAGTTTTATGGGAGACTGGGTATTTGTTGGTTTTGTTACGTAAACGTTACGCGTCTCTGAGTAAAAACTTATAAAAAGGGATAATTATAAATAGGTACGTTAAAAATAGGTTCTTTTTTGTTTCCAGTACTTTGTAATGTTGTTTGTGCGTATAATAAAACAGTAACTTTGCGAAATCTGTACATGAAATATTTTTTAAAAACAATGACTGTAATATATTGTGTACAGAATATAAATCCCCAAAACAATAGTTATTAAAAATTGTGTCTGTTTGTTTGTATGTCTGTTTGGGTGTGCGCATTTCACGCAAAAAGTAAGTATTAACTAAATTTTGTGTAGTGATAACTTATTACTCGGGTCATATAATCCCATTAATCTCATTAATATTATAAATGCGAAAGTTTGGATGGATTTTTAATACTCAATCACGCCAGAACGGTTGAACGGATTTGGATGTTTGGCGCAGAGGTAGTCTGGAATAGCTTATAGGTTACTTTTTATCCCGAAAAAAAGTACAGTTCCGTGGGATATCTACACTAACCGTTAAAACGTGCCTAATTTTGTTTTATTTTCATTCAAACATTTCATAATATTGATTCATAATTTGTAAAATATAAGCTTTTTGCCGGTAGTTTTGTATGTTTATAGTTTTATTATTTATATTCTTTAGTTAAACATATGTGGGTCAAGTTTTATCTTAATACGTTCTCCAGTTTTCGCGTGAAGAAATAACAAACATGTATACATTGTACACTCACTCATAAACTTTCGCATTTATATTAGTATGATTAGGTCGCTGCCATAAAACGCTTAACTTGCTCAATACTTTTGAAAATTGTTGCAACACTTTATTAAAAGTTTATTTTCAGAGCTGATAAAAATATAGTATATTGTTATACTTAATTCATTTACAAAATTTTGACGACACTTTGAGCTCAGTGACGACACGTTTGGCTCAATTTATAGTGATTCTACTGCTGTGCCAGCGGTCGCAGGTTCTAATTCCGTTGTGGGTGTTTATTTCTATGATGAGCACGAATGTTTGTACTCCAGTTATAGGTGTATATTTATAATATATACGTATTTAAAATTATATATGAGTAGTGGTTTAACTATGTAGTATCCATAACACAAGCTTCGTGGCCTACCATGGAACCAGACGGTGCTGTTTGTTATGTCCTAACTCCTAACATATTAATTTATTTAAAATTATATTTCTTTAAACGTCTTTAAATATTTATTACATTTTTTGTTCACCTCATATCAAATTTTATTTGAAACAAGACATGACATGATTTCACAAGTATAACATTCGATTGTCATACAATATATTCTAAAAGGTCGCTGTTACTTTTACAGTTACAGCTAATATAGTGTCAATTGTCATAAATGTTTCATAATTTAAAATAATAATTATCTTTTTAGAGTTCTTGTTTATTCAAAAGTTCAAACCATCTGACATAAGTGTAATAATAATGATTTTTATTTTTTTATTTCGTTTTAGTCGGCCTACATTTTGTTCTAGTAAATTTACATAATATTTACATAATGCGTCGTTTATAGAACGTTGCTTTATAAAATAACTTTTACTGCTTATAATTTATTTAGGATTGGGATAAAATATAAAAAACTAAATAAAATTACTGTTTTAATAGTAATTTAATCATCCTACGATCATAATACAAACTGAGTAATTCATTTTTGCAATATAGTGATGAAATTACTCATTAATTTAAACATAAATAGCTGTCGATAAGATCCAGCTCGGTGCGAGCTAATGTGCACAAACATTATTAGTCCATTTAAAGTTTCAGCCATGAAACAAAATTTTTTCGCAATTGTTACATTTTTGTAAAATACCAAACTTATTTCTGTTGTTTAATTTATTGTTGTGAAAAATATTGAAACTGTATACACATTTGACATCATTGCATTGCCAAACGTAAATGAATGGTCTGTTTCTGTCCCTCTCTAGAGGGGTAATATATCGATGCGTTAGAAAGAGAGAGATAGTGTATTGACGTTGCGCCTACGAACCGCATGGCGTATGGTCGCGTACTACGCAAGCTGACGGTGTGTCGACATTGGACGTTGGATCGGTTGCCGGCCCGAGGCTCCGAGCGCCGCGTCAGCCTCGTCACGAACTCGGAGTTAGTCTCGCAATGGCGTTAGTGGGAGGCGGTTGTGTGTTCGTTTAGTCTCCACCGAACCCGAGCGGACACCGGCCCAAAATATTGGCCTGTCTATACGTGTTCGAATTACTCGAATTTAATTCCTGTAATTCGGTGTTCATAGTGCGAAATTCGCCACCACGGACAGTCAAATTTTGGTACGATATCCTCTCTGGGCGAATCATTTCAAGGTTCGTACCGTATTCGTAGGTACTTTACGATTTCCCCTTACTAAATCGCGTTACTAAATCGCCGATTGTCTCATAGTTTCGTTTAAATTTTGTAAGACTATGGCTTAACTCTTATGCGATGAATTTGCAAGCGACGGACGCGTGCTGCGAAATCTCTAATCGGATTTCATTTCTTTTGCAGATCATGTTCATCTCATCGTAGTTCCTTCTTCGTTTTTAAGTGTTTGTGTTCTGTGAACATTAGTGTATTTGTGACAGTGACAGTGTTGTTGTGTTGTGATGGATCCCGGATCCCCTTCGTTGTTATGGCCGCTGCGCCTGAGCAAGCCTGCGGTGACAGTCCCAGTGCCGGCTGCCGGAGAGAACAGCAAAGCAGAAGAGAGGGCGCAGTCGCCGAGCCTTGCCGACCGACTATCTGCGGCACCCTCACCCTCGAGCCCAGCCCCAGCCAGCCCTTCACCCCCTCAACACCAGTTCCAAGCGGCTCTGGTAGCTGAAAAATATCTTCTCTTGGAACAAGTAGAGGGATCATCGTTGTGTCGGTGTGTGGACGTGCGCACGCAAGAAGAATATGTTTGCAAAGTAAGTGACCATTCTATATCGATAACTGAAACTATAAACGAAAAACCAGTTGGACCGCGTCTCGGCTTCGCACAGTACGAAATTGGTAGCATAAATAACTTGACTTAGTAGCCTGTATTTTTAATATCTAGATATTATTATTAATAACTGAATATTCTTTGTTTGGTAAACTCACTATTGAACTAATAAAACTATTGTTAAACTAACATTAAATTGTTAATGTTATTGCCAAATAAATTATAACCGGGTAAAATTGATTAATACGTAAGTACATTTAATAAATTCTCAATCAATATTAACTACAAACTATGAAAAAAAATTGACTTGACAATACCAAGTCTGAATGGTTTTCAAATGACCAACAAGGAGCCTTTGTTCCCTTTTAAGACATTTAGGCATAACGATTTATCATGGCATTCGAGACGACACGACCGGGATACGTAACGCGTCTCGTGTTGAAATTGTGCCGGGTTTCAACAGAAGTTGCGTACTTTTGTTTGATTGATACAGTGTGTAATCTCTTGTTTTACTCGACCTCTGGTCCAGTCGATAGTTAGCTAATTTATGACTAATTACTGGTAAATTATTATGTAATCTTTTGATATACTATTTCTACACTGCAAATGCATAGGTATACAATATACTCTCATTACCATTATTAATTTTGAATTATCTATACATAATTTTATTTTAAAAATCGCAATCGTTATTACTCGCAAAGTATAATTTAAATCCAGTAGTTGATCGAAAGGGTTCTTAGTATCCCACGTGATAGACACCCCATGGAGATAAACCAAGTTCTCGATAATATGCCCACATGGCGTTCCCTTTCATTACAATTAATCAATTGTTACACAAAGTCAAATTAACTTTAATACAGTTGTATCTATCCCTTTTACATTCCCATCCAAAACAAAATTTTCTCACACAAAATTAAAGCTTATCGTTAATAAATCCAACTGTTTTCTGTTCGTTAAAAGCGTCGATGTCAAACTTTATATGTCATGGTCTCGCGCTGCTCGATCGCACTTGTAGGCCAGAGCCATCGCCGTTTTTACAATGTCATGTGTCGACTTTCGCAACGATCAAACAATAACGCTAATTTCAACGCGAACGTAACAATAATAACGTGAGATTAACTAGAGATCAATCAAACATTTAATCTTTTGTCATGGAATGCGTCATCACTGAAAAATTAGGCGCAATTCGAGATATACGTCATGTTTTTGGTAGTGAAGCCTTTTCCGCATTGGTTTGAATCATCTAGGTGCCACAGTACAATAAAGAAACCAGTTCAAAAACTTGTTATTTCGATCGTCCTTGTATATATATAGGTAGGTACCAATTTAGGCAACACAGGATACATAGTTCTAGTGCTAACAAAGGCCCATACAGGTATTGTCAAGGCACAGAATAGGCACTTCCCTCGTGAGAACTTAGCAAGGTTAAGTGAAGCAACGTTATCGTTGCTAAACGTCGAGTATATTTACAACATCGCCTCTTGCCGACACTACTGCCACATTTAATATTACATTATTCGGAATATAATTTGTTGTATAATATACAGGCATGAGATTTGTAACGCGAAGCGAAAATTCTACAATCAGCAAATTCCTGTTTAATTCGATTTTATAGCCGAAAAAACGTTACCCATAGATGCCGCGTCAAAAATAAGCTTGACCTTCTCATTGACATTGTGAAATAGACGAGTTGATAACGCACCGATCGCCGAATGTCACAGCGAGGCTAGCGTGGCCCCCTCTTACTGCTCCCCCCACTAGCGATTCCATTAACACGAGTTGTATAGTGTTCCAAGTTCATTGCTGGTTTAACTACAATATTAATATAGATCGCGGCGACATGCAGAGACCTACACATGCGGCATTAAATAACATCGTAAAACTGTATCTTTATTTAGTTCATTCAAATTATCAAAATGTCAGTAACGTTTCATAATTACATATATGTATTAGGAAATAATTTTAGGTAAAACTTTAATATCTTCATGAATAAAACTTCAATTAGTAAATTATTTTTATTTCGAATAAATATTGTTTTTGCAAGGCGTAAAATGACATTTTTATAAGATTTGTTTGAACATATCAATCAATTTTAAATTTGGGATCGTCTATTGACTTTATGTTGTAAAGTTGTACTAAGTACATAGCCAGATAGGTAAATATTTTGCAACACCTCGTGATTAAATAAATATTGATAGCGCTAAGTAGGTTAGCTGCCGTGAAAAGCATTCGGAGCCGAATATTATCAATAACTTCAACTATTGCGAATTCTTATCGGATAATTTTTGCTCACACTTAGCAAGTAGGTCATTTTATTTTCGCACAGCACGTCTACTTTACATTTATATATATCACGCCGAAATGTCTACGGAGTAAAAAAAAAAGATCTAAAATGCTTTCTATTAATAAAGTATGATTAAAAAGAAATGTTATTACGCACGCGACATGATTCATCATTCGTGAGTCGAGAAATCAGATTTGGTATTTGTGTTCACAATGTCGTTGACATTTCGTGTTACTTTAGAAATAAATGGTTTCAGTCGTTAGACTAAAATAACCATTATCGAAATATTTCCATGATAAAATTATAAAGAGGAAGGTTGAAAATAAATCATTCTTTATTTAGTAACTTAGTTTTTAATAGCTATTTAGAACTGTGTGTGATTTCTAAACGAACATCTGTCTACAAACAGGATTCCGTTTAGAATAGCATTCGCTATTTTGCAAAGGGTCAATCTATTCACTTGTATACGTTTAAGTCGTCATTTATATTAGAGTTAGACCATTTAAAAAGGATTTAAATAGAACTGCCTTGAAATACTACGTAATCTTGAGTATTATACACAGGGAGAGCGATGATCCATTCTTATTATACTTATTGATAAGAGTAGAGAATATGCTAAAACACAACTCGTTTGGCTTAGCCGAGCAAACTCGTCTAGACAGGGTAATATTTATCCCGATTTAAATCTAGCCAACTCAACAAGTTCATGGAGAATAATACACCTAAAGTACCGTATAACTTTCATATACACTTAAAACCTTTTAAGTTTCAATTTTACTTAGTTATATGCTATATTGATAGTTTAATATATCAAAATCGTTTCCAAATGTATTAACCCAATTTTTGTTTATAGGTGGTATCGAGAGATTGCAGTAGTCTCCTACAAGCGCACTACCGTCTCGACGGGCACCCACATGTGAACCCAATTCACGAAGTACTTGTTGGCGAAAAGAGGGTGTACCTAATATTCCCTAGATCGCACTCCGACCTCCACTCTTATGTACGGGCGAGAAAAAGGCTCAGGGAACACGAAGCGCGAAGATTATTCAGGCAAATGGCAGAAACTGTGGCCGCGTGTCATGAACAAGGCATCGTCTTACGAGATCTCAAGTTACGGAAGTTCGTTTTTGCTGATCCTCAAAGGTGAGTTGAGTTTAAATGAAAAACATTTATCCATGTAACAAAGGAGAAAATGAAATATGATTAATTTTCTTTATATTTTTTATTTAATTAAATTACATAATTTAATATACATACAGAAATAGATACTCATTGAATAGAACGCTGATGATTTCCTAACTTTATGTTATGTTTTCGCAAGGACTTGATTTAATGTAGAGAAATCTTGTCTAGTATAAATTGCAATCGTTTGAAATACTACATTATCGCAGTACAACACAGTCAGCCGTTTGGATTGCCGTGTGCTAAATTTTGCCAATGAAATAACTGACGCAACGGTCCCCTACTGACGATATCTCTAGCTCGCAATCGAAAATCATTTACTTTGTGTAATATATATTGACAAAATTACCTGCATTTCTGTACTGGATCATGTATCAATATTGTTACATACAAAAATACGACACAGCTGATGCCATAAAAAATTACTACAAAACCCATATCAATCAATTGCACTTTTTTCCTTTCCCGCCCACTATAAAGAGCCCGTGAGAAAAAGTATCACAAAGACACAAAAACGTCGGAAACGGAAACGATATATGTATCGAGTAGCTTCATTTCCTTTCTACTGGATAGCGCATTTTAAAAGGCGACAAAGTGTTATCAAGTAATTTATTGAGAAAGTACATTGATAAGCTACTACCATTAAGTTTCTACTTAGTAATTTGGTACCGCCTCAATAATAAGTTACTATTGTTTAACAATTACAATATTTATAAATCTATACATAAAAATAAGAAATACAAGGCATATTGAACAAGAATTGCAGTAAAGGCTAAAATATTACAAATAATTACTCAAAGGTTTTATTAATTACAAGCAACCGGTAGGAACCGGCGGATTTTCGACTTTTGAAACGTTATCTGGCCTCCATTGTTGCGAATATCTCCGGCAATGCTAACGGCTCAAGGCGAGCGGTGTCATTGCTGCGTACAATACATTCGGGTCAAGGGTGAGCGGCGCCCGCGCACCTCACGCACTCTATACGACCCCTATGCTTCAGCCACGCGGGTACCTGCCACCCCTATCTAATCACCTGATCCTGTTAACTCCCTAATAAAATAAACAAAACTCATGTTATGCACCCTACCACGCATACCATCATAAAATTCTTTTGGGATTATATAAAAACCCCATCACTCACCTGACCCATATACCAACTTATTAATATCAAAAGATTTTTTTGTTGTAAACTCCATCTAATCTATATATAATAAATATTTTGATGGGCATCGTTTAAGGACCTCGCTATGATTGAATTTATTTGTTCACTTCAATCCAATCTAATCTCGACCTCTCTCGCATGAAAGGGGCAACAACCCAACTTTTGTACGTTGAGGTCTCCTTGACATCCCAGCCGAGACAATATTCATTACGCCTCCACAGATTTGATTCTGACAATAATGGTTTCTTTGACTTGTGGCTATTTCGTTTATCCTGTGTGACTTTTGTCAATAGAATTTAAAAATGCCATTGACACGAAGACTAAACTGAAAACAGTATTAAAAGGGTTTCTACCTACAGAGCACTGTATAACGAAATCCTGTGTCTATATTTACGCAACAGTATTAACTTAGTTCGCTTTTGAGTGGACAGACACTAAAAAAGGTAAAATTTAATACCCTTAGCGGAGTATCATCAAAGCGAATGCTGTCAAAAGCGTCATTTCGCGATGCGGAACGGGCACCGTGGCTCAAATGTAAAAACTTTTGCTTCACCTTTTACGTAATAGTAGAGCCGCAAAGGCAAGTACGCTGCGACTTAAGAAGCTTTTTTAAAGTTATGTACCTTTCAAAGAGGTCATGTTTTGAATTCGCTTATTACATAAAGATCGTAAACTAAATATATAAAATTAAATAAGAACATATGAAGACAAATGTTGTCGCAGAAATTGCAGCAACTAACAAAGGTTTACAATATGATATTGCACATTTCTATTTCTATTCTAAGCATATGTCCAACCATATATAAATATCGAACAGTAAGCTGCGGATGCGGATCCAGTTTTGCCATGTGTCATTTCAGAAAGGAAATGTTACTTTTTGTTTTTAAGATATTAACGGACCGCTCCATGTCAGGTAGCCAGCTGTATGACAGGATCTTGACCCAAAGCCATCTCCCGTTACTGGGCGTGTGTCTAACTTTCCCAGAGAATTTTTAACATTTGATTAAACAGCCGGTCAAATTACATTTGCATACTCGCAGCTGACCTTGTGTAGCCCTAATAAATTCTAATGATTATGCACATGCCGCGGTGGTCAAGATTATTCTTAAACTTTCTTTTCAATCGTGAGAATAGTCACAAGTCTTAATTGTGGAAGGTGCAATCCGAGCAAGTGACCCGCCCTTCGACCTCCGTTCTCACGTCTCCAGTATAAAGGCACCCCTGATTATAAATTCGAGTCATCCGGTGGACTGCATGCCGTGATATTCCGCGATTCGCACCGTCTCAAAGGTAAATAAGAACATTAATATTGATTTCACGTTTCTTTGAAGCTTTGAAGTGGATTTTCTCAACACTCGTCCCTAGTTTTTCTCCTCCTTTGAGAGAAAATGAAATTACTTTTCCTCAGCCGTAAAAGAGTTTCTCTGAGCTTCTTACGACGATCTTTGACATGATAATTAAAACGCTAAAAAGTTTACAAACTTCAATATACATAAATTTAATTATATATAAATATTATCCAATCTGGGTTATATTTTTTTAATAAGTAAAATATTGATGTAGTCTATGTCACATAACAAAATTTAATCTTATATTTTGTTTCTAGTATTTACATAAATAGTAAATACATTTAAAGGAAATCTCAATCAAAGCATCCGGACGCCACTTACACCAAGTCGATAACTCAGGTAGATTGACTCGACCCTGCGAGATAATCAAATTGTTTCTGCTTCCTTTATTTTCTATACATAAATAAAATCTTTTTTATTATTTTTAATGGTATGATATTCAAATAAACTAGGTATGAATACAAATACCACATTTAATAATATGTGGTTAATGTTTAAAATCTGATAGAGACTAACCGGAAATAAATTTTGGCAACAATCTTTGTTATCATTGAATCTTTCTAAATTATAATTTGCCACGCAAGTTTTTCAAAAGAAGTAAATAATATAATATATATAAGCTATTACACACCAGACGCGGCGGAGCCCGCGACTTGCTACTAAACAAGAGGAAACCTCTGTAAACAATCTCATCTCAGGTATAAAATAAAATATTGTCGTCGACGCGGACGTATTGTTCGGGCGCATCCCGCCTACTCCACGCCAAAATAATAATACCCGAGCGAAACGTTCCAGGTAACAAAACAAACCCCGACATTTTTTGCGTAACGCGGTGTTTAGAAGCCGGATCGGGTGATCGCATACATTGCAAACAATGACAAACCACGATACGTAGCGCTTTTCATTATGCAATTCAATATCTACCTAATAATACGAGATAATAGAAAATATTATACATAAATAGATTTGCAAATGTTTTCATGTCGCGAAAAGATATAATCGTGTCGGCGGCGCTAACGGGACGAGATATTTATGGATGCTGCGCTGGCACTCTCTAGCGGATGTGCCAAATCTGTTTGCGATAGACCCGGCAGACGCCGTCGCGTCGCATACCGGCTCGGCCACCGCCTGCAACATAATTTTCATTATATTTCAAAATTGATCACAAAATTTTAAATAATCTTCATCAGAACGTATATGTATTAAGTAATAAGTACGTCTACTTTGTTTTCAAAATATTTTGAAACCCGAATTGCTACAGCATACTGGCGTAAGCCAACAGTACTTACATTGACAAATTTATTTGCATAATACTGGGCGTCCAGCAAATTGCCCGTATTCAATGATTATCAGATATCAGAGTTGACAATTGTATACTTAAGTGAAACGTAAATGGTATTGTTAATATTAGAATTGCATAACCATCTGTTGGATACATTTTTGGACGGAAACTACGAACAGCGTAATTTCTGTTGGCAAGCGGCGTTAATATCGAGCTATTCGAGTTCTAGTTTATTGATGTGATTACACTTCGGATTTACTTTTATACGACATGATTCAGGCGTGCCGGAATTCAGACGTCTATGTTATTCATTTTGGGGCGTTTGTTTGTGGCCTCGGTCGAATTGCAGCCGGTGAGGTCGTGCGCAACTGTGCCAATGTCGCTAGCGCCGACGCTGCGCCGCCTCCTCGCTCGTGCGGAACCGACGATTGAACTCATTTGAAAACGATGATGCGTGGTTTTACGTCATGTATAAAAAGTAGAGGTTACTCCAATGATCCATCCTGTTTTTATTAAAACGACCCAGAATAATTTTGCATTCAAACACCTACACCACTGTTCATTCTGTAAATAAATGAGTTGGACGAAGACGACGCAGTATTCGTCATTACTATAAATAAAGCATGTTCGCACCTTTTTTGGTGATACGAAAACACCGGACGCGGCTACCGGACGTGGACATAGTGCATTGATCTCGAGCAAGCATTACCTCTACTTATTACTCAAATCACAATGTGAGTGTCATTCTGGGAAATGGATGTCCGGACATCGTTCGCATAAATATACAATAACGCAGTTTTAGGCACATCTAAATGGCTATGTTTACACCTGCCGACGAGACAAATCTGCACAACCTTTTGTGTTGTAGCGGAAGTTCCGGTTCTATTGTAACGTACCTTAGTAAGCCTTGTGGGGTTTTTGTTGTTTAATATAATTTTAAATAATAATATTTCGTCAATATACTATTACTTGCACAGCTGAGAAACTAACCAGCTCTTAAATCGAAGTGGTTGCGTAAAACAAAGGTCTGCGAAACCTTGTGCAAGCGGTACAGCTCGCCCGCGTACAGTACATATCTGCTGATTTGCGTAACCAAGCACTTATCCGCTGATACACTGATGCCGATACGCTCATATTGTGACACGCTTTACTTGCTTACTTACACATTAAACTTAATGGGGTATATTTTAAATCATTGCCACACTAGCAACTTTTCAGCGTTCTGTCAATCTATATTCTGAATAATATATTTTACATGTAATATCTACTTTAAAAAACATCATAAATATTGACCGGTGGTCACAATACAATGTGCATGTTCATGTTTAACCTTTACGATAAGAGCTAGAAAAAAATTGCTTAATGGAAGAATGAACTGACTTATATTAAATTAAATCTAAAGGATGGGCGGCTACATATGACCCTAAGTAAAAAATATGCACGTGCCGCCAATTACGTGGGGAGAATATGCCTTTTATAGATCCCTTAGAGTAAGGTCTCGCATGACCGCTCATCGAGAACCAAGGAACGCCGAAAGGTAGACTTGCTTAAAGCTAAGACACGCGTCTGCCATTTCTTTACCATTATCTTTTTACACCGTTCCATTTCGTTCCATACGAATTGGTATATAAACATTTGACTCCATAGCAACAAGCAGCTTTTAGGTTGCCCGATTTATTTTTCCCTATGTTTTTGTTCCGCTCTAACGCAAGCTCGCTTGGCTTAGCTTATACCACTCGCTGCATATCCGCGTCGCTGAGGTCGCTGACCGCTGAAACTCATCCAGCGTAACCAAGAGATAAATCTCTGGTCTTATATTGATAGAATTGAAGCAATTAATTAATTGATTACAACCTTTTAAGACGAACAAGTCTATAAAGCTCAATAACAGAATAGGGGCCATTCAAGTATTACGTAAGCACCAAAAGGGGGTGGGTCTATGGTTTGCTTATTTTTGATGACATGGGGGACGAGGAGGGGGGGGGGATCTGGATGGTGGTTACGTTAGCAATATTTATTTATTTAAAATAATTAAAATCAAGTACATTTTCATTTGTTAAATCAATGTTTTCAAAACAAACATGACAACCCTACTTGTCTATGATCAAAAGCGAAAGCATATTCAGGGATTTCCCAAAATAAGTTCCCCAGAGTAAAATCTATGCTTACTTCTGCTGACAAGGGAGAGATGAAACTCTGCTTATTTAATACTTGAATGACCCCATACAAGGCTAGCAATTCCGTTTCATCTAGAAAAATTACAACATATAATGTAACTAAATAACGTACCCACATATCGCATGAATAAACATAATCTCATCTTTACATTTATGCAACATTTGTAAATTTTTGACAATAAACACTGCAACAATGTTAGTTGAACTTGCCAAATAATTCGTATAAAATTACCCAAGAATGTGCCTTTGAGTTACGTATTGTGCGAAGAAATTTTCTTTTGTATTGTGCAAAGAAAATATCTTTGCACAATACAAAAGAAATTTAAAAATATTTTTCAGCCCTGCGGTTTCAGTTTGTAAAAATAAAATCATTGCTTTCAACCAACAATGTAACAATGATTCAGAGTATGACAGGTTCGTGATGAATTCCGTTCAGGGGAATAAATGCGTCAGTGCATTTGGTGACGTCATTAAGAGGGAACGCACAAAAAATCGTAGGGTGATAACAGAGGGTTCGAGATGAATCATAGATGCCTTTAACAGGTCACTACCCTCGTTTATTTATGTGCCCTCTGGATAATGCTTTAAAAATATCACATCACCCTCGAAAATACCTAAGCCACAATTAGTAACATCGAAAGCGTAGTTACATAAATGTCAGATTTATTTAGAAATAGGAGTGACGCACCTTTTCTGCCTATATTTACCCTATAGAGTACAGCAGTGTAATTCCGTAACAATGTTACCTAAATTTTAATTACTGCGTAATTGTGTTCCTGTTATGTAAAGGTATCTTTATTATGTTTTTAGCGTGTGCTTAGCTTAAGTGTAAGGAAGCAAAAACGCTACATGCGT
The DNA here is from genome assembly GCA_033884665.1 of Argynnis bischoffii washingtonia. Lineage (NCBI taxonomy): Eukaryota > Metazoa > Arthropoda > Insecta > Lepidoptera > Nymphalidae > Argynnis > Argynnis bischoffii. The sequence continues at coordinate 13,865,969 of CM066609.1, read as the reverse complement.
CATGTTGCATATAAAAACTTTACTAAAGAAAGAGGTTTACTTTTATGATATTCACTCAAAACTATTACGTTTTAAGGCGCGGTGATATTTTTCCAGCTACCGATTCAAAACCCTTAATATTCAATTTAGAAGTCTAACGCGTAATAAACAACTCTTGTGTCACTCATAATAATTATAATTAATAACTCATAAATATATAATATGTATATGACCAACGTGTACTTAACGTTACGGATATACCATACATATCTATATAAAATATTCCCCTCAGACAAGTTACGAACGGCTAAGTAATGTCGACCGTCCTTGTTTTCGTTTGAGCAAATAATGTCTGCTTTTTCCACCTACGTAAAACATTCGGCTTAGAAAATTATTTTGCGGGGGAGGTACTGGTAGCCAAAAATATTTCAACATAAAAATTCTTCTTAAAATACCGTTACGGAATTAGACGTTGCCAGCCTGCCTACGCTTTTTAATTATCCCTATTTGCGTAGTTTGAAACAAAGTTTAGGATACATAATAAGAGTAATGGTTGCTAACAAGTTACAGTCAAAGAGAAAGAAAACTTCGAAATAAAGGCTTTCTACTAATATAGCAAAAATACAGAAAAATAAAAACGTCAAATACCCTTCAAATAAAATGGCTAAATGGGATAGAAGGCAACGAATTTCCCTGTACTTCGAGCGTTTACCTCGAGTCTGGCGTCGAAAAAAAAAAACACAACCGGTCTGCGAGTGGCCAGAATTGCGATTAACCCTTCAAACCCGATGCGTCGTCACTAAAAATACTTGACGTCTGCGTCTGCTGCATGAACTTTACTTTTTGCGTATTACGTTTCGCATATTTTTATTTGCGACATTCCCCCAACTGAATTTATTAGTTTCAAAATATTATAAATTTATTAAAATTCAATAAAATCTAAAATAAACTATTTATAGTATACTTTTAAGTATAATAGCACAGCACTGATTTTCGTTACTTTAGTGTTATGTTAGCTGTCGAGTTTTATCTTTAATTGCATTGTTTGTCGACGCCTATGACTGTGATCGGTAATGAGTTGAACATTTACGTGTAATAGCTCACGTCTCCATCTTAACAATGGCCCATAGCGCACATTTATTACCAATCGAGTCACGGGCGTCTGCTCTATAAAGCACTTCCTGTTTTGATATACAATTGACTTTTTAGTACTAGCCTCGATATCGAATTCATTTACTAGAAATATGCACATATTGTATTAGCTTTAGCAATTCGTTGACGCCTAAGCTGATGTTCTGAATTGTTTTGAAAATTTCCAATTGGAACAACATAGGAAAAAACTACAAGTATTGAGTCATTTAGATGATGACGTCTTGAGATGATGAAATTAGTTGCTTATAATAAAATTAAGTATTTTTAATTAGAAATAAAAATAGTATTCTACCTATTAGCATTTAGCAGTATATTAAGCAGTAGTATATTCAGATATTAAGAAATATCTAAATCGAGAACTGGATATTATTGTTCTTGTTATATGTTTACAAGTGATATACATATATATAAAACAAATAAACGATAGTAAATCTTAACAGAATTTAAATATATCTAAAAGCATTTGTGTTAATGGAAATTTCAAATTACCTTAGATAAACAAAATGAGACTAATTAGGAATGATATCATCTGCCTAAATCCGTTAAGTTATTACATGCTTCATACGACGAAATTAACGAATATTTACCATAATGGATTTAGACGTACCAACGTCGTTACCAATAATTTCCATACATCAGCTTAACTTGTAACTCGCGCGAGATGAGCAACTTTTTTGTAAAAATGTAGCGTATAATGAGAAGCATTTTAAAGAGTGGGGGACAAAGGCGGGCGTCCTCTGGTTTTGTTGCGTAGGCGCATCCTAATCTCTCACTGACGTGACGTCATTTCACGGTCAGCGAGAGGAAATGACGCACACTCTGCCAACATTAAACATTAAATTAGCCAAAACAGCTTACTGACTTTATTGAATGGAAGAAAAATAGATATGTTTATGTAAGAATGAGTTAAGCGATAAACAAGGAGGCATCATAAAATAAATACTAAACAGGGGCAGTTTCCTTTTGAATTTAAAAAATAATAAAACATGTATGATTAAAAATTTCATATAGGTAATGAAAATTACTCAACTACATTACTCTTACGATGCAACTTAAAGAAAGGAAAATATGTAACTACAATGCAATTCGATAATAATAATTAAATTATTACATACACACACGTTATATAGTATACGATATAGATAACTCGCGAAGCTTGCTTTTTAATTGCAGCCGGCTACCTATGTCCTAGACCGGTTCTGAATCCAGTCTAGCTGTTTCATGGCCTGGTAATATTTTCAACTGTCAAAACTGTATAAGTTCACAAAATAAAAACTGCCCGTAATATATAGTTCACATGGTTCAAATTCGCTTACGCTTATTCTGGCAGTAAGAGAGAACTAATTTATAGGTAGAACATTCTGTTTCCTGTAAAATACAAGCGCACTTCACAAACATATTACTTGCATGGGATTGAGTATTCGTGCTTAATCTTTCAAGTAAATTAGTTACTAATTAGTAATTACTAAATTGCAATGCTTCTCGATTTTGCTGTAAATGCGTATATTGTAGTATATATGTGTATTATATAGTCTACTTATTCTAGTTAAAAGACATGCTTTACTAAGCCACAAACAAAATCGATGGCAATCGGTAAACAATGAGTCATCAAACTTAAGTTTGCATATATAGGTACGTATTCTAACGCCACAAGTAACCGCGACCGTCGGGAACGCTCACAATGACATTGAAATGTATTCGGTTGCGAAACTGTAGTCTTTTCGTGGTTTCGGCCTCGCATTCGAGATTGAAGAATACGTATTATAAATATGAGAACGTATACGACCTCAGTTCGCGGTCACTCCTTGCGTAATCGACCGCGACAACAATATCTTTCTGACATGCACTTGTATTATTTACCAAATTGGTTCATAAGTCTCCCAATTGATATGCTTTTAATCAAATTAGTTTTAAATATTTGTACTTTTATATATTGCGTAGGAGAAAAAATAATTTTCAATTTTGTGGTTTAGAAGTAACTAACGGTTCACCCTCGCTTCGCGCGGGTTCGTCCCTAGGCACTTTTTTTTTAGCGGAACCCTAATTCTTTTACTGAAATAAAAGTGGCATAAGTTACTCCTTATAACATCAACTACCCAACAGTGGAAGTCCCGTCAAAATCGGCCCAGCTGTTTCGAAGATTAGCCGGAACAAACAGACTGACAGACAGACAATTTTTTTTTAAATTGTGTTTTTCTTATAAATACCGTATATAATTCCATATGCATTTAGTAAAAAACTGCTATTTTGACATTACAAACAGACACTTCAATTTTATTTATCTGTATAAATAATAAACTTCATAAGAATACTTTGAAAATTCAATAGGTAATATTAGAAACATATGGGTCAAACCTCATTTTTAAAGTCGGTTAAAAAGCAAAATATAGCTGTGTCATTGTCAAAGATATTCAATACTTTCATGCCATTATTTAAACAGATCGAGTTTACATTCCAGTATTATTCTTTTAGAACAAAAAATACATATATGTATTTGAACAGTTTTCCAATAATTTGCGCAGTTGTCACGATGACGCTTGATTTACAATGATGTAATCGTACAAGAATGACAAATTCAGTAGGTACGGGCGTACTTAAACTTAAATAAACTTTCGGTGGCGGATATTAATAACCTTATATATAATCATGTTATTTAAACAGTAGAAATTGCGCCAGTCAATTGTTTCAAACTCTCGAGTGCCTACCGGTGGCTTCACGATTTTGACGCATGTCGCCCCCGCTATTTTGAAGCCTTGAAGGCCTGTTGAGTTTAATACGTGAATGACGTCACAGGGAGAAATTTCCCGCGAGCTTGTGACGCATTTACTAATTTCTTGGCGAGTATTGATCGCCTCCATAAAATTATTTTCCATGTTTATGTAACGTGATCGGCGACATTCTAATTGAAATGTTAGTATAGAAAAACAAGATAACAAAAAAAAATTAAGCATTCATTTTATTTACATAAACTAATCATGACTCTTTGTTCAATAATCCAAAATTAATAATAAAACCTTAAATCATAATGTGCTTACTTTGCCCATAACATGTCAGTTAGTATATATTAATATTAAACATCTATTATTATTTCACCAAAGATAAACATACAGACAAGAGAACTAACACGTGTAGCTGTGACGTAATTTAGATGCGGAAGCGTTACGGTCAGCCGGCAGCCGTGAGCCATAAGCCAAGACCAAGGACGCGCTTGCGACATGACACCGGACACCGGCGTATCGGCACCATAATATCGATCACTTGGTTCGATAGCAAAAATCATCTCACTTTAAAAACAAATCATAATCATTAATGATTAAATGGACTGATATATTGTATAAATGTACGGCATTCCAACACGTTTAAAAATGAGGGTTAGAAATAGAAAATAATACATATGTAGAATAACATATGATTTTAATTTCCTAATTGTAACTCAATGGTGGTGTGTCCATACCATTACGTGGTACGTTTATGGTTAATAGAAGTAATGATCAGGAAGGTGACACTCACACCGCAAATGATGTAATTAGCTTATACTATTGCGAAAATATTGGCTGACGTAACATAATGGAGTTTGAATAATTTTACATGTATACGACTCGCTGCAAACAAATATCTCCTCTTTCTTCTCATAATAGATACTAAAATCGTATATCGAAACTGAATTAAGTAATCAGTAGCTATTGTTAGTAAAATTGAAATCTATCGTTCGATGAATCCATACTAAGTTGATTGAAGCGTTGATCAACTTTTTATGTGTATATTGAATTTTTTGTGCTATACAATTTTCATTAATCAAGAACCTATTTTTCATTTACAGTTACGAACTGAAGTTAATTAACTACGAAAGTGCTTTCTTATTACGAAACCATTATTTTTTTCCATTCTTTGTACTGCGAATAGCTACGTAACTAACTAGAAATGAAGGAAGATTCCGTGATCTCGGTTAATGAGTTCGCTTATAGTAATGGCAGTATTTTGATTTATTAGGACTGCTATAAAGCAATTGCATATACACTCATAAGAGTAGAATGCAATTGGAACACATTGCTTACAAAAAAAAGGTTATGTAAAATATTATTGCCAGTAACCAACACTTCAGCTATAAAACTACTAATTTTAATCATCGTTTTATAGAATGATTAATTATCGATTACAATTTGAAGGAATACAGTAAAAGAAAGAACGTATTTTTGGTTGTATCATATTCATAGCACAAAGTTCGCCGCTTTATAAGTTAAGGAAAATTGTACTGTGAATGTTTTCTTTTGATAATGAACAACAGTTTCAGTGCGCAGTTTATCATACCAAATTACCAAGAAATATTTGATTTGCTTGTTGAGAATTTGCCGTTTTCCTCGTAAGCAAATTAAGGAAAAATTACCGGTTTTGATATGAAATCATTAAGATATATATTAAAATATCATTAAACATTTAAGAATCCGGCAAGTGGCCTCCGCGTAGACCGCGGTTCAATGTCAGTTACGCAAACGCCGCTCTTCCGCCTTCGCTCTGTCTGCTCGACCAGGAACAACCGAATATTCTGAATCGAAATTTGTGTTCATTGGCTACAAATTAACTTAGAAACAATAGAGTATTTTAAATATATCATTTAATTTTATTATAAATCAACTTAGTTACATTGATAAATAATAATTAACAAAAAAATTTTTTTTTGGTGACATGCAACTACATTTATACAAACGCGGAATTTAATCAATATGCCCGAGATCACAATTACGTCATCGTCTTGGACTTTGCAATCTCAAGAGCTGCGACGTTTAAGTTTTGCATTGGAGTATTTGTCTAGGATAGTATGTACGATATGACATATTCTTATTACGTGTACATAAAGTAAAAACAAGTTAGTTTTATATTAAAAAAAACCTACGTGATTGAATTTCGATTATCAATTTGCAAAGTTTGCATTATGTTTCTAAGTGATACAAAACTAGTCTCTACTCTTATTAACTTTACACCGACGCTTGCTTGTGTATTGATTCATTTTTTATTTTATCTTGATATGGTAATTACGACTTGCTACTTAAATCGTATTACAGATTAGCATTTACGTCATTAATAATCACTCCATAACGTCAATTTCTTGGTAAAGTTTGTACCGTACTAATACTATTTCCGGCGCCGACATATCCGGCTTTCGAGAGCACTTTAGTATTCTAAGGAGGTACTTTATTTGAAGAATAAAGATTTTATAAAACTTTATTCTAAGTTGTTTATTGTAAAATACTTATTACTTACCTGTATTCAAAATAAGTTCAAAGTTTATTTTTAAATACAAATATTCAACAACGGGTGAAATATAGGGGTCTAGTAGCAATCGAAAAGTAAATAATATTAATTATTATTAGTATCTCCACACGGTCATTGGTCTTCTGTCTTATCTAAGTATTGTCAGAGACACCTAGCCAACATTTAAAGGTCACATAATCTTTCTTATCGCAAGCAGATAACTACTTAAGGTCGCACTGTGCCGCAACAACGTGATTCTTACGCTTACGCAGCTATTATAATATGGCAACTTGTACATTCAATTATTTGAATGCGGGCGATGGTTAAGTAAAAGTCAAGGTGCTTGCATCTTTGAAACTCGTATCGAGTTAATCTTTTAAACATTACCTGCGTGATGACAAAAGCGTGAGTTTTTGTCAGATTCGTTCAGAATTCAGACCAGATGTTCGAGTAAACAAATACGGCTTTGTCATCTCCTACGCATGATGTATTTTTCGGGCTATTTATCAAATTGATGACGCGACGCGATAGAAAAGAATCGTCCATTGTGCAAAGAAGTCCTATTCATGACCAAGAAAATACTTATTCTTAACAGACAATAAGGTGCACATGCAAGTTCTACCTGCGAGACGCACGTGTTCAAAATTCGCATTCCGTGCACACACTAAATGAGTGACTATTGTTATGTTTAACGGCTATCAAGAATATACCAGATATTTTATAGCACTAGGTGTCTTTTACTTCGTTGTATGGTTGGCAGTTTAGAGCGATCATAAATCTGCTCAATACAGTCTACTAACTAAGAAAAAAAGAGCCATCTTTAAATGCTTAATGCTTCAACGTTTTTTTTTATGTTTATTGACATAAAACTGATGGAATCTTAAAAATGACAATGAATTACTTGCAACAGTCCATGTGCAACAAGATGACAACTCTATCTGGGTGCATACTGCATACAGTCCACACGACATTCGATACGACGTAAGGTCAACAAAGTGTCGTTACTATCGCGCACCGAATGTTTATTCAAATGCACGTATAACCAGTCTTTAAAGTTTGACTTTCGACATATGCTACGAGGTCAATATTTGCTTTTTTTCGATCATACTTTTCTTTATAGTCTTGGTAAATCCATTTTTTATAACTTTATGTTAAAAACGATCACAAAAATTTTGTTTTCTATAAATCACACAACAGTAAAAATTGATCAGATATTTATTATTCCTCGCATTCGCACGGAAAACAATTGAAAATTCTGCTCAATAATAGCGCCGGCAGGATATTACGCGATCAAAGTAAATTGCTTTTGCTGTTATTAATTTTGATAACTGGGATTCAATTCGTTTCTCTCTTTTGTAACAAAGGGAAACCATTGTATTTAATTTACTGTAGTCACAAAGCAAAACAGAGCTGTGGCGATAGCGTTAAAATTGAATTCCCTATAGGTTTGACTGATTATGGCACGTTTTAATTTCGGAATATATATTTTTTGTATGGACATGTGCCCAGCCATCTGTTCGGTCAGATTAGAACATTTTTTCTTTGGTTTCTTGCCTAAAACATGTTATCATCTGAAAAAATGACACGTAGCACATGGCGTGCTAACGTCCTACGGATCTACCTGCCTTTGTTCCCTTTACAATTGTTCGCGAACATCTGCCGCCGCCTGCGCATTGCCGTAGCTGCGCTCTTCTGAATGCATCCCACTAATGTAACTATCTTTCACATAATCTGTAGTTTAACATTTTCCCTGTTTTTATATTACATGGATAAATAAATATAAGTTTTAATTATTACAAATCGGAGATCGTGAAGTCGAAGGTCCTACGATTATTTATTTCATTGCTCAATATTTCAGTTGCATCAGTTCAGAGTACTTAACACCGCCACCGTTACACATATATGTACAAATATTATAAATAAGAATTTGCATAAAATCCTTCGAAGAATATAACAGGATAAGGTCCAATATTAAAAATTGTTAATATGATATAAATTAATAATTTAAAAAATGCCATATGTTAAATGATTTGATTAGAATAATGTAAACGATCATTACACACAAATGTGAGGCGTATTTCTTACATAATTCGTTCGAGGTCAGATTGTATTGCCAAAACACAAACTTGTTCAGCCATTACAATATATTTTAATGGTACTCGTAAATGAATCGCTATTAAATAGCATGATTCTTGAGCAATAAAACAGTCCCATTTAGAAGTAAAGCATACTTGTTCTATAGCACTTTAACGGTGACAATAAGCTTTGTATGTAAAACAAAAGAATCCAATAATTGAAGTTTTACGATAGAAACAATTAATCGTGTGGTCCGGACGCTGCGATGCGAGTTGCGAAACAATCGGCCGTGTAGTTGCCAAACGGTTGTATGCTACCGCTTTTGTAATACATCTGGATCGTTTTGAAACTTATTAACCTGTTTGTTTTGCGCTCAATTTTCGGTACTTGCAAATTTCAAAAGCCTCTCAAAGGACGACTTCATTATGCTTCGTCGTAAGCACCTGGACAAAGGAGTGTTCCAAGGATCGTGTTACTTTTGTTTTCTGAATACTAATTAAACAAAACACGTCCCCTTTGTATTTAAGTTTGGTAATTCACAATGTCAGGTGAATTAAATGTGACATTTCGAAATGAATATAAAAGTATCCTTAAAAAAAGAAATCTGTGTCCATTCAACATAAACCATTAGCAGACAGCTAGTCACCATTAACTGATGGACACACAATATTAAATCTCCCAATTGTAAAAGGCAATGAACAAATGCAGCGGAACCGAGTCGTGCAGTTAACTTACTGTAACTTACTACAGCACTCGGTTTTGGAGCGGAGTTTTGCCGCAACAAATCCTTGATGGAACCTTAACCCACTTGGATTATTACACGCCGACACCGGACGCCGTGAGCGCTGCAAGCGTTATATTTTTTAATTTTGTCACTTATGTATTATATATATATGATTTATAAGTTATTTATTTTTTATTAATTCAGTAAATCCTCGATTGCTCTATATAGGTACTAATTATAAAAATATAAAAGCCCTCAGTCAAAATGTGCAATATGAAAAAATAAGGTTAACTTTGGAAACTTAAATGCAATCGCGTATGCATTTGTGTGACCTTGTATATAGTTGTATGCAGAAGTACATTAACCGATATGTTCATCGTTATCGCTTACGGCCAGCAGATATATAAGACAATTTCGACACGTACTTAGATAAATTTATAATAATACGGTAAAATCTAATAATAGGTATAATAAGCACATTCAGAGACAATGATATCATCAGTTATGAAAAATAGCGTTGACGCTTTTATTGAAATTATTCTTTGATTGACGTAAACGCAGTCACGCGTTCGTGCCAAAGATGTTTTTTACCGTGGCCTAGTGAGCCAATATGCCAATGTCAAAGCTGTCATAAGCAGCCTTTGTGTTGCAGTCGAGTGTTTAATGAGTTTCGATGTGAAAAAGTGAATGCCTGTCGAGATTTGTTTATTATATATTACCATCTATGAACATTTTTGTCTTTAAAGGAGTATTGTTTCAACCCATTGAGAATCGCTGTAAATCTATCGGTGTTCATGTATCATCCATCGACGGTTGCAGCGGGCAGGCGTGACGACCCGAATACTAGGTCAAGTACAGCGGTGCTTGCCATTCATTGTCAACGCGCCGCCCGCGTCCGCATTCGCGCCCGACTAGCATATGCTGAACTTGACACATCCATTCCTAAATATGATTTTTCGTCTATTTCTAAGGTAGACAAAGCGACAGTTTCATTTTGCTTGCTTCTCGCATTACATCAGCTTACTTATAATTGCAACAAACGAGTGACAACATACGTTACCTAACAGTTTTTGCGATCCCGGCAGCTTGATGTAATACGAGCAACGATGGAGTACCTCCCTTTTCTAGATGCTGTCAATTCCACTTCGCAATTTTCCACGCGGCCCCTATTATATCATACGAGAGTCGAGTGCGAAATATATGAGCCACCGCGAGAGCGTGGGGTCGTCGTCCGACGCGCCGCTGAGCCTTTGCCGACTTGAATGATACACAGCTAATGGCCGAGTACATTCACCGCGTTAGAAAACCTACTTTAGTTCCGCACTTTCTTTATTGCATCACCACAATGTGCCGTTTTGCCCACACTCTTCCGCCGCAGCTTGTGCAAGCGTCGAGCCGCTGCCGCATTCAAAGTGCGTAGCTGCTTCTAATTTCAAAATCAAATTGTTCACCTCATCTAGAGACCGCCTGCGTAATTGTACCACATTTAATTTCAATCAATTATTCGAGCGCTTTCTTCGTTGCATCACATTCATTGTTTCGCTCCCCTCGACTATGACAGGTGAAGTTTTGCAAGTTCACTGACCTTACCCGCGCGTCCGCCGGCGAGATGCCCGAGATTGTGATATAATGAGTCGCAACTCGAATTGCTCTTAGAATTACCATTTCCGCACTTTCCAAATTACATCATTGAGTATAGTAAAAAATAATCGCGAGGTTAATGACCGAGTTCGAGAACCGCCTCTCCTTAAATCATTGAAACGATCACTGCTTTGGCATCCGCGTAGATCATTGATCCTTTATGATCTCATCTTGACCGTATGATATGTCAGCGCTAAAAAATAAGTACATAGTTTATTAATATACACCATGATAGACTGTTGATGGGAGCTATCGAAACTTTCTTCGACATAGTATCATTTCTCCGAACGGTACATGACGAGAAAGTACCGCTGTTTCGTGTTTGTTCCACATATAGGTACTATTAGCGAACAGCATTTCACGTCATGCGATTACGAAGCTTATCAGAATTAAATTTTGTTATCTGCATCTCTACATTGCGAAGGGCATTGTTCAAATCCCACTGTTTATTTATCAATATATTATCTGCGATCAACTCGTATTCGATTCACGTTCTCGATTCACACAATCATACGGTGTTTGAAATTCTTCAACGTAAGGCCTATGAACTTTCTTAGTTTGATCGGATCGTTACTAGTCGTTATAGTGTATTAAAAACTCATAAAATCTTGTGAACTTACTATATAACTATGGCTTATTAACAAACAGACGTCCATTTATACTTATCAATATGCATATAGGTTTGATGAATAAAAGAAATTAAAATATTTCTGGATAATAGTTTAAAAATATACCAAATTTGATATTTAACTTATTCTTTTCCGACACGTGGCCCTTCAGTTCCTGTTTGTAGATGTTATCTCTTTAAGTGTGACGAGTAGCTGGACTTATTAAATGCCTGATTTTGTGGAAAACCAATAAAGGAACCCGTTCGAAACCTGGTCCTTGTATTTCCGCGTTTCAGCGAGCTAACGGTATAAACAAGTTTGCGATCGCGGAATTTATTTTGTTTTGATTCACTATAAACATGTTTATTTACAAACTTAAATTGTTTATTCCCTAAACACTGTAAGTATTGGTGCTTTAAAATTCCTAGTATTATTTACACCGAGTACATCGGTTCCCCCTGGTTTTACCACTCTTTTGTTGCAGCAGTAAAGGGGTTTATGAGTTGACTAGAAATAGCTGTAATTGTTTTTGAAATTTCTCTTGAAATCCAATGCGCTATACATTGAAGGCTAAGAGCTAAGTTTTCATTTGCATATAACTTGTAAAATAGTGGTGTAATTTATGCATTGCAATGCGGTTGCTAATGTTTGTTGCGGACATAGTAAAGTCGTGTCTCTGATTGCCGAGAGTTGAGTACTAACATCGTTGGGGTCTTAAGTCCTCGTTCCTTGCTGTAAAGCCATTGTCCGTTTATATGAGATCCTGATACTAATCGTGGTACTTATGTGGCAAACGACCTTATTATATTATATTTATTCATGTGAAAATTTATAAATGAAGGGCATTACCTTTATATTATTTCTAAGAAATTCTCTACAATTATAGAAAATTATTTCTCATGCGTACAAAACAGTTAAATTTATTTAACAAAATAAAAAGAATAATGACGATTACACATTCATAAACGATATGTAGGTAAATATCTAATAGCACCTGCTTAGTTGTTTTGTAACTTTATAAAACACTACTTACAGTAGATATGAGCTCACTATCGCATATTATATCAAAACTCGCCTTGGTCCTAGTAGTTCCAGTCTAGAGACTATAAATAGGTAATTTAATTTATGCACTCACGCACTGCCCTGGCATAACTAGCGTCCAATATTATCATTTCAATACAAACAATAACCACAGTTGTACCGGTCTAATACATAATATTTTCGCAACTGACAAGACAGATAAGAAATAATAACAGGGTTGTATAACTTCAGCAAACATTACTTACCCGTCATTACAAAATATTTGGTTATCATATCACTGTACCATACAAATAAACAACCGGTGAAATTTTTCGAGGTTTGATAAGATACTGGTGAAATGGTGATACTGTGATATTGTATACATATATCTGGAATACGTAAGTTAGTCCGATACATATATAAGGTAATCTAATGTGCGGCATAATGAACATGTAACGGTGTTACAAACCGACAGAGATTAAACCTATTTGTCGTCCCACGCGTTTCTGCAACCGCGAGGCAAATGTATTTCGTAAGGCGAAATCGCAACATCGCTTATTTTGCATTTTCGAAACTCCTGCGTCATCCCAAAGCTTTTTGTATTTACATTTGAGTAAATTGGTATTGCCTGATGATATGTTAATATTTAAATATATGGTGCACAATTAAGTTGAGTCGCATTATACTGCCAAATTAACATTACAAAAAACGACAAGTACATATATATATTAAATTAAAAGAATTTCATTTCACTATCTATATTTATCCACGTAAGTTAGTATATTAATGTCATTTTAAGGGTGCGCCTTTGATCGGCGCACCTACCATAAGATACAAACGCTCAATTGTTTCGCCTTGTGCAAACATTATGAAATGGAGCGCAAGGAGCAACGTACGACGCTAAAGCATAAGCAGGCCGTTTTGCAAATCTGCCATTACAAAATGTAGAAGGATTACTCAAAGACTCCGTGACACAGAGCACCTTGGCCCGTCCCCCGCATATTAATCATGTACAACACTCATTGTTTCATTATTTTAAAATATCGTCAAATTGGTTGTGCTACAAGCGAAACCTGAAGCGACAATCACTATTGGCATATATTTCGGCACAGCGTACTACGAAACGAATGTAACGTTGCTTAATAAAGTTATCCCTAGTGAACAGTGCAAACTGTAAACGAACAGCAATTTTAGGAATTACTCAGTATGCAACCATGCTCGTTACATATCGCAAGCTCTTGCGTAGAAATCTGCAATAATCTTTAATGATTTATTATCGTTCTAATTCCGTTGCTCACAACGAATTAGCAAAACGTCATGCTACGCAATAAGGAAGGTGAGCATACGTCTTGAATGTTTCTCGTTTCCGACTTAAAATAATGAGGCGGAAGCGATTGCAGGGCGGAACAATCGTCCATTCCGGCTGCGTATGAACTGCGGCGGAAACTGTTCAGGCGCTCGCGGATGTGGATTTACTCTTTTATTTATCAACCTATCTAGACCGCATCTGTCGGGCGACAAACGTATACAGCTGCCCTTTATGGTATTCTCGTTACATCGACCTCCACAATCGAGAGTGCGCACGCGCACCTGTCGCCAGGTGTCCCCACTCAATTCGACTCCTAACGCGTAGGTGGTTATGATTGGAACATAATTAACCCTCTCGCGAATACGAGCTGTAGCTAATGCGAAAGTTATCTGTTCAGAGAATTACTATCACACGAATATCAACGCTTTTTGTAACGAGTAATCAGTCATTATAGGTTATGTGTCCATGATGTGGGAGCATCAGCTTTTTATGTTTCTTTCACAACACTTAGAAAAGTTGATTTCAAACGTAACAACGGGTTATGAAAGAGAATACTAAAAGTAGTGTACTGTTAACCAGCGCAATTTCTTCGCGTAACGTCGCGTACGGCAAAGTACTGCCGGAGTTATGCGATAATGTGAAATAGACTATTAGCTGTATAGACTGAGTTTGAACGCATCGACTGCTAATGATCCATATAGACATAAAGAATAATAACTACATATTGTAATTTTTTGCGAACAAATGTGGAATTACAAACTTACGATTTGTAGGCCAGAGAAAGTATTTCGACACGGATAACAGTAAAACATAGATATATCAGAAGGAGTCAATGAACGGAAGTAATTCACGCGTGGTGACATGAGGCCGAACGTTTATCGTGGCTTGCGTAAGTGCCTACATACGGAATTTCAATGTGCGCTGTTATATTGAAATATAGTTATTAACTCTTATGTTTACTTAAAAAGTATCTTAGAAAACCTAAGTCTAATTTTAGGTTATTATAACTTTTAAGTAAGTGTTGTTAAAGCTTCATAATATACGCTTTCTACAGCGGTATTCTTTCTCCCTTCAGCCGTCGCTCGATTGCAAAACTCAGAGGTCGCGCTTTCTTCGTTCGCGATGCCGGAGAAATTGTTGCGACACGCCGCCGCGTACACCGACCCCGAGCTAGAAAGTCGTCCGCTCACCGGAATTAACACTCGCGACCACGTAACGGTGTAATTGCAACAATTCGAGGCGAGAGAGAGATCAATGAGAATTTGGATTCTTTTACGGGTGTATACGGGGCGCTTTCTTTCGTTGCGCAATTATCACGTAATAAGTAGGGGTCGTTGCCCGTCTGTTTCTTAAATGTATGACAGAACATAGAATAAGATGACATAGTACACTTAGCCAATTACATGACGCTTGGTAGCATTTGCGCAACTAGCTCTGGAGTGGCGCCCGTTCCGCAGTCTCCGGAGTTGCAACACGGGATTATTTCGGCACGTTGGACCGCCGCCCGGACTTACAACATGCCATATCGCAACGCCTCATAATCCATTGTCAGTTGTACAGTTGTGACATGCGTCCCGAGAGCGGACGCCGCCCGCCTGCCAAATACGGCCCGCATTGCAGCTGTACACAGCCATTTCATCTTCTTGCTTTGCTAAATGTCACCAGTGCACAGACAGACATTACGAGGCTTGTTGGCCCATTGACGCCGCATTGGATTTTAAAACTAAAACAATTTTGCAACCGATGTTCACATTAGCGTTTTCGCAAGCAGCCCAGCGCATGGTTTCAAAACTTACGCCTTGCGTTATCGCGGCTCCGATAAAGCGAGCCATGCCACAGCTTGTGCGGTTTTGAGACCTAAATTCTGTCGTTGATATAGAACGTAAAACTTATCGGGGAAACAATATTTGTTTAATGACTATGGGAATCGACTTGCACGATTTCATAAAATTTCATAACAATTAAATTCCGTCGAGTCACGCGTACCACTTAAAATAGTCTAGATAAAGTGAAAAGTTGTGCTAATGTTGTTTATAATAGAAAGTTATCATATAGCAAGTCAGCAGTGGGAACGAGTACGATTGCACAATGCATGCGTCCGTGTGTAATTGGGCAGAGTCGGGATGGTTTCCCAACTTATCCCGGCTCCGCGCTGTGTGGCAATGCGCTTGCGACATCACATGTTCCTACAATGCGGGTTACGAAAACTTATGACTAACTATCTTCGCAGGGCACGGAAATATCAGTACGGAGAGCGAACGAATTATGAATTGCTGACGGAGCTATTAAGTGTAGCGTTTCGCAAGAAGCATGTTCGACGCATCGAGACGGTTTTGTGTATCGTCGCACAAAGCGTTAGGCATTGCGCAAGTATTCGTCATAGCGATATAAAGTCGAGCAGGAAGTGCATGCATGTGTGCTGCATCTGTGCCGCGGCTGCCATTGTTTGTTACGAAACTATCAGGGTTGAGTTGAGCAATGACGGTCATTGCGAAACTTGCGCCGGCGCATCCCGCTAATTGTGGGCGATCTCCCACACTAGGTATATGTAATACATATTAACATATCAAAAGTATACCTATGTATCCGCAGTAGCGATACCACTTTCATAAAACCAGAATTTCTGGGTTTTACTAAAATAATTGATAAAATAATAAATTAGTGACATCTATCTTAATAGATGATTATCTTAATGAATGTTTGCTAGGTCAAGTCGACCAAGGCTAAGGCGAACATTACCGAGTACACGTAGTACTAAACATTGTACATAATTCAAATGAAACGCTTATTAGTTAATATTATTGCAATTCATACGTGACTTAATAAAATAAATATACGTTGTAGTAATACGCTTATACCTATAGTCATCACGACCGCAATTAAATAAATAATTTTAATATTAGGCAACGCGAAGTCAAATTTCTTATTAGGACGTTAATCCAAAAACACTAATAAAAAAATGTAATGTTTTATAAAAAGCCAGCGACGCACCCTTTTTTCGCTTCGGGTTCGTCCCTAGACAAAAACAAATGTATCCCACGGGAGCCGTACATTTTTCCGGGATGATATAAAGCCTAAGCCTTCCTCAGTTAAAGAGCTATCTAATGCAAAAAGAATTTTTCAAATCGGATTAGTAGTTCCTGAGATTAGCGCGTTCAACCAAACAAACAAACAAACTATTCAAATTGATAATATATTAGTATAGATAAGAAATATTACATTTTCCACCTAAAGGGGCCAAATAGATCTACGCAGGCGACCTCGCGAGTAGAACATTGGCAGGTAGAGCAGGTCTAGCGCAGTGGCGGTGGTGTCCTTTCGCGGTCCCGCGTCCGCAACCGAGAATCCTTCGAGGCCACTCGCCCGCGCCCGCACCTCTCGGAACACGCTCGGAAATCCGGCCAACCTTCCGACCGGCTTACGACACCGTGTAACTTATTTACACGTTGCGAAATACGAATCGATTGCAACTGCAGACATCGCACTTTAGCCTTGCTGTAAGGGATTTAATTAGGATCATTGCGCAGTCACCTAAAACGGATACGAGGACTCCTTCTCCGCTCACTGCCAAAAAAGGATATTGACGTCATCTATCTATAGCGTGAACTAGGGCTAGAACAACAAAAACACGCGCCGATTCGTATCATCATTGCACAATGCAATCTCTGAAATCATTTAATTTTTTTTGAATAAAATTACTATAACAAATTATTATTATCGATCGATAAGTTTCAAAAAAAATTAAGAACACAAAGTAAATGCTCCGAAATAAATTGCGAAAGTCATGCCAAGTAACCTAACGAGAGTAACCTTTAGTTAGAACGGCGCACCGTATTGTCACGATCGATTAATAAATATGTATGTTACTAATAAATCACTATCTCCTTATCTCGCTTCTCAAATTATCGCAGCGTTGCGTTATGTTAATTACTAGGCCTTCGCACTACAGTTGTGTGAGGAGGGGCACGTCAGCGCTGGTGACTCGCGCACTATTTGTCAAGCAGTGGAGACCGCAACTTGCAGGTTTTGTAACTGCGCTTTGAGCAAACCTGATATTTATTACAGCTTTCGGAATCACTCGTAATCATATGTGCACGTTTCTACACTGCCAATCGGGCTATTAGAAATCCTTAATCGTGGTCTCGACTAAAATAACCCGGGACCCTTCTCAAAAATCACTCAACATGCCGTTTCCCCCGCTGGCTATTATTAGGACGCTTGAAATATTGCGTGCATCAAATGCGTTCTACTGCTGCGTGGCTGTTCATATGCACCTGCCTGACCATAATACCTAGTATTTACATGTCCAGAACTTTACGTATACTTTTTGTGTGCTTCTCATTTTACGAAGTCAATCGCTGGGGTCGTTGTGAACGGAAGCCATTATACGTTCAACTGTGTAAATATTTGTAGTTCAATAACACTCCCTTGGGAAAGAAAATGTCTTGCTCAGTTTCGTTGGACTAGTGCCCGGGTTATATCTACATTATTCATAATCATACAAATGTACGGTGTAATGTTTCGAACTGTGCATTTAATGCGTTTCGAAACGATGCGGCGGCTGTGAAATACGAGGTCGCAATGCGCCCAAAGCCCGTGATGTGATGAAACAAAACCTATTGCGTCATCGAACAGCTTTATGGTTCGCCATGTAATTATTTACGTGACACTACAGGTCCATACACGGCTAAACCCTTGAATGAGTAAATTATTTTGCAATGATCGCGAGCTTTCCGCTTTAATGTGCAGTGCTTCGCTAATTAGTTGTACGCGCGAGCCGTTAATAGTAGCTAGTCAAAGGATCGCGCACAAAGGGATTCATTACGAGCGAACGCATCGAATTATATCGAGCGATATTGTATGACTATCAACTTATTTGCAATTTATTTGGGTCACCGGTCAATGCACGTCAGATGCAGTTGACCTGTTAATATAACGGGTTAAACGGAACATCGATTGTGACAAGAATGTGTAACGAAACTACCGAATATATTTGTATAATGTATGCTTCTATTGTTTCAGGACGACGCTAAAGCTCGAGTCGTTGGAAGACGCAGTGGTGTTAGACGACCCCGAAGAGGACCTCCTGCAAGATAAGAGAGGGTGTCCCGCGTACGTGTCGCCGGAAATATTAAGAGCTCATCGGACGTACTCCGGGCGGGCCGCTGATATGTGGTCGCTCGGCGTCATCCTGTACACCATGCTCGTAGGAAGGTGTGTACAAATTATTTCTAAACTCAACATAAGTTTTTGACGTATCCCACGCTGGGCAAGTTATCAAATAAACGGTTGCAAATGCCACCTTACATTTTACGCATTCATTAAAACATTTAGGTTAGTCGTAATTAGAAGCATAAATAAAACGTAGGGCAGTGGGGTGGGCGTCTTCACCTGCTAAGCGTGGGACTTACCGTTTTTAGAGATCGCAACGCGGCCTAAGGGTCGCGACGACCGTTGGGCGACGTAGGGATGATCACCTGTCGGCCGTTACGCGCCAACGACTAGCAATTATATCACCCACATATGTAGTATTGAAATCTTCGCCGCACCTGCCTCGGTCATGTGGCGAAGACGTTGTTCCCGAAACAAGCTCTATACACCTGCCGTACGCGATGCTTTGTTTTCTACCTTTTTCGAGCCGCACCCGTAATTTAAATTCGAAACTCGGGATTTCGCCGCAATCGCATCACCTGTCGCCGGAAGGGTTCCTTCGTTTACCTGAGTTTTTGTTTCGCACATCTGCCCTCTCGAATGACAATCGGATAGCCCTCATTAATTTAGACTTTGCTTTAAAAAACTAATGATTTAGGACGCCTCTTAACCTTGTATGGATAATGTGCTCATCTTATTTTTAGAAATCGATAACGATCTTAACTGGGGACATCGGATTTCTGATATCGCCAACAATCAATTTTAACTGTCACCAGTAGATTTATTTACAAGAATAGAAAATATATATGAACATTTAATGTAATACACTGAATGCCATTAGCAATTCTATCGTCACCAATCAATTGAACTAACGTCGAATATGTTTGCAGGTATCCATTCAACGATTCGGAGCACGCGTCCCTCTTCGCAAAGATCTCTCGCGGTTACTTCGTAGTGCCGGAGTGCCTCTCGTCGCGGGGTAAGTGCCTCATCCGGTCGCTGCTGCGGCGCGAGGCGTGCGAGCGGCTGTCGGCGCGCGACGTGCTGCGCCACCCGTGGCTGGCGCGCGACCCCCGCAACGAGCTGCCGCCGCGCGCCGCCGCATCCCTCGACAGACTCGTGCCTGATGTACAGATCGACGAAGACATGTAAAGGTCTCGTCCACTATATATTTATGTGTAATGTATGTGCTGTGCCGGTGCTGGCGTCGGTCGGTATTTATTATATAGGGCCATAAGGCAAGTCGGTCTTCGCTAAGGGCGTCTGAACACGCTTCACCAGCTCTGCCTGTTATGATTATGAATGTTCAATCTTAGGCGATGGGTATGTAATGAATGGCCCTACTTAAGTTTTCGTTTAAATTAAATTCCGGCCTAATTTCGTGTAAGCTTGCGGTTTGCTCACTGAAATGTCGGAAACCCACGCTCCGTTGTGTAAAATTCAGATGGTAGTATCCCAAGCCAAATAAAGGTCTCCGCGGAGATTCTAATTTAGTGATTACGCGAGCGAGGGCGGCGGGTCCGTCCGCTCGCATTAATTTATGACGTAGAAGCGACTGAATGACAATAAGAATCGCATAATCGAGCGAGTGCTTCGTATGGCATCAGTTTATGCGGCTTTTATTGGAACGCGTCGACTTTTACGAGCTGTGGTATAGTTTTAACGTTGGTAATGACAGAATAAGTGAGACTGATATCGCGTTTGTGATCTAATCGAGCTATCCATCTCGTGTGTCGTTGTATGTGGGCCCGGCGGCCGACGCAATGAAGCCAATACGTTTCAATTTCACAATATAGATGGGTATATTGCATTGAAGTTGCTGACTCGCTCCTTGCTAGTTGCTAGAGAACAGTTAGGTAAACTATAGGTATGTATATTTTGTATTTATATGAAAAATAAATTTATATCGTGTAATTGTGATCTCCACCGATGTTATTTAGCGATTACTTATTTGCCATTGCGCCGTGCGGGAGCTGGCGCTTTCGTTGCGGCGTTTAGTTGCTTCCATCAGAGTTATATATTTGATTTTTGGTTATATTAAATCGTGATTGTATTCGGCGTATGTGAAAATTATTTTGTTATTTACTATATCAATCGAAATTATGTTATTCGCATCACCATGTACCGAGTAAGATCGTAGTTTGGTTTGTGCCATTTATTTAATTAAATCTAATTTATTCGTTGTTGTAACTGACGGTGTGATGGCGGCACTTCTTCCTATTATTTAATTATTATACCGTTTGGTACTTGGTGTTGAGTTTTTAATCGATCAATTTGAGATCATCTTTTATAAATCGAATCGTTCCAAAAAATCGATAATGTTACCATGATTATCAAAATTATTGTTTTTATTTTGTAAATCCTCAGTTTTGTTACATTTTTGGTTTCCTGTTGGATCTTTCATAATTGAAAGCGAATAAAGTAGTCAAGTCTTTCAATGTTGAAAGCGTACTGTACAATAGTAGTTACTGTAACATATACTATTAAATACTTTAATTTATACACTGTACATAGCGCTAAGATAAAATAAGATTATCAAAAAAAGGAAGAATGATAAGAGGGAATAAATAATTTAGAAAATTATATCGTACTTTTAATTACCCACCTAATACCACCTACCCACCAACACCACCTACCTACCTATCTACACCACCTACACCTACTCCCACCTACCTAACAACACCTATCCACTGAAACACCCAATAAATAAAAAAGGAAATATTAATTACTAGCGACTCACCACGCTTCACTCGGGTTTGTTCCTATGCATATTGTATATATAGTTTTACAAAGTCTGCCCGATTTCTTGACATTTATGATGACTGCTCTTCTCCCTTGGGTAGTAGCATGATGATATTATATAGATCAGATAAGACACTCAATAAACGGGATGTATAAGGTAATTTTTTTTTCGGATTAGTAGTTCCTGAGACTAGCGCGTTCAATCAAACTGCCTCTTCATAATATTAGTATAGACTATAGATAATATTTACTACATGTAATACAATGTTTGTCTTGATTTCTTTTAAAACAAATAGCTTAGTATTATAATTAAAATATTCGAACTTATTATTATCAGTTTTAAATTTGTCATTATCGTAAATTATTGTCGACCCTAAATATGATCTCTAGGAAAATGTTATGAAAACTGAACACTTATAATAATAAAAAAAGCAGTCATGAGGAATGCCGACAGAAATGAAAACTTAAGACTATAAACAAACAGTTGTTATTTTTGGATATTCAAATTAATTGTTTGATCTTACATTAAAATTTGTAAATTAAAACTGTTTACATTTATCTGGTTTTGACATTTATCGGCACTCTTGAGTGTTAGCACTTAGCGTTACACGACACGTGACCATGTTGATGACGGCTTACATGAATTTACTCCCCATCCAAACCTACATAAAGAAAACAGTTTTCACTCAAAAAATCTTACACGAATACATAAAGATATATGTAAATATTGAAAGAATGATGAAGAAATAAATAATTTAGTAAACTATACCGTACTTTTAATTACCCGCCACAGACTAAGAAATAATATGAAAGAGCCTGTCTAGGTATATGACCTAGACATTAAATATGAAGCTAAACAATAATACTTTAAAATAACACTTAATATAAATATTAATAGAAAATTCTTTGTTGTGATAAATAAATAAATGTTAATAAATCAGTTTTGGACTCACCATTGCCATAATAATTAGCACTAATTATGACAATGGCACAGATAATGACATAAAAAACCCTGACACGGATGTATAAAAAACCCTACAAATAAATCTAATATTAACTATATTATACATATACGCAGGAAAAAGAATAGTGACATTAAATGATTAAATAATGAGTGATAAGCAGGTACTGTACCTTGATAATTTATCTAATACGTAATTTCTACGTAACAGATGTCGTAGAAGAGACATGATTTTTCAATTATTATTATTTTAACTTCATCTAATGCCACTATTTATAAAAAAGAAATTCAAAACTAAAATTGTATTTTATTATTATGAGATTAAATTTGAAACATCGAATAAAAAATACTATAAAATGTATATTATGTAAATACTAATTATACTTTGAAATTGATTATTTTATAAAATATATATTTCTTGTAGCACGCTCATTATAAAACACACCCAGATCGACATGTAATTTTATAAAACATGTAAAAATTTGTTGAGAGTGATGATCCTGCGACCTCCGGCGTAGCAACGGAAAATGTAATAACTAAATATGTAGGGACATTAACACACAGCGCCATCTAGGTTCATGGTAAGCTACGAGGCTTGTGTTATGGATACTAGATAGTAGATACACTACACATATATAACTTTAAATACATACGTATTATAAATATAAACACCCATGACTGGAGTACAAACATTCGTGCTCATCACACAGATGAATGCCCCCAGCGGTTCTCGAACCCGTTACCGCTGGCACAGCAACCAGGGTCACTACAAACTGAGCTAAACATGCCGTCAAAGATTACAAGAAACATTTACTGTACGCAAAGATGTTTGGAAAAGTGAGACTTATGCATGTAGTAAATAGTTGACTAAAGGACTATTGTAAAAAGTGCGAGACTATTGTAAAAAATTGTGTGTCGTCTACTACTAAGTTAAGCGACTGTTAGACGCTGCAGTTATATGCTTGATAATAAAATTGGTTTGCATTTTTATACCTTACATTAGTCAAAGAGATATATCTACTGGGCTTTAGGAAATAAAACTATCAAATAAATTATTTAAGTTTATTGAAATATTTACACTACAGAGTACTTAATTCAACATAATATAAAATCACTGATCAATATCGACCAATTGTCTTAAACATTTTAAAAATGTTTAGTTAGTATGCAAATTAACAATATAGATTCCATGATTTTTCTATGAGGTTTGATTCAAATGTCGATTTAAGCTCTTATTTAACTAAATAATAAGTATTATTTAATATTTTTCCAAAATGATTTAAGAATTCCAAGATTTAAAAATTCCAAAATGATTGAAAAATTAGATGGAAAGGAAAATAAAAAGAGGTTATATTTGTGTATCTTACAAATCGTATTTTAAAATTTAAGTTTGAATTTAACAAAAATAGATGGCGTTAGTGTATTGTAATAATAAAAAAATTAACGCCATCTCTTGACACATATTAGAACCAGAATACTAGTATAAACAAACCAAAATAAATAAGATATTACAACATCAACTAAACTGGTTCTATTCACTAATTATTTTACACTTTAGTTCACAATATTAACATCTTTGCGAGAGTTAAGTATGTTTTAAAAAAAGCTTTTTAATTAGAGTTGATGAATAAAACGGTATAATATAACGGCATTTCAATACCTTTTACACTTTTAAATTTATTCCAAAATTTTAATGTGCTAACTTATAATTCAAATTATAAGTCAGATTTTAAGATTTATTAAATCACATAAATTCCAAAAAACCAAACGAGTCAAAACCTCTATGTATTGTATTATCTTTAAATATCTCCAAATGTTAGTAAATCTGCAACTACCCCCATTTCATCCAGCACAATTCGACCGCTGAGTACTACACTCCTGTATGACGTATGTGTGTGGTGGGTGGCGGGTGGTGGGTGTAGGGTGCTAGTAGAGGCGCTCGGCCTTGCTGGGCCCGTGCGCGGCGGCGTACTGCTGCATGCGGCGCTCGAGCTCGGGGCGGAAGTGGCGGATGAGGCCCTGCACCGGCCACGCCGCGCCGTCGCCCAGCGCGCAGATCGTGTGCCCTGCGCGCGCCACGACAATGTTAGTATTAATAACAGTTAGTATTAGTAACAGTCTCAAAAAAAATGCCTATAATACTACCAGAAAATTCCTCTCCCTATTGATGAAAGCGGTATGAAACAAATCCAATAAAATCGAAGTAAATGAAATTTACTTACACATTAATGGCATAGTCATGGGACGTAAAATACAATATAACTTAATAAATTCCTGTCTAGTTTTACAATGAAAATATCAAAATTTCATTTTGCCTGGAATTTGGATTTCTGGCAATAGAATGTATTACCCTATTGTAGCTTCCTGTGCATTTAAAAAAATGACTGAGCAGCAAACATAATATTTGACTTACAGCATATAAATAAAAAAACTTTTTATACCATAATTTTGTTTCTGAATATTCAATATTATCATAAGTAAATGTTCTGTTCTTTTTATAAACAGCCCTTACCTTCAATTTGTTTTGAGATCTCCCACAACATATCGATTTCTTTGGGCGATGCATTGCCATCGACGAATCTAAAAATTATATAAAAAAAAAACAGTAAGTAAATTACAAAATATAACATTTTCCTTATTATTATAATAATATTGTTCTCATAGTGGTGCAGGCATTTGTATATCAAATTAGGAGTTTTTGTATATCAGTCTTTTCATTAATCAATTCAATTCTCTTATTAATGGCTTCAAAGTGTGCCAGATGTTTTTATTATTTTTTTTTCATTGTAGATGATGCAGGTGACATTTGTCAAACCATTCTTTTTCACTAATGGATGTATCTATGATTTACAAACATGACGTCATATTTCTGCTCTAATCTAAATAAGTCAAAAACGTTTAATCACTAATATATAACTATTTTTGAATACATTCAAAATATAAAAAAAAATGCAATGAGTTAGTTATAGATGTAAGGTAATGTCTTCGTGATGGGACATTAATGTTATGATGGATTATATTCTTAATATGGCAAGTATTTTTTGTATGTTATTTAAATTTGGTTTGGACTCATCTCAGCAAGCCAATGGTAGCTTGCCCACAGACTTAGATACTATTATTTAATGTAAATTTTAAAAATTATGATATAATTGTAATTCTTTTGTATGTGTGTATGTTAAGTATTCACTGAACTCTTAAACCGCTGGACCGATTTTTATAAATTCTGTTGTGCATGTTTGAATGGGTCCCTGTATAATTTAGACTTACAACTGGACCCGGTAGGTGACGCTGCGATAGGTTTCCAGGTTTTACTTTTTGTATTTTGATTTCTTTTAACAAAAAGCCAACATTTGGACAGGACAACTCACAGGTTACATTGTTTATTTAATATCCAAACTTTTTATTGGACAATCGGATTTCAGTCATTAAATGGCAATAAGAGCCAGAAATAATATAAGGAAAGGTTAAAGCTCTTGACTTAAGAAAATTGTTTGAGATAAGAGCTTCGATTTTTTTATTAATTTTATTCCTAAGATTAGTATAGGTATCAAACTATAAGAATAAAGTAGGCAGAATATCATAGAACTAAACATGAAGTCACAAAAATTCCATGTTGCGTGCTTCACAAACTTTTGTATATAGATACAGCCATTGATGTGTGAGTAGAATTATCACGTATTGATATAATTTCCTTAAAAATAATATATTTTTAATGGATTTTATAAGTTTAATTTTTTACCTGTATATAATCTTATTCATCCATGACACGCCCTCGCGGCAGGGCGTGCACTGGCCGCAGGACTCGTGCTTGTAGAACATGATGAGGCGCGCGATGGCCTTCACGATGTCGGTGGACTTGTCCATCACGATGATGGCGGCCGTGCCCAGCGACGTCTGCGCCGCCACCAGCCCGTCGAAGTCCATCAGTACTGTCGAGCATACGCTGCACAAACGGACACACAGACACACATTCAATTCATATATACATATAATATGTGGTTGTTATGTGTCCCCACACAGACATAAGTCATTTATATTTCTAATATGTAGTTGTTATGTTATATGTGTAATGGTATGTAATAATAACACACATACACACATCTATACTAATATTATAAAGAGGCAGAGTTTGTTTGTTTGTTTGAAAGCACTAATCTCAGGATCTACTCATCTGCTTTGAAAAATTGTTTTCGCATTAGATAGCCCGTCTATTAAGAAAGACTATAGGCTATATATCATCATGCTACTACCCCAAAGAAGAGGAGTAGTAATCGTAAAAGTCAGTAAATCGGGTGCACTTCCATACATTATTATAAAACTATCTTATTATATATACACATAGGGACGAACCCTACCGAAAGCGAGGGTGAGTCGCTAGTATTATATATTTATTATTTAGAGCTTAGCATTATTTATATGTATGTACTTACAGGATAAATTTTAGCTAGGAAAATAAACATAACAAATTTGTCACAGGCCAATTTTGACGAAAACTAACATTTATCACTAGTCTTCATAAATGCATTTTTCAGACATATTATTTATATTAAAAAAAATAGCCCACAACATAATATAATTTACAAATGAAAAAAAAAAACATACTCCTTGGGTATCAACGGAGTAGACGATCCCCCGGGTATGATTGCGAGGAGGTTGTCCCAGCCTCCAGTGACACCTCCCGCGTGTCTCTCTATCAGCTCCTTGAGGGGGATGCTCATCTCCTCCTCGACGGTGCAGGGCGTGTTGACGTGTCCCGAGATGTTGAACAGCTTGGTGCCACTGTTACGTGGCCGTCCGAAGGACGCAAACCAACTGCCTCCACGGCGACAGATTGACTGGAAGAGTTAATTATATTTTTCATTTACAATTTTCAAGCCAGGTCGCTTAGCATATAAAGAGAATGATAACAAGTGAAGAAGAAAGAGATTTGTAAATTGTAGATTTTTGTACTCTCTTTTCACTGCCTATCCGGCAAGAGATAAAGCGTGAAGTTTTGTGTGTGTGTGTGTCTCTCCTAGTATTGCGACAGAGGTGACCAACTAATAAAATTATTATGTAAACTAAACTGACACATAAAATGAAGTCTTTTTTCTTTTTAAGAAATAGTGTATTGTTATTATTATTTATTTAAAACTAACTCCATACTAAACTTACTTTTACTAACTTAACATATAGTATATAGTCAAATTTTAAAAGATGATTTTAAATTAATTTTAATTATTTTATTAAGTTGAAATGTTTCAAGTATCAAATATGGAATACCTATCATGTAGAGATGACAATAACTTAATAGTATTAATTTGATGGAGCGAGGAATTAGGAATTGAGCTGATTAATGCCTGCTAGTAAAACCTTGGAAGTTTGAACTCTTTTGATTTGTTTTAAGACAATATAGGTATGTAGATTACAGTTAGAAAAAAACGTATGTGTGTACTTATGTACGCGCATAAGTTATACTTCTGTGGCGTAACATAACAAAAATAGCTAAAGATTTCATCCGGTATGTCACAACTCTCTCTTTGTAAAAGGAATGCACCTAACTTCATCATGTCGCTTTTTGACTGTCGGTGTGCGCGCGCAACGTAAAAATTTTACTCTTATAATTTTTTCCAAACATCCCAAAGGAAGTATAACTTCAAAAAGATTTTTTAAGATTTTCCTAATTTTAACTGTTAAATTATATTGATTAATATAACCTATTTACTATTAATATAATTAAAATTACTTGCTGATAAAGATCAAAGCATAAACTAAATTACATAAACTAAGATGTATATCATAATTAACCTTCAAGATTTATATTTCAACTTACTGGCGCCACCGCAATGGTCTCCACGTTGTTAACGGTAGTGGGACATCCAAAGAGTCCTACATCTGCTGGGAATGGGGGCTTTAGACGGGGCTTGCCCTGTTTGCCCTCAATAGACTCAATAAGGGCTGTCTCCTCCCCGCAAATGTATGCACCGGCACCACGGTGTACAAACACATCGAAGTCATATCCTGACCCACAGGCGTTTTTACCGATCAAACCTGCTTGGTATGCCTGAAAATAAAAAAATAATTTTATTTTTTAAATTAGATAAAATGTAAGGACTGTATTTTTTGTTTTAAAAATATATAAATAGATCCTAGTAATACACTACTTCCAGCTTACACATGCTGTATGGATATATCTTTATATCATTCTAAATTAAAAAAATTAAATCTAATCATGATTTCAAAGTAACAATATTTCCATATTGAGTTTAAAAAAAGACAAAAAAAAAATTATCTGTCTGTTTGTCCAACATATCTCTGGAATAATTATGAAACAGTGACAATATTACCTAGAGAATACATTTATTATGAAGATTCAAAGTACATTAACCATAACACATTTGAGCCAGATGAAAAGTATTTCATATTAAACTTCCAATGCCAATCTTATTTATGATCTAAGATTAGACTAAGGTTGTAAGGAAAAGGAAAATGTATAAAAGTGGGATTATTCAATAATATTGTAAGTTATATAATAATAGTAGAAGTATATCCTATATATCTTTTACTGTTATGTATACTGAACTCTGTAAACTTAAGATCTGCATCAATTTTTATGGATTTCGAAAGAAGACAATTTATAAATTTTTAATTTAATAGACTGAGATAGCGAGTTCAACATGTTTATATTTTATTTTAACCTGAATAACAACAAAGGGCTGAAATATTTCACTAAAAGTAGTAAAATAACAAACATACCTCAGCAATAGCAACTTGCAAGTTGCTGGCTTCATTATAGAACTCTCCTCTTATGTAAATATAAGCAGCTTGAGCTCCCATGGCCTTGCCCGCTATGAGACAACCTTCAACAAGTTTATGTGGATCATGACGCATAATTTCACGATCCTTGCAAGTTCCTGGCTCTCCTTCATCAGCATTAACTACTAAGTATTTAGGTCTTCCATCAGAAGGCTTGTTCATGAAGGACCACTTCATACCAGTTGGGAAACCAGCTCCACCACGTCCACGAAGACCAGATGTTTTCAGTTCATCTATTTAAACAATTTAATAATGATTACTTATTCTAATATGCAAAAGGTATTAAATTGAATAACATCATGTTTAAAAAAAAAAATATCATCTGTACAAGCATTATTTCTTAATGTTGTGCAAGCAATAAAACTATAAAAAACTGACCATGTCTGTTAATTATAATTAGATTGGTGTTACAGTAGATACATAATGTAATATTAGTTATTATACCTAATTATATGATCATATCGCTATACGTACTGACAATCCAATCTGTTCCCTTGAGCAGGATCTCCTTAGTCATATACCAATCTCCGCGGCGCAGAGCGCCTTTCAGTCGCCAATCATGTCGTCCATATAAATTTGTGAAGACCCTATCACTGTCTGCCAAAGGGCCAAATTTGGTCTTAGTGCTTTGCGTTTGCTGGAATCTAATCGAACCATTGTTGATATTAGCTAATGGTCCTATTAAACCTGCAGAAAGACGTCAAAATTATGTAAGTTGCCCCACTACGCACATAAGTAATAATTCAATGAAAACTCTAAAACATTTTGCAACTGTGTGGTTTTTATCGTGATACAGTTTCTATATAATGAAATCACCTAAATGGTTCTTTGAACCCTGAATAATCCTCGCCAGCGCACCAGCCATTTTCTATTTTTTTCGAAAAAGTACTTTGTTAATTGACATGAAATGTCAAACATGAGACATGTCAAATGCCAGAACTCAAAACTTCAACACAGAATACAGATTAAAGAACTAATAACTAAACCACACAGTACACTACTACAGATTATCTAAATATATCTGACTCAATCGACTAAAAAAGAATATAAACAAAGATTTGTTCGCTAAAATAAACACACTTCTTCGAAAAATTTATTTGTCATCTATGGTAGGTACCTAGTATATAATCATATAATTAATTAATCAAATTGAAATTTATCATGTTTCACAGAATTTGCGTTCTTATCTTATCTTTATAATTATTTGCTTATTGTTTACAAAATATAGCATGCACCTATATTCA
Organism: Argynnis bischoffii washingtonia; assembly: GCA_033884665.1. NCBI lineage: Eukaryota > Metazoa > Arthropoda > Insecta > Lepidoptera > Nymphalidae > Argynnis > Argynnis bischoffii. The sequence continues at coordinate 13,835,317 of CM066609.1, read as the reverse complement.
TTTTTATACTTAATGAAATAAGTGATTGAAAAATATTATTTAAAAAATAAGAAAATGTGTCGGCCATGGAGCATAGAAGATTTCAAGATAGAGAGATATTATGTCAGTTTGAAATAGGGATGGCAAGTGAAAAAATATATCGATATTTACCGTATCGATATTTATAAACAGTATCGATAATTATCGGGTGAAAAATATCGATATATCGTCAGTTTTCGCATGATTATACATACATATTTCCAAAGCATTCAAAATTCATAAAAAATAGAAATGAAGAAAATAGTATTTTTTATTATTGCTCGAGCCTAACCAATATATACAGTTTAATCAAACGAGTAGTCCTTAGATATGGACATTAGAAGCACCGTCTGTTTGATGTGCTCATCTGTCAAGCGGCTTCTATTGTCCAAATCTTTTAAATTTTCGCCTTTAAAATATGGTGGATGCACTTGCGCTTGCGTTTTTTTTATTTTCTACATGTGTATATTTTTAGTTTTTTTTGTAATTGATTTGTTGAAAAAAAATCCGATAATTGTTAATTGTCTATTAACTTCAGGGTCATATACGTCTCACATTGATGCTATTATTTTAATAGTATTAGTGTTTCATGCACGCAACAAATAGTCTTACTGTTATATTATTGTATTTCATAAAGACTGTGGCGGGACTTTTTAAAGTTAACGATGCATGATTAGCATGCAAAGAGTATCAAGTAACAATAAACACGAAACTAGAGTTGCGTTAAAAATATATTGAAATTGAATTCGATACTCTAAAATTAATATCGAATATCGATATATCGTGACTAAAAATATCGACGATATATATCGGTAAATTTATGGAAAAGTATCGATATTTTAACATATCGATATTTTTTGCTCATGCCTAGTTTGAAATCTCAAATCTCAAAAGTCAAAATCAAATCAACAAATGACAATATGAACTTTGAAATCTTGTTATCAATAAAATTAATTTAATGAGAATGGAAAACTAAATTAATCGATTGTAAAAAAAGTTATATAATAGTATAATTGTTTTTTATTCACTGGGTGTCTTTTTTTTTACAGTCTATTAGTGTACAAGTGTAAGGTACTTAATTATTTTTACTTTCAAAATTAATGAAATATTTAACTCATAAGTTAATAGGTACTTAATTATTTTTTAGATATAGATAGAAATTTATTTACACAACAATTTTGTGTGAATTGAGTATGGCGACTATAATACCAGCTGTAACTCGATTATCCAACAGAATTATAAGGATTCTTGGTTGCAATCCTGGACCAATGACCCTACAGGGTACAAATACCTATTTAATTGGAACTGGAAGAAAGTAAATATATTTTAATTATTATTATTTCTCATTTTTAAGATTTTTATTTCAGGGCTTTAAATATTTCATTATTTATTATATTATTTAAATTAATTTAACATTAGTTACGCTACATGAGCAATCTATGCTATAATAAAATTGTAAAGGTTGAATGTCTACATAGAAATAAAATGCTAAAAACCGAGTCGGGGGGATGTAAGAAGAGCAATAGAACAAATCCAGATTTTTTAAAATTTTTTGTTTCTCTGTCTATTTTGTATAGCTAATCTCCGAAACTGTTGGACTGATATCAATGAAACTTTGCATGGTGGTACCTTATATCCCTGGTTAACTTAGATACTTTTCATCCTGGAAAAGTAAAAAGTTCCCATGGGATAGTTAAAAAATGGTAGTAATCTATAGAGCTTAGTACACAAAAACTACTGATTGGATTTTAATCAAACTTTACAACAATATAGGTTATACATCAGAATAACAAATAGGCAACTTTTTATCCCGGGAAAATGTACTTTGCCCATAGGATAGATTTGTTTTTGTTTGTCAAGGGGAGAAGCCGAGCAAAGCAAGAGTGAGCCGCTAGTCTTGGATTAAAAATGTTTTTTTTTTTCATTTTTTAGTCGTATCCTAGTTGATACTGGTGACAAAGATATAACAGACTATCAGAAAAATTTAACTGAAGTTGTTAAAGCTGAACATGTAAATATTGAGCACATAATTGTTACACATTGGCATCATGATCACATTGGTGGTGTGGAAAATTTATATGGAACTATTGCAAGTAAGTATATAAACCAATACTCTTTAATAAATTAAAGCTTAAACATTTTGATTAAATATAGATAGCTAATTTTATATAACTTTTTAGAAAATCCAAAAATATGGAAACACAAAAGAGATATTAATGATGGACCTGATAGTGAGTTACCTAAAACAATGCCCTTAAGTTGGTTGACTGATGGGCAAGAAATCAAAGTAGAAGGTGCTACACTAAGAATCCATCACACTCCTGGCCACACTACAGATCACGTTGTCCTTACATTATTAGAAGAGAATATTCTCTTTAGTGGTGACTGTATATTGGGTGAGGGAACTGCGGTGTTTGAAGATTTGTTTACATATATGCAAAGCTTACAAAAAATATTAGATTTGAAACCTGATGTAATTTATCCTGGACATGGTAATGTAGTTGAGGTAAGTTGATTTTTTTGGCTTTTAATTTAAATTCTTTGCCTTCAGTTTCATATGCTATATTATGTAAGCCCCATAATACCTACTATAAATATCTATACATTATAATAAAAGAAATTAATTACTGTCTGTACATGAAAGATATTTGAGATGTCAGTTTGTCTGTGTGTTTGTGCGCACTAATCTCAGAAACGGATTAACCGATTTGTGTGCAGTTTTCACTATTGTATAGTGGTATGCTTCACTTAACATTTAGTATTTGTTTTATTTCAATAGAATCATAAATAAAAAAGTTATGTCAATTTAAAGAATCGGCTAGAATTGAAACCGAACGTAGGAAGGGTGAGTTGCTAGTTAACATTGAAAGCTATTTGATTATATTTTATTTGTATAATAATTCAAATTTCCAGGATCCCATAGAAAAGATACAATACTATATAGCTCACAGAAACCAAAGAGAGACTCAAATACTTGAAGCATTAAAGGAAAATATGGAAAAACAGTTAAATGAAATGGATTTGGTCAAAATAATATATATTGATACTCCTGAAAATTTGTGGCCAGCAGCTGCATACAATGTGAATCATCATTTAACGAAGTTAACAAAAGAAAATAAAATTAAATGTATCACTGTTGACGGAGAGAACAAATGGCAATACATTCCATCCAAAAGTAGTTTATGAGTAAAATATTAAATAACATAATTTAAAGTTGGTCTTGATGGTAAATTTTACATTTAGAAGGAAATAAATGTAAACAGGACTTTGCAAGAGGGTTTAGGACTTAAATGGAGGATATTATATAATATATTTTTGAGTGTCCTGAGCACTTGCCTCAAAATTTTCCAAAATTAATGGGTTGGTTTTTGAAAAACCTTTTATATAATATAAATTATAAATACATATTAATATATTTGAATATAAAAACTTATTAATTTATCATTTCTTTTTATTTCTATTACACAACACGAATTGTTTAAAAAAATCATATAATAAATTGAAACTGAATAGTTTCAATTTGCTACAATATTGAATTGTACATAGTAATGCAGGTTGATATAAAATACAATGGGACTGAGTTAACATTATGTGTTTATACAAAAAACGTCAAAATGTAATGTCTTTTTTTTACAAATAAGAATTAATTATTAAAATGAAATATCAACATATGACCATTTGCAGTATATCTATATAGTTTCATATTTTGTATAGATTACAGTAACTTAGGCTAAAAGTACAAATTTATGTTCATTTTTGATCAGAAAATGTGTATGTATATGATTTATTTAGGCTCGATAAAGTTAGTCTCAATCTATACATATAATAAAATTATAACTGCGTCGAATTTGTACATTAAATATTTTTTGGAAAATCTTATTGAAATAGTAATTACTATCGATACAGAGGCCGAATCTATAGTTTTTAGAATTTTTGTCTGTGACCACATCAAGAAAAAATCACTGGACAGATTTTAATGAAATTTGGTATGGTGATAGCTGGTTATCCAGGTCAACTTATAGGATACTTTTTACTGCGGGAAAATATATCATCTCTGAGAAATCTATACTAAACATTAAAACGTAACTAATGGACAAACTCGAGTGAAGCGGTTCCAAAGTTTTTGTATGATGATAATTAAAATTTATTTTTTCTATTCATTTTAGTATTTGAGAATTACTCTTATAATCAAACTTTTAATAAAAGCATAAAAAAATATAATTTGTGGAAGAGTTTTATAATACAAACTTAATAGACATTAATACACTCATAATGTTGACCTTACATCACTATTATTATAATTAGGTGTATGATATTTATTTCAATAGAAGACACTAGTTGTTACTTTAATTAAATTGAATTTTTTGGAACAACTAACTAATCATAATTGCTATTTCATTTAATAACATTAGAGGTTGGCTTTAGTGTGAAGAGAAATGAAACTGATATAAGATATAATTTTAGATCATAACTGAATTTCTTACAAAAAAATAAACATGCTTCCTGTTGAATTACATTGTCCCATTTGTATATTAACTTTATTATATTTATAACTTTTCTAATAAATTGCGTCAGGAAATTTGACAACTTTTTAATGAATGAATGAATGAATGAGTGAAATGAGCTGTCATGATTACTCAATTCGTTCAAGTACATGCATATGTACTTGAACGAATTTGCACAGATGGATTGCCAAATCAGCTGTTTTACAAAACCGCTAGTTGTTTTGCACAACAGCTCCGTTATGTAAAACAACAACAGCATTCAGCTGGATTGCCATGCGCTAATAATTTCTGATAGTAGGGGTTCTGGGTTTGAAATAAAGAAAAAGACCTCAACCTACGTTATCCAAGTCGAATATATTACCTAATCAGAAATAAAAAAAATTCGCTGTTTTACATAATCACTAATCGTTTACCCGCTGCTTTGATAAATTCAAAACGTTCACACTTCTGAGTATTAAAGTTCAGTAATTATAAAAAAAAAAACGCTAAATGTCGTTCAGTTGTTTTACATAATTGAGCTATTTTGTAAAACAACTAGCGATTTTGTAAAACAGCGTATACGATAATACATCTGCGTCATATATATGCATATATAATGAATTTGTAGAAAGGCAAGTTATTCTATTTTAGAATATCCATACATTGTAAAATGTTTCATATCATTTCCTGTTATTACAATAACTACTGTTTTCTGTTACTGCCGGGGTCTCTTGGCTTGAGGTATCATGAAGTCCTCATGGTATCTGTGTCTGTCGATGAAGTCCAGTAGGATCTCCTTTGTGACTGGCCTTTGTATGGACTCCCATACCGCTGTGAAATAAGCGTAATTATTACTAATAATTTATACATATTTTAATATGTAGTTTTTAAATTTGATTTTCGTCATCTATATTTTTCACTCTTAGATTTTAGGTATTTGACATGATTTAGTCTAAGAAAATTTAATAGATTAGCCGAAAAAAAATTCATGTAGTTATCAAAATTGATAAAGGTATGTCTTGAGGTATCCTGATAAAAATATATATACATAAGTCCCCGGGGATGGGGGCTTTAAAGGGAAAGGGGCCCTTTTTAGGTTTTAGCTCATGCCTGTTAAAAAGATCCTTTTTGCAGTGGTAGCCTAGTGGTAACGCGCTCGCTTAGAAAACCGGGCGAAGCGGGTACAAATCCCGGTTCTCGCACCTCTAATATTTTCATGTGTGAATCATTTCCAACATGATTACCACTTGTCTTACGGTCAAGAAAAACATCGTGACGACACCTGTATGTCTGAAAGAACCTAGGAAAGTTTCTCAAAGACATGTAAAGTCCGCCAACCTGCACTTGGCCAGCGTGGTGGATTGTGGCCTGATCCCCTCGAATTGGGAGGCACGTGCCCAGCAGTAGGACGCTAAAAATGGCTGAATACATCATATATATAACTCTATATATACGTAAGAAAACATAGTGATTTTGAAATCACAAACAGACACTTCAATTTTATTTATATGTATAGATTTGTATATAATACTTTATCAACTAAACACTCACCGGCCGCCGTTTTGTAACTATTCGGGTAAGACTTGTCTGTACGCTCTCGCATGAACACCCACTGGTTGTTCTCAAATTTGCATTCTATTATTTTGTTGTCTAAGTGTTTGATGGCGGATGTCACTTTCATTTTCGCAAATGGCTCGGTTAATTGTCCCACGTACAGTAACCCCACTTTTTTTGTCAGCATTCTGTAAGAAAATATATATATTTATTTCTATAAATCTCAAATGTCAAAGTCAAAAATAGTAGCGTGATTTGCTGTTTATGCTACATTTTCGATTTTGCAATACAGATTGTTTACTTTCTTTAAAGCATAAGAGAAATTATATAAAGGTGTTAGTTAAATTAATATACAATTTTTAAGAATAAAATATGAATAATAAAAGTAATACTATATTCTTTTGTATTTCTAATCATTATCTCTCTTTCCCTTAAACCTTTACCTTATTTTTTTTTTTCTTTATTATAATAAAATCTGTTACCTATTTTTATTTATTAACATTAATTATCAACTTATCAGTCAGTATACAAATTGGTATTTCATTAATATTTTAAAACATTATTTAATATTTTAAAGCATTATTGTTTGGCTTCATGTTTAGCTCCACATCACTCTGTCTACATATAGTTTGAAACTCCACTCATTGATTACACTTCAACATTTAGGAGGATAATATTATAACTCACTTATATAGTGAATCATGATTAATAATTTATTTTTATTATTAAAAAGCACGTTTAGTACATCGTTCTTGTTATGACCAAAGTTAACAACTTGCAAATTAAAAGTAATTATTGAGCCAAAATAAGCGTCGACTTATCCTCAACTAAATAACCTCAATTCACATAGCTTAAAGGATAATTTGTTTATATCTTTTATACTGTAACTTTTCTACTTGATTAGATATAATAAAATAAAATATATGAAATAGTATAGCAACCCGAGTCCACTCTCCTTGGCGATCTTGAGTTTGAAGTCGATACTGTTCATGTCACTGGGCTTCCACTTCAGCACGTCGGGACACGTGCCCGCCATGTAGCCCTGAGACAGACAGACAAAATAAAACTATTAAGTTAAATATCTCGATGGTCTAGTTATCTAGTGACTAGTTTGTACGAAGCCATATCTATATTAAACTAATATTATAAAGAGCAGTTTGTTTGTTTGTTTGAACGCGCTAAACTGAAGAACTATTAATCCTTGAAATTCCTTGAAATCCTTGATTTGAAAAATTCTTTTTGCATTAGATAGCCTGTTTATTAAAGGAATCATCCAGGAAAACATGTACGGTTCCCTAGGGACAGATTTGTTTTTGTCTAGGAACGAACCCGAAGCGAAGCAAGGGTGAGTCGCTATGTCAAGATAAATCTCAATAATAGCAATCTACAACTACTACTTCATTTATTGCAATCCAATAATAAAGTGAACTTAACGGAGCAATCGCGCTACGTCCGGGGGAAGACGACGAAACGCACCCGACTGTCATACTTATTTTTATATGACAGTCGGGAAACGGCTTTAGGGTTGAAGGGTGTAACTAATAACTGTAACTTGCTACCAGATGACATTACAACGTTATACGTTATATGTATTACGTTAGCCATTTTTTTATTAAACCTGCCTTATGGATTTTTGACTGAGTGAAAGAAGCTGTCAGTTTGTTGGTAATCCTCTATAGGTCATTTCTTATAACCGATCTGGACGAAATTTGTTATACATTTTTTAAGACTTTATAAAATTTATTTTTCGTCGGAGATTTTTGATTGGAGAGGTACTTCCTTTAAAAAGGGAGCTACTAGTAATTCCGTCTTATGACATCCGATTTCGATGGTTCTTTTTTTATTTCAAAAGCAATATGGTGAAGATCTGATGAGTATCTTCGGCGTGATGAGCAGAAAAGCTCTTCAAAATGCAATTTGTGCTCGCGAGGTCTACTATTCGCAAAACTACAAACTACAGTTATACTGTGGCAATAGCTCCACTATGGTAAGCTGTGTCAAATATCTCATTGTTTGTACGGGAGTCATCCCATCGGACTATGAATGAAAGGAATATAGTGTACTTTTAATACTGAGCAAAGCCAGAACTTTATTATATACTTAAATTAAATACTATAATATCTTTACAAATAAGACACAATACGAAATTTGTTATTAAATTAAATATTCGATCTGATTGTGAGAAGGTACTTTAGGATGAAAAGAGAACTTTATCTATTTTTCAGCCACACGGCTGAATCGATTTTGATGAAATTATATAATTTACACAACTGCTTTGAACTCTAAGAAAAGTTTTTTAAATAATCTACCCGGGTGTCAAAAACAGTAAGTTGCTTTTGTCTCTTCAACTTAATATAGTTCTAAATAGATGTGATCTAAAGAATCTTTTTAAAAGCGACCTACATTTAGGTATAGAAAAAGGTCACAGTCACCGTTTGCGATGGTTGAAATATCAATCCGTCTGGTTCGTGTTTCAGAGTTCGAGCAAACTTTTCTTCCAACAGGTCCTTCGCCATAGTGAGGTCCCAAAACTGTTTGAGGACGACCCGAAATGGCTCCACTTCCTTATTGATCATACCGTTGCTTATTGCGCGGTCTCTGTTGATGGAATTTTATATTTTAATAAATTATTTAAATTTAACTGAGCAAACAGACGTTCTGTCCATCTCGTTATCCCATTAATATTATAAATGTGAAAGTTTGGATATATGTTTGTTGCTCAATCACGCCAGAACGGCTAAACGGATCTGGATGAAATTTGGCACAGAAATAGATTATAGTCTGGAACAGCACATAGGTTACTTTTTATCCCTGAAAAATGTACGGTTCCTGTGGGATAGACTCGTTTTTGTTTTTCATAGAGAAAGGGATCGATTATCTATTCCATACTAACAGTTATCAATAGTTATGAATAGTTTTTGAATTTGATTTCAAACAAAAATCCTATAGAAATTTTTTTTTCCGAAAATGTTTTCTAACGCAAAAACTTATTATAGATTATTACAAACGTTTCCATAAAAATAGCATAATCGGTAGAGACAAATGGTCTTAAGACATGCGCTTACGATGACCATATCGTAATGTAAAAAACCGTAAAAACTTCCGTAAACCGTAAAAACCGATATTTTTAATTTTAATATTCCCTTACATACATACCTTGGGTTAATGATCTCAGTTTCAATACATTTTAACCTGACCGGGTAGAAGTGTGCTTTACCCACATTAATGTTTTCGAATCTTATAATATCGTAGCAGAGGTACCGCGGCTGTTTCGAGCCATTTTTCTCTTCATCTAAAACCAATTCCTTAAAAGACAAACAATATGTTTATATAATTAATAACAAAAAAAAATCAAACATTTTGATAATTATATAAGAAATTTCTAAGTCGTTTTTGATATATCATTGTGGTGCGTGGATTTTGTTCACAATTTTATGGATTTTAAATTTTCTGCGCGGAACCTTAATCCTTTAGCCGGAACAAAGAGACAGACAGACCAACATTAAAAAAAATATGTGTTTTTCTTATAAGTACCATATATAATTTCATATGCATTTACTAAAAAGCTTTTATTTTGATATTACAAACAGACACTTCAGTTTCTATTTCTATACAGATAAATAATCTGTATAGATTAATTTATTGTTTGCTCATAAACAAATAGTTTTAATATCATTACGTATTTGTCTAATTTATGTGTATTGAAAGATGTTTTCATTTTTATAATTCTTTCTTTAAGAATAAATTGTATATCTCAAAGGTGGGAAACCAAAAGGTTGGAATAATTTATTGTATTGGAATAATTTATTGTAAAGTGATTTTTAATCTGTATAGTATTTTAGCTAAGTAATTAAATAATATGAAATGCAAACTATATATGGACCAATACGCCACAATATTGACTGGGACAAATGCAAAAAACACCACAAAATCGGACCCAACTACTAACTAGTGCTGATGTCGATATACAGGGTCATTTTTAATTTACCGAAGACCTTTTGGGAATATACTATTTACATCATAACAACAACATCTGTGAGAAAAAAAATAATATTTCTTAAATTTTATAAAAATAAAAATATTTCCGCGAACCCGCACTTGGCCAGCGTGGTGGACTATGGCCTGATTCCCCTTGAATTGAAGGGAGGCCCGTGCCCAGCAGTGGGACGTTAAAAAGGGCTGAATACACAATATAAAAATATTTCATATAATAATTCAAAAGAAACCCCGGTGGCGGCGCTTACTCATTTAAACTTAACCAGATGCTAGGACTATCACCGTTTAGAAGGTGCAACAAAAATATTTTTATTTTTGTAAAATTGTATGAAAATAAAAATTTAATAAATATTTTTTTTGTTACAGATGTTGTTGTTATGATCTAAATAGTATACTCCCAAAAGGTCTTCAGTAAATTAAAAATGATCCTGTAGAAATAAACATCTGTACAGATAAATAAAATTGAAGTTTCTGTCTGTAATGTCAAAATAACAGCTTTTTACTGAATGCATACTTATGAAAGTATATACGGTAAATTTTTGTCTGTCTATCTATTTGTTCCGGCTAATCTCCGAAACGGCTGGCCCGATTTTGACGGGACTTTCACTGGCAGATGGCTGATGTTATAAGGAATAGCTTTAGGCTACTTTTATTTTAGAAAAAGAATCGGAGTACTGCGCAAGAAAATTAAAACGCACCCGAACGAAGCGAGGGTATAATAAGTCGCTAGTTTTTTTATAATTTAATTTTCATGAAAGCAGATTACTGCCTGCCATCTGCTAGTTTGAAATACAATAAAAAAATACATACGCCATCTAACAGAGTATCCCTTAGATGTCTATTAGGATCCTTATTATGGGGAAATGAAATCCCATTTACTTTGAACACGCAATTGTCTCTGTCAATAAAATAGATTTCGTTGTGACCGTCTATTAGCATCATGTATCTGAAATGAAGTAAGTAAATATGGAATTCATTATATTTGGAATATAAAAAAAAAATTCAAGACTATCAATCCAATTATTATTAAAATCGATGAATCGCAAAAACAACTTTTTAAATCGAACTGGTAGTTCCAGATATTAGCGCGTTCTAACAAACAAAAAAACAAACTTTTCCAGATAAATATACAATTGTCTATCATACTAGTACAGACATACTAAAAAATATATGATATATATATATAAAAAAAATATAGCTTTGTTACCTCACACCATCTGCCTTCCAAGAGACTCTGTATGGCATTTTGGATAAATTTTTCAAATTTTGCAAATCCATAGACACAGGTTGTGACCCTGGGAAATCAGATCTGTTCCATTTGCAGAAGTTTTGGGCCTTCGATTGAATCTCACTCACTCTCGGCTCTTGGTTGAAGAAAGTCACTCCTTGTACGTGAGGCATGAACTCTTTTGTCGATGGCCCTCTTCTTTTTGATTTTCTGGAATAATTTGAACAAAAATATAGCTTTAATGTTTGTATACCATTTTTTAGCGTCCCACTGCTGGCTACAGGCATCCCTTCAATACCGCTCAGGCTATAGTCCACCACGCTGGCCAAATGCGTGTTGGTGGCCTTCACATGTCTTTCGAAAACCTGCTAGGTTCCTGCAGACATGCAAATTTCCTTACGATATTTTGCTTCACCGTAAAACAAGTGGTAATCATGTTGGAATTAATTCGGTGGTAGTTTGGAGGTGCGAGTCCCGGGATTAGAACCCGCTTTACTCAGTTTCCTAAGCAAGCGTGTTACTATTAAGCTACCACTGCCTCTTTTTTTACTGTACTGACAATAATAATACCAATATTAATATATTTGTTGTAGTTGAAATATAGTCCCATAATTATTATTTTTTTATATATTTATGAATTAGGCAGTGGTAGCCCAGTGGTAACGCGTTCGCTTGGGAAACCGAGTGAAGCGGGTTCAAATCCCGGGTCTCGCACCTCTGATATTTTCATGTGCGAATCATTTCTAACATGATTACCACTTGCCTTACGGTGAAGGAAAACATCGTGAGGAAACCTAGCAAGTTTTCGAAAGACATGTGAAGTCCGCCAATCCGCACTTGGCCAGCGTGGTGGACTATGGCCTGATCCCCCTCGTATTGAAGGGAGGCCCGTGCCCAGCAGTGGGACGTTAAAAAAGGCTGAATACAATATTTATGAAGCAATAACAAAACGAATATCAATTAACTTTTGAATCGAAATATTTGTATAAAATACTTTGATATTAGCATAAATGTGAATGCACTTTTAGTTCTATTTTAAATCTAAACAAATAACTTGCAAGCTATCAAAAGTGTAGTATAGTGTACTTACTTTGTACTATGTGACTGACTGACATTTTGAGAGTAGGTAGGTGCATCATCGTCATCATAATCGATCACTTCGTCTTCTAAATATTTAAGAGAAAAAAAAAAAACATATATTATGAAGCCATTTCTTTTTGAAATTAACGCAACAATATTCAATAGCATATTTTTTAAGGAAGTCATATAAACATACAAAATATGTATTAATAATCAAAGAGTATACAACTTAAATAGAAAAGACTACAATTAAAAAAAATCAGATTCTGGATAAACAATTACATATTCTGTTTTTTTTTTTATTGCTATAAGATTTCTGCCCAGCCGCGTGAAGGAAGTGACATCGTTTGCGTTTTACAATGCAAAAAATACAAGATTCAATTATTTTATCCGGTTGGGGTAGCTAATGGGAAAAGCTTGTGACTGTGATGGTAAAAGGTAATAAGGCAGGTAATAAGGTACCTTGTTATATGGTGACACCCGATTACCCCATGTGATACTATTTTGGAGGTTTCATCTCAATCTCTTATAGCCCCGGGTGTGCTAGCTACCTTAATGCTAATAACCTTTTAAATTGCAAAGTATATAATCTAAATTGCGATTAAGGAAAATCTAAAATGCGAAGAACACCAATCCTTTCGCCAAGCCTAGCAAATGTTTCAATTAATCGTTAGCAGAATTAATTAGTACCTGTTCATGGGGTTCAAGGGGTGTCATAAATAATAAAGTGCTAGTATAAACCACGACTCACCCTAATAAACATAAATGTGTGGACGGCGAGCTGATTTGCTACAACGAAGGGGGTGACAAAATTGGAACCAATTAACGGTTGATGAGAAGTAAATTGATTATTATCTTTAAGATTGTATGGTCTCGACTCATAAAAGTCCTCATAAGAGAAATCAAGATTTAAGCAAAAGTTTCCTTATGAGATCAAACCAGATTCAAGGATATACACAGAAGGACCAAAGTTACTGATAGTCAAGCAAACCTTAAAGCTTAATTAATTAGCACATGGCTAATAAAACAGGACGACAATTGATCTCAACCATTAATTTTGTATTGAAATGTAATCGCATTATAATTATAATAAACAATATATTAATGTTATAAATGCGAAAGTTTGGATGTATGTTTGTAACTCTGACCTGGATGAAATTTGGTACAGAGATAGATTAGGTCTGGAATAGCATAGCAGGTTACTTTTTATCCCGGAAATATTTACGGTTCCCGTGAAATAAATTTATATTTTCCACTAGGTGCGAAGCCGAGCGAGAGTGAGATGTTAATATTCTGTATCTAAGCATATACATATTATAAAACAAAGTCCCCCGCGGCGTCGGTCTGTCTGAACGCGTTAAACTCAAAAACTACCGAACCGATTTTCGTACGGTTTTCACCAATGGACGAAGTAATTCATGAGAAAGGTACTAAATTTGTATATTTCATTAAGGGTTTTTGGTAAATTGGCTGAAATATGACGATGATTGTTGAAGATTTCGGCAAAATCATGGCGACTAGGAGCTTTACTGGTGTGCGAAGCGTAAACTATTGCAGGCAGAACCACGAAATGTTCTAGTTAATTGAAAAACATACGAATTACAAAAAAAATGTCCGCGACAGTATATTTTTATCTTTTAAGGTAGGTAAGACTCAAAATAACCAAAATTTATTCTTAATAAGACTCAATTTGAGAATTCTCGAATTGCTTTGATTGAATAATGTTTTATTTGCGAATTGTTTTTACTGACATGGTGTTAATCCTTATTCTGTTTCATGTTTTCTTTAGGTAAATACTTATTGTAGTTCAACATATAGGGTACGTTTTATTTCTGAAATATTTAGTCCCAGCAGGAAAATTGAAAACCCTTAAAAATTACTCAAGATTGGAATTTACATTTCATTTAAATTTTCAATAGAGTTAATATGAACACAATGTATTAAGGAATTATTTGCATCTAGGGATGTACCCAAGCAGAGTGAGGGTAAGTCGCTAGTATTGTATATATTATACACTCACCATTGCACCAATCTGGTCTTGGTGGAGCTGCAATTGTACTATCAACTTCATCATAACGTCTATATAGTTCCTCTAAATAATCCTGCTTGTAAATACCTGGTTCTCTGAATAATAAATAAAAAATTTTGTAATTATATTTAATTATTACTGCCTTAATAATAAAGAATAACAACATAATATAATGAATACACACATCTATACTAATATTATAAAGCGGACGAATTTGTTTGTTTGTTTGTTTGGTTGAACATTCTAATCTCAGGAACTACTGATCCGATTTGAAAAATTCTTTTTGCATTAGATAGCCCGTTAACTGAGGAAGGCTATAGGCTATATATCATCCCGGAAAAGTGTACGGGTCCCGTAGGATAGATTTGTTTTTGTCTAGGGACGAACCGGAAGCGAAGCGAGGGTGAGTCGCTAATAATATATAAACAATCTTAGTATATTATCTTATCAAAAATTAAAAGCTAAAATTAAAAATATTTTGACTAGAAAAATATACGCTATTCAACAGTTATTTGTTTATATATATATATATATATATATATATATATATATATATATATATATATATATATATATATATATATATATATATATATATATAGAATTAGGTTTAAGATAAATTGACCCTTCTGTGGTTTGAGTATACATATACTGTAACAAGGAATTATAAGAATTAACACATTGAGTTGTTATGTTTTCATTCTTGGTGTTTATTCTCAGTAGAACTTATGGTAACTGTCTCAAGGGCAGACCCTTTTTAATTAAAATTAAAGATTAAGTGTTTGTAAAAGTCTAATTGAATAAAGTTAATTTTCAATTTATTAATGAGACAACATTCTTAACATACTAGGTGTGCTACTTGAGTTTCAATTACCTTTTTCTTGCGAATTCTCTAATAGCTGCTTCTAAACTGCAATCCTGTTGCTCAACTAAATATGCAATTAAAAGAAACCCAGTTCTATTGAAACCATGAGTGCAATGAACACCAATTATATCATCAGGTTTCTGGCTCATGAATAAGCATACAGTCCTTATAAATACTCTGAAATATTGAACAATTCAGGTAATGAACAATCTTGGTGTTAATTAAAAAACACTAAGCAATTAATATTAAATCTGTTTTAAAGGCTGATAATAAAAGCCTTATATAAATATATGTTTTATATATTACTGTGTCTGTTCTAAAGAAGGAGTCTCCCCATGTCCACGACACTTTAACTTAATGTATCTACAATCATATTTTTCTATTTCTTCTTTGTCATAGAAACGAGACGTATTAGTTAGGTCGATCCAAAGGCCGAGCTTTTTCTGAAAAACATTCATACGTCAACTTTCAATGTTATTTCAGTGCGCATTATAAACAGCTATTATTTAATTACTTACTTTATATCGTTTAACACTGTCAAATAACATTTTTGGTGTAAATCGATTACATTCTGGCACTTTTTCATTAAATGCTGAACTAAGAGGTGTCTTAAATGCTAAGAATTGGCCCGCAATAAGTTGATCAGCTTTTCTTGGACACTTTAACCATCGATTTGGTATAGGTCCTGGGTCTCTTTTATCGGACATAATCACAATTTATTGACTTAAAATATAAAAATGATAAAATAAGATTGTCCTATAATACGATATTTTGGCAATGCGTGTAATTATTACAGGCATTTACAACAAAATACTATTAAGTACCTACGTACCAGAACAAGCAACAATAAATATTTGACAACTGTGAAGTGTGAACTGACATACAGACTTAGTGTTGCCAACATTATACAATTTATAGACACATTATTACTAATCTGTGAATTAACTTATGTACTATAGGTTGCTACAAAAAATCCTTGATATAAGAGCACGGTATGAATTTTGTAGCCGGAACCAAGACTCGTACCTCTTGTATTTAAATACGATAGACAATAGTGTTTTGTATTTAAATAGCAGCTAGTTTCTACCCACTACACTTAAAAGGTAAATGAGACATCGGACATTAATTAAATGCTAACCCAAAATTAAAAGTACTTTTTTTAACAAAGTTCCATATATCGCACGTTACACGCTCTGAGCGGATGGGAGCGAGACCGAAAAAAGTTTATTTTTATAATAAGACTTTTTTCCGACACTTTCTATAGTTACAGCCGTGTATGAACTAAGTAAATCGTCGCTCACAGCTCTCCCGCGCGCCGAAAGACTCGACGGCTCTCTTCTCTTCGGCTTTTTGAAACTTAAATTTTTATTGTAAATAATTAATGGTTATTTCTAAAATTAAAAAACTATTATTAATAAAATAGGATTTATAAAGTTATTAATTTTTTATTTGTTATTAACTTATTTATCCCGGATCAGTCAGTGTTTAATTTATCATTATTTATTTTATACGTAATAATAAATATATTTTATCGTAAATTTTTCAATTGAACTCTATCAATATATTACAAATATTTTATAATATAAATTATCTACAAATATTTTATAAAATGACTGTATAGCAAACGTCTACCAAAAAGCGAAAGGAACTTCATTCCGACCGGGGGTCCATAGATCCCTAATTTAATTTTTGGTTTTTATCCTACAAAATGTAAGGTATTTGTAATTTTTTAATAAACTTTGTTCTTAAATTAAAACTATGATAAAATAATAAATCATTGATTATAACTTAAGTGGCCAAAATTTAGGGAACTTTTGTTTCGTTTAAATAGCTTAACGAATTTTGTATTTTGACGACATGTTTGGCTTAGTTTGTGATGACCCTATTTGCTGTGCCAGTAGTCACAGGTTCGAGTCCCGCTGGGGGCATTCATTTGTGTGATAAGCACACATATTCATACTCCAGTTAAAGGTTATTAGCTTCAGTTATAGATACCACATAGTTTATCAACTATCTGGTATCTATAACTCAAGCATCGTAGCTTACCAGGGAACTAGATAGCGCAGTTTTAATGTCCCAACAAAAAAATATATTTTGCTACGTTTTTATTAAACAATGATCAATAAATTCAAGGATTGCAAAAACAAAATACTACAATTTTTCTTCTTTCTCGACTAGTTTTACTTTTATATAGTGATTAGTGAGTGACTTAATGAGATTTTCTTAAGCATGGAAACATTCTCAATCTTTAAATGATGATGTTTTAAAAAAGAAACCTTAATATGATAATTTTAAAACTAAAATTGAATATTGAAAGAGATAGATATCTCATTGCAGGCTAGATAGATTTGAATTTAATGTCTTCAGTTATATCCATTAGAGTGTCGTTTTACAATTTTCTGGCAAGCTTCGCAATATCAAGCATTTAAATGGCTGTTGACAGTGGTAGTAACATAAAAGCATATAGTAAAGAGCCTTGTCTCTTTTCTACTCATGTCTTTTCAAATAATTAGAAAGAGACACATGTCAATGTAAATATTATGTTGGCGGCGCTTGAAGTTGGTATTTGCCCAGAGGCAGCCTGCCATTTTGTAAAATAGAAGGGAGATAAAAAATAGTTTTATGGTGTTAAAATTTTACATAAACGTCGTTGCCATTTATTTAAGGGCTCAAAACAAATGTTTAAATGGACGCATCGTCCATTATAACTCAAGTGTCACGGGATGACGAACAACTAAACAACTATGGATCCGCCAGCGGTAAAGCTAAACTCAGTTACACCTGTTACCCACTGCCATCAAACTAGAGCGTATAATGTTACCTTCTCATCAGACTCGTCTATTTGCTGATTGTGACCAATTTCTTATGAGTAAATTGTTAAGCGGCTTATCCTTGGTTAGTGTTTACCGTGTGAACAAAGCTGAGGTAAACAATTGAAACGTGTTGCTGCGAAAACTTTCTTGCAGACAACCTTGAGAGCTTGTCCAAATGCAAACCCTACATAAAATACAAGGTGTCAACTTGCGCGTGTGTTCTAGTGTCGTGTGTTTATGTTACATGTTTTTTATAGGGTCTGTGTACGTCCCTGGCGGACAGCAAAACGATGGAGATGGAACACCTGTATCAGGCTCCACTCCACTGGGAAGTAAGAAATCGAGCGGTAGTGGAGGCTTCCTACGATCCTTATTATGTTGTTGGCGAGGCGGGCGTGGCAAGGGTCCACCTGGTGGCAATGGCACAAACAGCATCGATGGAAGGGCCTCACCCCCCCTTCTTGTCATGTCAGATCATACAGCAAGGCCATTGTTACCACCTGTAAGACATCAGGATATGCATAAGAAATGTATGGTGATTGATCTTGACGAGACATTGGTACATAGCTCATTTAAGGTATGTTTAATTTTTTTTCTATGTGTTTGAGTATACAATATACATAGAGCTGTGTCTTCGAAAATAAATTAAATTAAGTCAGCCAACATAAAACCAAATTCTAAAACAATAAATGTATTGTAGTAAAATTATTGCTATTGTTAGACCTAATGTTTTTTTTTCAACTAAGAAGTATATTTGTAGGTAGATCTTTACTCTGATAATTATTAGAGTAAAGATTTGAAATATTTGGATTATAATCCAAATATGTATTTCAAATGTGTCATAAATATTTTTTATTTATTAAAGTTAGATTATTTATAATCAAAGTTAAAAAATAAACAAAATGTAAGTTAAAAAGCATGTTTACATGAAACGGTATTCATGTAAATACGAAATGGAACATAGACATATAAAATTTGCATATTTTTTGTGTACCATGATACTAATTAAACATAATGACAGGTGGTAATTACTTTGATAATAATCATCACACAGTATATAGAAGTCTATAATGGGAAGTTTAGTTTGCTTTAGGTTTATTAAAATTAAACAAAAACTAAAATTAAACACTTTATTTTCAATTTATGTGTCAGTTGAGCACAGATTTCTTAACCAATGTTATGTAGAATGAATAAGACACAAAGTCAAAATAAAATAAGATAACTATAATAGATTACTAATATTATAAATGTGAAAGTTTGTGAGGATGGATGGATGGATATTTGTTACTATTTTACTCCAGAACGGCTAAACAGATCTGGATGAAATTTGGCATGGTGATAGATTATAGTCTGAAAAAGCACATAGACTACTTTTTATCCTAGAAAAATGTATGGTTTCTCATAGGATAGGTTTGTTTTTTGTCTAAGGATGAACCTGAAGCGAAGCAAGGGTGAGTTGCTAGTAGATTTAAATGGTAGTAGATCCTTTGTAAACCTGGAATGTACAGTAGACAAAGACAGTACAGTTAATATATATGTACATAGAAACCGAAATTATTTTATTATATTTTTAATAAATAACCCTGTTCAGAATAAGATAAAATTTTTGAGACAAAGCATTGACTTTAATATGTGTATAGTTGAATCACAAAAAATACCAACATAGGATGGTAATACCAACATGGATTAAACAATGCTTGATTTTACAGATATGTTGTAATGTTTTAGTACTGAGGGAAAGATAAATTGTTTTTATCATCATTCATATCTAGATAACCTTGAAGTTCATCCTTTCAGTATTGTTTTGATTTTTGTGTATATTAAACATGAAATATGTAAATATTATATAATATTTATTTTAATTAGCTACTACATTTTATGTAATTTTATTTAATATTATTACATATTAACTAAACTAATATTTTCTGCTAATCTTATCATTCATTATATATGTATATATGTACCAATAATCTGTGAGATACTTGTCAAAATCCAGTGAGTCATTTAAAATTGATAATCTGCTTTCCTTATATTCTTTATCCAAATGGAACTCTACTAAGTCATCTATACTGTACTTGATAGTGAAAGTAGCAGTAAATAATTAAGTAATTTGTCAAGTATTGTAATTTGTTTCAAAAAATTAGCGGGTTACAAACAAACATACAAACAATAAACAATGATTTACAGATATGAGCTCAAAATAAGCATGAATGAAATCACACTGACAGGAGTGTCAGTTTTATAACATATTAGCAACCCATCCTCGGTCCGCTCTGGTTCATCTTTATAGAACTACATTTAAATATATTTTTTGACTTGCTACAGTTACGAGTATCTATGATTTAGTAACTTACTCTCAGAACATATAGGTTAGCCAAAAATATTATGCCATGTTTGTAATTCATAGGAACATTCATTAGTAAGAAAAGGAACGGTTTGAATAATGTCTTCGGTACTATGTTACAATGAAAATATTATGAAGCATTAGCGACTCACCCTCGTTCCGCTCGGGTTTGTCCCTACTTACGTTTTAAGGTTTAGTATAGGATTCTCAGAGATGAGATATTTTCCTGCAGTAAAAAGTATCTTATATGTTGACCAGGATTACCAGCTATCATCATACTAAATTTCATCAAAATCTGTCCAGTGGTTTTTTCGTGATGCGTTCCCAGACAGACAGACAAACGAAAATTCTAAAAACAACTATTTCAATAAGATTCTCTCAGAAGAACTCGGAATTTTATTTTATGTATAGATTATATTAATCAGTACATACATATATTATGTAACATCACTTGTTATTTGAATTTGAAATTGTTGACATTATTTACCTACTTGGAAATTAAAATAGCTTGCAATGGTGAAGATAAATCATATGTTGTAGGCTTAAATATATTCCTTCACGTCTTTTTTATAATCAAATTTTAAGTAATAATATGGATGATTTCTTAATTTTTCGATTCTTTAGGGTTCTTAAGCGAAAAACGAAGTTTGTGCTTTTATCATGTTCGTCGATTATTTTTATTGCCATGCTTTCTTGATTTAGCAACCGCAAAATTAACTGTTAGCCTAACAAATGACAAGACATAATTTTCAATGTTGCTCTATTAAAATTTGTATAAGTCTCCGATTTTTTACATGATGACGAGACTTTTAATGATATACTCCGATCACTTAGTCTGCATTGGATAATTTTCCATTTGAGACACTTATATTCTTATTGCACCTAATTATGCCTCGTAGAACTTGATACCATTGTTCTCTTTGACACGACTAGATTCTTTCGCTTCTATAAAGAATTAGAGCGTGCCGAAATGTAAAGGGTTTATTGTGTAACGGGACAGATGGTACAATAAAAGTAGAAGATAGTCAACGGTGCTTACTCGATATTAATCGGCTATGCAAAGAACCTTTAGGTTCAAAAGGGTCTTTTTTAAAATATTTATATGTTAATTATTTTTTAATTACTTCTAATTTTTTTAATTTCAATTAATTAAATCGATACCAAATCGATTAGTTGTGAATAGTGACGATGCTAATAGCTAATTTACCAAAATAAAAGCTTTCGTAAAAAGTTGACATTTATGAAGGTACCTTTCGCCAAAAAAGATTTTAACCTATTGAGCTTAGTTTTAATGCAGATACATTGAATTGAGGCCGTCGTATTTCTGTTGCTTTTCAATCTGGGTCAACTTTGCTTTTCCACCTAAAATGTGAATATTTTTCCTAGTTATTCGAAATGATGATAAAGTTTTAATTTTTTATTGTGAATAACGCTTGTATGATCACGAAGAGATTATTATTTAATATTAATAGTTATATAATTAATATTATCAGTTGTCACGCCATTATAATAATATAAAATAACTAGCGACTCACCCTCGCTCCGCTCGGGTTCGTCCCTACTTACGTTTTAAGGTTTAGTATAGATTTCTCAGAGATGAGATATTTTCCTGCAATAAAAAGTATCCTATATGTTGACCTGGATACCCAGCTATCATCATACCAAATTTGTCTGTCTGTCTGTCTGTTTTTGAAAAATTCAAAAATTCGAAAAACTATGGATTCGGCCTCTGTATCGATAATAACGTATATTTCAATAAGATTTTCCAAAAAAAAAAAATAATGTACAGATTCGGCTTAGTTACAATATTATCATATGTATAGATTCAATCAAACAAATCTTATTTGAGCGAAAGTTTACCACGATAAGAAGACATCAATATTATTAAAATTAATCAAAGCCAGGCTTGCTTTGTACATAAATAGAACTAAATTTAAATGAAAGCTGGTGCTAGAAAAGGGGTGTGCACTGACCTCCTATATATTATTAATAGATCGCGCTGTATAAATTCCTTTTATATAAAACTATTATGTATAGTTAAACACATTATTTGTATCTATATACCTATCATATTCGAGAAAAGTCATGAAGTAGAAGAGTCAGAGAAGTTTAGGAGAATCGTAGTTTTTTATCACTTAAACTCATCTATTATCGCTAATGTAGTATTAGATAAGGCACTAAAGTACCTTAATCACACATCCGTCGAGCCAAGGCGGCTTAGCTCAAAATATTAGCAACCTCTTCTAGAATGCGAGGCGTTAATTCCCCAATACTTTTTAAAACGGTCATGTTTATTTGCGTGTCTTAACTTTGCTGTAGAACGTCGTAACTCTTCGTATAGTTCGGTCGTTATTTAACTGACGTAATGGATCGAGGGAGTTTCAAATTGAAGCATCGCGGATCTGGCTGATGATGGATATTTTAAAACTTCCTTCTACATAAATATTCTTAACTCTACCCTCGTATGCGTTTTAATTTGTACGGTGATAAGCGCATCATTTGAGGACTTTTGGACCGATTTGTCTACTTCTTTAATGTTCGTAATAGTCCAAATAAGGTTTTAGGGGAAAAAAGTATTAATAAAGATTTTTGGTAAAAAAATTGGGAAATTCGGAAAAAACTGCACATGATACCTATTATTTTTTTGAAGATTTTTTGTATGAATTTCAACAATTGAAGATAGGACGACGTCTGTCGGGACAACGTTTATCAGCACTGAGAAAGTAGCATAAATGAAAATGTATTTACTAGAAGTAGAGCTTTTTGACATTCGCAATATAATTCTTAAGACAGTCGAACCGTTCAGTTACGAAGGATGCAATGATTAACCCTAATTAACTAATAAAGGAAAGCACTAATTATTTCTCTCGTACCATGGTTACTGTTTCTCACATATCCAAATACATTTTCGCTTTAAGGAGTTTACCTATTTGATTAACAAAATAAGCCTACTATGTAATTAATAATTCTAATAATACTTGCCAATTTACATTAGAAAATATAGAAAACTAGCGTAAAAAGTACCTATTCTATATGAACCCGAATAACCAGCTATCATCTTGCCAAAATTCATCATAATCTGTTCAGTGGTTTTCTCGTGATGCGTTCCCAGATAGACAGATAGACAAAAATTCTAAAAACGAATAGATTCAGCCTCTATATTTATAAATAATAATAATAATTCAATAAGATTTTCCAAAAAGTATTTAATCAACAAATTCGACTCGGTTAGAATTTTATTATATGTATAGAAAACTAAGATTAATATACATGTTTTATACGAATTCTACATATATCTTCAATGTTTTCCTATAATCCTATGGGTTTACTTTTTCCCCACCTACCCTATCACCCACCTCATGTTATAAATACCTCTGAAGCGATCAATTCCATTTCGCAATTAGATGCCGCTACTATCGACATGAGAAAAGGCATCTAAAAATACTTTGTGTAGTTAAAACAGTTGCTAGGCGTGTACACGGATTTATAATGTTTATTATCCACATCATTTGAAAAAGGCAGTATTTATTCTTCACTAGCCACTCGTTAGTCCACCCTTATTTATACTTTTTTATATGTATTTCCTGGTAGATGACCTTACCCATTATCACGTGTTTACACGTAATACAGAGGCCCTTGCAACTAATAGTAACACATATTGTGTAAATCAATAAATATTTTTTCATCTTTTTTTTCGGTACGTCCTATTTATTTATTTAATTAGGATCACCAACATTATATACGGTAAGTTAACAAAAATGCACAATTTTACAAAGGAGGTCTAAATCCAACTGTTGCCATACATATAGGTAACAAACACATGCATAAACACTCACGGAGCATTTAAAAATTAACAGCATTATAAATATTTCAAGGGAAATGCTTTATTTATTGGTTAATAAATAATTACTTATTGGTTAAAAATTTGTAGGTATCAATATCAAAATAACTTAAAACTAAACTATTTCAGCCTTAGGAAGATTTTTTTTTCTCAATTTATAAGAGATTCTTTGGGACTTACGACTTATACTTTGTAGCTATTATCACCTACTCATGCATTCAAACAAAGACACTAAAAATCGCTTTATAATTAATGATATATGAATATAGCATACACACACACACATTTAAAAAAAACTTAGACTTATATCCCCTTTCTTGAAGTCGGTCAAAAACATAGCATATGCTACTGTGGCCGTTAAACGTAATTTTGCGCGTAAAATTATGTGTAACCATTACATCGTTTGTTCTCAACATAAGAGCGAACAAATTATTATATCATCGTATTAATTACATAAGTATATATAGATATATAACTAACTAGTGCTAGTAGTAGAAGTATAGGGATATTAGAAGTTTGAATCTATCGGTTTCATCATAGTTGCTTCGTTGCCATATTTGTGCAGTATTATATCTACAAACGCATTTCATATTCGCTTGTGAAACTATGCCTTCTGAGTTCTGACTCTATATCCGGCAAGCGAGCCCTACTTTTACAGTTCATTTATTCGCTAACAAGCGGCTCACCCTCGCTTCGCTCGGGTACGTAGATATACGGAAAACAAATCTATCCCACGGGAACCGTACATTTTTCCGGGATAAAAAGTAGCCTGATTGTTATTCTGATGTCTATATTGTTACAAAACATATTTCTAAACACATCTTTTATTAAATAGAATCGTATTAATAGTGCTGTAGGCATCAATCGGCTATTTAATTCGTTATTTATATTTACTTAATTGCTATATTTAATTAATACTAAATTATATTTCAAATATCTTAAAATAGATTAGCGTTTTGTTTCCGAACGGGTTTTGTATTATCTTTCCAATTCACTCGTGTGTTTTATTATTTTGTATAAATAATTACTATTTATTACAGTTATAGATTATTTCCATAATTACATATCCAATATTTAATTAATGTTAAACTTACATATATTCAATATTTAATAATATAACAGAATGTATTATTTCTAATAAGTTGCTTTTTGATCATTCTGGCGTGAGTGCGGGTACTTGTATTTAAAGCCGTGTAATGGTGAAATCAGGGTTGAGTTGAATTTAGGCGGTGATAATAACGTTTTGCTGTAACGATCCATAAGTGCTGTTCGCGACCTTCGTCTTGCTGTCTCGCTGCGCGTTTAATATGACAACTTACATGATACTATATGTCAACTATCTGACAAACATACAGAGAAACAAAATAAATTCTTACATCCCCCCTACCTCGGTTTTCATCATTTTTTTTTCTATGTACAGACATTCGACCTCTACAGTTTTATTACATGTGTATTCAGCCTTTTTTAACGTCCCACTGCTGGGCACGGACCTCCCTTCAATACGAGGAGAATCAGGCCATAGTCCACCACGCTGGCCAAGTGCGGGTTGGCGGACTTTACATTTTATTACACACACTTTATTACATGTATATCTATAGTTATCATTGTAATTTGAAAAGCTATTCAGGCTTTAACTTCTATCCGAACCGTATAAAGTTTATTAGGTTAGGTTTATTATTAAATATTTATTATTGGGAGTTCTGTAGTAGCTCATCTTCATTCGTTGGGTATGAGTGGCTATTGTTTTCTTGTTAACGAGTAGTATTGTGATTAATTATTATAGGTACATGGAATTAATAGTTAGTGCAACTCGTTCTTTCCCTTATGCTGTTATCAGAATGGTTTTACTATTTTTGGTTATGTGGTTCTCGATGATATCATGCGGTCTATGTGATATCATCAAGTGTGACCGGGTCAGTTCTCACACTTACAGAGTTTTCAAATGTTCAATGTACGTATATTGTCGGTAAGCTTGTACCGTGTCAAGGTTTCAGCCTTGGTTTTGTTTGGATACAAGAACCAATTTAAACGATTCAGTACATAGTACACAAATTGTTCAATCATCAGTCAATTTTATTATCAGTTGTTTTAGTCAATCAAAGAAAACAATATATGATATGTATATTGACGGTTAGGCGTGAGATTTTGATAAGTTATCTTATGATCGCTATTATTATCAATGAGATTTCTAAATGCTGAAATATGAAGCGTCTTAAGAACGTTTTAAGTTAAATTTAAAGATTCTAGTTGCTGCCTTAGTTGTAAAGTCATTAGCCATTAGGCCTTATAGAAAGGATGTATATTTATAACGCACAATCATTGTTTTCCTTTTAAGACAAAGGGATAAGACGTGCCGAGAAATGCTAAGACTATTGACTCTGAGCCATCACAGGCAGATGTCGTAGATCATTTGTGACATGTTAACTACAATATAACGTGTGCTATAGTTTGGAAAAATTATAAACATATACATTATACATACATATCTTATTACGATTTAACTGTGCCCAAACGGTCAACTCAATTACTAGGGAGTGGCAGAAACACTAGATGATTGAATGTAATAGACGTTTCAATTCAAATCTGAGGAATTATTTGACAACCTCGCGACCTAGCATCTACGCTCTCTTCCCTTGAGTTTATCCCTAGGTGCCTTTTTTGTTTACAAAAATAAATATAACATTTAGGCTGTCAAATTTTATTACCGTTATATACATATATGTATACGTTTTACTTTAGTTCATACTGTATCTGTGTACTAAAAATTAAATCAATCTATTCTTTTCAGCGTGCAGGAATAACAACATACACACATACAAACTTTTGTATTAATAATAACAGTGTAATAATGCCAAATTGTCCTTACATTGTATATTTTTATAGCAAACTAGTGACTCACCCTCGCTCCGCTCGAGTTCGTCCCTAGTTACGTTTTAAAGATTAGTATAGATTTCTCAGAGATGAGATATTTTCCCGCAGTAAAAAGTATCCTTTATGTTGACTCAGATAACCAGTTATCATCATACCAAATTTCATCGAAATCTGTCCAGCATTTTTTTGTGATGCAGTCACAGACAGACAGACAAAAATTCTAAAAAAACTATAGATTCGGCTTCTGTATCGGTAATAATGTCTATTTTAATAAGATTTTCCAAAAAAATATTTAATGTACAAATTCGACTCAGAATTTTATTATAGGTATTTACAGATATAACAGCAAAATTTTTAAGGCTTAACTCTGTACTGTATAAAGGTACGATAAAAGTAAAGAACTAAACCGGGCCTAGCCTAGACAAGCCACAAGTTAACGATGCATGAGCATGAGTAACACCGTTGATTACCATATATATGAAATTGAGCTATGTGCCAGTTACACCTTCATTGTTCTTGTTACTTAGTATGGTCGTGGCAGCAATATAAAATAATTAATTGTTATTTTATTATATTTTAAATAAAAATAAAAATCTTATATTTAATCATGTTCAATTTTTAATGTCTCTCTTTTATAAGGACAAAGTGGTAAAATAAAATCTCGAAAAAAATTTTTTTTTAAGGTACCCCTCTACACGTAAAGTGGGAATGTTTAATTTTTTATGATCGGTTTGTCAATTATTAAGATTTAACGTGCGATTTTTTGTTAAAGTCAAATATACCCCCCACCCCACCCACTCCCCCTCTGGCCAGCTAAATTGTTGTTCTTAGATATGTGAAACAATTCACGTTAGTACTTTAAATAACGAAGTTAAAATTTAAAAGGAAAGCTTTTACAGTTAAGTAGGCTTTACAAGTTTACGAGTATTGTTACATCTTTTTGAATCACTGTTAAAGCGCAATAAATATATAAGTGACTATAAAAGGAGTTTTTAGAGAGAAATAAAAGGTATAGAATGTTTACATATACATATGTACCTACACTTACTAATTAATCGTTAGTTTTAAAACTGGTTGTTAATAATAATTATTGTAGGTTTAAACTCACAAAACATTGCGAATTTGATTTAATTTGTTACCTTAATGAGTAATTTCTGGGATTCCCACTACAATGAATCACTCAATTGTTATGTGCATTCCATCTAGTTATAAAACGTAATATGACACGTTCTCGTTTTGATTGTAGAACTGTAACTGTACTATAGGTACATATATAACTAGCAGAACCCGCGGCTTCTCCCGTGTTCAATCTACAAAAAAACTCTTTGGGTTTATATTATACTAAGTATTTATATAATATGTATAGTTTTACAATAATGTATGGAAGTTTTTCCCGATTTGTTGACATTAATGATTACTGCTCCGCTCCTTTGGGTAGTGGCATGATGATTAAGAGCCTATAGCCTTTCTCAATGAATAAGCTATCTATGCAAAAATCATTTTTCAAATCAAGATTAGTTTTTTGAGATTAGCGCGTTCAAACAAACAAACACGCAAACAAACTCTGCCTCTTTATAATATTGGTATAGATTTAAAAGTATGATCAACTTTGGCAGTGATTTTGCTTAGGTATATGCCTAATGGGATTCGCGTGTGGTTTTCCCATGTTTGTTCCGTCACATGCACGAATAATCAAAACGATTAAAGTATAAAGATTCTTGGAAATAGTATAAATACAGTAACGTTTCACTCTAACTTAAAAATGTTAAAAGTTAAGCTAATGTCTTATTGATATGTTTTTAATAGGGTGCGGAAGATGATGGTAGATGACAGTTGAAAAAGTAACTTGTTATTTCTGGGTTTAATGTTGAACTCTCATGACTTGGACATAAAGGAATTATAGATACTTTACTTTTGATGAAATGTAAAAAAAAAAAAATTATTTATTCTTGTCTGTACCTCACACGAATTGCCTAAAAACCCAATTCTATATTAGTTAAATAAACTTTTTGGAGGCCGTAATGATAAATATTATTAATATTCTTAATCGAAGTTTGAGTTACTTATATAAATAAAATTAACACTCTGTTATAGTTGTTTATGACATACTGATTATCACTCCACAGGTATTCCTTGAAGGATATTTACGAGAGATTAGTTAATTTCTAAAGGCTATAATCTCAGCATTTGCTCTTATATTATTATTCTCGTGGCGGACTTGGTGTATGTGTGGTTATTACCGCCTATTGCATCAAAAACGCAGGTTCGATTCTCTTGTATGGGCTCTAACGCGGATTTTGGATGAGATCGTACTTTAAGACTACAAAAGCTATAGATTTGAAATGAATAATTCTATTTCGCATTCCGCAGCCCATCAACAACGCAGACTTTGTGGTGCCGGTGGAAATAGACGGTGCGGTACATCAAGTGTATGTCCTGAAACGGCCGCACGTAGACGAGTTCTTACGGCGTTGCGGAGAGTTGTACGAGTGCGTACTCTTTACTGCGTCGTTGGCGAAATACGCGGATCCCGTAGCTGATCTATTGGACAGGTTGGTGTATATTTTGTGTGGGATTTCCCCTTTTTGTTGGGTTATCGTTTTACTAATTAGATACTGTTAAAGTAATGCAATTTTAGTGAGAAAATCAAAACAGACCAGTAATATTTTATAGATTGATTTATTTTACAACTTGCGAACAATTGCTACTTATTACTTGACGCGGAACGCCATGACAGGAAATTAATACAATATAATTCGGCGCAGAATTGGAAACAAATGGCGCTACGTGTAGAATTATAAAGATTATACCACACCCAAATCTACCACAGTCTACATAAGATACTGATAACCGATGAGTTACATCTGATATGTTAAAGCTCGTTGCACCAACGATTGTAATGTTTGTAATTCACAGTTTTGATTAAATTACACTGAAATTAGATATCTGTGGTTTATTTAAAACGTAACTCGTCAATGATCGTATTCGTATCATTTGCGATAGTTGGTACCTACTACCAGTAATTAAATATTTTGCCTCTGAAAATTATGAGAAAATTTCATGAAACAATAACAACCCCGTCATCACGCACTTATATGCGGCACCGTCGTTACATTATGTGCGGTAAACTTAAGAAATATTTCATATTGACATTGCACAAAAAGAGCAACAAATGAAACTCTCGAGACTAAAAGGTCGAGGGAAAGGCGTGAAGTGCTTTTTGTACACTGCGTTTACCGTCGAGTATGCGGGTCGTTATAAAGGGTTGCGAGAACTAATGGCCCAATAAATACGTATTGGAATCTAAACGGCGGCAGCTTTAAAGCACAGATGTTCGTGCTGAGTATGCAAGCCTAATTGTTTGAATTGGAGGGCGCTTCGCGATAATTGAATTATTTTTTCAAACCCCATTCGCGTGTATAACGTCTGTCTGTGTCGATTAGTACAGCTGTTTTTGTTCTTAGTGACATTGAACGGTGACGTTTAAACAGGATGTTAGTAAGATTAGATTTGCTTCTATAGGTACGTTTGTAATTTGGTTGAAAAATAAAATGAAGATTATTTTGTTTTCAAAAGTACGGTGTGAGTGTGTGTGTGTGTGAATGTGGA
The DNA here is from genome assembly GCA_033884665.1 of Argynnis bischoffii washingtonia. Taxonomy (NCBI): domain Eukaryota; kingdom Metazoa; phylum Arthropoda; class Insecta; order Lepidoptera; family Nymphalidae; genus Argynnis; species Argynnis bischoffii. Next base: position 13,804,585 of record CM066609.1, on the reverse strand, counting down.
TGAATATAGCCACCACAATACATCACAGTTACATCACAATTTATTACCATTTGGACTAATGTATTAATGAAGAAGAGAAGACTAAGATATAATATAATGATTGTTTTAAAAAAGCCTCAAGTGTCAAAACGTCTTTTTTTGACTTAATTTTTTTTTATAACATAGTTATAAATAGATAACTATGTTTTTTATCTTTCCTTACCGACACTTACAATATTATTGTAAATGAAACCATGTTTAATATTATTTTTTAGACCCTTACATCGATTGGTTTACGTAAAGTATTATAGACCTGTATTTGACTATGATCTTAATCCTGCTCCGTCTGTCTGGTCCAGCAGCGACGACTGCATATCGAGAGGTCCGGGTTCAACGCCCGGGCCTAAAAAGTTACTGAGTTTTTCTGTCATGAATTACTCAGTAGCAGCCTTACAGTTGGTAAGTTGTCGGTGATTACACTCCCGTGTCTCGAAGAGCACGTTAAGCTGTCAGTCCTGCGCCTATCTCTCACCAGACGAGAGTCGAGTGTCGAGTTTTCATTCCATCGGTATGCGAGAGTTAATAAAATAAATAGAAAGTGAACGTTTGATATTTTTTTAGTACTATATTATTTTCAGATTTACGCGAATATTTAACTTTTATGTAAAACTATCTTTTCGGATTGTTTCGCGGATTTATTTTGATTTTTAGTTCCTGACGTTTCGAATGCTTTACAGCAATTATGGTCACGGGAGAGACTAAGGTTTCAGATATTTCAAAGGTCACTATATAGTTGTTACAGACAGTGGTTACCCAAAAAATTACAAAATGTTTTCAAAAAAATACTAAAATTGCACCAAAGTACCTTATAATATATATATTAATTTTAATATATTTTTTAATCCTTTCCGCTTTCAAGGAGACATACCCAGCAGTGGTACGTTAAGTGTTGAATTCTAATACTTAACTATGGTAACAGATGGGGCGTATTCAGAGCGCGGCTTTTCCGCGACAGTTGCGTGTTCCACCGCGGCAATTACGTGAAGGACCTCAACAGCCTCGGCCGCGACCTGCGCCGCGTCGTCATAGTCGACAACTCGCCCGCCTCATACATATTCCACCCGGATAATGCTGTGAGTATAGCTTACTGCTTTATTTTGGACTGCCTCGTTGGTCTAGTGGCTAGCACGTACGGCTGTAGATCCGCAGGTCTTAGATTCGAGTCTTGGACCGGGGTAGATAGATAAATACTTAATTGCACACACAAAAGTAGAGAGCAGAAGATGAAAAAATAAAACAACAAGGCATGCAAAGACGGTTTTATTGCTATGAGCGGTCTCTTACAGATAACCTTTGGTGAAAGGTTAGTGACGGGGTTTCTGTCAAGAAATTCCCAATAACAGCCCGAAGTTGAAAAGTTGGCGGTGTTTCACCCCCGTGTTAAGACAGAGCACGTAATGTAGGTCCTGTGCCTGATCTCTCACCGAAGTCGAAGTATCGTCCCATTGGACGTGAGACTGAATAGAATACAGAGAAGCACGTTGTGTTTCTGTGCACACTTGTGCACCATACCTCCTGCGGTTGGCTAGTCCCAGTGAGAAAGGCACTAATAATATTACTGTATTGTATTATATTTTGTATAGCTTGATAGCTATAAGTTTATAACTTAGTCCCTAGTTTACAGACTTCTTAGCCGACTTCAAAAAGGCTATTGAGTTTTGTGCGTATGTTACGCGATATTTACACCAATTATGAATGAAAAGTATCCAGTGTGGTCTCATGTAAACATCAAAAAGATTTTGCATATCATCATTAATATTTTGAGAAGTTTAGTTATGATATTTTAAATCTTTTTATATAGATTTTTGCTTATAATGACTGTTTTAAAAATTTTTGTCAAGTGATTGAAATCTGCTGAGCGAATCCTCATTTTGTACAGAACTATGATTTTATAAAGTTTTGCAATTTTGTATGTTCACTGAAATAAACATGAATTTAAGATAAGGTTTTTGACATTTTAATATAGGTTTAGTCAGAATATTTCTGTAAGACAATGGAGTAAGTATTCCCACCAGTAGTGGAAATGAAGATTGTATTTAAGATTAGTTTTAATTTATTTTATCATCTTCGCTTAAGTCATAAGAGGGAAAAGTATCAATGCGTTAATTAGTGTTACAGACATTTACTATGAAACATATCTTAAATTAACAGTGATGGTAGGTAAATCAATATAAAAATAATTATAATTTATACGTTTCCTGATATCCGCAGGTACCTGTCGCGTCATGGTTCGACGACATGACAGATTCAGAACTATTGGACTTAATACCGTTTTTCGAGAAACTGAGCAAGGTGGACAGTGTGTACACAGTGTTGCGCAACTCCAACCACCCGTACAACCCTACACACAACCCGCCGCCCACATAGCGACCACCCGACCTCCGCGGGGTCCCGGCGACCCGCTGCGGCGCCGGCGGCCGGCGGTACGCGCGCGTCCCCACGCACGACCCGCTCGACGCGGGCGGTCACTACGACCCGGTCGGCGCGCGCGGTCACTTCGACCTGGCCGACGCCGTGCTCGTGTTGCCGGACACCCGCGTGGTCCACGCGACCCCCTCGCTAACACTCCTCGAGACACTCATAAAGAAAGGAGCGAACTTCGTCTTAAGTGCCAATTTTGCCTTGTGGTTGATAAGGACGTTATTTGTACCTATTATACGGTTTAGGTATCTAGTGCGTAAGTGGTCCGTGTGAACTCCCCCTTAACCCGCTATATAAAGCTTCCCAGCGATGTGTTTGTATAATTCTTCTGAATTTATTATATATATGTCTATATATAATATGCTCGATTGCGATTGCGATTGATTGCGAATCGTACCTGTCAATTTTAATCGATTATTGTTTATAGATTTGTCTCTAGCGGACGACTCGAATGGGAGTACGATTCGTATTAGTCGATCGTAATCGTATTGTGTAAAATCGATTTCATCTTTTTTATATCGTGCTTGGGATCAAATATGAGTAAGTCAGGTGTTGCCATTTACGGGAATTGTTTGAGTTGGTTCGCTTAAACTATACAATTAATGTTATTACGAATTTCGCAATTCGGCTGTAATTTACCGATAAGTGAGGCGAGCCTTGATAATGTATAATGTATATATTTTTATCATAAACATTTTTATTCACAGTACATATTCGATCGACGTCGTGTACATAGTATTATAGCGGCATAAAGCACTTAGGTGTGTGTACACGTATGAAGCTAGTGTTACACTATATATATATGTAAATATTTTTGACAAGTTTTTCCTTTAAAAATGCTTAATAACTATTTATACAAAGTTTATAATATCTATTATAATGTATAGATACACGGTACTTTTAAATAATTATATATTGTAATTCGAAAGTTACTGAACAGATTTTTTTTATTTGATTTTTATCATATCATAGCTTATATGACTATTTAATTGACAAAGCGACAAGCTGCTAATTTTAAGTATAATAATGATTTTTTATATTATTTTAGTGTGACACCAGCTTTATATTAAAGTATTTGCACATAAGCATCAATGTGATTTTACATTATCGTAATGTATGCATACAGTACTATATGTACTTTTTATTTGCGTTATATTATTATAAATATACCAAGTCATTGACAATAAAGAGTCAATCGATTCAGTGACATATGAGTTTTTAAGATTATTTGAAATTTTAATTATGTATATGTATCTTATGTATTTTTTATATATTTTATTTTGTATCTGAACTTAAAAATGGATGGAACATGGCGGCTCGTGGCAGGGAATGTCTCTAACAGTTTAAAGTACTTAAATATTTCTCGCTTAAAACAATTTATAAAGTATTATTTTGTTGATATCCAAATGCATGTATATTATAATAAGTAGTTACAGTCTTATACAACATTGCTTGTTTGACTTCTAGATGTATTACATCTCGGTCGTCAAAGTGGATCTAATACTCGATAATTTTTTTATATTGTCATACTTATAAAGTTATTAATCGACTTTGGTTTCATAGTTAGTTATAAGGGAAGCTAAAAAGAGACGGTAAATGTGCAGGCAAGATGCAAACAGAGCCGCCATGTTCGATCCGAGTCCTATGACCAAACATAAAATTAATTTGAATACATAAATTTTAATATATCACACGGTAAATGATGGATTTGAACCCCAATAATACCAAATTGAATATTTTTTATATATTGCGCGTTTTGCGTTCACGTTTTCGTGACACAGTATTTTCAGCACAAGATATGGTTTTAGTCTCTCAGTATTACCTAGTTTTGTAGACATGCCATTATACACAAATATTGAATAAATATGTACCATTATAAATATATTTTTTACATACGAGTATAAATTGGTGTATTTGTGCACAAGACTGTTTATTGAAGCTATTTTTTTACGTCATACTAAAATTCATATATTGGAATTGGGTAGTTGATGCCGTTAACCGATAATTCCAAGATACAAGTTCTCTAAAAACACTTTATTTTAGACCCTTGAAGATAAATCGGGATTTATTTTCTATTAACAAAAAAAATTATAAATAGTCAGTGAATTGGCAGATACGTGACGTCACAAGTTGCTATTGCAATATAAAATGTACTAGCTAAACGGGCTACCTAATGCAAAAAGAATTTTTCAAATCGGATTAGTAGTTCCTGAGACTAGCGCGTTGAAATAAACATACTCTGCTTCTTTATAATATTAGTATAGATGGGGAATAATGTTTTGACAGCTGCTGATAAAAGTATGTCAATTGATTGGTGTCAACTACCCACATATATATAAAGAGTTTTTGTTGGCTCTCTTTTAGATTTTCTTTTCATTCATCGTCCAAACTATTTATATTTTCGTTTTTTTTTTTTTTTATTTATATCATAAGCTATTTATTTATTTTTTTCTTACCTTTTTTTTCCCTTCGACTTGTCCTTAAACAGTCTTGTGTGTAGTTCATGAATGGGAGCGTCTAAATTCAAAATTTTACACAATATTATAAGATTGGATTAATTAGGGTGAAATATAATGGTGCTTACAGTATTAGTTGAATAAGCAACACGAAATTTGTACTGCAAAATAACGCACATTCTGGTTCGAATAATGGCGGGTGATAGTTTAAAGAGAATGTGAATCCCTGGCGAGTGCCGTCTATTTATTTATGTTTTATCATTATTTGCTTAGCAAAACTCGATTTTATTTCTTTATCAAACTTTTTGGGCGGATAAAAGGATATATTATATTTAACTTTAATTTCGATCTATATGATAATTGATAAATTATGATATGAATGTAATTTTTTTTAACACTATTTGTTATTTAGTGCATCGGTATGTATATTGTTATAACTAGTTATACACTATCGCTAGGTAACTTTTATTCATGCTCTGATTTCGAATTTCACTTTTGAGAATACTGGAATCAAACTTGTTACCTTCAAACCAACTGTCAATAGTTCCACGATTAGGATTTCTTTATATGAAACTGTCTTGAACACTCCACTCGAGAGTAATTTAAAGAATATATAAATAATCACTTTTATATACTTGTGCTGATGTAGAATGGGATTATAAATGGCGTAGATAGCAAAAAATTATCGTATTTTACTGCTTTATTTCATTGCATGAGCTGTAAATAAAAATTATTATTACATTTAAAAAAACAACATGTAAAATATACCTTCAATAGTTTTACTTTATACCTAAAGATACCTAGTTTTATTTATATAGAAAGTGTAATATTTCTAACTAACGTTATATCGTTATAATATGATTATAGGACTGGCTCAATGAGTAGCCATTTTTGATCCCATTCTGTGTTTGCACGGGTTGTGTATTAATTAATACGTCAAAAGGTCATAGACCTCTGGAAGCCATTAGTCAGTGATCACGTGATATTCATTTTAGCCAATTAATGTTTGATTAAAGAATCAGCCGTCCCGTTCATATCGTGTTGTATCAAATAGCATATTGTTTTATATACAGTGTATGGATTAAGCTACATTCACACTTGGCCGGGTTATATTTATGACTTTGAAGTATGTTTTTAATATTTTATCGCAGGAATATATAAAAATGTACGTCTGCTATGTTTTAAGTTAATAAAGATGTGGACAAGTTAATGTTACAATAAATGTAAAAGTAACGAAAGGCTAATTATATTATATGAAGGAGAATCGTGATTATTATTAAAGAGATATTAAAGTATAATTTGAAAGTATAATTTCAAGCAACTTTAATCATTGGAGGGTAGACTTAAGGAGAACTATCTCTGTGATAGAAAAGTGTTCGTCGAATAGCGTTAAATTAGGGTGGCGCCACGGTAGCAAGTGGGTACATTTTGAAGAAAGCGACAAAGGTATTATTAAAAGTTCACAAAAAATAAATCTTTACGTTACTATATATTACCACAGTTTTTTTTCGGTTACATTTACTAAATTATTTTGGACTACATAAATAATAGTTTCAATAACTATTCAAGTCACCCAAAATATTAAATTATTCAACTCGGCACAAGCAAAATTCATATTATACCCTCTTGCTACGCTAGCGCCATTGTGGTGAGTTTTTGAACCATTATTTACTGTTTACAGGTGGACACTTTTTCAACTTATCTCTCATATAAGATAGTTCTCCTTACATCTACTCTCCATACTTTAATCATTAAAATTGACATTTTTTAATAATATGTTGAACAAAATGAGTGTATAAATTGAATATTTTTTTATGTTTTAACGTTTCTTAAGAACAACGACGCAAGTGTGTATATGTAGTCCATATGTTTTGTGTGAACCATCGTCCCATAGACCACTGTAGAGCATTTATTCCCTAAGAATTAACATAGATGTAGTATGTTATAGTAATATATACGTTGATTTCTATAGTTTTTAAGATTTATGTTGTCCAATTGAATGGAAGATTTTTTTGAATACAATATATTACCCGTGAAATGTATTATTATTATTATTATGCAACGGATTGTGAAAATTTGACTTACAACTTTATATATAGAAAGTTATTTTACAGCGTTATACACATTAGCATGCATTCGTTTCATTCAATATAGTTCATTCATCATTACATCATTCATTCATTATTATATCATTCATTCATTAAACACTCTTCCCAATAATTTTCGTAATGTGTGCAATCCGTTATATTCTATCATATTGATCGACACTAAAAATCGTCCATGTTGTTTAGGAATTTAATTATTGTTAATTTTTGTAATAAAACTAATGCATGCAATAAAATTCAATTGATATTCTCCTAATATAATCGTATTGTAATATAAAAATTTATGTTTTCTACATTATTCGGAATTCATTGTTATACATATAGTTTGCGTTTTTTTTTTAAATATTGTAATTTAATATTAGAGTAAGTTGTATGAAATAGTGATTAACGCAATAACGTTTGTTTGGATTTTAGCTAACTTCTATAAAGCTGTGCGGAACTCGATTTTTATGTCCCGGTGCTTTTAGAAACCAATCGCAATGGTAGCCATATTTAGTGTGAGAAAAAAAAACGCCATTTAATCCAATTATTAGGTACAAGGGAATAGTTACTACGCGTAATCATTGTCCGATATATGCTTTTGTCTATTTCATAATTTATTTTATACGTAAGTTTTAACTTGTTAATAAATAAAAATGATTTTTTTATATTGGCAATATTTCATTTTTTTATTTTTTTTTTTTGTGCTAAAATAGTCGAGTTCTGTTCGATCAGGTTAGTTCGCTTGTAAACGAAGTACAAATCAGTAATAGTATGCAGTGGCTAAAGAACAAATCCTTATATTTAATGTAAGTTTTTTGCTTAGACCATACCAATTTACCAAGCATCTACACACCGCAACAAAATTATTTCTTCAAATATTTCTTGCCGTTAGGTTAGAAATTGTTTGGGGAATACACGAGTTTTTTCATATCATAGCCAGGGCATTAATTTAAGAGAACATTATTATTTAATTTTAAAACAAAATCTCTTTTATGTTTGTCATCTTTTTTTTTTATTATTTTGTGTTTTTTTTTTTCTCTAAGAAATGTGAAATGTATATTTTAAAGTGTTTCTAACTCTTACGGTTATGCCCTGACTACATTTTATAATAGCTTCCCACCAATGTCACTGCCTTATAGACCCGTTTTAATCCTATGGTTGTACCGTCAGCAATAAAAGTTACATACAGAAATTTTAAAACTTAAACATAGATTTTTAGCTATAGATTTTTATACATCCTTTAATATATAAAAGAGCTTCTAATAAAATATATATTTATTAGTATAACACAAAAAAAAGTTCATTGTATATACTTTCTGTATGGACGATGCTATTGCCTGACAAGTATAGTACTTGATAGACAACTAAATTTTAAATAATATTAATTCCGACTTTTTTTTTAATAAATATCCAAATCCGATGCTTGACGTACGACAATATTTGCTCGTTCTGTAGAAAAGTGCAATATGTTTGAGAAATTATTGTGAACAGTTTTCTTGTGTATTAGTTGTATGTGTTACATGTACGATTTAACAATGAATTAAATACAATAAATAGGTGTTGGCATATTGTAGATATATTGTACAGTGTGTTGGAATTGTCGTGTAATTTTAAATTACTTTTTTTTATTATAAAGCAAAGAGTATAAATTCTTTTTATGTCATATTATATATTTTTTAATTTTTTAAATATTATTTATTATAGCCTTTTTCACGTGTTACTTAAATGTTATTTTATAAATCGAATTAATTTTTTGGTAAATTAAAAAATTTTAAGACTTGATATTTGTTTTATTATAATAATAAAAAAAAACCATACATATTTTTAATTTATTTCTTTAATTTAAAGTGACACGACAATGCCTTTATAATAATGATTTTTTACCTATCAGAGATTAGACAGTAAGAGGGCGATTATTATAATATTTATGTGTAATAGCAAGGAAATAGGAATCAGTGGGTAACATTTACCCGACACGAAATTTATATAATGGTGTACATTTTTGATATGATGTTGTACAAAAGAGACATTTGGTATGTTATTTTATAGGAATGAAATAAATAGCCTTAATAAACTATTTGTGTATTATTTCCGAAATCCATTATAAGGCGATTTAACTAACAATAAGAGTTTATTAATTATATTTAATAATTAATTATGCGTCAAAAATAGATATACAGAAGTGTACTTTTACGTAGATTCTATAACTTTTAGAGCAGACCGTTTTGAGATGAAAACTGCGAAGAAATTATTATAGTGTAGATGACCTGCAACTAAACTATGACCTGGATTTTTATCATTATCGCATCAACAAAACGGGGTAAATTCCTTTGCTCACCCCTGAAATGCACCGTGGTAAGGCTTTACTACTTGAACTATTTAAATGCGAGTACTTAAACTGTTATATAATATATAATAATAATTTTGCTAAGCCATTTTCCATTAGCACAGCATAAAAATCAATACAGATAACTTTTGATTTAACGGCTGAGTGCTGTCAAATTCAAGGGTTGTCAAAAAATATCAATTTTCAATAAAGGGCTGTTCAATTATTTTGGATACGGGGCCATTGTTTGGCTTATTTTTGATGACGTGGAGAACGGAACGCACATGACAACCCTATTTGTCTATGGTCAAAAGCGAAAAGCATGTTTAGAGATTCGACAAAATAATTGAGATGTAATGTTTACGTAAGTATAGCTTTGCTTACTTTTGTTGACAAGGGGTAACAATAATTACAACAATTCTGCTTACTTAATACATAAATAGCCTCTATGGCGGAGTGCCATCTCGTAATAAAGCTATTTTCCGACTGTCATATAAAAGTATGTAGACTGCGGCTATATTTTTTTAAAATACCTATTCAATATGTATCAAAAACCACGTCCGTATTAAAAGGATAGGGGAGAAATTTATTAAAAAAAAACGATTTTTTTATCTAAACGTTTATTGAAATTCAATAAATATTCTTTTTAAATTTAAATACTACCATACAATAGCATGAGATATAAATATGTTCCTTCAATTTCACTCATATGATATGGTTAATGTACTTAATGTAATAACAATTTTATTTAACAAAACATTAGATATTTATTATCTATAATATTATTTTTGCCCGCGATTGCATAAGTAGTAAGCTTTAAGACCATTAAATGTTGGCCTCTGCTATGTATGAGAATACATATTGCTGAGAGTTTAAGCTACACTTTACCAAAAACGCCGTTGGTAAATTTTAAATAAATATGAAATATATTATATTATATTTAAAAAAACAAATATTTCAACAAATATTTTTTACAAGAAAACAAACATTTTCAAATTTTACATATTTTATTAAGTGTATTTTGTACTTATGCTTTGGGTTTGCTATTATGGTTTACTAACTAAATCTAAAAGGAAATAAAATAGTAAAAAAATATTATTTATTTTATATGTATAAAGTAATCAGGTAGTAAAATTAAATGTTTTTTTTTTTGATAAAAATAAAGTTTCATTATTTCCACACACAATCTAATACACGGACCACACATTTAAACATTTTCAAGCAATGTTAAACAATTTAAAATATACATGCATGACAAGAGGATAAAACTTAAAATAATTAAAGCCCCAAAAAATTATAAATATATGATACATACTACATAAAAAAAAATTGCTTATTTTATTACCAGCTAACTTGGTATTAAATAAATATTTTTAACAGATACTTATTTAAAAATAAATAATTTATGAAGAATAAGCAAATTGATAACATATCAACTTGTATAATACTAATTAAGACTGCTGTTAAAAAAAAAGGAATCATGGAGTAATAATTAATTTGAGCATCATTTACTGTTCTGCATATGAAAGTACGATTGTCGTCTTGGCTTGGTTTAAAAAAACTTTAAAAAAATTAGCTCAATTTAGGAAAACTTAAAAAATAATTGTTCAAACCATATTTAAAAAAAAGTTTTTATCTTTGGCACATATTTACGTATAAAATTAAATTGCATAAAATGAAAAAATAAATTCCACTATTTAATGGATATATTAAAAAAAATATGCTTAAGAAGCCTTTAACAGATAATGTTACACTTAAAGTACGTTCATTAAAGATTTACTGTATTTTTGACTTTACTTTGTATGATCAAGTTTTTTATGGTGTTCATATAAGTATGCAAAAAACGAAATGTTTTTTTAAAATCTACAATTTTTGTTGTCTTTGATTTTTGTTCTTGTTATTCACAGTAATATTTATAAAAACGTTATTTTTTCTTTAATTTGTTCATTTTTTTAAATCTATGGGGGCATATATTATCTATAAATTCAATAACAATAATAACTTTTACGTTTCATACATTTAAATATTAATTTTAAAAATGGAATCTCAAATTTTAAATCTAACGATTAGGGCTGGCACATGCATGTTTTAATGGGTACAGTGTTACAGGGACCATTCGGCACGTGACCGAAATCAGAATTAACACCGCCATCTTGCAAAGCGTCACTTTTGAAAGAAGTTCGAGTTGATGTTTTTTGTGGATATTTCGAGCTTTTATTTCAATAAAAATATCTCAAAATATGAAGTGATTTTATAGAGGTTAGGAGGTGTTTTTTTATAAAAGAAAAACTTAATTTCATGCCCACGCTCTCATGTCAGTGCCAAATGATCGTTGTAGCACTATAGTTGACACCAATCAATTGATATACTTTTTATGAGCTGTCAAAACGTACTTCCCCCGTACCTTTTGTATGAATAGAGCAATCTGTGACGTCACTTAATTAACAACTCAATTGACTAAAAACTTCAAAGCAACTAAAAATCAAATTTTACAGTTAATTGAAGTTAATTAATTACATTTTCTGTGCTAAAATAGTCTTTTTTAGATAAAATATTGGAATTATCGGTAAATGGTGTCAGCTACTCAATTTCCGAATACGTTATACTCTTCCGAAACTAACGCGCCATGTAATACTTTTGGAAATTTGGAGGGAATTCGGAAATGATATCGGAAGTCATGCATGTGCGTCGACCTAAACCACGAACACAGCTTCAACTAGCAAAATTTTATAAGCGCACCTAACAATTATTGCGAGATCATTATTTTAATAATATATTTATTATTAGTATATTACGAATTGATGGACATCTTCTCTTGAAGAATTTGAAAATAACAGGCCTGCAAAAAATGAAAGTTATTAAAAAATATATATATTCATCATTTAAAACTTTCTTAGTTTTACGCGAATATTTGACATTTTAAATAAAACTATCTATTCGGATTATTTCGCGGATTTATTTTCATTTTTGACTCCCGACGTTTCGAATGCTTTACAGCAATCGCGGTCGTCGGAAAACAAAAATCTAAATAAATCCGCGAAATAATCCGAAAAGATGGTTTTATTTAAAATATGTTCCTCCTATTATTATAACAAAAAGGATAATTAAAATAAACTCATTAAAAGTTTCAAATCGAAAAGAGAATATAATAATTTATCAAACCATTAAAAATCGACCTTAATACAATAACAATAAGTTTGAATTTACCTTTAAAGTAGTGAACATAAGGCCCAACTCGCCATGCTGCATGCCGGGCTCGAGGAAGTCTTCTACGAAATGTATTTCTGAGCCGAGTTGTAGTATACGAGCTCTGACAACTACGAAGTGGAACACTGGGAACAGTTCGTCCATACTCCACAGATAATGCTGCCCTGAATATTAAATGTACACATATCTATTTAATGCAAAGGTGCGAACGTTTGTGAGAGAGTATTTAAGGATATCAGTAGTTATCTATACAGATAAATAAAATTTAAGTGTCTTAAAATAACAGCTTTTTATTAAATGCAAATGAAATTATATACTGTAGGTATTTATAAGAAAAACACAATTTTTAAAATTTTTGTTGGTCTGCCTGTCTGTTTGTTCCGGCTAATCTCCGAAACGACTGGACTGATTTTGACGGAACTTTCAGTAGCAGATAGCTGATCTTATAAGGGGTAACTTAGGCTACTTTTATTTTAGAAAACAAATTAGCGCGACAACGACGCAAACGAAGCGAGAGTAAGTCGCTAGTTTGGAATAAAGATTAAAAACCATTACTACATGAGCGGAGCCGCGAAAAAAAAATAGTGCCAAATAACGAGTTTTCTTGGCGCTAACAGGCGAAAATGTAATAGATAAGATCAAATATTGGAATAAGGTAGCCTGCCGTTTTTTTTACTATAAGATAAGATAGTACTTTCTATAAGATTCAATAACTAAAATTGGGCCTACCTGGGACTCGAACCCAGGACCTCCGGATCTGCAGCCGCTAGATTACCGCGACAATTGTAACTAATAAATATGTATCGTATCATGTTTTGTCTATATTTCAACCCCAATAGCATGTTTTTTAAACTCTCATACATTTTTTTACATAGATCAAAAAACTACCATAGCAATAAGATTCCATGATCGTAATGTAAAGTAAGTAAGGTGACCATAAAGGTATTTTTTGGTTCTGAAATTGTACACGCACGAATCCATCTCAGATAAAATAAAATAAAAATAACAACAAAACATAAAAGTAGCTCAAAAAAGGCACCGACGTATGTCTGTGGGTATCAAGACTCAAATATAAAAAAAAACTCATAAAGGTAAGAGTTTAGCCACTAAGATTCTTACCTAACTCCAGCTGTACTGCGGTCGTCATTTTCTGGAATGTGCTCCTTATAACAAGTAGTTTCTCAATTGGAGAGAAGGTAGTCTTCAGTTGTTGCAGGGTTTCCACTGCCTCGTTGAATAATTGCTCTTTCTTTGGCGAGAATGTCGGTGATGTTTGCGGGTTTATACTAGGTGTCGACCAAAATTTTCTGTAAGAGGAACAATATAAAATATTTAAATTCACTCATTGACTAGAATTACGAAATTTAACACAAGAGTTTCTTACCTAATAACAGCAAGCACTAAGGCAATAGCAAGATGAAGATTGATGAACCTTCATCTGCTTAGTAAGTGAAATAAGGGATGAATTTTTGCATGGAAATTCATTATATTTAAATTTAGAAATATGGAAATTGATGTTTTTGCTTAGCTTATCGAAGCTTCTGTTCATTTCAATATCTATCTATGGTAAATCCAATGGAACTTATAGTTAATAAATAAAGACAAATGAACATGTATTTGTAAACAAAATATTCATCATCCAGCAATACCAAGAACCTATAAGTCAACAACTCACTGATCTATCCCCAAAAAGGCCATAAGCGTGATATCCGGCTGCTTGTTCCATTTGAGCAGGCGCCGCCAGTAGAGGTCATCCTCGCGCTTGTTGTGCAGCGCGTACAGCACGAAGAGCGCGGGATGCACGCGCGGCAGCAGCGTGGGCTGCAGCAGCGACGCCGCCGACACTACCTCCCTACCAAGTACTAATATTATCACAGTCTAATCCATACAGTGCATTTATTTTCATTTATGAGAAAAATAAAATAAAGAAATGCAGTAACAAATTCCAAAATATAGATATCCGAGAGAGAAAAGACTCTCCAGCCCTCCAACTATCTACACACAAAAAAACACGCCAATCCGTTACTCTGTTTCGACGTGAAAGAAGACAAACAAACAAAACTGCGTAAAGGTGACACAAATTTATTTAATATTGTTACCAATAACACCCCCCTACCCCAGGTTGACCACGTAAAATATTTGGGATTTACAATAGATGCAGGGTTGACATGGGCTCTCCATATAGACGCAGCTTGCAACAAGTTATCATCAGCCTGTTTTGCTCTGTCCAGGCTCTCACCTACCCTGTCACCTGAAAACCTTAGAATTGCATACTATGGATATTTTCATTCTATTCTAATTCAGGGTGTCGACCTGTGGGGTACTGCAGCTAATTGTGAGAGACCATTTAAATTACAAAAACGAGCTCTCAGAATAATTTCTGGCAAGCCTCATGATTTTCCGGCTCAGGCGTTGTTTAAGGAAAATAAAATCCTCACTCTGCCGTGTATATATATATTAAGAGCCTGCCAACATGTGAGAGCAAATCTGGATCAGTACACTAGCCGCGGGCAGGGCCATGGCAGAAACACCCGAGGCGCGCACCTACTGCTCGTCCCGAGTCGCAGACTCGCGAAAGCGCGAAAGTCACTCGGTGTCCTTGGCGTAAATATCTACAATACCCTTCCGAGTGACATCATTGTTCATGCGTGTATCGGAACGTGTGGAGTGAAGGAGGCCTCTGAGGGAAGCCTCAGAGATTTGAGAACATTAACGTTTTTCGCTAAGGAACGTTAGAAACAATACGCTAATAAATTACTATTCTACCACTATACTTTGAACAAATGTACTAATAAATACGTAAAATTAAACCGACTTTTTAATATTGGCGCTTCGAGCCAGGATTTACAAGTAAAAGAACCAGAAGAAATATCAAGAAATCAAATATATACACTACATCACACGGTGAGACGTTCCAACCAGATTATTCCTTTAAATTCCATAAAACCTTGTGCTAATACCTAGTGTTAATACCAGTGATTATTGTCGCGTTAAATTTATTAATTATATGAATCGTATTTAAGGTGTACTTGTACTTCATAGAAGTTGCTGTCGCCACATTATAATTTACAGGTAACTCCACTTCTAGTAAAGCACCAAAATGTCCAAATCTGAACTTACTTTGCCTAAATCTCCAGTTTTAGATCCCACAGCTCAATGTGTAAAAGAATTGATTAAACAAAGAGGTACTTTAAAAGGCCGCTTAACTAAATTGTCTATTTATGTTAATTCTTTTGAAAATCAATTTCTAGACCGCGCTAAAAGGGCTGAATTAAATTTAAGGATGAAGGGCGCAGCTAATATATTGTCAGAATTTAACAATGTACAAAATAAACTAGACGGGCTTCTTCCTGAGTCACAAGATGAGGAACAGCTCGACGAGAGAGAATCTTTTGAAAGTAAGTACTATACTATCTTAGCTCAAGCTAATTGCATACTAGACAATGATTCTAGTTCACCTAATGCAAATAGTTGTGGGAACGACCTGGGTAATATGCATCAGTCGGTAAAATTGCCTACAATAAATTTACCTACCTTTGACGGTTCCTACGAACAGTGGCTCGAGTTTAAAAATACATATTCATCATTAGTTCACACGTCTAATAATATAAGTACAATTCAAAAATTTCACTATTTAAAATCCTCTTTGAAAGGTCCTGCCGTATTAGTCATTGATTCTCTGGAATTTACCTCGGATAATTATTATGTTGCTTGGGAGTTGCTTATGAATAGGTACAATAATAGCAGACTTCTTATTCACAATCACGTGAAAGCTTTGTTTAATATTAAAAATTTAACTAATGAGTCACCTATATTATTACGCAAATTAATTGATGTCATACTTAAAAACCTGCGATCTCTTAAATTATTAGGTGAACCGACGGAACACTGGGACACTTTAATTATTTATATGATTGTTTCTAAACTTGATAATACTACTGAACGCGAGTGGGAGAAATATAGGAGTGATCTTTTGTTAAATGAACGTCAAAACGACTGTAAGACGCGAGTACAAGTAAATGATTTATTACAATTCTTAAAAGCTAGGGCTGATATGTTAGAAACGTTGCAAGTTTCACACTATAAACAAGGTTATGATTCGAAAACTATTATAAAAACGTCACATGGTAATTCTAAAGTTCATTGTAATTTATCTACGTCAAAATCAAATAATTTTACTAAAAGGTTATGCCCGTATTGTAAGGCAGATCATTACTTGTATTCGTGTCAAAAATTTCTAGACTTGACGATTGACACTAAAATAAATTTTGTTACTAATAACAAATTATGCAAAAACTGTTTGCGTCCCGCTCATACTGCAGACACCTGTAAGTTCGGACCGTGTAGGAAGTGCAATTCTAAGCACAATACTATCATTCACCGCGACAGCGTCCCGACTGAGCAACAAGTCTCGCTGCTACAAGCGCCCGCGCAAAGCGAATGTAGTAGTGATTTTTATCAATCACCTCAACGCACACAAACAAAAACCCCTTTATCGCAGGTGCATAGTGCAGACGTACATTGCGCGCAAGCGTCACTCACTAAGCCTGTTCTGTTATCGACCGCGCTAGTCAATGTAACAGATGATTCAGGGAACACAATTACTTGTCGCGTTTTACTAGATAGTGGTAGCCAATGCTGTTTTATACGAAAATCTCTATGCGATCAAATTAACACGCCATTAATACAGTCCATTAAAAAAATACAAGGAATCGGTAATTCTATCACGCAAAGTTTACAGTCTTGTAAAATAAAAATAAGTTCGTTAAACGGTGAGTATTCTACGTGCTTACAATGTTTGGTACTGCCGCAGATAGTACCGACTATGCCGTCTATACCTATTAATATTGATAAAATAATAATTCCGGATTTTATTACGCTGGCGGATCCCGCTTATCTGGAAACTCATACGATTGATATATTAATAGGCGCCGATCACTTTTGGGAGTTATTATGCGACGGAAAAATACCTCTTAAAAGTGGCCCTTTTTTACAAAATACGAAACTAGGCTGGGTTGTCTCGGGTCCTGTGAATGAAATTGCGTGCTTAAATAATATTGTTTATTGTAATTTTTCACAGTCGATCGACTCTCAATTACGTAGGTTTTGGGAATTGGAAGAGGTCACGGTTAAATATCCTGCGTTATCTGATACAGAAAAGAGTTGTGAAGATAATTTTATTAAAACTACTAAGCGGGATAGTCAAGGCCGTTTTATTGTTTCAATTCCTTTTCGAGACTCGCCTACTTTACTTGGGGAATCATATACACAGGCATATAAACGCTTAATTTCACTTGAAAAGAGATTATCTTATTTACCTATTTGTAAAAAGTTATATAATGAATTTATAAATGAATATATACAGTTAGGACATATGAGTCGTGTTCACACTTACAATAATATACATTTTTTTATGCCGCACTTTTGTGTATTTAATGAAAATAGCTCGACAACTAAATTACGGGTTGTTTTTGATGCAAGTGCATTGTCATCGACAAATAAATCTTTAAATGATTTGCAGATGGTCGGGCCACCCATTCAAGGCGATTTATTTTCAATTTTATTGCGTTTTCGCGAAAATACTTATATAGTATGCGCCGACATCGAAAAGATGTATAGGCAGGTTTTAATTTCTGAAGATCAACGCGACCTCCAGCTTATTCTATGGCGCAGTGATGCTGCGTCTCCTGTTGAGATTTATAGGTTAAACACGGTGACTTACGGGACGGCGTCTGCGCCTTTTTTGAGTGTAAGGTGTTTACAGCAACTAGCTATGGAATGCGACGACGTTGACGTTAAGCGAGTAATAACACAAGATTTTTATGTTGACGATATGATTACAGGAGGAAATAATAAACATGAATTATTAAGTTTATGCGAGAAAACGGCCAGGGTCTTAGCCAAAGGCTGTTTTCCACTTAGAAAGTGGATATTCAATTTTGACCATGATCATGCATTGTCGGAGTCACACACATTGAAAAATCTTTCTTTAGGTGAACAAACGCAATCAAAAACTCTTGGACTGAGCTGGCTTAGTCACATAGATCAACTTAATTTTCAAAGTAAGGTTCAAGTCCCTAGTAATATAACAAAGCGTGTAATTTTATCCATTATATCGCAGATTTTTGACCCTCTTGGCTTACTTAGCGCAACTATAATATCAATTAAAATATTATTACAAAAATTGTGGCTATTAAAGATTGATTGGGATACAAAATTACCTCAGGAAGTGACTAATGAATTTATTCAATTTATAAGTGATCTTGATGTGCTTAGCAAGCTGCGAATACCACGTCATAGTTTTGCAAAGCATTACACACGCGTAGAACTTCACATTTTTACTGATGCTTCTCAAAAGGCCTACGGTGCATGTGCATACATTCGTTCATTTACGCAAGATAACGTTGTAGTAAAATTATTATGCGCGAAAGGTAAAGTAGCTCCCTTAAAGATATTAACTGTTCCTAGGCTTGAGCTGTGTGGTGCTTTGACTGGAGCTAGGCTGTGTGTAAAAATAAGTGAATCGCTCCGCTGTCGATTTGATGATGTTGTGCTATGGAGCGACTCCACTATAGTATTAGGATGGTTGCGTATGGCACCATATCAATTAAAAACGTATATACAGAACAGGGTAGTTGATATACAAGAATTAACGCAGAATTATTTATGGAAGCACGTAGCAAGCCACGAGAACCCAGCAGATTTAGTTTCAAGGGGTATTAATTTACAAATGTTAAAAGATTTAAAGTTATGGTGGGATGGTCCAACATTTTTACAGGATCCTAATTTTAAATTACATTCAGACTCTACTGAAAATAGCACAATTAATCTTCCGGAGGTTAAAAGTTTACATGTACGGAATGACAATTCTAATGACGGTACTAGTCAGTCTCTTTTTCCATTTTCCAGGTTCTCTCAGTTCAACCGCCTTCAACGCACCATGGCGTATATTAAACGTTTTCTACATAACAGTCATAAAACAAACTTAAAACGATCAGGTGCTTTGAGTGTGGATGAGCTGCGAGAGGCTGTGAGTACACTTGCTTTACTATCACAACGGGAATCGATCCTTGAATATGATGCTATATCTAAAAATAAACAGTTAATTAAGAGCAATTTAAAAAATTTAAACGTATTTTTAGATGATAAAAAATTAATAAGAGTAGGGGGACGTTTATCTAATGTGTCTGAATTTAACTTCGACAAGAAACATCCTATCCTTTTATCGTCTAAGCATCATTTCACATACCTATTATTTCGCTATGAACATATACGGCAACTGCATGCAGCACCGCTGTTATTATTATTTACCATTCGAGAGTCATGGTGGCCTATCAGCGGTAGGAATCTTGCAAAGAGGGTTGTACATGAGTGTGTTGTTTGCACTCGATTTCGCGGTAAAACTTTAACTCCATTAATGGGTAACTTACCAGCTAAACGTTTATCTGTCAGTTTCCCGTTTGCCATTAGTGGAGTTGATTATTTCGGGCCAGTGTTAATACTAAATCGGAGAGGTAAAGGCGCCAGGTTAACTAAAGCTTACGTTAGTTTATTCATATGTTTTGCAACTCGAGCTATTCATCTTGAGTTAGTGGGTGACTTATCTACTGATGCATATTTGCTAGCGTTAAAGCGATTCATCTCTCGTCGCGGCAAACCATCAGAAATATTTTCTGATAATGGAAGAAACTTCACTGGTTTAATGGCAGAGTTTTCAAAATTTTTACACAACTGCGCAGATAATATTAAGGATTATGCTATTAACAATAATATTAAATTTAGTTTCATTCCGCCATATTCCCCACATTTTGGTGCCTTATGGGAAGCAGGGGTAAAATCTTGCAAACATCATCTTAGGCGGGTTCTAGGTAACGCTAATTTTACATTCGAGGAGTTCAGCACGGTATTGACACAGGTGGAAGCCGTTCTAAACTCTCGTCCCTTATCTCCCATGTCTACAGATCCAAATGATTTTTCCCCACTCACTCCAGCTCACTTTCTGGTTGGTCGTCCATTGACATCACCGGCTAGTGAAGATTACGAGCAAATCGCATCGCATCGACTCACACACTACCAAAGAGTGGAGCAAGTTCGGCAGCACTTCTGGACTCGATGGTCAAAAGAATATGTATCGGAACTACAAGTGAGGACTAAGTGGATGAAATCTGGTGACACATTGAAGGAAGGCACTCTTGTACTAATCAAGGATGACAACAGCCCTCCTCTAAAGTGGAGTATGGGACGAATTGTTTCTACCTTCCCCGGAAACGATGGAATTTCGCGAGTAGCATCAATCCGCACAGCTTCTGGAGCCATTACGAGACGAGCCTTTTCCAAGATCTGCCCCTTACCACTCGATCCAGCAATAGACTGTGGAGACTGTTGGAAGTAGGACCTTCCAAGGCCGGGGGCATGTTCATGCGTGTATCGGAACGTGTGGAGTGAAGGAGGCCTCTGAGGGAAGCCTCAGAGATTTGAGAACATTAACGTTTTTCGCTAAGGAACGTTAGAAACAATACGCTAATAAATTACTATTCTACCACTATACTTTGAACAAATGTACTAATAAATACGTAAAATTAAACCGACTTTTTAATAATCATTAAATCACCAAGTGACAAAATTTTTATTCGTAAACTTAAAGATATGTTAATTGACCTCGCTTGCTACAGCATAGCTGAATTTATGTCGAAGCAAGTACAATTATAACAATAGTACAACGTGTATTGTGTATGGAAGTAATAGATATTATCTACCTTTTTCCTGAATACCTAAATATAAAATTAAATAAATAAGTTGTAATGATTTTCGAATGTTTGGACATTTGTTACTAAAATAAATAAAATGTAAAATATCTAAGGAAAGATTGAATTAAAATAAGTAAAATGAGAATTGTGAACAAATACTAATTATTATTATATAAAACATAAAATGCTGTGTAATAATATAAATATCTTATAATTATGCAAAATAATGTAGAAATATTTAATTTATTGTATGACCTGTAAAATTCTTGTAATTTTATCAATAAAATATCTCAATCTCAATCTCAATCTCAAATACACTTTTACATTTATGATACTAGTATGGATACTATCTACTAATACATGCGGGAGAGACGCGAGTGGGGTGTACCCGACTGACATACTTATTTTTATACGACAATCGGGAATTGAATTCAAAATGCTACGATCACAATATACCAGATATGGTCGAAGAGACACTATAGCCGCAACTAAGAAATAAAATAAAAAAGACAATCGGCATCTGGGCTGAAAGATACAGCATGAACAGCCAGAATGAACGCGTGGGACTAGCGTGCTACATCAGGGGTGTGGACAATAACTCCCTATCAATAAAAACTATTGTATAAAATAATAGTATTTTTCGGTTTTATCGCGGTTTCATTTTCAGTTCTGGTTATCGTTGTCTCGAATATCTTACAGTAAACTTGGTCACGAGAGAAACTAGTTGTTTTCAAAAATTATTTATATTATTTATAATTATTATATTTAGTTGTAACAGACGGTGGTTACAACCCCCTCAAAATGGGACTACAAAGTACGTCTACTACGTGATATGTGTATAACATATGTATTATTAAGTATATTAATTTGAATCCAAATTTATATACAATTTGGAACAGTTTATCATAACAGTTTATATTATCCATATTTTATTTTCCGCGACTTTACTCATTAAAAACGTGCTTTTTTTTTAAATCATTGATTCTAAAAACCGAAAAATGCTTTAACAAAATCTTCTTAAACGCCTACTTCTACTTACCCATCAATGGGATTGCTATCTTCAACATCATCACCGTCTTCTTTATTATTAAGTGACAGCACAACATCCGTGCCCTCTGCGGGCAAGGCCGGAAACAAAAGCCTTACAACTTGGTACAATCTGGATGTAATACTCTTCAGTTCCTTCACAGCATGACTCAGTAGTAAGGGATGGACCCTGACCCCGCCGTACGTCGTGTTAAATGCGTTTGTGAGACTGAGGACTAGTTGTCCGAGAGGGTGATGTGTGGATTCACATGCCTAATAAAACATTAACAGATAAATATCTACATAATATATACCTTAACTAGCGGCTCACCCTCGCTTCGCTCGGGTTCGCCTAGACAAACAAAAACAAATCTTTCTTTCTTCGGAACTCTTTAATTTTCCAATATGAAAAGTATCTAAAATGTTGATCGGGGATATAAGGTACCACCATACAAAATTTCATTTAAATCGGTCCAACAGTTTCGGAGATTAGCCCGTACAAACAGACAGAGAAACAAAATATTTGAAAAAAAAAAACTGGATTTGTTCTGTTTCTCTTCTTACATCACCCTGACTCGGTTGTTAGCATTTTTTTTCAATGTACAAACATTCGACCTCAACAGATTTATTATATGTATTATATTTAGTATCTATTTTCCCCCGATGTGTGTTCATTTTGTCGTGGTGTGTGGGGGAGCTCATTAGTGTCCGGCAATCCAGCCGGTCGTAAAGCCAAGCGGGGCGCCGCGTTGTGGTTGAGTGTGTAAGCGATACTGCGATCTCATTAAGAGGGGTTTTGTTGGGTTTTATTCTAGTCTAGTGTATACCATATGCAGCTGCAGGTGGTATGCGTAAATTGATTTCCCAACAAAAACAGGCGCGATGAATACTCCTAACGATTTTGTACTTATATTTGATTACTTTTTCAATCTGACTTGAATTCATTATAATATTAATAATGTCCTTAGTGCAAGCTGATTTCGGATACCAATATTAGTATGAGCACATGAGAGTACTTTCTATTCCTTTCACACTCAAACTAATAGTATTTATTAAATTAAATTATATACTTACATTATATAAATACTGTTTTAATTCCATATAATCATTTAAAGTAAGCGATTTTTGACCAAATTTGGGTATAACCTCTAAGCAATCCACTGATTTCTCTAACTCCATTGCATTGGATTTTTTAACACTGAGTTTCGTATGTTTCTCTTTATGAGAACAAGATATAGCAACTGCAACATTCTGCCATATTTTTACGTTTTCTATGTTAGATGTACCGTTTGCAAAATGATTGCCATTCGGAGTGAGGACGGTTTCAGAAACACCCATGCTTTGGAAACATTGTCGAAATATTGCATTCCACTTATTGTTTGGGGCGACACTTAGCTTTCCAAATGAGCTGAAAATTTATGAGTACCACCAATGAGCTTAAAGCTGAGTATATACAGTAAAAAAAAATGGCGTTTCTTACATTTTAAAAGAATACTAATGATTGTAATTCATATAATTTGGTAATATATAAAAAAGGTTTTACAAGTGGTATTTAAAAAGAAATTATTTATAGAAACCAATTATAGTAGTATTTCATTTAAAAATCATTATTATATATTTAAAAAATAAAGATGAAATACTTACTTAGGTTTCGAATTAGCTGGCGGTGCTGGATTAGATACATTAAGGTGCATCACTCCATTAGATATTTTCACGCCTTCAGTCCAAGCACCGTTTAAGGAACCCTCAACTCGGTCACCGCTTGAAAATGTGAGAACCCCTTTCCCAGAAAACACACCTGCTGATCTAAATTCACCTTCATAATGCGTCCCATCTTCGAATACCATAACACCATGACCCTAGAATCGTACGATACGAAAATATTAAAAAGCCAAAATTTTCCAATTTGTTTTGAATAGAGAAAATAAATATTGTATATATTATTATATTGATTAAAAATTATAATAAAATGTTTTATTATAATTTTTAATCATTTCATTGAAATGAAACTATTCAAATAGGTATTATTACAAGTACTTCCGAATCGTCAAATTACTACCGACTGGGAAGCAGTTCTGCTGAGAAGAGCCGGCGAGAAACTCAACAGTTGCTCTTTTAAATATTGATTTGTATTCAATTTGTACCTACTGTTAAAACATCTTGTGTAAACAATCCTTCATAGTAAATGCCATCTAGCGTTACGATTAGACCGCAGCCATGTTTTTTGTTATCTGACCAGTTTCCAAGATATTTTTCACCTTTTCCAATGTCATCCATGACCCCGTAACCTTGTTTGACACCTGCGACCCACTCTCCAGTGTATATAGTAGCTGTTGAAGAAGTAAAGTCCCCTTGTTTTTTAATTCCATGGCCATGTGGATGACCATCTTTGAAATAGCCCTCGTAAATATCTCCTGAAGTATATTTCATAACGCCGTAACCGTTTTGCAGATTGTCTTTCCATTGGCCTTCATATAATCCTGAAAATAATAATAATCAAAGGAATTTAATTAATGGTATTAATTAATTTAAACTACGCAATAAAATTTCAGAATACGATATGATGTTAGTTTTGGTCAGAATAAAGGAAACATAAAAAAATAATAATCTTAAATTTATTAGGAGCATATGATATGACTTGCCTATACCAGGAATTTCCATTTTACCGTGACCGCACAAAGTGTTTAATTGAAATTGTCCAACGTAAAACTTTCCATCTGGCCACTCAACTTTACCATTTCCATGAATTTTGCCATCTAACCATCTTCCAGTGTATGTGGCTTCTTTGTAGAATGAATTTTTATTTGAAAACGTGTAACTAGCAGTTCGTACGGCTGGAGGTTTAAACGACGATTCTTTGTTCAAAACTGTTCGTATTGAAGAATTTAAACAGTGTATCCATTCAGTTTTCTCTTCCTCTGAAGTAGTCGTTACACATATTGTCTCTTCTGGCGTTGTAAGGTGTATAGCATTTTGTACAGAGTCAGTGTTAGGGACGGTCTCAACCCATAAAGTCTCTAATGGATGGACGCTTGGTGTATTACCACTTATATGGACGAATAAGTCATTGAAAAGTACGAACCAATGGCTACTAAATCTCCCGGGATTTATTAAATTCAATGGACGAGATTTAGATTCTCTAATTAACCGTCTTTCTGGTGTTCTATACTGATCCAAACTTTTTCCTATAGTTTCCCAAAATAGCTTCGTAACATCAGCTTCTTTTCTTTTCTTCTCTTGCTCTTCAATTAATGTATCTAGAGATGATATAACTTTACCAATTTTTTCTTCAACATTTGATTTGGAATCAGTCTTTTTTCTTTTCATTCTATGTCGCAGAAGTGACTGTGATATACATTTGTACGAGCTCAATCGCGTTAAGGGCTGCACGAAAGCTAATGCCACTACTGCTTCTAATGTTTTCTTATTATTTTTCTGCTTATTAGTAGGTAATTGATCACTAAATAAATTGTATATACTTGATGGAACATCAACAATGTTGTTTATGTGAGCGAATCCACCAATAACAATCAAATTGCTTATAGCTATGTAATACTTTTTATACAAAAAAATATATTCTTCTAAATTTTTTATTAAAGAAATATCACATTCATTTATATGCTTCTCAGCATATTGCCAAGTTGATAGAACATTCAAAGCAGTCACATTTAAAATGTCACCAAAAATATCACAAACCATTTCATACACATTAGAATGTGAAACTATTGCTTTACTTTTCTTAAGAAAAGGCTTAACTAGTGAATGATATATAAGAAGCAATTCTTCTAGATATCTTTGAGCAATTGACAAGTTTTGGAACTCTGGACAAATTGTGGACTCCTCAACGGAACAATAACTAATATTGCCTGAAGATAATACCCTCCAATGATAGCACAAATTTTCAGGTTTGTTACCGTAGTTTTGAACTTCACTAATAATTGTTTCATTGTTATGGCTTTCATTAGACTCTTCATCTATTTTTTTATTTAAATTGACAACACTCTCTGTAAAACCATCTGTATGCTTCCCCATGTAGAAAATATTTTCATTTTGTGTGTAAGTAAGAGTATGGTTATCTGTAGCTATCATGTCTCTAATACGATCACTTTCTGAATTTTCAGTAAACTGTTTTGGACTGCTTTTATCTTCTCGAGAATCAAAAGCAACTTGATTAAAATGATTGTATCCCCACATAAAAAGTCGACCGTCTAAAGTTAAGGCTGTACAGTGCCATTTTCCACAGGAAACCTTTTGCAAGCCAAAACCAGACAAACTCATAACTATCATTGGTTTAATTCTTTTCACTGTATCTCCTATACCTAGTTGCCCATGTGATATATCACCCCAAGTCCACAATTCTGTGGCTAATATGTTCTTACCAAGTTTAGACATATTTTTTAAGTTTTCATTTTTTCTTGCTGTTTCGAATTCTTTCTCACTGCTAATTGTACTTGTAGAAAATTGAAGATCTTCAAATTTACTTGATATGCAACTATACATAAGGGCATTTACTTCTTCATTAAAATTTCGATTTAAAAGTTCAACTGTTTCATTGTTTTCGCTACTACCACTTACATGTCTAGATAATGTAGCCACTTTATCACCAACTGTCTTCACGCCTTCGTATACAAAATTAGTAAGATTAGATACATTTTCCTTTATTATTCTTGTAGGTTTTTCTGTACACTCTACTAAATAATCCTCTCCAGCTGACACCCATGACAGTTGCCTACTTAGGAATTGTCTAGCTGCATCTGTATTTATAAATATATTATTTATTTTTTCTGTATTTTCATTAGGATTTTCAGAACCCTCTACTTCACTATTTTCATTATTTTCAACATCATTGCTATTATCTTTTTCTAATTCATTATTAACATATTGTATAGCTTCACATTTTGCAACTTTAGACTCTTCTGAAGAGGGACTAGAATCTTCTGTAAAACTTTGGGCATCAACATGGACATCAGTCTGCGGTGCTGTTGTACTACTTGAATCTTCACTAGATTTACTTATATGTACTCCAAGAGGACAAGTTTCAGATAATGAAGGTATTGAGGCTGGGGATGCTAGGCCTATAATAGTTTGACATTGTGAGCAATTAGAAGCAAATACTTCTTCGTCATCATTTTCACTATCTGTATCACAATTGCCTGACTGTCTAACATTTTTCCTTGCTATCACAGCAGCAAAATTTTGGCCTACAGAAGCACTGTATACTGTCCTTCCTTCAAAAAAAGGGACTTTTTTAATGTTATTAGTATCTAAAGCAATTTGGGGCATGACTCCTGAACCCCAGAGATGGCCATCACTGCTTATAAATAATTGCCCAAAATCACTTGTGACTACATTTCGAAATTTTACTTTACAGCTAGTACTTTTAAATCCATGAGGGCAACATTTAGCATCTTCTTTAACAATAATTTCTTCTTTGTTTTTGAAACTTGTATTTGTTTTATAGAGGCGCCCATGAACATCAATTATATAAAGAATATCATTGTGGTGTGATATGTCAATAGCAGAAATACCAGTGATTTTTCTAAAGCTTAAGTTATCTTCTTTAAAAGTGCAGTAATAGAGGCCATGGTCATTTCCTAGAACAATGAAATCAGCACTCAACGAACAAAGTTTTACAATTTTATCAGGTACTTGTTGCGAAGGGGATACGTTTAATGCTGTAATACCTCTCCAGAACTTGTGCTGACTCATTTTAAAAATACTTTCTCTTTACTTCTTTAAAAACTAGGCGGAACATTATAACCAATTAAGGCGCTGACTTCCCACTTTTCTTTATGACAACACACTGTTAGATATTTTATTCAGACTTTCATATAAATAGTAAACCATACATATTAAATATTTCTTGAATTATTTAGTTATATTACGATATTTATTTAGCAAAAATTGATTCTATTTGGTGGGATGACATTTGACAGCTGATAATATTTATCATTTGACAAGCAAGAGTGAAGAGACTGACAATAGTAAATGGGACTTGGGACTTCATGTAGGTAATATATACTATGTAAGCTAGGTATCGCTTCTGAGCGCTTTTCAACGCTTAACGACTGGCTTTGTACATATTACGAACCTATAATAAAATAGGGGAGTAAAGATAGTAGAAGTACGAAACTCTGACATTCTTTTTTTTCAAAATTCATCCCTAATTAAGGTGCAAAAAGGGGTAATAAAGTATACATGGGAAAAGAATTATTTATGATCAGAATTACTTGAAACTTGGTATTAATGCTCTTCAGTACAATTAAATAATACGTGTTTTAGCATTTTTCAAAATTCTATCCTATAAGGGGGTGAAATAGGGGATGAAAATTTGTATGAAACTATGTAAATAATATGTAAAAAAGTACAAAAAAAATATTCACCTGTAGACGATTAAAAGTTTTAAAATTATTTTCTTTAAAATGTTGTCTACATAGATTTAAATATGAAAATTGTAATTTCACCAATTTTGGTTGTCTTATTGCATTAGCTCACAATTTCTTCAGTTTTGTCTTTTGGGAACAAATGATATCCATTTTCCTTGCATCCTAGCGCTGCACAATTTGTTATTTTAATGAAAATTTTAAATGAAATGAAAAAAATCCCTCCACGCTATATAGGGCTTTACAATATACTGAGAATTATAGTGATCATGACATCTGGCGGGAGAAAAAGGCTTCATTATTCCCCATTGGTAGTATTTACAAATTATTGGTATCTGTGACAAACATGCTCTAAAAAAGAAAATGAAGAAAGCTGTCAAACCTGAAATCGACAAATCACAAAATAGTCTTTTTGATTTAAAAATGGCGAGTCGCGCTGCAGCAACTAGACGCGTTCCTGAAAATGAAGCTGCAATTACATATGTGCAGTGCGATGGATTGGTAAATTAGACTATTTATTTGTATCTGCATAAATAGCATTACTTATTTTCTTTAAATTCCTTGCAACCAACTTTGTTGACACGTCATGTTACTTTAATTATTTCGTCTAATATTTTATTTTCGGACAAATTATTGTCAGAAAAGCGATTATAATTCTACTCATGGTAAATACTTTGTAAAGTAAAACCAATAAAATAGTTTGGTTATACATAAATGTGATTGTAAAATTTGTGTATAGGTTATAATGTCTCCAAATTTCGTTTATTTACCTGTGAACTACGGTGACTTATGACTCACAGACTGTTTTGGGAAGCTCACATCACTTTCTACTATAGAACGCTGTTATATGTGTTTTTATTCAGTGGCAATGAACTTAATTCACAGTTACTTGTACACTTAAACTTTTTTGTAGAGTTGAATTAAACCTCTAATTCTATGTTAACATATTTTAAATAAATGTTCCTTTGTTACAAATTATAAATTCAATAGTAAACTGTAGACATTAGTTTTGAAATTTAATGTTATTTGTTTATAAAATCTATATGTAAATAAGTAAATTATGCATGTATAAATTATGTATGTGTTAATTTTTAAAACAATTGCTATAATTTTGACATTTTCCAAAACAAATCTAGAAAATAAGTAATTTATATATAAAAAATTTTGCACATTAACACAAGTCCTTTAATATATTCCAGGCGGTGATGAAAATAGTAAAACACTGCCATGAGGAGTCTTACAGTAATATGGAAGTTGCGCAAGGTGCTCTGCTTGGACTGGTTGTGGAAAACCGTCTAGAAATCACCAATTGCTTTCCTTTTCCCAAACATGATGATACCATGGATGAAGAGGAATATCAGTTGGATATGATGAGAAGACTCCGTCGTGTTAATGTTGATCACTTTCATGTTGGATGGTAATTATAATTAAATTTATATGTAGTTGTATTGCATATTTTTGGTTATGTCAATAATAAATCAATAATATCTCAAAAGTTTATATGGAAGTGTAGATATTGTAATTAATATTATTAAAACAAAATAAATATTACAAATATTGGGTAGTGTATAAAATTAAGTTTACATTTAGTGAAAGCTATTCTGGTTCTGCAACCATTCAGGCTAGCCACTATACCTCAGCAGCAGTTTATAATAAATTTAATAATATAAAAAAGTACTTATATTGAAAGAAAACTAGAAATATTTTTTCATATTGTATTAGGAATTGCATTGAAAGGCTATCACAGTTCAACAGATGCATTCTCTATAATTGTAAGAATGATGAATGATCTAGCAGTCTATATGTATAGGCTTATGGGGATATTATGGGGTTTCTAACTAGACTGCTTTAAGAGTGGAAACCTTAAAAAAGCATTAATTATTAAACATTAATTAACAGTTTTAAGGCCTACAATTTTCTATTACATTGTTTCGATGTATATCTTAAGATTTAGCCAACGTTAGGCATGTAATTGTAAGAAAACAGTTTCTTTGACAAAACACTGTCTAGGCTCAGTAAATTCGTTCAATATTTACAAATTATATACAGAAACCTTCCTTGTTGATCATTCTATCAATTAGTGAAATCTATATCATAATCTGTTGAGTGATTTAGACGAAGTAAGGGGAGAAACAGAGGCAGTCGGCGACATTTTACTCTATGTATACATATTTACATATTATAAAATATTACACATAATAATAACAGTTATTCAAACAAAATACTCTAAAAAAAGAGGCAGTGGTAGCCCAGTGGTAACGCGCTCGCTTGGGAAACCGAGTGAAGCGGGTTCAAATCCCGGGTCTCGCACCTCTGATATTTTCATGTGCGAATCATTTTCTAACTTGATTGCCACTTGCCTTACGGTAAAGGAAAACATCGTGAGGAAACCTGCATGTCTGAGAGAACCTAGCAAGTTTTCGAAAGACATGTGAAGTCCGCCAATCCAAACAAAATACTCTTATGGTGCAGGTATCAAAGTGCAGATGTCGGCAACTTCTTAAGTCAATCATTATTGGAGTCACAATACCATTACCAGACATCGATTGAGGAGAGCGTAGTCGTCATTTACGATACTAAAAAGTCTGCTAGAGGTTTCTTGACTTTGAAGGCATACCGTTTGACTCCTCAGGTAATTTTTATAACTGTTTTTGCAACCATATGAAAATTCTGATAATAGTTATTTAATATTCAATTACTTAGCACCTCTTTTTTATGGGAGCATCTTAAAAGGAGTTTTATACGTAACAAACATGAAATTGTAAAATTTTTCATTGAAATTATTAATGTTGAATAAACTTTCTCTATCTACTTTTATAAAAAAACAGTTTTAGTTATTTGAACTCCCAAAATGTATTAAGTGAACATTATTTATATTATTGGAAATTGACAATATAAATAATTGAATAATATAATTTTCCAGGCCATAGCCATGTACAAAGAGAGAGATTACACACCAGAAGCCCTGCGCAACTTAAAGATTGGCTATGAGAGCTTATTCATCGAAGTGCCAATAGTGATACGCAACTCGCCTCTCACTAACATCATGATGTCAGAACTGTCCGAGATGATCCCAGAGGAAGAGGGCTCAAAGTTCCTGGACCTTGGAACTGCTTCGGTGCTAGAAGGTTTGTAATATATTAGGGATAAATTTATTATAAATGATAGTTATATGATACTTGTGGTGTCTTTTTTTATTAACTGCAATAGTTTTGGGATTGGTATTGAATATTTATGGTTTTGTTAAATGGTTCAATGATATTTTCTTATCAGTGTGATAAAATTGAGGGATACAATTTAAGTTTGCAATAAAAGCAGTTGTAACCCATTGGTAACACATTCTTGGAAAACCGAGTAATGTAGGTGCAAATCTGGACCTCTGAAAATTTTATGTGCAAATCAATTCCAAGGTAATGATGGTTTGCTTGTATGGTGACGGAAAATATCGTAAGGAAACCTGCATGTCTCAGAGAACTTGTGGAAACTGCCATCTCACTTTTGGCTAGTGTAGTGGACTATGGAATGATTTCCCTTGTGAGGGGAGGCCCAGAATTTGGACGTTAATTTGTACTAAATGAATGAATGAATTAATTATAATTATTCAAAATTTAAAAGAATTAACATTAACTGTAGTAAAAAATCATAAAAATAAAAAAAACCATCAATATCTTCATATAACAAAAGTTAAAAATACTTTCAGGTCAGTTACGTAGTCTGATGGAGCGCGTAGACGAGCTTAACCAAGAAGCTATTAAATTCAACCGCTACCAACAGCTTGTAGTTCGTCAACAACAGGATAAACACCGCTGGCTTCTCAAGAGGGCTCAAGAAAATGCTGCAAGGGCAGCTAAAGACGAACCTCCACTACCTGAAGAAGATGTGAATAAGCTATTCAAGCCCCATACAGTCCCACCAAGGTTAAACCCCATGATTGTAGCGGGACAAATCAATACATACAGTCAGCATATAAGTCAATTCTGCTCCCAAAGCCTGGCCAAGTTGTATCTGACCCAAGCACTCCAAAATGCTAAGGAAACGAAGCAGAATATTTAGATCATTTATTTGTAATAAATTGTGAACTGTGTTTATGGTTTTTTATTCTTTCGTTGATTTTAATGCGTGAGATTAAATGCTGACTAAGTAGTGTTAAGAAAAATTTTTATACACACAATACAGATTCTAAATAAATAATAAACAACTTTAATTTGAAGTATACAGATTTTATTTATTTAAAAAGTAATGTCCACTTTTAAATTACCATAGTTTGACTTTTAAAAACGGTATTCGGAATTTTAGGGACTGCTACGAAGTTAATAATATTTTTTTCCGATCTTGTTAGCTTGGTGCATATTACTTTGAAAACTTTATAATATAGGTAATTGATATTTTGACTTAAAAATATGCGATTCGGTAAATTATTGCTTTTGTAATTGCCTACTATCTGGAAGCTGTAATTAGATTTAATGGATATTTTATCTACTTTTCTCATTTTTCGTTATTTCACTATAAAA
Organism: Argynnis bischoffii washingtonia; assembly: GCA_033884665.1. Taxonomy (NCBI): domain Eukaryota; kingdom Metazoa; phylum Arthropoda; class Insecta; order Lepidoptera; family Nymphalidae; genus Argynnis; species Argynnis bischoffii. Next base: position 13,771,382 of record CM066609.1, on the reverse strand, counting down.
TCAAATAACTTTGTAAAGATTTATATCTACAACATTACGAAAACGAATGACCGTTGACCGATGACTAGGGCTGCCAGATAATTCGTCAATTCACTCGACCAATATTCAAACAAAATACCTGGTTTATCCCGCCGGCGCCAACCATGAGCAGAATACCCGAAAATAGTTTTTTTAAGTAATTCCTGTTTTAAGAATAAAGTATAAAAGAAACTACTAAAGACCTAATGTTAGAAAAAGAAGTCATTTAAATTATTGAATCAAACATAAAAAATAATAATCAAAGAGTGCGTGTATGAATGTGTACACGCGCAAGAAGTAAAATTTCTGTGGGTTATCGGTACTCTTTATGAAATTCAATTTATGTTTTAAATAATTAGGAAAGGTGAGATACTAAAAATACACACATATTACAATCATATACATATTTATAGAATATCATTTAAGGAAAAAAAGAATATTATATATCATTTGGCAGACAATAACAACGGTTACCATGACAACAAACGTACGTATATTTTTTCGTAACGCATTCACCAGCTTATCTCCCAAGTCCCTAATAATTAAAATATCAAATTAATCAATTTCCGCTAGTACTTGGCTTAGTAGACTTAGAAGAAGACCATAATTTGGTTCGCAACATTTGAACATTGGGTATTGGAAAATTCCATTTCACGATACCACCTGCTTTTCGGATACGGATTCGGATCGGTTGCAATATTTGCCGTGAGGGAAGCCGCACGGCAAATATTGCAACAACAGAATCTGTGTTGATTATAACGCCATAGATTTTAACGACTAAGATATGACGACAAAAATTAAAAAAAAAATGCCTGCAGTCAAAACTACTTTTGATCACACTCTTTAGTCAAAAGTAGTTTCGACAATAAATAGTTTTAACTGTAACATATACAGGGTTATTGGTAATTCGACGTATTCCCGTTAGGAGGTGACAGGGGTGACTATTTGCGATAATTTTAACCCCCATATGCATTATGCAAATGTGAACAATTTTTGAGATATCATGTTTTTTAGCTTTTTTCAAAATTAATCAAAAATGCTACATTAAAAATTTATTGAAAAAAAGTATCAATTTAAATCTCAAATTTTCTTCTGATTTATAAAAATTAAAACTACAATTTATCAATATTAAAACAACAATTATTGGTCTTTTTTAATAAAGGAATATTGTCATAATTACTTTCAAAATTCCTTCTAGCAAAAATATCGAATTTTAAACATCTACAAGCGCGCTACAAACGTTTACTTTGTAATACTGCAGTTTTTAAATTCTAATTAACCATTAGGTAGGTATACATTAATATCTCATAGCAAATTCCATTACCTTTAAGTACAACTTTGTGATATTTTATAAATAAAATAGAGAACATTTCTCATCAGCTGCATATAATAACATAATAGCTTAATTAGGCTAATTTTATCTTTATAATAAGAGCTGAGTTTCCGGGTAAATGCTACTAGTGCCGAGTGCCGACAAAGTTAATAGCATGGGATTGTCCTTTGATTACCACAAATTGCTTTATCCCGAGTTCGACGCCGCCCCCGGATAATTGTGGGTAATTTGTTTACTCTTAAATTGTGCAATTTTCTGACCTTTTACTTTTTTGTAAAGTTATTGAGTTGTTAGTATGCTTGGAATGGATTTTTTGTTATAGTTTTAGTATCAACTATTGACATTTTTAACTGACTTCTAAAACTTCTCATATGGCATAATAGATAGTGGTTCATTTAGGTGAAGCTTTTATTTTAAAAAAATTATTTGTACTTAGTATTCAAAAAATAGATCGGAATGGTTGGCGTTCTATGGATGAGGCTTTCGTCCAGCAGTGGAGGGCGTTAAGCTGAAAAAAATCGCAATAATACATGTGTGATGTGTTTCAGCTGTAGTTACTCTAGGTACCTACTGTCTATTCTATACATATGAATAAATTTATTATTAATGTTTACTTTATAGTGGGTTATACCTATTCAAATAACGACTTACCCTCGCTGTGCTCGGGTGCGTTTCTAGGTACATTTTAATTTTTTTGAGTGGAATCTTAATTCTTTTAAAAAAATAAAAGTAAGGCTTAGTTTCTCCTTATAACATCAGCTATCTGCCAGTCTCGTTAAAATCGGTCCAGCCGTTTCCGTTTTTAGGGTACCGTACCTCAAAAGTTAAAAAAAGGAACCCTTATAAGATCGTTCTCTTGTCCGTCTGTCCGTGTGTCACCACCGATTTTCTAAGGAATGGGTCGACCCAGCAAGTTGAAATTTATATCAGATACCACTGGTCTATATTCCCTATTAGGTGTATAAAAATCAAGGTCCTGAGTCAACACGATAAAAAGATATGGGCAAATTTAGATTTTCGCGAAAACTTATAAGTACCAAAATTTACCTTAATTTTTAAACTTTTTTTTATTTTCGGAATTTTCCCTTTAATTGTGCTGAAAAACCTTGCTTTTAACCAAAATTGACAATTCTAGGTCAACCGGAAGTACCCTATAGGTTTTGGGTCGAAAACCTGTGTTTACCCTGTGTTAACCTGTGGGTAGTTCCCGTTGACCTAGAATCACGAAATTTGGAAAAAAGTAAGGTCAGCACAAATAAAGGAAAAAGTTCAAAAATAAAAAAAAACTAAAAAATTAAAGTTAACAGACTATCTACAAATTTTTACGGAACCCTCGGTGGGCGAGTCTGTCTCGCACTTGTCCGGATTTTTAATATTTTTTAATTTTTGACACTTTTTGAAACTACTTGCTGCGCCAGCGGTCGCGGGTTCGAGTCCCGCTGGGGGCATTCATTTGTGTGATGAGCACAGGTGTTTGTACTCCAGTCATGGGTGTTATATTTATAATATGTATGTATATATGTTAAAATTATATATGTGTAGTGTATCAACTATCTGGTATCCATAATACAGGCTTCATAGCTTACCATGGAACTAGATGGTGCTCTGTGTTAATGTCCCAACATATTTATTTATTTATATTATTGTTTATGTATGGTATTATTTATTTACCGGATATATTTTAGTAAAAAATCTGAATAAACAGGATATAAGATTTTATAAATTTTAAAGGAAGGCGAAAAAGCTATAATTTAAGCCACCATTAATCTTTATTTTTATTAATATTGTAAATGCAACAATATAGTTATTAGTTTGTCCTTATTTTAGAATCAGAAATGAAGTAAGCAGTAGTTCTAATGGGATATACCAAATGTTGTAAAAAGTTGCTAAGGACGCCCGAACTTTACTGAGGAAGTAGGTGAAACAAGGTTAGATCGCTAGGAATATTGTACTTATACCAGAAAAATGATAAAGAATTGTCTGAACTCTTTTGATCTTCCACATTTTATAATATGTATGTATATTTTATAATATAACAATTTTTAATAATAGTATTTTTATTTTATTTTACGCCTATTTGATACTAAAAGCAATTTGAAAATGGCTAGTGATGACTTTTGCCTAGATTTGGCTTTGTAATAATCAAGCAGCTAATATATAGTAAGTAAGAACATTATACATATTGAGTATACCTAATATTACATGTTTTTTTCATTTTTGTTATATCTAATACAAACCCATCTGTATTCTGTACATATAAAACCTATTCTTTTAAGGTAGTTCAGGAGCGCTTAGTATAACCTCTTTTTTTAGGGTCCCGTACCCATCGGGTAAAACGGGACTCTATTACTAAGACTCCGCTGTCCGTCCATCTGTCTGTCAGTCTGTCACCAAGCTGTATCTCATGAACCGTAACAGTTAGACAGTTGAAATTTTCACAGATGATGTATATCTGTTGCCGCTATAACAAGAAATACTAAAAAATAGAATAAAATAAATATTTAAGGGGGCTCCCATACAATTGGCGTGATTTTTTGCCGTTTTTATAGATAAAATTAGCAACTCAGGGTGAGTATCTAGCTATCCCGTGTCCTTATCCCGTCTTATACTCAAGCAAAAACGTGTATTCCTTCATTCATAACTTTACCGAGTTATTGCTAATCTCTTGCCATTAGCTAAAACGCCTTGGATGATAATTGTGTGACTAATTTTCGCTTACCAACAATCGTGTAGATCTCAATCGCTCATTATTACCTAATTATTAATTATTTTTGTTTACTTTGTGTCTAACTATGATCATGCTAAGCGTGCCACATGGAATGGATAATCTACATACCGTCATGGATGAATCTACCATACCGTCTTTTCTTTGGCTAGTCTAAAAGTATAAAAAGCATTTAGATTTATTTTTTCTAATTTACTTTGCTCTATTTTGTATTGATTATTTGGTCGTAAAAAATAAATAATTTGGACCAATAATAATAATCGTGTTTAGTATACCAATGTATAACATCTTTATAAGTAATCAGGTAACGATTACCTGCTACAATGTAGACATTTGTTGACGATCAACAAAAAGCCTCGCGTGTCTTATTATTGCCCTCAATAGGTATTATTTAAATACAATGCTCATTTAATAAATACATAGGGGAAAGAAAATGAGATGTCATGGCGGTCAGTAGACCTTCGTGATCGATTTCGACTGTCTTTGACAATAATTATGGATAATTTTTTTGGGACCAAGGATCAACCGCAACCGGCGAATTACATCTACCAAATGTAGATTCATGGTGATTTTATGGTAATTGTATATTATAAGGTCGGAGATAATACCTGCGTTCTAAAAATACTATAGGTACATAAAACAGCTATTATATACATCCAGATCTCTAGAGCATATCACATCTTAAATTGTTCAATAAAAATATCGGTGACACCGGAATTTGCGTAGAAATAGATAAAAAAAAATTGAAGAAATATAGCAATATTATGTAAAATATAATTCTAAAAGATATATTAAGTACCTACTTTGATTAGAAATAAAAGCTTCTGTGTGAATGTTTACTTTGAATTACAAAAACCCACACTGGGTTACATTGGGAAATGTTATGATTTACATGTAGAATATTCAAAAGACTTTCAAAAATAACTAAAATATAGACAAATATCAGAATTTTGTGTTGTTAATTATGAGTCACCTATAAAGCGCTGCGACCTTATATTTTATAGAGACTATACAACTCGATCTAGGCTTTAAAGACGAAAAATAAAATCGGTCAAGTGCAAGTCGAATTCGCACACAAAGGATTTTGTACTATCGTTTTATTAATATGACTTGTACTCTATGTATGTAGTACATATATTAACTTTGATGATCGATTACGAACCATAACAAATTTTTTTGTATTTTTATTTAGTTTTATTATTTGTTGTTATAGCGACAATAGAAATACATATTCCGTGAAAATTTCAATTCTCTACCTATTACGGTTCATGAGCTACAGCCCTCTGACAGATGAACGGACAGACGGAGAGCGGAGGCATAGTAATAGAGTGCCGTACCCTTCAGTTCACCATTTACTTTTTTTCTAGAAAAATACAAAAGCAGTGTAGTCAATGCAACAGTAAGAAAGTGGTAATTACAGAAATCATAAACCTTTTAGCGGTTAGGTACTTAACACGGATCAAACGATTTTTAATCAACATCAATTACGTACTTTTACATTACTTAATAGATAGATCTTTTTCCAAGCAAATGTACTTAGTGTAAAGAAAACCGGTAGGAATTTTCTTCCGCTACCACAATTAATGTCATTTAATGACGGACAGATACGAGTGGTGTATAATTCTAGCCGCACTTAACTGTACCCGGAGCAAATAGGTTAATATACTGCGAACGAACTGATAATTTAGTTACATTGACTGCGTAATGTTAGAGGAGTCAACAAAGGCATTCGATTTCGAAACGGTTTTAAATTATTGATCGTTGTTACTTCAGTTTTTATAATTGAAAATTAATTTTGAATTAAGCTCGACACATACTTTGTTACAAAGGTTTTTATAAGAACATTTTACTTAAGTATCGGCAAACATATAGGTATCTAAGTAACTTATTAATGGCAAATATATTTTTTTCTAAGAGATAGTTGTAATTAGCCATTGCTTAGTAATTAGAAAAAAGATAGTTTATTTTAAATAACATAAATATTTACCATTTTTCTATGCTAAGGAGGTACCTGTATGTATTGAATAATAACAGTATCTTATAGATTTTTTGTTGTTTTATTAAAGGAGGTTTAATCATTAGTATTTTTTACTCTTTATAACAGTTAAGAATAATAATTAAAATGTATACGTAATAAAAAATTAATTCATTTTTATTGAAGCGGTTTAAGACAATTTACTGAAACCTAAGTGGTTTAAACAGATTCGATTTATTACGAAGCTCAAATCACTCTGTATTTTATGCCATAAACGATCAACACCGGACCATATTTTTTATTCCGTGATGATACCACACGGCCACTGGTAATTTTATTATGCAAATGCAGCATAAAGTGTTGCCAGCTATAATCGCTCAAATTACGCTGGCCAGCAATATCAGGGCTACCAACATCATGACTACCTCTCTTAGGAAGAAATTACCACTATAAAAAGTTTACATTTAACTTAAAGCCGTTTGAAAATGCTACATTAAAAAGGAATTTTATATCAGTAGTGCCAAAAGGGGTTGAACATAATGAACGAAATAATATAACAATTTTAGTATCATTAATCCTGAATGAGATTTTTAAATGTTTATAATTATTTTATTTATCTACTACCACCATAACAATTACATTTCTTTAAGATTGGTAGCCCTGGGCACAAATGCGCGGGAAATGGCGCCGCTTAAAAAATGTCGGTAACTCGTAATGTGCCGTAAATACAGCAATCAATTGGCATCACGTCCATAAATGTGTTTTATGTTAATGGAAATTAGATCGAAAGGTAATATTTAAAGTGTAATTGTTCATTTCTATAGAAAAACAGTACCTAATTTAGATGAATAAAATTAATATTTTTTTCTTGACTCTTAAGTCGAATGAGACAGGTGGATAAGTGAGATAATTAGAAAATCCTTTTAATTTTAATTATTTGTGTAATTGTGGAGTACTTGTAGTGTATTAGTATGCAGCTTAATTATTTTTTAAGTTTCAAAATAAAACTATCTTTTCGGATTATTTCGCGAATTTATTATGTTTGCTGTAAAGCAATCGAAACCGTGTCGGGAACCAAAAATCATAATAAATTCGCGAAATAATCCGAAAAGATAGTTTTATTTTGAAATGTCAAACATTCGCGTAAATCTAAGAAAGTATTATATTTTTTAAGTGATATTTTTAGTGTTTTTTTTTAAGAGTTATAATTTATATCAAATTAAAAATGATCTTATAATAAACTAGGCTTAGACGCTTTAGAGATTAGCATTTAATAAAATTACACTCAATGCGTATTTTCGAAAATCTTTGTTATGGGAAACATCAAAAAGGAGGTCCCAAGTCGCCAACTCATGAAATTGGCTGACCTTCGATAACACAATTTTGATAACATATAAGTATTGGTTTTGGTAAATTTAATCAAAAGCTTGCGTATTACGGTGATTACCCCGCTGGGTTAATTTCAAAGTATACGATAAATGGGCAAAAATAATATTTAACAGAATTAGGCTGCCGCTCGCAATTTGGAAGATTGCGCCCGCGCCGCTCGTTTTCTGTGAATTTTTTAATTAAATTACGAGCCAGATGCTGCCGAACTGGACTCGGTGTTTATCAGTTCTGCTTTGTAATTTATTTACGTCCATCAAAATCTGCACTACTACATAAATTGATTCATTGTTATCTTTTTATTTGACCTTACTTTATAAATAACGGCTACCCCCCCGAATGTGATGTTTATTAATTAACAAAGAGGTTAGACACAAAAATCTTTATTATTATTTGATTATTTCTATGTTCTTGCGTTATTCTTATCGTAAGTAATAGAACTGTACTATACAATATACATAGATACGTATAAAATAACGTAGCTAATAATAATTAGTTGCATAAAAACTTCTTACTACCATAAAATAGAGGTGTGCTTATTATTAAATATTGGCTATATTTAATAATAAGCACACCTCGACACCTAGACAGAGAAACTGCGCTATATATATGTACAACTTAGATAAACAATAAAAATCATACTTAAGAATTCTCCATAACTTGTCAAGCTCTTCTGAATATAAACTATAAACTTTAATAAAATTCGCGATCTCGTGAACTCGCGGAAAGGAGTTTTGATCCATAAATCTGTCAGTTATAAGCCGATATGGCGCAATAATCGAGCAGCATAAATCACTGGGAGTGCACATTCATCGGGTCTGATACAAATATGCTATCTCACTCAGTGGGAAGAACCACCCGGCCTATTACTATGACTGTGATGGCTAAAATCTGGCTTTAATTTATATTTATACAACATTTTTCAATAATAAAAGTGAGATAAAATTGTTGATATTTATTTATCTTTTAACGACTATGTAAAAGAAGAAGGTTTTTAATCTATTAATCATTATTAAGTATAACAAATACTGTTATTAGTATAGGTATTGAGTATTAACATATTTTTTTTTATAATACAAGAATCTTATACTGAAAGGCTAGCACTAATTTTTTTGACGGCACATTTGGTTAAGTTTGTAGTGACACTATTTGTGTGGCTTCGAGTCCCGCTGGGGACATACATTTATATGATGATCACGAAGGTTTGTACTCCAGTCATGGGTGTTTATATTTATAATATTATGTATGTAGTTAAAGTTATATATGTGTAGTGTATAAACTATCTGCTATCCATAACACGAGCCTCGACGTAGCTTACTATGGAACTAGATGGTGCTATGTGTTAATGTACCAACATAATTATTTATTTATTAATTTTCCAAATGTTAATATTGTATAATAATAACAATCAATAAAATGTATCTAATAACTTCTCATTAAATCAACAGAACTATCAATTGAGGACGAATATCAATTAACATGTGAACTTTTAAATCATATTATAATTAAAAACATTTTTGAAATCCAACCAAGTCATTAATTACATCTGTTTCAAGAAACTATAAATCAATCCTTAATGAAATCGTTATTACTCTCAATAGGAAATACTGTTTATGAGTTTTATGTGAGTATATTGTATGTCGATGATGACATGGAATTACTACTAAAGATACTTGTATAAAATGATCTCGAGGCAATGTTTTATGATAGTATACGAGTATATTACAATGGTCGTTCTGTAAGACAATCAAAATTACAATTGGGCTGATTACAAAGAAAGTTGAAAGCGCAATTATTGCATACTTTGTTGTACTTTCTTGACTTCCATTAAATGATTGCACAATTCCGTCAACATTTAATTATCACCTGACCACAGCTTTGTAAGGCAACAATAATTAAGTTTTCGAGAAATGTGGCTTTCGTATAAACTTCACTCGCTAATGAAATTAAAGTCATTATCGCCATAATTATATTGAAATTATTAAGTTGTTAAGTTTTATTTTTTTATCCGACTGCGTTATGTGTTTGACCTATATGTATGTATGTCCAATTCTATATTCCCTCATAATCGCTAAACGGTTTAACCGATTTTGATTTTTGATACGTCATCGTCGTCGTTCATCTTGATAATGTGAGTGTCATAGGCTATATAGATATCATTAAAATTCGAAATGGCGGATCTAAGGCGCCAATTGGTGTGTCTTGAAAAGAATTTTTTCGTCCGAATCACTTGAGTATGGTATTAATAGGTATATTAGATATAGGTATACATAGACATAGGTATTAAGATATCTACCTATATTGCTTATTGCTTTTTTCGTAGCTTAGTATCTAACTAAGCAAGAAAAAAGTAATTTAAAAATTTCTTTTTTAATTTTTCTTAGTAGTACCGCGTATTACTAGCGTTTACATCCAATTTCTTTGATAACAGTCTACTTTGTTGTTTATCGTGCTTAATAAAATAATTGTGAAAAAAAAAACGCTAGATTTACTTATTTTAAATATTATATGCTTGTTATACTCGCGACATGCTTTTGTATCATATACATTTTGTATTAACAAAAATAAAGTACTCGGTTATGATTGGACTATATGCGGCGATTATTCAATATGCTTCCTGGTCCACAAGTTGAGCATACAAAATATCCCTGTTTCCTTTGTAAATGGAATAGTAGAAACAGAGCACAACACTGGATACAAAGATTGGCCACGAAGAGCATCATTAACCCCTGTAACTAAAAATGTTATAAAAGAGTCGCTAGTTGATCGCTCCAAAATTCTGCTACCTCCACTTCACATTAAATCAGGTATTGTGACGCAATTTATGAAGGCACTATCTAAAGAAAGTCCCTATTTTAAATATCTATGTGATAAATTTATAGGATGCAAACATCAAAGAAGGCATTTTTGTTGGCCCTGACATAAGGCAGTTAATGCAAGAAACTAACTTTGAAAAAATCATGAATAAAATCGAAGAGAACGCTTGGAATGCATCTAAAGAGGTAGTAAACATTTTTTACTAAACAATAAAAGCCCAGATTATGAAAATATAGTGTATGATACGCTCAGCAATTTCAATAAACTGGGTTGCAATATGAATATAAAGTTACACTATTTGCATTCGCATATTGATTTTTTTCCTGAGAATCTTGGTGCCGTTGGTGATGGAGAGCAGATACCAGAGAGGAAAGTGGGACGCAAATATGATGGTAGACTACTGCTGGATGTTAAAGATAAATGAACCGGATAGAAAACATACGAGAAAAAATTTGAACAGAAGTTTTCAAGGGAGTAGAAAAAGATACTATAAGTCTTTTTAATTTACTTAGTCTCTTTAGCATTATTTTGAGCTATACTGTTGTAGTTGTAGTTTTTAGTAAAAAAATAAAAAAATTTGTGAAAAATTTTAAAATATGCATGCCATCAATAAAGAAAAATCTCGATGTGCTAGAAACAAAGTTGTATATTTATTTAACATAATTACAATAAATATACAACTTTGTTTCTTAGGGGGGAAAAAGTTAAATTTTGCAGGCCTGTGTAATTAAACTTATTTTCATCAAGTCATTTTAATCCCATAATTTATTAGAATAGTTATAAAATTAATTTTATTCTACGGTGTAAAAAGCTGCTGTTATTTTAAATAGAAGCAAGACTCATTTAGTATTAAGTTTTCGTTATGCGTTCCTTGGAGTTTTTAGGGTTCTGAACTCAAACAAACACCATCAGAGCGCTAGCCAGACTCGACTTTTATAGGTTCTGTAGCCAAAAATAAAAAAAGGTCATGTCCTTATTAACTTGTCATGTCTATATATACGTATATCACTATTATTTATTTAGAGGTTATTAGGCTATGCAATGGTAAAGAAAAATAATTACAAATAATAAAAAATAGGGGTGGCACTCAATACATGTAACTGTTACAAACTCATTACCTGCTGTATTTTCAATAATCTGCCTTAGTGGTGTAGTGGTTAGCATGTGCGGCTGCGCATATGGACGTCCTGGGTTCGTTTCAATAATAAATAACAATCAGTAAAATATGAACGCAATATTTCATTTTTCTTTACTAATTCTAAGATCATTTTATTAAACTGGAATATGTTTACCTTTTTGGGATCTATTTGATTTACTTTAATAATTTTACACAAACTAATTTTCTAAGTAAAACTAATTTTCTTAGTTACTAATGAAACCCTTTGATCATACGGAACCCTCGGTGCGTGAGTCAGATTGGCACTTATCCGATTTATTTATAATATCACTTTAATGCAATTTATACAATATACATATTTATAAACACCATGTATTAATTATTATCGCTGAACGTAAATTATTAGTATTTAATAGTAATGGCTACTGAAGCAGTTAAAATATACAATTATTAATACGAAAATCAGGAAAAAAGATCTAAGCTCCAATAAAGATTTACCTATTATTGTAAATGCTTTTAACTAATTGCCTTATATTTCAATGGAATACTTTTTTATGAAAGTCTCGCACTCCAATTAGCAACTAATTAATTTAATATAACTTTTCTTATTAAATAGTAAATAAGTCAAGTGCGAGTTAGATTGGCATCTTGGGTGTTCCGTATTGTTTTATTTGTAAAACATATTGAGTACATCATCACAAGTTACTCAACATTTTTTTCAATCTGCACGTAATAGGCTAAAGACAGTCGTTCTTACACGCAACACTATAATTTACTAATTTTGACTCTTACTATTCTATCCTTGGTTTAATTTAAAAAATATATTTTTTATTTTAACTTTTTGATACCAGCCGGGAATAGTCAGTATTCGGTCAAATGTGTTGTCTTGTGATTTTTTCATTATTCAATCAAATTAAATTTCATTTTAATTGGTTCAGTAGTTTCGGAGCCTATTCGGTGCAAACAAACAAACAAACAATCAAATCCTTCCTCTTTATAATAGTATAGATAATAATCCAATCTATACACTAAATATAATAAAGCTGCTTCTTGAATGAGACCATCGTCCAGACCAAATTTTTGGTCAAAGGGAGCTATTACATTGACAGTTTCTTCTATGGTATCGCTAGTATTTTATGAATAGTTTTTAGATTTGGTGGTATTTTGCTTCTTTTTGTATCGATTGTCTTCTATGATCTTACCATCCGGTATGTGGCTTAATACTAAAATTACGTCGGATGTACATACTTATGTAAATATTTATATGATAGCGATTTTTATATTGTATTAATAGTAGGTAATACTTACAAATACGTGGCCAGAACCGTGTTTTTTAGTCGTGATTTAAACATTTAAATTAATGTGCAATGATCCACTTTTTTACCCCTTTTATCAACCAAAAAAAAAAAAAATGTCACGATGAAATTACAGCTCTTATAAAAGTATTATATTATGAAAGATAAAGGAATATGAATAACGAGCAAAAAAATCGTAATAGAGCTACTGAAAGTATAAACAAGTTCCTATTTTTAATCTGTGGTATAATCTGAGATAAATAAATAATGACGCATATTACTCTAACACACTTAATATTAGTTTTGTAGAGAAAGGTAATTCTACTATAATTTTCAATCCACGATACCCGACAAGGAACAAGTATGTATACTGTATAGTGTACATTATAACGTGTATTACACTTAAATGGCCAGTTTTGAGTTAAGTGGTCTTAAAGTATTAGTATATGGAGGTTGATAGTCCTGAATCAAAGCGTCTTTTGTAGCGGTTATGTTTTTTCTTAGGTCGTGGTTGCGAAACAAGTAGTAAGTACCATGGCGAAAAGTTTATTAATAAAAAAATATGTCAATTTAATATGTATTTTTCGTCTATATATACTATAATAAAATTGTAGAGGTCGAATGTCTGTATATAGAAAAAAAATGCTTAAAACCGAGTCAGGGGGATGTAAGAAGAGCAATAGAACAAATGCAGTTTTATTTAAATTTTTTTGTTTCTCTGTCTGTTTGTATGTTTGTCTGTTTGTACGGGCTAATCTCCGAAATTGTTGAACCGATTTTAATCAAATTTTGCATGGTGATACCTTATATCCCCGGTCAACATTTAGAATACTTTTCATCCCGGAAAATCAAAGAGTTCCCGTGGGATAGTTAAAAAACTATAGTAACTTATACAGCTTAGTACACAAAAACTACTGATTGGATTTTAATAAAACTTTATAATAATATAGTTCATACACCAGAATAACAAATAGGCTTAAAATCGAAGTTGTTTGTTTGTCGATTTGCATTTGCGAAGCGAGGGTGAGCCGCCAGTAAAAACTATATTTATAAAATGTATGGTATAATTAAATATTAAAAAGGTCATTAATATTGTTGTTGACTGAAAATGTAAGTATGTAATGCAATTTAATTTTGCAAATTAATTCAAATAATTATCATCCTTCACTTAATATTCGATTAATTCAACATTAAAATTTAAAATGATTGTTACTAAAATCGAAAACTTTTTTTATAGGATTTTAATTAACAATGTAACAGTCCTGTTACTTAGTAGCAAACGATTTAACAGGAGGCAAATGTAGGTACTAATAAAGCCAATTGCACGCGATTTCGTTCTATCAACACATTTGAACGTAAATCGATATCGAAATGGACTATTATATATCGAGATATCACTTGTTCAGGAAGCAGGTATTAATCGGTTTGTTTCACGCATTACATAGGGATCTGTTGATAGGTTTGAATTATAAAAAAACAATCTTGTTTATTTAAAATCGTACATTATAGAGGCTTTGCCCGCATTTATTTTTTATGGGAGCGTGAATTATTTATATAAAACATATCTTAGTTGTTAATATATTAATAATATTTAAATTACGAAGTACATAAACAATATTATATTCTATGAAAATATTTTGTTTCGTAGTTATTTTTTTATATTTCAAATTCCCTTAGCAATTTTATGTTCAAAGCAAAAGAGTAATTTTATTCATTTACTAGTGAAAACGTTTTAAGTGTATTTCTACTCGCATTGTACCTAATCATTCCTGCTAGCTTATCATATTATATTCTTACAATTAGTTAAAAGTGCAAATGGTACAGAACACACTTATTCACTAAAGCTTCAAAAATGTATTATATAGGATCACCGCAAGTAACTACCTCAAAAAAGAATCAAACTCACGACCAGGCATTACGTTTCCTTATGATTGCGTCAGTTTTCATTTAAAAGTAAGTATATTAGATAACGACTTATAAGTCAGTATAAATAGTAAATACTGTACATTATAATAAATCATGGGAATATGAAAACAATTAAGATATATTGTTTGTTGATGATAATTTTACTTATAATTTTACATATTTTTCTAATAAGGTAGTTCACAAGATTCTCCTGTAAAGAATGTAAGTGCAGGTCGGGGGTTTAAGCCTGTTTAGTTTTCCAAGCGAGCGTATTACCACTCAGCTACCGTACTGAGCTACAGTAGCTCAGTGGCAACTGGTAATGCTCTAGCTTGGAAAACCAAGTGTGTTCGAACCCCCGGCTTGCACTTACAATTTTCACAGGCGAATTGCTTTTACTTTTCAATATGATTACCACTTATTTTACGGGGAAGCGAAACATCATGAGGAAAATTATGTTATTTACATCATACATTCTCTGAATTTATTTATAAGCTTTACACTTATTGCGGCTATTTTGAATAAAAATTACCTGGACTGTGTAGGAAGGTCTATAGATAGTATAGGTACTATTTTGTACAAATGTCTATCTTGCCTAAACGGAAAGCTTGATAGTAGTAGGTACATATTATGATTGAAGTACACCTACATCTTTCTAAATCTAAACATATAATAAAACTGTAGAGGTCGAATGTCTGTACATAGAAAAAAAATGCTAAAAACCGAGTCAGGGGGATGTAAGAAGTGAAATAGAACAAATCCAGTTTTTTTAAATTATTTGTTTCTCTTCTGTTTGTGTGTTTGTTCGGGCTAATCTTCGAAACCGTTGGACCGATTTAAATGAAATTTTGCATGGTGGTACCTTGTATCCCTGGTCAACATTTTAGATACTTTTCATCCCGGAAAATTAAAGGATTCCCGTGGAATAGTTAAAAACTATAGTCATTTATACAACTTAGTACACAAAAACTACTGATTGGAATTTTAATGAAATTTTACAATAAAGTAATTCATACATCAGAATAACAAATAGGTCACCTTTTATCCCAGATAAATGTACGGTTCCCGTGGGATAGATTTGTTTTTGTTTGTCTAGAGGCGAACTCGAGCGAAGTGAGGGTGAGCCGCTTGTATTTATATAAATTATGTTGTCTGAAAAACTAAAAAAAGATTTTAAAAAAAATATTATTTCTCTTATACTAGCCTTGATCTTATAATATTTGTTCTAGTAGAAATTTCTTAGAATATTTTAAACGAAAAATAAAACTACAGCTAAATTACTGCTTCAGCCCACTTTTTAATTATAAAATTAGTTAAATAACAAACAGCACAAAAAGGCGTAATATCAAGCAAATGCCTCCGGCATATTATTACTCGCTGCAAAGTTTGTACCATTAAACAATTTGGGATAATTAACTACCGGACTTTGTTCATAATTATGTTTCATAACATGTTGCCACTCTAAAGGCTGGGTTACACTATTTAAGAAGCTCTCTAATTTACATATTATAGTAATGACATATTCTTAAAATGGAAGTAGCGTATTTGGATTGTTTATATTTTAAGTATACACTTTAACTTTTCAATAATTGCATAGTTTTATTTAATTAAATTATTGAAATCACATTTTATAAAATATCTTTCGTTCGGAAGAAGAAGCTTTACAAAATTTTCAAGCGCACGCAAAGTAGAAAATTGACACTCATAATTTAGCTGTTACCTGTAAAATCCATTCAAATCGCTTCTCATTATGCTTTAATTTAAACGTATTTAATACAATGGTTGTTTAAAATTTTGAACATGTGGTAATTGGGTGCGTGACAGATTTATCCTTTAGCAACAAACTGAGGTTAATGTACGTAGCATTAAGTTAACCGTCATTACTTCCATTCGCGGTGGAATTATTTAAATGTCAGATAAATTGCTTTAACAGTTCGAGAGCAGTAATAAGGTGTCCATGCAGTCGTAGCCTATAATTTGCCCTCGCATTCAATCATTCGGGTGTACCGCGGGCTCGTCCGTCATAGATGTATCGGCGCAGACGGTACTTTCTGGACTTCAACTAAAATGCAACTTTTACTAGAAAAATAAAAATATCAAGTATGTTTAGTGTAAATTATATTTATAAAAAAAATATATATTACATAAACTAAGAAATGGTTGAATAATACATAATTGTTATTGGTATATGTATATTGATAAGAGTAGATACAAAAAACGTATGAATAGTTGTTTTCATTCTATGAATATTACAATTGCAAGAAAACTTATACGAAATCCTATTGTCTATATGGAGAGAAATATATTAATATTAACTATCTACTGTATGTAAAAAAATAATTGTCTGTTTGTATTGTCAAAGTAACAGTTTTTACTAAAGGCATATGGAAGTATACCTATACGGTACTTATAAGAAAAAGCAATTTTTATTTTTTTTTGTCTGTTTGTCTCTTTGTTTCGACTAATCTCCGAAACGGCTGGCCCGATTTTGACGGGACTTTCACTGGCAGATAGCTGATGTTATAAGGAGTAATTAAGTTTACTTTAATTTTAGAATAACAATTAGGGTCCCGAGCAAAAATTAAAACCAAACAACTTTTTTGTTTTTAACGTTGTGAACTAAATCCACATACGCACCCTAGCGAAGCGAGGGTAAGTCGCTAGTTCATCTATACAGATTACAGATAAATAAAATTGGAGTGTCTTTTTTTTATGAGATTCAATGACAAACGAGCAGACAGACCACCTGATGGAAAGCAGTACCTGTCGCCCATAACACCTACAGTTCATGCACTTAGGTTTTAGGTAACAAAAATACAGAACCGCCGGTACGTTATCACTGTGAGGGCTAAAATGTTATGCCTCTTGCCTGTAATTGCGCTGGCTACCATATCCTTCAAACCGAAACACAACAATGCAATCATTGATTTGTAGTGTCTGTTTGTAATATTAAAATAACCGCTTTTTACTAAAAGCATATGGATGTACACACGGTACACATACCAAAACAACATTTTTTACAATTTTTGTCTGTCTGTCTAACTATCTGGCTGTCTGTCTGTCTGTCTGTCTGTTTGTTCCGGCTAATCTCCGAAACGGCTGGACCGATTTTGACGGGACTTTCACTGGCAGATAGCTGCTGTTATAAGGAGTAAATTAGGCTAGGATTTTATTTTAGAAAAAGAATCAGCGTTCTGCGAAAAAAATTAAAACCCATGAAATTGTGAACAAAATCCGCGTACGGCATACGCAATAACGTACGTACGTAACGTAAATCACTTTATAATTTAAATGAATATCTTAGGAGTAGCAAGCTACTATTTATGTATAAACATAGCTAACCGTGAAAACGTACCTAGAGACGACCGTGAGCGAAGCGAGCGTGAGTCGCTAGTCAATAATAATCTTTGACAGCACACTTGAAATCAACTTTCGTACCGTCCAACCCGTCGTGTTGTGATAACTTTTAATAGAGCCCGCAATCATAAGCCTATTAATAAATGCTTTAAGTCGCATCTTCTCGCTTTAATCAACATTTTCAATGAGATTATTACACGGCATAGCGTCAACGATTACAAGATGGCGGACGTTTTATGTGCTGATGGGTTTTATTAGGTTTTATGAAGTGACTGGGAGATACGGCTGTTTTTACTATCAATTTATGTGATTAATTATTATTTGCAATTCAAATTATGTTGCATCAATATTGACTTCATTTTCCATTTATTTGCGACATCTTTGTAACACTAATTACAAACATCAGTAGTAACATTTACTAAACAAAGTAACCTAAAAAACTACTACCTACTATTTGAATATTTAAAATATATATGATTATATATGTATATGTATATGTATAATATTACGAAAATAAAAATATTTATTGACTTATACAATATGCGTTACAAATAGTTGCAAGGGCCCCTGTACTAGGTGTCAACCCGTGTTACTGGGTACCCCGCTCATCCATGAGCACATTATAAGATAGATCAATAGATAGTGAAAAAAGAAAACTAGATTAGGTAACATTTACTAATAATAATTGTGTGTGTGTGTGTGATTATATATGATATTAAAACATATTCTTTAATTTTACATCTCTAGGGGCTTTCCTTTGCTTCGATCAGGCCACAGTGTCTTCCACGCGACCATAACGTTGACTTAACTGATATTTTATACAGGGTTTACTTAAGTGATTATATGAGATATCATGACCATTGAAATAGGTATATTAATATTCACGATAAACACTTGAGAGATGTGGATAAAAAATTACACATATCTCTCTTCATGTCTTAAGCTAAGTGCGTGCCAACTCGATTGGAAGAGGCGTTTGAAAGGTCACAAATATCTTTAGTATTTATGACGTTAGTAAGGAATCTATATTAATATTATAAATGTGAAAGTTTGTGAGTATGGATGTATGTTTGTTACTCTTTCACACCAGAACGGCTAAACAGATCTGGATGAAATTTGGCACAGAGGTAGATTATAGCTTGAAATAACACATAGGCTACTTTTTATCCTGGAAAAATATACGGTTTCCTTGGGGAAAGGTTTGTTTTTGTTTTTCTATAGGCGAACCGGAGCGAAGCGAGGGTAAACCGCTAGTATTAAATAATAATTAGCTAACCCTGCATAATATACCATTCTTTTTGGTTCCTCAGACTCGCACCGTTCTACTTGGTCCACTCTTATATTAATTTTGAACTTTGTTTTTTAGTATTTCTTCCGTGCCTAAGAGTCGTTTCGTAATGTTAGATAGCCTTTCTCAATAAATAGACTATCAAATCAAATTATACTTTATTTAAATAGACTTTTACAAGCACTTTTGAATCGTCAATTTTATATTTTTAATTTATATTAAATGTCAGGTGTAGTCAGTCCGTGAGGAACCTACCACCGGCTCGGAAGGCAGTTCTGCTGAGAAGGGCCGGCGAGAAACTCAACAGTTGCTCTTTTAAAATAATAATTGTGTACAATAATCTATGAAATCCGAAAACATTTTTCTTAATCTGACTGCTAGTTTCAGAGATAAACGCGAACAAACAAATGAGAAAATAAATAATCTGTAAATTGGTACTATGTTATTAATCACAATACCGACTAATCCTCGTTACTATTTAATTATATGTATAGATTAATTAACTAAAATGTGCCTTTTATAAAGTAGACACACATAAAAAATTGACTTCTCTAATCGCGCCCTAATATTTTAAACGCAAGCTACATTTAAATCAGAGAAACATTGTGCCGATGCACATTTATTTAACTTATTAAGCTCTACACATGTGTGAACAGTTATACTCGTACAACGTTACTTGCATTCCTCACGTTTTGCAATTATAACTGAAAATGGTAAAGGAAATATCGAATTAATATAGCTGTGAATTTATATGATTGGCGCGAGTTTTGTTTGTCATTATAGGTGTATAAGTGCGTAATGAAGCTTTGTCATGCATGCGCAATCGGCCCCCGTTGCGCGCCACCGCTGCAGCTTACTCTATGAAGCCATAGCTACGTTAGTACCACAGTCTACTAATCCATACAGACATCTAAAGAAGACCTCTTGACAGTGTTTTCTTGTGGGGCGTGCAGGGAACAAGATGAAGCGCACCCGACTGTCATACTTTCATTTGCCATTCGGGAATCGGCTTTTGGGTTGACGTGTATAACTGTCACTTGCCACGAGGTGACATATACACTATACAGTGTTTTAACTTCGAAATCGTTCGGCATAAAAATTGTAACGACATTTCCGTTATAATCAAAGACGATCGTCTACTGTAACAATCAAAAATTAATATAAATATTTTTAAATAAAAAACAAATGCACATTATATGTAGGTACCGTATAATAAAAACGTATTTCTCAACTCCTGTAACGGGTCAACGATTCTAAGGCCTTTCTTCTGTGCTAGCCAACAACTTACAAATATAAAGCTTTCAATTGAGACCACAATAACGTCCTGAAATGGAGCGAATGAAACGACTCTATTACACTGAACTTATATCAATCACGCCACGACACCTTTGTCCACGCAAACGTACAAATCAAATAAAAACGAATTAAAGAAAGTCATGATCTAATTTTATGGTCTCGATAGAGATATCTCGACTTAATTACACGATGGTACGTGCACAGCTCGGCTCGGCGCGGTAACGTTTAACACTTTTACGTATTTACAAAAAATGTATGACATTAACAATTCGATCTGGATTTTTAAATACATTAAAAATAATATTACATTCAATAGTTGTAAACTAAACATTGGGGGTGAAGTTGATAAAAGCTTATTATCTTGTCTTTAACTTTATACAATTCAAGGAAAAATTAAATTTCCTATGTAAAGGAGTAACGATTTTCTTATTTGCATTGATTAATTTTATTATACATAAGTTTACTAAGTAGTTTATAAGTACTACTATCGTTTACTAGTTGGAATGACTAATGAAATTTAGGTATAGTACAAATTTTGAGTCTAATTTTTATATTGTTTTCATTGTATATAGCTTTATGAAGGGAATTCGAATGTACTCTACAATGTAAAAGTACATAATATAATATGTGTATTATTCAAAAATAATTTTTCTCTAATTTAATACCAATAAATAGAAGACAGATGGTCTTGCATTATGAAAACTAATTCTTCATTCAATCAAAGCATCGCTGAAAGGCCTATTAAATCAAAGACACGCTATTGCTTTAGTAATTGCAGAAAACAACATTTAAGCCACGAAACGACCTACCATTTTCAAACAACCACTTTAATCTGACCCCTGTTACACCCTCAGTTTGATAGAGAGTTCAGAAATGAAATCTGAACGTAGGAGGTTAGGCAGGTCGAGTAGAAATGGTCGTTCGAACCTTTACGAACCGAGTTGGGAGGTCCCCCGGTCACCTCGCTAATTGAATATGTCAATCATTTTAACAACGTAAATGAATAGCTTTTCAGAGATTTACATCCAGTATAGTTAGATACTTAAAAACTGTATGTTATCATTAATCTTGAAGCTATGAAAGGGTCATTTTACCGTGGCAGCTAGGACTGACAGACGCCCGCGGGTATCGCTCGCAGTATATTAATGTCCATTTAAATAGGACATTACTAATTGTAGGGGTATAATTTTCTGGTAAACTCATTATGGAAACATAGCTGCGGGCACGCGAAGAAATCTATAATAAATTGCCTTATTTGCTATTATACTCGTGTCTCTTACTCCAATTGAAATTCTATGATTATATCAACCAGGTGTTTTCATCATTGATGTTTATTAGAAAGTATAACAAAATTAAAAACATTAAACACTATAACCAGTATTTTCTTGGAACATATTCACTTTATTAGGTATTTTGCTTGCGAGGAAGGAAAATAAGACATGTATTGAGTAAAGCGTGCTAGAAGTTGTAGTGGTGGAAAAGGAAATGATACGTAATCTTAACGCCGTCTTCCATTGTATGTCCCATCTTGATAATCAATATAGAAACCTGAACCGTACGGGAATCGAACTCGCGTCATCTGGCGTTGTAGGCTGATCTTATTAAGAGCGAGGCTGATCTTATTAATGGTAAAATACTATTACGTACATATGTGTTCAATATTATCTACGTCAAAATTTATATAAAAACTAGCGACTCACACTCGCTCCGCTTGGGTTCGTCCCTACTTACGTTTTAACATTAAGTATAGATTTCTCAGAGATGATATATTTTTCCGCAGTAAAAAGTATCCTATATGTTGACCCGGAGAACCACCTATCATTATACCAAATTCCATCAAAATCCCTCCAGTGGTTTTTCCGTGTTGCGGTCACAGACAAACAGACAGACAAAAATTCTAAAAACTATAGATTCGGCCTCTGTAAGAATAATAATGACTATTTTAATAAAATTATCGAAAAAATATTTAATGTACTCAATTACAATTTTATTATATGTATAGATAATAACATAGCAAGTATATTCTAATTGAATTTTATTCAATAAACGTACATTGTATATACATAATATGATTATGATTTATAAATAACATCGAGTTAACATTAAGTATTCAAAAATCAAAATTGATTTCGTCCCTTATCCGTACATCGGCGTTATTAAATCAATGGGCACCGGGCAGACACTCTATTTACATTATAAATTCAATGCGGCATTTTAAAAATAATAATATGTTATAATAAATCACTAGCAAGTCATATTTCATGTCGTCCGTAAAATTCGGGCGCATACAACCATTACAAGTAAATGAAATGAATGTAGCGAGATGTGCCTCTGTGCGGCTGATAGCATCTTAAACGTGTAGCTTATCGGTAATTTAAATTGTTTCTATTTATTAGTAGTGGCCGCCTGTGGTTTTGCCTGCAATAGTTAAGTCTGATGCATCGATAAAACATGACCAACAACGTTACGGTGATCGAAAAGTAAAAGTCATATAAATAACCTATAAATAACAAATAAATAGTTTGGAACATTATTAACACACATCACCATTTAGTTCCATGTTAAGCTACGAGGTTCGTGATATGGATACCAGATAGTTGATACACTACACATTTATAAATTTAAATATATACATGTTATAAATATAAACACCCATGACTGGAGTACAAACATTCGTGCTCATAACACAAATAAATGCCCCCAGCGGTACTCGAACCCGCGACCGCTGGCACACCAAGTTACAAGCTGAGCCAAACGTGTAGTCAAAAGAAACATATGTATATTCAACTTTTATAATTATTCAATAGCATTATTCAAAACCATTAATAATTTATATTTAATAGCAATTTTATATATACATTCTAAATAGGAAACGCAAACAGGTTCTCGTTACAAAATGGTACATAATTGAATCATTAAAATATAATTCGTATTCATAGTGCGATCCTTTTTTGATATTCTCATTTTTTGTTCATAGATCATTTTTAATTATTAATGAATAGCCTTGATCGTTTTATTATTGGATTTTAATGAAATTATCAGATTAATAAAAAATATGAAAAAAAAAACATCTGCCCTTTTTTATAAATTAAAAAATAACATTATTTGCACCTGCGAATCGTAATCGATTTTGTTACAACCTTTCTTTTATTCGAATGGAGTAAAGCGACAGACGCCACGCTGCGCGTGCGCACCCCTACCGTTATTTGGTAATATCACTTATACAGCCTTTTATATCGAGCCGATACACTAATAAACGTTTTTGAAACGTGTAACAATATTGGAATCCTTTTTTTATTAAGCTTTTGTGGCTGAGTGACCTGCCGATTATTATATTTTTTCATTTTTTTTTACTAGAGATGTTAGAAAAGTAATAACTTATCAATGTAATATTATAACGTTTATGTAAGCCAAGAATTACTGGTCAGAAAGCTATAAGGAATGTTAAATGTTTAATCGCTTACATTTTTCGTATTGCCATGATTATTTTTAAGGAATAACTACATAGTTACTAATTGATTTTCATTATTAATAATTTGAAATTTCATTAAAATTTACAAATGTAGTACATACAATGCATTGAAAACTATAGACGAAATAAAACTATGTTTATTAGTAAAGATATTAATGAAACTGCCATAAATCAAATTTCGTTCTATGAAAAACATTGCCTTTGTAACTTCTACTTTTTGAGTCGTGACCTTCCCACCCTCTAAGAGAAATTAGTCATAGTATGTGTATGGAGGATCCATTTAAATGATTGATGCAGTCCACTTAATCAGTTCATTGATGTTAAGTAGATTCTATGTTGGTAGCTGATTGAATTTTTAGTTGATAAATTTTAGACATTATATAGTGTAATATATCATATGTATTTTTTGTGAGATACAATTAAGTAGCAAACAAACTCGATTATTACTCGATGTTAAAAAAAATAAAACAAAAATTTAGGTTTTGTGTATTTTTTCAAGGAAGTCTACGTAGTTATAATTAAGTCATAGTGGTTTATTTAATTTTTAAATACACAAAAAGAAATTTATCATCGTAAACTACAGGTACTAGTGACGTTTGAACAATTTCCAATCTATGTTATGTAGCATATTTCTCCAATCGAATTAATTTCAGCGATTTATATAATTACAATCGCTATAACACCTTAGTGTACGAGTAACATTCAAGATATAAGGATATCGATAATATTTATGCATTATTATCGTTCAACAATAAATAATGAATACCTTCGAGGCTTGAACGTAGTGTATGAAATTAAGACGGTTTCAAAACAATAGCATGTCCAAGAGTTATTGATATTAGGGACGGGGTCCCAATAAATTCCAGCGTTAATTATATCGTGATGCGGCGGCACAAAGCGCGGGCGCAGCACCGTGTTGATTTTCAGTTTATTTCATTAGATCGTCGCCGCGGGGTGCGCCGGCGCCGGATTGAGTAGAGGGACGCCTTTTAAGTTTCTTCTAAGGATATTCTACTACTAAAGCTATAAATGTGTTGAGAAAGTGTACAGTTTAAGGATGATACTAGCTTATATTTTATGTATAGAATTTTGTTTGTTGTTTTTTTTAACTATTTTCTGCACATATAATTTAAGTGTTGCTACTGTCTTAATTGTTTTTATTTATAATTTAAATGTATTTTTTTATGTATTTATTGCAATCTAATTATTAAATGACCTACATTCAGAATACATAATAAATCCATATTTAGTATACACCATGGCCACCCTATTTACCCGCCATAAGGTTCACCTGCCTGCTTAAAAATGGTAAAATATAGCATTTTTAATGAGCAGTCTTTTCAATTTTCGGCTTTACGGGCTTTATCGGCGTGACATCGACCTAATCAACTCCGTGCTTATTTCTCTGTTTATTTTTTCTAATATTATTTAATGCTCTCGTTGATTACCTTTCTTTTTTAATATCGGCCTCAAATTCGTTTGGAAAATATTTGTAATTGAATCTTTGTGTTATGAGATGCATTGGTCCACCTTTTTAATTAGGTTATAAGTCGGAAATGTCAGTGTTTAGTAATTAAACGCGTTTTATGTAAATGTAATCGAGAACGGTATGTTGATTGTAATTTATTTGCAATCAAGAGTAATTTGGATTTGATTCCACTATTTTTGTATGAACAAGAAATTGAATAATCTCCATGTAAGATATATTTGACATAATAATTTGATATTTTATACTAAATACTTGCGTTTATTACATTTAACGAGCTGTAATGAAGTAAGTTCTTACAATGTAAGGCTTTTATAATGTGTTAGAATTTTAATACTGTGTAAGTTACGAGTCACAAAGAACATGCACATAATTAATAAATTAATATTCATATCTGTTTACCTTTTACAGCTGTATACCTATGGATTATTTAGTTTCCTAATTTGAATTGCAATTTTAGTTCGTCGTACTGAATAGACCTATGGAAGCATACTTAAAATTAGGGTTACAGTAATCATAACTATTCAATGTTGCATATTTATGTGCTTTAGTTAACAGGCAGCGGTAGCCCAATGATTATGTGCTCGCTTGGGAAACCGAGTGAAATAAGTTCAAATCCCGGGTCCCGAACCTCTGATATTTTCATGTGCGAATCATTTCCAACATGATTACCAAATGTCTTGCGGTGAAGGAAAATATCTAGAGGAAATCTGCATGCCCGACAGAACCTAGCAAGTTTTTTAAAAACACGCGTAGTCACGCCAACCTGCTCTTGGCCAGAGTGGTGAACTATGGCTTGATCCCCCTCGTATTGAAGGGAGGCCCGTGACTTTATATTTATTACTCGTTGAAACGACTGAATTAGGTTAACACACAGGTTAGATTAGGGATCGCACCCACCCCGGGGGAGAGCTGACTCCTACCGGGCGCGTCCCCAGATGGCGGATAGGGGAACGCCACCTGCTTAGAGGGGCGGGTGGTACCGGAGTAATCCGGCGCGGACCAGCAGCGGGGGCGTGCCTCTAACCGAGGTTAGTTCAACCACGGTTAGAGACACGCTCAGGATGGGGCTACTCATCGTCGAGGCTTCGGCTTCCGATGTTGCGGCCGCCGGGAGCGGGGCCGCTTCGGCGGTCTCGCGACCGGAGGGTAGGGACCGGTTGCGGGACTGTGAAAACAGGCTCGTGACCGGTAGAGGGGAAGGCCGCGGTGGGAGAGGAGTGCCGGTATTTCGGTGCGCCGCTTTCCCTGCCCTCCGCGGCCTTGATGGGGCTGCCACCGTCTTCGATGGCAGACGCGGTGGGGTTGCAGGGGAGAGGGCTGGTGTTTCGATGCCATTTCCCTGTCCTCTGCAGCCGTAGTGGGGCTCCTTCGGGGGTCCCATCAGATTGGTGGTCTTCAGACCTGCCGCCAGGGCGCCGTGGTAGATATGCGTAAGCGATCCTGCGGCGTCCTACTATGGCGGATAGGAGGGGAAAGTTGGGGTTTAGTGAGTAGTACTGGCTCTTCTAGCCGGTGGGCCCCACATAACCACCTGGGGGATCAGGTGGTATGCGTAAATGCATTCCCCAACTATAAAAAAAAAAGGGATCGCACCCACCCCCCCAACATCACCTTGTCATGGTGGAGGAGCTCATTAGTACGGCAGTTCAGCCCAGCGCGAAGCCAAGAAACGTACTGGGAGGTGGCCCACTTCGGTTCGCGGCGTACCGTGTGGGCTGCTCCTGGTACTTTTGTGACAGCAGAGTAGACTGCTGGAGCAACTCCATGGTTGTTGTCATCTGCTTCTACAGACATGTCGTCGGGGCGTTGTGGTTGAGTGCGTAAGCGATCCTGCGACGTCCCATTAACACCTCACCTCACCTCACACATAACCACCTGTATGTCTACAGGTGGTATGCGTAAATGCATTAGCCAACATTAAAGAAAAGGTAGCCTACCTAGGCCTTAACAATATATTATTTAAGAGTAGCAATCTTAACTAGTTGAGTATACACATATAGGTTCTTGCTGTCTAGCGTAAAAACCAGCGTCAATCCTTCATATGCCACATTTAAAATACAAATAGTTGAGTTCATTTATATACATAGGATGTATTTGATTGCGTACACATTTGAATATTATAATATGTCATAGTAATGCGGAAGTACGTAAACAATCCGAATAAATACTGTCAAGTTAATTGGCAATCTCGATGACGGCTCCATCACGAATACCCGTAATGACGGCGGCTAACAGTCTTTTTGCACTCTCATAATAACTTTCTTTCCTCCAGCTAACGCGTGATGAATAGGGTGACTATAGTTCACTTAATATGCGGATATTCCTAGGTTACGATTTACGTTGGCTTTTAACTATTGATTAATAGTAATAATATATTACTTAGAGCTTTATTCCTTTGTGGTCTCTTACATAAATTGGAAAGGTAGAGGCAATTTATTAAGCCATTGTTCTTGAGAAGACTACGCTCATATATATTTTCTTGCATCAGGTTAAATATAGCAGTTCCCGCGGCTCTGTCTTTTGCAATAGGGATCACCGTTGTGGTTTTAGTGGGTAGTCTGTCGCGCTTCACGTGACAGGAGTCCCACATACTCCGAGCGCCCCCCGCGCTCTGGCACTCGTAAAGGGGTTTCCCCACGAATAAAAAAAAGATTAAATATAGCGGTATTGAATGGTGATTAAATAATTGTTTACACTATCATATTTATTATTTGTGTTGAAGTCTGTGGTGTATTGATAGAATTTATTTTAAATAATTTTTGAAAAAATGCCTAATCTAAGTGAACAGAAAAAAGTCATAATTAAGAAAATATTGGTAAAATAACACTATCGAATATACGGTTACCAAACCTATTAAATAGGCAATTCCCCTGTAGTAACTATGCTGTTTATTATGTGCGCTACAGTCTCCAATTGTGTTTGCATTATGTCTTATAATGTAAAGAATTGTAGTCATTTTAGCGATGGTCGTAATTTATTACGATCTCGCGACAAATCTCACGTTTTTGCAGGTTACTGATCGGATTTCTCTAATGCGTCTGCAGTCGATTGTAAATTGTAACTTAGACGCCTGTCCCGCAAAAACCTTCTGTTGACTTATGTAATCAAATATATGAATACATCCATTTTTTTGCGCAATTGCAAGGAATAATGATGTTACCTTCTTGATGGGTTCGGCTTATAATGCGCGCCGGCATGGATGCTTATTGAATAAAAAACCCATCTTAAGATTTTTTAATTTTTTCTCAACTTATATTTATATATTATAAATTATATTTGCCAAGCAAATATGAGACGTTTTAATATAATACAAAATTATTAAAGACTTATTTTAGTTATGTTTTTTTTATTTATAATAGTGATCTAAGTAAGTATTTGCAATACGTACCTATTAGTAATCATCTCTCAACCTAATTTTAGAGGCTATTCTCACTGAGAAAGACCAATAAGTCAAGCCCAGACCAAGCGAGACATTAATGAAATGGGACATACTTATAATATGAATATAAGTTGTGACTGATGAAAAATTAGGGGCAGGATAGAACAGTGTCCACAACGTAAGCATCTGCAACTTTAAAATCATTAGCTCAACGAGGCAATTTCATTTAATATCTCACAGAAATCTAATGTGCTGGGAAAAAATAAACCATATTATAACACTAGAGATTCACCCTCGCTTCGCTCGGGTTCGTCCCTAGTTGATTCTTTAAATTGACATAACTTTTTTATTTATGAAACAGATTAAAATAAAACAAATATTAAATGTTAAGTGGAGCTTTACACACTTACATTAGTGAAAATCGCACTCAAATCGGTTAAGCCGTTTCTGAGATTACCGCGCACAAACGCACAGACAAACAGACGAAAATTCTAAAAATCATTGTTTTGGGTTATATTGCGTTAATAACGACCCCCATAATAGTTTTTTCCTAATTTCTTCCATGTACAGACAGCGATCAGGTACAATTTTATAATATGTATTAGATATAGATGAAAATAGTAAGTTACCTTTATTATATGTATGTATCATCCTACTATTACTAATGCGTATGTTAATTGCTTCTTTACGCGAAAAAATCACTAAATTTAGTACACAGATACTACTGTTAGGCACCTAGGGTCGCAAAACAAGCGAAGCTAGGGTAAGTTGCTAGTCATGGCAATGCGATTGCTTGAATTAAAGTTATAATCTTAAAAGATCTCAGCAACGCTATGTAATCAAAGAATAACGTTGAAGCAATATATTAGGAGATGGTACTTGGCTTTTAAACTTAACAAAACGTTTGTTGCAAGTTATAAATCGTTTTCTACATTATAGTCGCGTACTTCAAATCAAACACTAATTGCGTATTACTCATTAATGAAGGGAAATCTCATAGAATCTGCGCAGTTTTATGACTGCCACTAAAATGGCGTATGTATGCGAATTTCCTTTAAAATATCCGACGAAGCTTACATTGTTGTTTATGTAATTATTTAATGAGACGATTGATTGATGTAATACCAGTGCATAAAATTTATTATAATTGCTGTAATTGTAGACTAAAGCTTTTTACGATATTTCAAATATTCTTTAATTTTTAGAGTTTCACTCAAAGAGCAGGTGGAATATTATTACTAAAACTTCGCATTCGAAGTTGCTGCTACTACGTCCGTATTTTTGAGACTGTGATTGAAAATTATATCTTAACTAATAAAATAAAATCAAAAAGTAAAAAATTGCGGATCATTTAAGCTCTACTTATTAAGAGATCTACTGTAGAAATTAATAATAATAATAATAATTTAATATTATTATTATTATTAATTTTTCAAAACATTCTGACTCTATTTTATTGTTAAATCAACGATATACACTTAAAGATCTTTTTAACACACTTTAATTAGCTTTTCTTTAACTACAAATGTAATAAAATTTTGGAAGTTCATTTTCACTTACTTCTAACTGTCCTCTGGAAATGAAAATTTGTATGTATATGTAGTTCGGATACCAACACTATAATTTGGTATCTTGGAGCTGATCTGATAATTCTGTTTCACGTGCCCTATACATTTCAATTCATCAAAATTCCAAAATTTAAAAATTCCTCAATCAGACTACTCGGTTTACTCGTACCAAAAATCTAAGAACACTTCCAACTGGGAGGAACTCATTAATTAGTTCGAGTTAACCCGTCAGAATACAGTTTCGTTCATAATTGGTTATTATAACAAAAATGCGTTATTAAAAACAAGAACCAATTCTCTTTGGCTCATTTATATCTGTTTGTCCTTGTCTGTTCTAGGGTTCAACTGAGGAGGCTGATATCATTTTATATAACCAAAATATCATAAAATTGTTTTAAGTAAAATTCTCCCGTGACGATGATTGTTGTAAAGCATTCGAAACGTCGGGAACCAAAAATCAAAATAGATTTGCGAAAAAAATCCGAAAAGATAGTTCTATTTAATACTAGCGACTCACCCTCGCTTCGCTTCGGGTCTGTCCCTAGACAAAAACAAATCTATCCCACTGGAGCCGTACGTTTTTCCGGGATAAAAAATAACCTATGTGCTATTCCAGACAATAATCTATCTCTGTACCAAATTTCATCCAGACCCGTTCAGCCGTTCTGGCCTGAAACATCCATCCACGAAAGAGGGCGAAAAAAATTATATCTCTCTCTCTTCTTTTATGTTTAACTAGCGACTAGGTTGATTCCCCATACAAACTTTCATCCCCATTTTCCCCCTTAAGGTATGATTTCCGGGATAAAAAATATCCTATGTCCTTCCCAGAGTCTTAAACTATCTTCTTACCAAATTTTATCTAAATTGGTTCAGTAGATCCAGAGATTACCCCCTACAACCTCACAAACTTCATAATATTAGTATAGATTTAAAATGAACCAAAATAAAATATTTAAGCATAAAGACGTTTTAATATGGGATTTGTATACATCATAATTATTCTATGGGGTTGCTATGGTATTTAAAAATATACGGAACACTATCATGTTAGTATTCGTCTGTTTTAACTTAGTATTTTTTATTCGGCTATCCTGCACGTCTAACTTGAGAAATTATATCTAATTTGTTATCCTAATTTACGACTCAGCATATTAATATTTGAATAGCATTGATTTATCCCAGGAATGTTGTATATTGTTTTAGTAATAAGTATAGGGTAGACTTTTATACATTCTGTGAACTCTTGACTTTAGTCTCATATAGAGAATTATGTTGAGTACCTACCTACTTTTTTATAACTAGTAAAAGTTTTGTGACAACTAGCTAAGAACTACTAAATAAAACTAACAGAGGCAGTGGTAGCCCAGTGGTAACGCGATCGCTTGGGTAACCGAATGAAGCGGTTTCAAATCCTAGGCCTCGCACCTCTGATATTTTCATGTGCGTATCATTTTAACATGATTACCACTTGTCTTACGGTGAAGGAAAACATCGCGAGGAAACCTGCATATCTGAGATTTCCTAACCTAACAAGTTTTCGAAAAACATGAGAAGTCCGCCAATCCGTACTTGGCCAGCGTGGTGGACTAGGGCCTGATCGCCATCGTATTGAAGGCCTCCCTTGCTCGTGCCCAGCAGTGGGACGTCAAAAAGGGCTAAATACAAAAGATTTAAGATTTAAGAAATTTTAAGAATATTTGGCACTAGTTAACATTTTATATGTATTTTTATGTAACTACACCTGTCAAATTACAATATATTTTTTTACAGAATAGCCTAACTTCCTGCCATAATTTCGCAATTAAAGATTTCAATTTACTTTTTATTTAATATCTAAAATTGCAATCATGTAGAGATAGCATTATCTAAGCGTTAATTAACAGTCAATTAAAGAAAGATATCTCCTAAAGTATTTAACCAATACTATTTATTAAAGCATAGATAAATCAAAATAACTAAATTCATAGTTTCATTTTAATTACAGCCTATAAAGCATTAAATAACTAAAAAAAATATACAAATCACGATCCAACCGCCATTACATAGAGTAGCCTGCAGATAAATCATTGTGGCGCTTCTTGATGATTGGATGTAGTGATTGATTGAACCGCATCGCAGAGGGCCCAGCATCAGACCTAAAGGTCAAGTTACGTATCCATTAAATTCGCATTTCGTTAACTCGTGTTTACGCTCTTGTTTGTTTTTTAAATTTGTGCAATTTAAAAAGGATTATCTGGGTATGTTTAAGTTAAACATACGTTATTTTGTTAAAATTGACAGTGAAATTTATGTTTCCAAACACTGTTATTGTTTATCGATTTAGAATGTGATGTGTAAGTGGTTTTTAATAATATTTCAGTTGTATAACATCATTAATTTATGGTGCATAATTATAGTATAACAGCCACCTAATTTGCACTGTATCGGTTTTACAAAAATTCATTAAAAATATCACTCTAACAACACTAGTGAAAGGGTGAGAATAAAAATATATAAATACTAGCAGAACCCGCGGTTTCGCTTGCGTTAAAACTACCAAAAAAAAACCCTAAAAAGGTAGGTTTCATGCAAATTTTCATCCCCTATTTTACCCCCTTATGGGATGAATTTAGAAAAATGCTAAAACACATATTTATTTAACTGTATTGAAGAGCATTAATGTTTTTTTCCTTAGGAATGAGATAATTCCCCGCGGTAAAAAGTAGCCTATGTCACTCTCCAGCCCTCCAACTATCTCCACATAAAAAATCACGCCACGCCAAACCGAATCACTCTGTTTCGAACTAAAATAAGGACAGACAAACAAATAAACAAACACACTTTCACATTTATAATATTAGTATGGATATGGATTTCTACTTAAATTGTAAAAATTTAGTTTATACTACATTCCTACATATAAGAGGTATAAACATATATGAATTTGTATTGTACTCAGAAGTAAAATCAGTTGGATTTGTAATATCTTATTCTTATTTACGTAACATGATGAATTGCAATGAAAGTATTCATACATAATGTATAGATGCATCATATATTTTTACATATTACTATGCGAATATTTATTCCGAATTGGATCTTTTGATTACCAACTTTTGATAATTTTGCCTAACATTTTTCAAAAATTATGCCTGTATCTGTTTGCTGCCTGTTTGAGAAGTTAGAACAGATTTATTACTGTTGTTTTATTGTCACTTACTACTACATATAATAAAATAAACGTCCCATCACCGCGTCTGTCTGTCTGTCTGTCTGTTTGTCTGAAAGCAATAAACTCAAAAACTATCCAACAGATTTTTTAATGTTAGTTTTTACTAATGGATAGAGTCAGTCATAAGGAAGGTTTATGTGTATAATTCATTAGGTTTTGTGTAAATTGGCTGAATTATGATGATGGCTGTTGAAGATGTCGGAAAAAAATACGCCGGGAGCTTTATTGGCGTGCGCCTTGTAAATCAATAAAGTTATATGAAAACAATGATTTACAGAATTATTCCTCTTAAAAAGATCTAATTAAACTTTAGTAACGCTACACATCTAGGGAGCACCCGAGCGAGGCGAGGGCAAGTCACAGTTGCAATATAAAATTATGATGAAGTTACATTTTACTCAGCTGTGTAGATCTTATATAATCAGGCCCCTCCTCTGTACTTAGATCGTAAATGAAAAATTAACATTCTTTTGGTCAGTTGGGTAAAACTATATTTTATTTTTAGGAGGAAGTGAAATTAAATTAAAATGCATATGAAATCGCAGGCAAAAGCTAGGAATATAAGGGTAATGATATATGTATGCTTGTATTTTGTTCCAGGGTGATAAAATTCCATACTACCATTATTGACCTCAACATTGTGCTAACTAAATTATTTATGAGATACGTAATTTAAACTGCATAATCTCTTCCTTTTTATAAGCTTTTATTTAAGTTTAACTTACAAATTTTGTGTAAGATATTTTTACATAAATTAATTGATTTAATAGTTTATTAACAGAGTTAGAGTTATGTCTGAATAAATAAGGAATATATCATATATTTTTAAAAGCTTATGTGATTAGATAATTTCACGTTTTTAAAATTGCCAAAGTTAACTGTACAGCAATAATTTTAATATTTTCAAACTTCTGATATTCTCACGACAAAACAAATTATCGGTATTACTAAAGTATAAAAAATATAGAAATGTTGCTTCTTTTAAAAAACAAGCGATAAAAATCGTCTGCAAAATTTAGATGAACCAATCTTACTGGCAATTATTCAGTTAAAAATTAGACACGAACGTAGAATTTGCGACGATTTATTATTTTAAATTCAATTTTCGGCTTTGATTAAGCGATTATGTTGTTACTATAGATTTATTTAATGTGAAAACCTCTAATTTACAGAGTTAGCATGACTTTTTTAACTGTCTGGGATATGTTTGATCAATAAAAAAGATAAAAATGTATGAATTCTGAATGGATAATAATTTTTAATAATAAAATAGAGAATTTCTTTTCACGGTAATTGTATTTTACGTCATTTATGGTGCCATTATGTTTTGTTTCTTTAGTCTTTTTTCATTGTGAGATTCTTAGAGTAGTTTCAGATATAACTACTTTACTTTTCTATTCCTAGCAACTTTCTATATAATAAAGTAAATCTTTCTTTTTATGTGTTAATGAAATAGAGAACTTATTAATTAAATCCGTGTGTAATGACCACTTAAATATAATTAGATGTAAAATTAATGTTTACTATTTACCTATCCTGTTAGTCAAGTCGATGCAATGTTGCACAACATGTGTCTTGTGTACATACATATAAATAAAAGGGAGTTTTTATGTTGTCTTCAGTTTTTAATACTAGGTTTTTTCAGCGTAGTATTGGGATTGATGAGAAATAGCTATCCATCAGTGATTTTCATATTTTTTTGGCTAATGTAAAAAAAACAGTTCAGCATTTCCGAACGTTAGGCTCTACATAAATCAAATTCATTTGGTCTAAATCTTAAAATAAATTTTGTTATTTCGTAAAGCTTTTACTTATCGTTCAGGAAAACTGTTTATAAATGACGTATATTAAAAATGAAAACAAAAACTGACATAAAATTAACATTTAACAAGTAAAAAACAATGTACTTGTATTTTTATTCTTGTCGAC
The DNA here is from genome assembly GCA_033884665.1 of Argynnis bischoffii washingtonia. NCBI lineage: Eukaryota > Metazoa > Arthropoda > Insecta > Lepidoptera > Nymphalidae > Argynnis > Argynnis bischoffii. Next base: position 13,735,819 of record CM066609.1, on the reverse strand, counting down.
TCCGAATTTTGCTGGGTCACTCAGTTTAATATGATATTTGGCCGAGCAAAGCCTTAAAAAACTAGTAGTTCACGAGAATTTCATAGATAACCTTAACGGATTGAGAAAATTTCATAAACTTAAAATAAAATTCTCCTCACATCGCTTTTGAAAATCGTTAAAATTTTAAACAGTTAGAGATTCATCGAATAATCTCGATTGGACTAGCTATCAAATAAAAAAATCGCATTTAAATCAATCCAACCCTTTGGTAGCTACGATCCCACAGATAAACAGTCATAACCGCGTTCTTATAACATCCCTCGTTTTTCGTGAATTAAAAATAAATAAGCAGCCCCAGCACTAATTGTAGAATCATGACCTTTATCGAATAAAACCTATTACGATGGTTAATCGTTGATCGGGGCCCGAGTTAATCGATATTTCATCTCTCGATTAATTACTGTATAGATTAGCGGTAGGCGGGACCGCGTTGAGCGCTTCGTGTTACGATCTGCCTATAGGGGACTATTTCCTTTCGGAACTTCTAGTCTTAGTAGATAAACCAACATTATTGTTTTCTCATATTATTTGAAAATATCTGTAAAAATGTACCATTATACAAATATGTAAATTCTATTGAATAAATTTGTGAAAATATGTTTTGGTAGCCTTGTTGTGTTGTTGTAAACTAATATAAATAAAAGTATATAATATAAGGAATTCGTTATTTGAAATCCATCATTTAGTTTTTTATAAAATAAGTTTAACAATTCAAAGTAACCTTAAAAATATATTGGATTTAAAAAGAGTTTCAAAATTTTAGTAATAAAATTCTATTATAAATACTAAACTCTTTCCCTATTACGTATTAGAATTCCATATACCTACGACTCGGCTGCAACCAGATTTATCGATATGTAAAATTGGTAGCCTAATATAATAAGGAATGTACAATTAAAAACTTGTCTATATCTTATAAAATACGAAGGAGCTAATGAATTTTTAGGTTGTTACTTAAAATAGCCAGTTAATTATAGATAGAAAGCATTAAAATAAGTTCCCAGCCCCAAATTGATTAATTACCAAGCAACAAACCTTCACACGAACTAGAGGTAGTATAACTTTATAAAACATACAAAAATGCTTCACCAGAGCTTTTTATTCAGAATTTATAATTAGATTTGGCGGAGGCCCGCCCTTTTGAATAACTAAGTGATGGTACAATTTATACACTGGTATGTTGTCTTTAAGAATAGTCTAATCGTTATATATTTACTTATTCGTCTAGAGTGATAAGTATTCATTTATATAAATCACATTAATATATATGAATATGTGTTTTTTGTTTGTGTTTCTAAGTTATTGTTTTTGTTACTCCTTCAAGTTGTAACGACTTACCATTTTACTATCGTACCTCAACATGAGTATAACCACGGACCAAAATATGTCATATTAAGCAAGTGCATAAATATTTGATAAGCTTGATAAGTTATATTAAAAATTGAATAATATTTAGAGTTCGTAGAGATTTTGAATTACTAATCAAATTAACGTTCATTCTCTATTTTTTATGTTAATAAGTATTGAGTGTTATTTTATGAGTAGAACAAAATGGAATATTGTGTACGCTAATTTTAATATCTAATATTATTATATAAAACTATCTTTTCGGATGTTTTCGCGGATTTATTTTGATTTTAAATTTCCGACGTTTCGAATGCTTTACACGTTACAGCAATCATCGTCACGGGAGAGATTTTTTATAGATTTAGTTGGTTCATTATTAAAGTAAACCGCTGGCGTTTGCGAATTAAGCCAAGTATAAAGAGTCAGCCGGGAGGCGGGCTTGTAGCGATGAGGTAAGGATAAAAATTCGATTACAATTAAATTAACTGCACTCATATTTGTTTTTCATTAGTTATATCTGATTTAAAATATAAAAGCTTTAATAAAAATACATATATTTAAGTCAATTCTGCGAATTGTTTAGGCAGTATTCTGTAGGCTATGTTTAAAATTTTATAATTTTTTAAGAATATAAAAAAATCATGACCTTTGCAATTTTATAAATCTACTATTACACTAATATGTATAATATGAGTAAGCACTCATTAATAAAGTAAGTGAGTAATTAATAAGAATTAGTTTTAGAAAACTTATTTTATTTAAAAATCTGAAACTTTTTTCTTTTTGTGTTTTCATTTCAAATATATATTTTGATTTATATTTCAGTTTTTTTCAGACGACTTTTATCTATTTTAGTTAATTCTGATCAAGTTCTTTTGCTTTAATAATTGTAGCGTTCTATATAGATTTAAATAATATATACAATACACTGATATTTTAGGCAGTTAAAGTTTGTAATTTTTTTGTAACCCAATTTTAAACATTTACTTCTAAAAAAAGAAGAAAACGATAAATTTTAAGTGTTTGAGAAAACAGGATAGGTACATCATTATAGTAGACATAACCATACAAGTGGTACACAAAAATGTACCTATACTTTTAATAATACTTCTTGAAGCCTTCCTTGAATATAGGCTATTTATAATATTTAGAAATTGTATTCGTATAAGATTATTTAGTAAATACATTATTTGATATTGCAAAAATATAATAAATCAAAAAATTACAGCTTGTAACTTATTGAAAAAAGTAAAAACTTCATCAGCTCCCGTAACATAATGCTTAGTAATTCCAAGATACATTACAAGAGCCATATTTGTAAACCGGAACCGATTCCATATAAATCGAAAGCTTTTAAATCACTTGAAACAATAATCTTTAGCTTAAAGCAACATTATAATTGAATTTGTTATTAATAGCTCTTTTCAAATCAACCTACGCTCTTCCCACGGCTGTACATAATTAAATTTCTTATTGGATTATATTTTAATTAGGCGTGATTACGATAGAAATGAGTATCATTCACCCGGTATTGTTTCGAAGGATGATTAATGGGAAACTACTGATGTCTAACATCCCCGTGATTGATGCTGAACGGCTGTTAAAATCGAAACTTTGTTTTTTTTTTTCTCGTTTGTCTCTCGTTATACGTTTATTGAAAGTTAATAGCCTGTCTGCAAGTTTTGAATGAATTATGCAAAGTGGACAGTTTATAACAGCCTATATTAATAGGCTTTTCATATTAGTTCTATTGAGTTTTGGATATGTTAATTGTATTCAGATTTGTGGAGCGTTATGCTATTTGTTTGCTTATTCTCTCTATTCCTATCTAGAACTTATTTTTCTGCTAATCTTAGTTTTTATTTTTTTCTGTTAGAAAACAATTTTTAAACTAAAGTTTATTATGCATTAGTAACATTTTAGTATAAATAAATATTTTATTTATACTCAATTAGTAATATACTCAATTATATTTTTCCAACCAGTGAACATAGAGATTTTTTATAGGATTTTTTTTAAATATGCGTGTTATGTATATATAATATGTATATATATGTAATTATATGTAGAAAACAGTATATTTTGCCCTACCCTGAACATTCTGCCCTTTAGTAAAATAAAAATTAGGATAAACAGACAATTAAAACATTTTGTATTGGTTGTCTCTGTCTTAATATCATGCAAGTTATATTAGAATTTTACTTGTATTTAAGGTAACTGAATAAAATTTGACGACACGTTTGGCTCAGTTTGTAGTGTGTAGTGTAGAACCTACTTGCTGTGCCCGCTGGGGGCATAGGTACATTTGTGTGATCAGCACGAATGTTTGTACTTCAATCATAGGTGTTTATATTTATAGTAAGTACATATGTATTTAAAGTTATATATGTGTAATGTATAACTATCCAGTATCCATAACACAAACCTAGTACCATGAAACTAGATGGTGCTGTTTTAATGTCCCAACATATTTATTTATCTATTGTTTTAAATATTGAAAAGGGAATTAAAATAAAATACACCAATCATATCAACCATTTATTATGGAACCCTTATAATGTTTTAATTATTCAATTTTATTACCCTTTTTGTACAGAAATGTTTAGACAATATCTGGTATTAAGGTTTTCACAAATGTCTCTTTGGTGTTATATATACAATATACAAATATCAATCAAGATCACTTACATCAAAAATCGAATCGGTAATCATATGAACTTTTGGAGTAGTGAGCAAGAACTTCAAATGCAAAAATTATGCGTACATACGTATTATACTTCGATCTGTCTAGGCAGACATATCACGTAGAGCTTTTTCAATGGAAAACGTTACAGTGAATTGTCAGTATGAAGATAAACATATAAACTAAGAAATTAAAATAATAATACGGTGTTTGATTATTCCTTGAAAATAAACGACTACTTTAAAATCACAGGCAAACACTTTATATTTATACATAGATATTCACTCACTACCTTTATTATTGACATGAACATTCCAGAAAATATATATATGTATATATTTTTAAACATATCAATTTTTTATTGCAATAAGAAATAAATCCATTTGTGCACTAAATATCATTTATGTAATTATTGTCTTAAGTAGCTTTCCATATGAAAATAAATATTTTGTGATTTTTTTTTTAATATTTATATGAATATTTTTGTAAACAAACTTAAAATGAAAATGTAAAATTACCTATAGGTACTTATCAATTAGAATAAATAACAATACGAAACAACTGGACGGATCATTTAGTAATAATAATTATAAGCTATTTTATTTCTTTACTTAATTTATAATAAGGACGTAATAATACATAGGTATATCATGAAGGTATTCGTGTAACCTTACATTATCTCATCTTGGGCAATGTTAATTTTGCTACTGACATAAATGCCATATTTTCCCATAATATATACATTTGTTTATTTTTAAGTAAAAATATTGATATTTTACTTTAAATTTAATACATTAAGTAGATCAAAAACTAGTAATAAATGTCATTACGTGATAAAAATTGGTTGCATTTGAAAAATATCTTCATTTATAATTTTTTTAGAGAACTTTAAATATAAGCCAGTAGCATAACTGATAATGTGATCTTTCTAAAAACAATTCAATCACCATTGTCTAATACCGCCTAGTTCAACTAATTAGGTCTGTATGATGTCTCTGCCTGAGCATTTCGAGCCTTAGTTCGTGTTCTCTTGCAGCCATTCTAAGGGCTGCGATGCTCGAACTTCTTCTTTCTACTTCTGGACCTTGTTGACTTGGAGGGGATTCACTTCCAGGGGATATAGGAGGGGATACTGGTGGGGGGTCAGGTGACTGCCGAGGAGGTGCAGCAAGACCAGCCAGCAATGTATGGAAGGGAGGCGTAGATGTGGAATATATCGGCGCAGAAAATAAAGGTGGTCGTGATAGCGGAGCCCCTAGATATTGAGCACCTAAAACCGGAGAACTGCCATATCTGTGGAGAAAGATGTATTCGTTAGAGGTACGTGATATAGAAAATATTCTTTTAAATGATAGAATTTTACTAATTCAGATTATATTTTCTTTTACATTTAAATTCAAAACAACCAAAAAATTTATATGAATTTTTACGCGTATTAATAATTATCTTTGTTTTTTATAGCTCTAAAAACTAAAGTACAGATTTAAAACATTGAAAACAGAATAAACCTATAATGAAATAACTCACCTAAAAGAAGCAAGTGCGTTTGCATCAAAAGGTTTTCGAAAGCCAAAACCTAGTTGTGAAAAGGGGTTAGGCATTGAAGCTACCACTGAAGGCGGAGGGCCTCCTCCTGCGCCTAAATAAGGGTTGTATGGGTGTGCTTGAGGACCAACTTTTTCTTGCTTTCGCCATTTTGCTCGACGATTTTGAAACCATACCTATAAAGGAATAATAGGGTCTTTCATTTAGGTTCATAGAATTCACATCTTCTAATTAGCTAATAGCTAACATTTTAATATCAGTTACATAGTTTCATACGTTTATTTTCTGGCATAGAAAATAGTATAACAATTCTATTTTAGATATTTTTTTATTTAATAATGTAATATAGATACCCTCCCAATGTACGTTGTAGAGCACAATATTTTTTTGTTGTTTTATTAAATTTACAAATTAAACAAAATTATAAATGTATGAATTGAAATATGTATGAAAACAAATGTATGAAACCTGAATAGATTATTTTGTCATAGCTCTATATAAGTGCGTTTATTAATTATGCTTACAATTCACATATTTTACTACATTCTTTTTTCCACTGTACATTGCTGCTTCATCAAACAACTGCCCTCTACTAAGAATTTTATTTAAAAAATACAGAATATTATTAGGATAAATTAATAGTAATTAAGAAATATATTAGCATTTATTTCTTAATTCAAAAGCAAATATTACAAAATGAGAATATTTTATTCAGATCTCAAGTCCGCTAAGTAAGAAATATGGACTAAGTTAGTTCCATGGCAAGGCACCCTGGTGACTGTTTAACATTGTAACGACTGCCAAATGCGCTTCAAAAATAATATAAAATCTAGTTTTGTAATTAATTACTTAACAAAGTATATTGAATCACAATGAATTGTTAATGAATGCTACGTTGGTAAATTTTCTTCATTTTTTGGACATTTTAAATCGTTTTAATGCATTAGTGTATAGCATTTGCTTTTCAAGTATCTCCGTATAAGGATTATTGTGTATAGATTAAAATGTACCTAAAACGATACTTAAAACGTTTACTTTTATCCCAGTTATAGCTTATAATTGAGGTAACTTTAAAATATATGTAAAATCGATATTGTGACAACTTGACAAGGAAGTGAGTTTCCTTACATGTACTCGTATGTATATAAATGAACACTCGATGTTATTAAATTTTTAATTTGAAAGTAAGCAGAAATTGAAAATTATTACAAGTTTTTTCAAAATAAGCGCAACTCAAAAAAATTATACCATGTGTTGGTAGTAATTGAAAATTATTTTATTAAAACTTAATAAAGTGTAATGTTATGTTATAAAAGATAATCGATTATTTAATCAGAAACATGGACGTATTTTTTTTAAATTGTGGGCATACAGCGGTGATTTTCGCAAATCTCAAAACACGCTTCACAAAAAACGTGTTCGACCCGTCCACCTTGATAGCGGGTAAAAAATTGCAATGATTGATTTATTTCTCATATACGTTCAATATTTAATCGTTAAATATGTATGAGAGCCATAAGGAGACGAGCTACGATCATTATGTAAAGCGATATTTTTATAGTAATTTAAATTAATTCGCTTATGATAAGTGCGGGTCGCTAAAAAGAAGTTTCTGTAAATGTCGCCGTTACTATACTGTTGTAAAAAATACGTACATTTTGAACTTTCGATGGACGAGTTAATTTCGTTCTAACAGATTGATATATAGAGCGTATTTTGTGTTGACATTAATGGTTTCATTAAGTGCATAATTGTATTGTAATATGGAATAGAGTGACTTTCGAATTTATTTGCAATTGGAGGTTAGCAGGTAAGAAGAATGTAAAGTGAAGCAAAAAACCAGATGAGGTTAAATTGTCTGAGAGTATAACAATTATATTAAAAACTAGCGACTTACCCACGCTTTGCTCGGGTGCGTCCCTAGCTAGGTACGTTTTATTTTTTTGAGCGGAACTCATTCATTTACTAAAATTAAAGTAGCCTAAGTTACTTCCTATCACATCAGCTATCTGCTAGTGACATTCCCGTCAAAAGCAGTTCAGCCGTTTCGGAGACTAGCCAGAACAAATAGACGCACAGACGAAAAATTAAAAAAATATGTTTTTCTTTTAAGTACTATGTAGAATTTCGTATGCATTTAGTAAAGAGCTGTTATTTTGACGTTACAAACAGCAGACGCTTTAATTTTATTTATCTTTACAGACTTTTGATTATCCTTTGTAAAATGTGCTGTTTCCAGGAATAGATGTATTATAATAAAAGAGTAATGTATTATAATAAAAGAGCGTAAAGATAATAATAATAATATTCAAAATTATGAGTAGAAAGCTAAATGATAAACAATCTTTGAAAGGTAGAGAGTAATATTAGCTATAGCTACTTTATTTTTTAATACATAGTAATGTTATAAAGACGAATAATAAGATTAATCGATATTATGTTAAAAGGAAATGGCAGTTGTCACATAAGTGACGCTTCGATGAGAAAAACAATAAAAAATAGTTTTTTTTTATTTTCTTAATAATTGATCATTTTGTTCGATTTTGGAAAAATATTTTACAATAAAACAAAAATATATCACTGTGCTTATGAATAATATTGTAAAAAAGCTAACATTTAAGTCAAATGCCAGAGTAGATGAAGTATCTCTGACAGTTGACAGTTTAGCCCCTTATGAAGTCTTGTAACCGTAATGATAAAGCGATCATATAATTTAAATCGCATCAAATTATAAATACTCTCTAAATAGACGATATATAATAACAATAATAATGCAAGTACACTTTGTTTGGTAATTTATCACAAACGGATATACGCGTCAAAGATAACATAAATGAATGTAAAAGTATATTACAGTTTATCGGCGTCTAATGATTTACTTTGTGATTGTAAACTCACTTTGAATTTACGTTCCGCAAATAAATTTTATTACTGAGTCTAAATGTGTTTTATTGTTTAGTCAATATTAAGACAATTGTTTTAATAATAAATAAATAAAATATAGAATATTATGATAATTGTTTTAATAAGAAATAAATTAATTTTAATAGGTATATGTATAGGTAATTTAATTCCCTATACACACTTTCAACCCCATTTTCATCCACTTAAGTGATGATTTTCGGAATAAAAAATATTCTATGTCCTTCTCAGGGTCTCCAATTATCTTCTTACCAAATTTCATCTAAATCGGTCCACTAGTTTTTGAGTTTATTGGTTACAAACATACAAAAATACGAATCTTAATTCTTAATAATAGTAGAGTAGTTATGGAATTTCATAAACCAAAAATTTTTGAAGACATTTTCTGGATAGAGCGTTCAAATAATCTCAATAGGAGTACATAATGTTCAGAAGTATATTTAATTTCGTTTAAACAAACATATTAATAGTACACTATTTGTTATACTTGAATCCTATTTATCAAGAAATAGTAAACCAGAAAAATAAAGTAAAAAATATAATAACATGGTATAGACATACAATGAGACGATAAATAGGGTATCAGTAAAATATATAGCAACATTTTTATTAATGTAGGTATCTTTGTGACGTAATCATTATATTGTTTATAATGATTGACACAGAATATATAGAACAGACTAGCGACTCATCCTCGCTTCGCTTGGGTTCGTTCTCAAAACAATATTAATTAATTTGTTTTTAATTTTTTTTGTTGGACCTTATTTTTTTTTTCTTAAATAAAAGTAGCCTAAGTTACTCCTTGTTACATCAGCTATCTGCCAGTGAAAGTACTGTCAAAATCGGTCCAGCCATTTCAGAGATTAGCTGGAACAAACAGACAGACAGACAAAAATCGTAAAAAATGTTGTTTTGGTATATGTACCGTGTACATCCATATGCACTTAGTAAAAAGCGGTTATTTTAATATTACAAACAGACACTCCGATTTTATTTATCTGTATAGATGTATAGATGAGTTGGTGCGTCAGATGTATTAGATGGTCTGAGTCTCGTTACTGGTCTTTAACTGAAGCGCTTGTCTGGTATATGGGCAACGTGGGATTTAGGTCGCGTCTGAAAGTCGAGGTCTAGGTTCATGCATCAATGCATCGCGTGGCATTAAATATCGTTCATAAGGTAAAAAGAAAAATATTAATAAGTACCTTGTTAGTTGCAATTATGAATAAGGAAATATTTCTATTTATATACTAAAATAAATAAGAAGCTCTGCTATATTACTTTTTCCTTCTTTTCCGTGTTTGGGGGCAATTAATTGGTTATATTTGTCTTACACCGCCGCTCGCTGGTATATTTATGTTTAAAATAAACTAAATTAAATAGACATACCTCGTATTCCATATGTATACACAGAACCTGGAGCTCAAGCTTTATATTTGCATTAACTCTACTGATTTTAATGATCTTAACTATAATTTTATTTCACACACAGGGTACAGCAAAAGTCTCATGGAAACAGCAATTTAATTAATTGACAAAATTATGAATTTGGCCTCTTTGGTCGCCATCTTTTTAAATAGTTTTTTTTGTAAATATGTAATACTATCATGAAATTCTTTTAGTACACGACTTGAACTTGACTCGATTATTTAAGCAGATTAAATCCTTCTTTAGGAAAAAATATGCTCTACAATTTTCATGTAATTTGAATTATTTTAAGTTATGGGACATCGTTCAAACACAGAGGGAAGAATAGTAACAATGACATCTCTATAATACCGTTTCAGTTCTTTGGCACTCTTAGTCTATTCTATTTTAGTTGTGAATCTGAACACCTTTTTCCAGAAAATCCAATTTGACCAAATTTACAGTATATATTTGATTTTTAACATATTTTATATGCGAAAGCTATCCTTCATTAAAGATAAATAATGCGGTAAATTATCGTATCGAACTTAATTAAGTTGTTCCAAAAATAGCTTGGACAGCATTGGTTGAATCGTTTTATCGGTGAACGCCTAATTTGTATTCCGATAATTGTTTCCTTAAATACGTCGCAAGCAAATGACATAAGCGATACATTTTTTATTGTAAAGAGTGATCCGTTAAAAAGTTACATATATTTTGTTAAGTATTTCACCAATAAAAATGTGAAAGTGCGTCTGTAAACTGAATTTCTATATTTGTCGCAGATACAGCTAACATTCTAGACGTCTTTGGACGTGGGAAAACCAAAATAATATAAAGCATGTATAAAAAACCAGAATATCAAGCTATAGAAACGATATGTATCTTTAATAGAGTTAGGCTTTAAGTAGCTACTGTAGTAGCTGGAAATAATTAGCTTAAAGAACACGTTATTTTAAAAAAAAGTTGAGAAGTGTCGTGAACCACCCGGTAGGAACGAAGTTTATTGCGCTGTCTGCCCTTGGTATATAAATTAGGTCATTAAAATTGTCACGAGTACTAGGGTTTTATAGACATCAAGCAACGTACATTGTTACGTTGAAGCTCATCGAAGAAAAGCTTGCACAGAGTGCACACGATTTTAATACAACATATGTATGTATGTACATTCCTTAATACGTATGTTTGTCTGGTACCTATGATAACGTCACATTGTGGGCTGCACTCAGCTCATAATATTTGGTTACAATAATTGTCACGAGTACTAGTGGATCACAAACCTCAAGAATTGCACATTATCTACTTTTTTGCGTCTAGCTTTTATTCAGCAAGTGTGCCGAGTAGGTATAATTTTCTCTAAACACATGCAATAAGATTTAAAAAAAATGACAGCTTACTGTTGTGTTTAGTTGTTACATTATATTTTTAATGAAAGTTAAATTATAAGATGGAATATAGTATAGGTTTACAACAGAACTAGTTTTTACATCAAATAATCCAGTACGACCAAAATGGTCCACTTTATACACGCTCCCGCTTAGTAAAATTGAAACATACAAAAATTATACATACTATAAGAAAGTCAATGAGACTGTTACTATAAAAGAAAATAAAATGTTAATACTAATAGAGATTAAACTGTATGTATAAAGAATTTATGGCTAAAAGACATCAATTACTGCTTTACTTTCACTGACTATATTTCCATGCCTGTTTCGTTGACACTTCATAGTGCAAAATCATTGTTTTATGCAGAGTTCCACGAAGAACACATCAATTCGAATGAAATTAATAAAAAATAAATAAACACAGATTCTTCGAGGTGTAATTTAACCGTAATTTTGCAAATTACATGCAGTTAAATTTGTATCAGAGTCGATTAATCACTATAATCAATGTGTTGTACATGTAATTGGTAATTAGGTAAATTACTCGCAATTCACTATATCGTGACGCAAATATTTTAATTTCATTATAATACCTGTATTCTGGCTTCTGTTAATCCAATTTTCATTGCCAACTCCTCTCTGAAACAAACAAATTTATATTTAAATACTAAAAGTACTTTAATTTATGAGGAATAGGTCGAGGACTGAAATAACGGTATTAAATAATCTGTTTTTTTTTTTTTTTTTTTTTTACTTTAGCGTGTCATGGAATGGAAGCTTATCTGACTCTGTATACTACTACTTCATTTTTTACAATCGATGATGATATCAAAGAATGATGGCATATTTTGATCACGTGACATAAACATGTCTTCGGCATTTATCAAATCAGCAAGCATTTGCAAACTGACAACGTTTGTAAAATTAAGAATAAAATAATCTTACTTACAGTGTAATTATAATATGCCATATATTTATGTTATTCTTTACCAGACGACGTTTACATTTAATTTATTCTGAATTTCCAATTTTTATGGGCATTTCCATTTTTTCCATTTTTAATTTTTTAAACTATTACAAATATTACAAAAAAAAAAACTGAATTCGGTCCAGCCTTTCTCAAGTGTGATAAATATAAAGGTAAATGTGCTAACCAACGTAGAGAATTTCTTTTTATTTATATGGATTGCATGACCTTGAAGTGCAGTGTTGGAAACCCTACAAATTCGGGAATTTCGGAACGTTATTTTTGTTTATAAAATTGTTTTAGTTTCTACTATGGCAATTTTTGTTTCTATTGTAATTTTGTATGTGTTTGTACATATGTATGTATGTCTCCGACTGCATAATATTGTGTTCCTTCCTCAACTTGTTTCCATATTTTTAATTCTCGGTTTACGTAGTGTTTTTTTTTATTTTTGTAATTTAAGTTTTTTTTTTTGAATAACGTTCAATATTTCATATCTTTAGATATCGTGATGAAAAAATGCATTAATTAAATTTAATTTATGAAAATACATAGATTATTCACAATGAAAATAAATATTGCAAAGATATTGATAATATCAATGCATTTCAATTTAAATACAAAAATATAAATTAGTAAGAATTATCATATAATACTTATCTTTTATCAAATTGTTTATGAAAGCATCATAAAAGTATTCATGTTCGCTTTATATACCTACATTGTAATTTCATTAATAAATAATGTTAGAATTTATATAATCGTTTCTCAAAAAGGGGACATACCTACTAAAATCTAGATATATGAATGTATACTCAACTTTTATGATAAGTGCTGATTTCACATAAAAAAATATTTATTTCATACCCCTAATATCATAAGTGTTATGTTATTTAAATTATAGGTGTCGGATAGTATCAGAAGTATTGGAAGTTTCAAAATGACAGTAAATATCATATGGAATATGGAAATATTGTAACTTTAAGTCAACATAACTTTTGACTCCTTCATTTCCTTAAAATATTTTTTTATATATTTAGACTCCCGATATATCCAAAAATACCACCCATTCCTCCCGAGGCTGTGCGCCATATACTAAACTTGTGCTACTTTCTCAACGATTGCTTAATACGAAAGGATGCAGTATTATTTATTTTATAAGTGGCAACGAGAGAAATGCAAAAGGAATAATTTTTCACATGACATCTGTTTTTCGAGGTGTAATGTTTAAAAAAATTACAGATTACTATTTTAAAATCTATTGATCGATCCTACTTTCCACGTAAAAGAAAATGATAAGTTAAAAAAAACAATAGAGCTTTAGAGATTTTCCGAAGATATTGTAAACCTTTCGACAAAAAGTACTGTGACTCTATCTAGATTCTAGAGCGTAGATAATCTAAGTATCAAGACAATTTTTCCTGTCCTAAAGATGGCAAACAGATAAATAATATATACTCTTTTTTTTCTAATACTTCCTGTTAGTTATTAATTTTTAATCTTTATCTATACGTGTGCTTAATGACGGATGTGAATTTTGACATTAATCTCTCAAGTTATCTATTTATAAAGCTGAAATATTTGTTAAAAAAATATGGAAGTACCACTTTTCATATAATAAAATGTCACATAAATTTTAATGTAAAAATATTGTTTTGCATTATATAGATAAAATATTTTAAAAGGCTCACATAATATGTCGGTAGATCGCATGTCTGTTGTTTTCCAGGCTAGCCTTCTGAATTACTGTACCTATATTAATACAACTTTTGTTGTGATTAGAGAACTTAATTAGAAATAATATGTATATCTTCACTTACAATTGTGTAATCAAATCTCAAGAGTTCATTATTACTGCTTGTAACTGTTGTATAGATTTAATTTTTTTATATATTTCTATGTGCAATCAGCATAACAATACAATAATTTCTAATCGAAGTTATCTATACATATAATAAAATTCTAACTGAGTCGAATCTGTACCTTAAATATTTTTTGGAAAATCTTATTGAAATAAACTTTACTATCGATACAGAGACCGAATCTATAGTTTTTAGAATTTTTGTCTGTCTGTCTGTCTGTTACCGCATCACAGAAAAACCACTGGCGCGATTTTGATGAAATTTGGTATGAGCTGGATATCCGGGTCAACATATAGGATACTTTTTACCGCGGGAGATTATCTGATCTCATTCCCACGGGAATACACGTTATAACACAACCCAAAAAATATTTATGATCAGAATTTCTTGAAACTTGGTATTAATGCTCTTCAATACAATTAAATAAATACGTGTTTTAGCGTTTTTTGAAATTCATCCCATAAGGAGATAAATAAGGGATGAAAATTTGTATGAAACGTCTACCTTTTTAAAGTTTTTTGTTGTAGTTTTAGCGCAAGCGAAGCCGCGAGTTTTGCTAGTTTGTATATAAGAAACTATTCAATAAACGCTACTTGTCTACTGTATAAGTTTTGAGTTTGGGTCAATTTGATTCTTTTTGGTGATTCCAATCCCTACAATAGATAAAAAGAGTGTTTTAGAGTGTTTCTTAGTTTTTAAAATAATATTTTATTATTATCTCAAGAAAAGAAAGGAATATTTTTATGATGATGATGATGATCATATTGATAAGTATTATTTATATAGAGAGAAAGTGAGAGAAAGAGAGAGAGAGAGAGAGAGAGAGAGAGAGAGAGAGAGGAAGAGAAGTTTAATGAAAATTGTTTTAGTAAATATTTGGAATTTGCTTGGATTTTTCTAAAACTAAACATGAATTATGTTCGCTTCTTTAAATAAATAAAAGAAAGGCATAATTTAAAAGAAAAATTATAATTCATGGTTTTTTTGTATAATAGCACTGGCAGTGACTAATATACCTATTCTTTATGAAAATAAAAAAAAGTATTTGGACTTAAAATTTCAATATTATAATTTGCGATAAGAAAAAAGGAATTTCCCAGCTTATTTGATTGGACTAGTCAAATTATGATAATTTAATAAAAAGCCTGTCTGTGATGATGATGACTGATGGGTCTTTGATGATTGATTACATTCATTTTATCAGAGATTATCGAAGTCGATATGTTATATTATCTTATATTTTATAAAACATATCCATGTATTTTGTTTTGCCAAAAATTAATAATCGATTAAAATATAAAACAGCTTTACTTTTTTATATTTTTAATTATAATTGTTATTAAGAAAAGGCTGTATTTTTTGTGTGTAACATCTTCAATGAAAGTCCTGGCTATTTGCTGAAAATGCTTGCTCACTATGTTATAGTAGAGGGAAACTTGACCAATTCAAGCAAAATTCAATATAATATACAGACAATTAAAATATTATTAAGCACTTTCCACATCTTAAGACATACCTTGTTTCAAACTATCATTATAAAGTTTTTGAAGTGAAACTTCTTTAGAATCGTTGTGATTTGAAACTCGATAGAACGAAAATGCGACACGAGAAAGAGACAAACACATACATAAATATATGGGATTAAGCCGGCGAGAGAATGAGATAGAATATATTACACAGGAAGTGAAAAATAATACTGAATAATATGTTATGTATTAATATACCTATGTTAAAGAAAATGTAAAATAAAAACTTTTTTTTAAAATATTATATTTATATATTTATAATAATTACTAAATGTAAAAATATATTTTTATTATTAATAATTTTATAAGAATTATTACTTATAAAACGAAAATGTATTGTGGGATGAATGTGAAAAGCTATTATGATTAATTGTTGCCATGGTAACCGTTGTTATTTTTCTGACAAATTATATATAATACTATACTTTTTTCGTTTATGGTATTTCCTAAACATATTATTATTGTAACATGCCTTATATGCCTTATTTAATTATTGATTTGTTTTAATTTAATTGCGGTATTTGCCATAGAAGTTTTACTTTAACCGCGCGTAAAGGTTACACGCACCCATTTTTTTTAAATATCTAAAAATCCATTTCATTTAATTCAATAAGTCAAAAGTTGTAATTTTATATAGTTTATAAGTGACAGTAGATATCTAAAAAAAAAATGAAATAAAATATTTATGTAATATGATACGTTAATTATTATTATCAATATTATTATTATCAATATTAATGATGTTCTCCTGACCGATTCCGGCCACGGCGGCCAATCTCATTGAGACTAGCCAACTGCGCAGGAGATATTATAGTGCACAAGTGTACGCGCAGACACAAGTGCACTCTCTATTCCTGTCACTCTCATACTCCGGTGGGACGACTACTCGACACGACCGGTGAGACTTAAGGCGCAGGACCGACGGCTTTACGTGCTCTCCGAGGCACGGGGGTGTAACACCGCCAACTTCCCAACTCCGGGCTGTTACTGAGGCTTACTATACAGAAAGACTCAATAACTAAACTTGGCCCGACCCGGGACTCGAACCCAGGACCTCAGGATGTGCAGCCGTACATGCTAGCCACTACACCACCGAGGCAGTATCTTAATATTAATAATCAATCTATTAATATTAATATTAATAATCTTGCACAGCATATATAGTGATATGTAACGTCTTTTGCTGTGTATCTACATTTATAACTACTACACATATAATAAAAAAAAAATGGGAACGATATATTATTCTATGACATAACAATTGAATTTGTTGTTGTAACTTTTTTTACTATATCTCCAACGTTTGTAGAGTTACATCTTGTCGAAGCCTTCTAAATTTCTTCATCAATGAAAAGCACTATGTACGCAGTACGAGTTAAATATAGTAATTTTTGACCTTAACATGAGATATTCTATTATTATGGAGAATCTACTTGATCTATTGCATTATTAATATATTTTAATATTTGAAAAGAAGGAGGGAGTCTTTGCAATATATATTTCAATAATTCACGATATAATTAAAAAAGTTTTGAAGGAAAAGGAATGTAAATAGAGTTTTGAGAAGCAGTTTAATACTTAAAACGATTTCTATGGCTACATTTATTATAGTTATTTTAGAAATAGCTTCTTTATCTCTTTTCTATCGACCAATCTTATAAAATGCTTTGTTTTCTTATTAGTGACCAGTACGCCTCGATTATAACACGAGATATTAAAAAAATTCTATTTCCATTAATCTTAAAACTCCATTTTAAATAAAACTATCTTTTCGGATTTTTTCCGAAATAATCCGAAAAGTTACTTTTATTTAAAATGTTAAATATTCGCGTAAATCTAAGAAAGTATTACTTAAAAGTCCATTTAGTAATTTTTTTATATCTTTCGTGAAATAAAAGATTTTGTGTGTTTTAATATTCTTGAGTTCACTGCTTATTTGGATGAATAAAATAAATAAATTTATTTATTTATTATTCCATACTAACCTCGTAAAGACGTCAGGATAATGTGTTCTGGAGAAAGCTTTCTCCAACTCTTCAAGTTGAAAGCTTGTAAATGTGGTTCTATATCTTCTTTGCTTTCTTTTGGGAGCAAATTCGTCCGCATCATCACTGTCTGCGGACCCTGGAGGAGGTCTCTCTGACGCAGGGGATTGGTCAGCAC
The DNA here is from genome assembly GCA_033884665.1 of Argynnis bischoffii washingtonia. Taxonomy (NCBI): domain Eukaryota; kingdom Metazoa; phylum Arthropoda; class Insecta; order Lepidoptera; family Nymphalidae; genus Argynnis; species Argynnis bischoffii. Next base: position 13,717,967 of record CM066609.1, on the reverse strand, counting down.
GAGATAGCTCAGGAGTTGTTCTCGGGGAATCATCTTTTGTAATTTCTGATACCCCCATACTATTATACTTATAGGTGTCTTGATGATAGTAATCTGCAATGCAAATGGTCTCATTAGATATTGTCTTTATTAAATTTATTGCGTGATGAAAATCATACTTTTTATACTTTCAAACATTGTATATTCAAATGAATAGTTTTGCATCAAAGGAGGTCAGGGATGCATAAACGCCCATTATTAATCTTAAATTTAAATATTTAATATTGGTAATCATATCGCACAGATAATCAATAGTGTAACAATGTTAAATGATTTCAAGGATTCCGCTGATGAGAAACGAAATAAGTTTATATTTTAAAGCGAAGTCTGTATTACTGTTGTAGAATGTGTTTTCTAGTAGAATTAAAATAAAACATGAACCTACTAAACTAAAAGCTGTTTAAAAAAAATTAAAAAAGTTGCTAAAACTGTTTAAAGAGATTAATTTTTAGCGGTTTTTTTATACATGGATTCTAATTTTTCTAGTCATATCTGCTATTATGGATAAAAAATTATATATATGGCAATATAAAAACAAAGAATTGAAACACGAATTTCAGCCAATTATTGACTTTTAGTTAATTTGTCATACAGAACCTTAGTTAATAAATAAATGAAGAGATTGAATGTCTAATTATCCGATAAAATGGCGGTAATTGGTATTAATTTGATTATTAATATAATAATTTGCGTGTTAGTAGGCACGAACTATAATGAATGATAGTAAGGCTCAGTAATGAAATACCGTTTTTAACGAGAAAATCTAGTCACGAAGGTGTAATTTAGTCAATGATCTCAAAATAAATATTTAGTAAAAAAATTAATGGATGTTAAACCTCTATAAAAGATATTTTCTCAGAAATAGAAATAATAAGGTTAAGGGTGAATACACATAAATACAACAAAACAATTCAATGGTGGAAAGTTAGGACGACTCCATAGTCGTCTTAACCTTCCACCATAAGTTCTTTATTACATGTATCTTAAGATTTCAAGGGAGGAATAAATTCCTGGTACTCGAATGACTGTAAAAAGATTTCATACTATTTCGTCTTTCTTTGTTGCTGTTAAATGATTAAATGGCTCGCCATGACCTCAGTTTCTCGTAATCAATCGACATTTATGAGTTAATGCTATTAATTTAATTACGCTCTTATTACGGTGTTGCAGTAATTGGCCAGCTATTACACGTCGCCTTCTAGAAACTTAGGGGCTGCTTACACTGGTGTTCTAATTTGATTCATCTTTTGATGTATTAAATAATCGTTTTATTATAAATGTGAAAGTTTGTACGTATGTTTGTTTGTTACTTATTCACGCTGCTATGATCTGGTGTAGTATGTAGGTTCTTGAACATATGATATTTTACAATTTTTGTTAATATAAATAATATTAATGTTGATTAATATTATTGATACTAATATTATTTATATGCAGTTACTAAAAATGATGCCATTTTTTGCGTAACCTTCGCGTAATCTATACATATATTAATAGTCTGAGTAGAATCTGTACATTAAATACATATTTTTTGGAAAATCTTATTGAAATAGTCATTATTACCGATGTAGAGGCTAAATCATTAGTTTTTTAAATTTTTGTTTGACTGTCTGTCTGGGAACGCATCACGAGTAAACCACTGGACAGATTTTAATGAAATAATATGATCATAACTTAGATAGGTTATCCGGGTCAACATATAAGATACTTTTTATTGCGTGAAAATATCTCATCTCTGAGAAATCTATACTAACCGTTAAAACGTCGAGGTCGAACCTGAGCGAAGCGAATGTAAGTCGATAATTTGGAAATATTATGTGTTTCATTAAATATGTTAAAGAGCATAAACAACAAGATTCAAATAAAACGCAGGTAAAGTTATTCCATATGAACATGTAAGGTATATCTTCAATATCGTTTGCGAATATCGCTCTCTCTTATTTATAAGTCGGCTATAATATATTTTGATAAAAACTATCGATCATTTATTTCAATACAAATCACCACAAAAAAGCTCTTAGATTAACTACATATAGATTTCGAATCAAAATATTTAAATTGAATTTGCACGGCAAAAACTTCGCTGTATTACACTATTAAATCATCAAGGCATGATGTATTGTGAGTTATAGCATAATTTATTTAATTGACATGTAATTTATGTGCAATTGTGTTCTGACCCTTATACGTAATCTCTAAGGAAATAAGACATAAGAATGGCTGGTTGGTTTCTTTATGCGCTAGAATGCAGATTTAGCGTTTTCATTAACTGAATTAATGTGTGTGAATTCATCCGTTATGTTCTATTGTTTCACGGTGGAAACCGACAGTGCCAACAGTTTTATACGGACCATTGCACCATAGTGTTTACTTTATTTATGACTAGCTCTTGTATGCAGCTTTACGCGTGCTTGCACTTTCATTTACTACATAGTCAGTGTAAAAACGTAACGTAAGAAACTTATTGCAACAGATCTCATGATAAATACTCGTTTTAACGGATTAAAATATACCCATTGTCACACAGTGGTCTTAGATAAGGCGTCATTTTTACAATCGTTAATAAATAGATTGTTATGTCATACAATCATAATATGTCATTCCTATAATATATTTTTAGATTTCTATTCTTTTAAGATCTTGATCTAGACAGACATCTTATCTAAGCCCTTCTGTTTGATTTCGCTCGAACTCCTCGCTACTACTGAGAATATCTTGACCGAAAAGTTAATGTCTCAGAAACTAAACTTGGACCAACCCGGGACTCGAACCCAAGAGCTTCGGATCTTTAGCCGTATATGCCAACACCACCGCTAGCCACTAGCGAGGCAGTTAGTGCTTATATCCCAGGTTTGTCTTCTTCATTCTATGTGATATAGGCGAAGTAATCTGTGCTCAACTGGCCCGTTTTCAAGAGAACTGAATTAACTCCTGGTCTATACACTATATCTAGTTAATCCGTTGCCGCATGCAAGGTGGACGAATCGATAAAACAACAAACATGTTTTCATGCTTATAATGTTACGCTCAAGTAAGGAATACATTGTGTGAAGAGGTCAACTGTTACTAAGTAAAAACTTATACATAAATAAAACAATTCAAAAGTCAACGAACACAACTCTATTTTATGAATATTTACATATTTAAATTGTATGATAGATAATATTATTTTTCAATATGTAACTTTAATTACAATTATACCTAACGACTTATGTTAAATAGTATCAACATAGAAAATGAAATACATTAAATATTCATATCTCAATCAATGTTTTTAAAATTTAACAAGCGTTTTAAGCAATAGCTATTTATCAACTCACGATAAATAGATAAATAAATAGAACTTACATATTAATTGACTCTTCCAACATAACACAAACAGTTCACACACGGTTACTTCAACGGGTTTTCCTTTAAGAATGGCATAAACGCTCATTCACAATTCCTAATTACCCGATAACGCGCTTCGATAATGCAACTTCCTTTGCAGTCAATTTTTATCAATCTATACCCGCAAATTTAAACACTGTACCTACATAGCTTTGATGTAATATAAATAGGTACGTATCCTAATTTGTTTTATCGATAAGGATTTTGTAATCCGTACGTCAATGTTGATATACATCGTTAAACATAATCGTTAATTTATTATTATTGCTCTTTGTATTTAATAATTAAACTAGTAGTTTAATCCGGCTTCGCCTGGGTGTAAAATGGTATGGCTACATACATATTCACACTTAAATTATTTATTTATATAATTAAAAAAAGTTCTTTCGCCAGTTCTTTGCAGGAGTAAGGCTTGTTCTTTCAGAACTGGTGGTAAAACCATGACGTTCGGTAAAGAATTGAATAATTTAATGCTGAAATTAAATTTAAATTGAAATAACATGAAATTGAAATTGAAATGAAATTAAATTTGATTATTATTTCATTAAAGTCATCTGTTGTGTTCAGATTATCTAAAAACTCAATTTAATGATACAACTCAATGTCATTAAAATATCTGTACTATTCATTATTGAACTTAAAAGGAACACGGAGATTAGAATCATACAAACATACATATACATACTTATAACATTTTTACATATGCCTATGATGGCTAATAGATTAACTTTGTTGAGACTGTTAAAAACTACCATTACGTAAAGTGATAGAGACATCATATACAGAAAAATATTATTCATAGGTACATCTCTTGTATCGTTGTTAGGTATAAACTCTATACAGATATTTTTTATCATTTTCTAGGTCACATATAGCTGAGAGAACGTGTTTCTTTACACATATCTTGTTATTTAGCAAAATCATTACCACCTTGTCTTGTCAGCAATTATATTTAATAAATCATTCGTAACATAGAATTATTTTGCCCGAAGCCCAAGATTGATGTTTTTGCATTCTATTAACTAATCAAATTATATTGCAATTATAATTTTGATTAGTTAATATAAAGACATAATTTCCGGTATTCATATTAAGATATGTTATATATCTAATAGCGCTAACGACCTGAACTAATCTCTTAGTATAGAATCTAATCTCATTAGTAAAGTCTGTATGAACAGATAGAATATATGATTATATAATTAAAAATGATAATAATGCTTAAATAATAATTAATCTTATTTTGCCAATAAATCTTCATCATCATTCTCATCAATGATGTTGGCGCAGTAAAATATGCTCAACGGGCACGTTTGAAAGTCACTAGTCAGTCATAAGAAAATTGAATTAAATAGGCAGTTAAATCAACTTTGTTTCACTTTAACCCCAACTACATACCGAATATTTTAATTACAATATGTTATACATGAAACCCAATAAAACCATTTCCGATTATATAAAAAAATATGTCAATTGGTAAATGTCTGCGAATATTTTCATTGGTCATATAGTTAATTTCGAGTTGACTTCAAGTTATAAAAAAAAAGTAAATTTCAAAAAACCCCGATCATCTTTGAACGATTTTCATCAAACATAGCTAAGAATACTGCCGAGTAATTCACCTTTGAAACAAAAAAAAAAAAAACAAAATCAAAATCGGTAGCTGTGATGCCACAGACAGACAACACATAGATACGTTAAACTTATAACACCCCGTCGTTTTTGCGTCGGGTGTTAAAAACAACTATAATTTAAAGTAAGAGTTGTACTCCATACTGCTATTATACTCATACAAAGTTTAGATATACATAGATGGCATGAGAAAGAAGTTAGAGGCTAATTCTCTCTGCGTAAAACATTATATCGTTTAAATTATAATTTTTCATTGCAATCACTGTGTGGATAAAAAGATAAGTAAGATAAGTATTGGAAGAAATGATTACTATAAATAATAAGAAAAACTGTTGTTGTTCCTTTGAAAATAGATTACTCTGTTACAAAAATATTAATAAATGACATAATTAAATGCAATTTTCCTCATAAAACTTGACGGATTACGAATAATTATGTAGAACTTAGTATACAAGTGTTTCATAAATCTATATGAATCATATTCGTGACTAATTCAATTATGTGAGTGAATATATATATGTATGTACTGATTCATTGTCCATTGACTATTTATGGAAACGTTATCTCAAGTTTACTTATATATTATTTATATATCTTCCTGCTATTTTTTGGGTTTGATAGAATATACTAACATTATGAAGATGAAAGATTTTTGTTTGTTTGTTTGTACCGAACAAACTGCGAAACTACTGGACCGATTTAGATAAAATTTGGTAAAAAGATAGTTTGACCCTGGGAAGGACATAGCGTAGTTTTTATCACGGAAATCATCCCATAAGGGGGTGAAAATGGGGATAAAAGTTTGTATGGGGAATCAACCTAGGGATAAATCCGAGCGAAGCGAGGGTGAGTCGCTAGTGAAATATAAAGAAGCTTCACTTCCTTTAAAATTTTTAGTCCGATCAAATAAAACTGATTTTTTCGTTAATGCTAGTTTATAGCTTAGTTTGGAATTATCGATGAACGTAAAATTGTAAAACCCCCAATGAAAAAAAAAATTGTATCATAATATGACATACGTTATATATGTATATTTCGTAATAATTTTATTCTATTACGAAATATAGTTTTGATACTATTTTAATGTGTAATTCTTAAATAATGAAAAGTATATAACAACCTAATGAAAAGAAAAGTTAAAAATTAAAATAAATACTGTTCCGGAGTTATATTTAAGAGTAAAATTGTAATCGAGAGCACCACATCATTTTATCGAGATACTTCTTTTCTACTCTTCTACCACCGCCACCTTTTCTTTCTTTTCAAAGAAAATCATCACACGATTTACGCACTTGAACGGTAGCGTCTGGTGTAGTACTTATTTTGACATCTGTTATGAATAATATTATTGCCTCTTTTATAAATACGTGTATTCAACCTTTTTTTAACGTCCCACTGCTGGTCATGGGCCTCCCTTCAATACGAGGGGGATCAGACTATAGTCCACCACGCTGGCCAAATGCGCGTTGGCGGACTTCACATGTTTTTCACAAACTTGCTAGGTTCTCTCAGACATGCAGGTTTCCTCACGATGTTTTTCTTCACCATATGGCAAGTGGTGCGAGACTCGGGATTTGAACCCGCTTCACTCGGTTTCCAAGCGAGCGCGTCACCTTTACTTTCAATAATTTTCCTTGTAGATTATAATTAACGTAGTTAGTACTCTAAATAAAGATACGAACAACTTTAGATCCTACAACCATTATAAAAATAAAGAACAATTAATCTGACTGACAAAAATGTCAGCTGTGCATTTTCCTTAAAGATGATTATATCAGAGCTATTATTAATAACATTTATAGATATCAATCCATGTTATCATAATTTAAAAATAATTAATTGATAAAAGATTAATATATTTTCGTCTTATTAAATGAAATATATTAATGAAATCAAATTATTATTTATTAATCTTATTAAATGATATGTTTACATGATCTTTTTTTAAATGACCGTGTCATAGTCGCGACATAGCGTTATGATAGACATCATCTATCATAGCGATTACAAATCTATATTCAGAGTATGACATATTTTTTTAATTTATCCTATTAATTATGTAAATTTAACTTTCCGAAGATTGACCGTGTTTTGCTTTAACCGCTTCATGCTGCTTTAATTTTAAACTTTTTTATAGATGGCACTATCCAAGAACTTAGAAAAGAAAGAAAATGTTTTTTTCACTGATTGTGTTAAAAGATGCATATGCTCATATAATCAGAATCAAATCATAATTTTAGAATGTTCTTAGAATTATCTTCACTTAATACAAGAAATTTCAGTGTATATAATGTTTATAGTGTAATTGTCTAAGGGCTATTTGAGACTTATTTCAAACCCATACCTATACAGATAAATAAAATTGAAGTGTATGTTTGTAATTTCAAAGTAACAGCTTATTACTAAATGCATTTGAAATTATATACGGAACTTATAAGAAAAACACAAATTTTAAAATTTTTGCCTGTCTGTGTGTTTGTTACGGCTAATCTCCGAAACGGCTGGACCTGGCTGGTAGCTGATGTTATAAGTTACTTAGGCTACTTTTGTTTTAGAAAAATAATTGAAACATACCTAGAGACGCACCCGAGCGAAGCGAGGGTTAATCCTCTAGTAAGTTATAAAACTACTCTTTTTTTAAGTATTCATACATAAATATAGATTTTAAATATACATACTTCAAATCTTATTCAAAATATTATTGTTGATTAACGCCTTTGTCTTTATTTTAAGTTCATAACCTACATTCTCAGAGGCGCGAAGCCTTTTCTTTTAACATCACTTATTACATGTTAATTGACTCAAACAACGAGAATTTGTAATTTAACATTCACATTATTCATAAAACGTTTCAAGTAATTTCTTTCTTTCTAAGAACATCAAATGTTTAGTTTTTTTATACGATTATGAAAAGATTATAGGTTACGATGGTCTTACATTGAACTTATTCACCGTTAAGTGGATTTTGTTCTTTGAATTTAAATCTTAGAGTAATTACGTTGGGGAAAACATGATGATAAATGGTTATAAATAATTAATAATACATAATTTAAATAGATATAATACTAGTGAGTGATCACTTTGTTTACAATATTTTAAATCCTCATGTCTTTTCAATGTATGTGACGTTACAGTGGTGAAGTTATCTGTGCTCAATTGGCAAGTTTTGAAGCCATTAAAATGAAAATTAGATTTAATATTTTAAATAAAACATAGAAACTCATTCACTATTCTTAAATATCACACAACGCCTAATATTTCATCATCGTATTATAATAATCTTGTTATTTTTTCCGATTTGCATTGATTCCGAGATACTTTGTATTGGATAGATAATAAAACATGATTTTTGCATGAAAGATTAATTGTAATAAATAAAAAGTTAAATTTAATTAGTCTTGAGAAAAAAAACATCATTAGGACTATTCATGTTTTTTTTGTTATTATGATATAGTAGGTATGTCACAGTAATACGTTAAAGATATTTGAAGGCAATTGTGGAGAATTGTGTGAAGGAAATTGCAAAGCGGATTCTATAAATAATACATGAAATAATAATGCAAACTTTTTAAATGAAACTTTTCGGATTTTTTCGCGGATTTACTTTGATTTTTGGTTCACGACATATCGAAGGCTTTACAGCAATCATTATCACGGGTGAGACGGTTTTAGACGTCACAAAGGTATTATAGAGTTGTTACAGACAGCCTATCCACAAAATAACCTAAATAATAAATGAAAGTTTTATTTGAAATGTCAAATATTCACGTAAATCTAAGAAAGTATTAATGTAAATCTTACTAATATTATAAATATAAAAGTTTGCATCACCTAGATTAAATACATAGAGTACCTACTGTTCCCTGAGAAAATTCTTTAACTTTAATGTTATTTTAGTTCTGTACTTAATAACAGAAGGCGCTGCTCAAGAAAGCTTTAAGAAAAAAGAAAGCAAACATATTCACAATTTAAAAGCGAAGTCGTAGGCAATTACTTATTTTCTATAAAGATGCTACTTTGTAGAAGACCGTCTTTAGAATAATTTTAGCGAATCTATCATAAAAAAATATGTACGTTTTCCTCAAATAAAATGACTAACTATAATTAAATTGTAATATTATTATAATATAATATATTTATACTTAAATAATGATTAAACAATATTTTATAATTGATTTAGAACTCATTAATGGCAATATGCATATTAGGTAAATAAACATAAAAGTCCTCGTTATTGCGAATAGTTTCCTCATAATTTATGTTATGGGTTTTACGCCAAAATATATTAAACTAGTCGTCGTTGCCATTTTATTTCATACAGTTTTATCGTTAAACCTGATTTCCAGTAATATTAATTAATTTAATTAATATGATAACGATTATCGCAAGTAGCGCTGATAAAAAAATGCAACGTTCATTCTTTATTTAACGATATATCTTTTGAATTTCGAATTGATAATAATAATATTTTAATATAATTTATATGTAAATAAATAAATAGAATTGGTTCTTGGGCTCTGCCTTTTGAAATCCAAAGGCATCAAAATTAATTGGTATTTATATTTGACGACACGTTTGGACACACACACAACATCATCTAGTTCCATGGTAAGCTACGAGGCTTGTGTTATGGATACCAGATAGTTGATACACTACACATATATAACTTTAAATACATACATATTATAAATATAAACACCCATGACTGGACTAAAAACATTCGTGCTCATCACACAAATTCGTTCATTTGTGTGATGAGCACGGATATTTGTACTCCACGTAGCTTATCATGGAACTAGATGGTGCTGTATGTTAAGGTCCCAACATATTTATTTATTTATTTATAATATACAGTTAACATTTAAATTCTAATAGCATTTTTCTTTATATAATAATTGAAATAATTGCGCTATTAACTTCGATCATACGTTTAAATAACGGTCAGGTAGCCCAGCGGTAACGTGGTAACTTGTAATCCACGGTCTCGCACCTCTGATGATTACCACTTGCCTTACGGTGAGGGAAAACATCGTGAGGAAACTTGCATGTTTGAGAGAATTTAGCAAGTTTTCAACAAAATATATAAATAATACAACAATACGTTTAAATATCATAATACATCAATCAATAAATAAACGTAGTAATAAAGTTTAAAACTTAATATTGTAGTCCAATCTTGTTCTAATATAGAGACAAAATATACAAATTTAAACACATTTTCACGTAATAAATATTAAAAATGACTGTGAAGGAAATGATCTATACATTAATTTTAAATTACGAAAGATCTAAAATCTACAACAAATAGATGACAAAAACAGAATAAAATAGTAACATAAATGAGCCGTCGTCGTATAATACAGAGTTAAAATTAACAAATCGCTATAATTTATATCGTAAATTATGCCTTAATAACATGGCAACTTATCTCGACCTAAGACATCTACCACAGCACATACCATTCACTATTTTTCTGTAACACAACTCTTAAGAAAATGGCAATAAAGATCATTTCCCTTTGAAAACTACTTTGACAAGTGCAAAAATGTTTTTGTACTGTTTGTCATAAAACAAAGGGAATGATACGTGCGAGTTAATTACGGTCAGAATGTAATTAGGTCTAATCAAATAACGTAATCTTTTGTGACTTTTTGTGGTGTAAAGTTTTATTGCGTTTGGTTTAAAAGGCAATTTTTTCAATGATTGTGTGTGTTACTTAACGACATTTTTGCAGCATATTAGTGTACGTGAAATTATGTGAAATTTTTTAAAATATATTTGTTAATGTATACGAATCTGTCTTTCTAGGTAGAGATCCTAGGTTCGATTTCTACTCGAGAAATGTTTTATATTTGCTAACCTGTCTTATCTAGCCTGTATTTATAATTTATATCTATGAAAGAAAAATTGGATAAAATAAATGGTAAGGAAATGAGATAGTAGACCGTTACAAACATATGAATGTATGGTTAATATATTTAGACGATGCAGGATTGAAATTCTTGATATCCGACATAGCAGCCAGTCATATTGCATTTCATCTTATTAATTTTCCATTATAAACTTTACAGTCATTTCACAGAAGAAAAACCACTATTAATATTCATCAAAAATATATGTACTTATAATATTAAATATCTCATGGTATAGGGTGTATTAAACCCTTTTTAATGTCCAACTACTGGGCACGGGCCTTTCTTCGATGCGAGAGGGATCAGACTGGCCAAACCAAAATGGCCAAGTGCGGGTTGGTTGACTTCACATTTTTTTCAAAAACCTTCTACATTGCAGGTTTCCTCACGATGTTTTCCTTCACCCTTCATTTTATGGTATACCAGCGACTTACCCTCGCGTTACAAGAAGCAATTGATATTCTAACATAAAACCTATCACGCTTCGGCCCATAAATTATCTCTTTACAGAGAATACCGCCAACTCATTGGTGCATTAAAGAAAAACTAACAAACATACTATTGTATTTATAAAAAGTTCAATAAACATAACATTTATATAAAAATGTCTCACGCTCTACATACGAGTGTATATCTACGGCATAAACAAAAGCAGCAAAAGGGAAGAATGCAATTATAGATGAGGTTGATAAGTGAATGCGTAGCAATGAGCCGAACGAACCCCTTAACTACTGGGTTGGTTGATTCCTTACATTTTTTATGTATTAAAATAAATAAATATTTAATATCTGAAGACTTTCTGCTTCAATACGTATAAATAATATTATGTTTAAAAAATCTTAAGAGAAATTTAAATTACTGTTTTACAAATACTTGCCATCTATTTGTACGCAGATAAAGTGATAACGGCTATTTTAATTTTATCGATTTTTTGGCTTAAAATATTATTAGGCTAGTTAACCTGAAAGGCACATCTAAACATTCAGCAATTTTATTTGTGATCTTTAAAAAATAGCATCTTAACTACAGCACCATCTACTGAGTCCTAGCTAAGAACTATCCAGGTAATAGAATAAATAAAAACATCACAAAATTTTTATCAATATCGATTCAGCCCTTTAAAAGCAGAATAATTACAAACACAAGCACAGCGAAATTTTATACGTAAAAATAGGTTAAACTTTAATTCTTTGAGAGTTTCAAGTGACAGTTTTTGAAACTAACAACAAAAGTTTACAGTATACAAACTGTTACTAACTAACTTATCATTTGTGGATATCTTTAATTTTATAACTTTTTCGACTTTATCGATCGAAATTAGTTTTGCGAGTTGCCGATGAGGAATCTACTTACCGTCAATATCAATTGAGCTATTTAAGGCGGATTAAAGGTGCAAGCAAAAGTTATTAGTACTTGATAAAAAGAGTTATCAGATGTTTTTAAATTAATTTAATAAAAAGATATTTTATAATAATTTATCGTCGAAGTAATTATACTGTATGTATAGACATAACATTTTTTACTATTTTATAAGAATAATTTTTTTTTATAATCATTAATTAGTAAGAATACTGGAGTTATTATTTATAAAAAAAACTTTAAACAAATTATTTGACATATACTTGCGATGCCTCAACTCATTATGGAAAAAAATCAAATAGGTACAAAAGTCAATTCATCAATCAATTATGATGATTTTAATGTCTAAATGTGTCTGGTTACTGAAGGCTGATAAGAAATTTAATTAAATATTTATATTTAAAAATTATTGTTACTATGATATAAACTAGTGAAATACAAGTTTATTTCGGCTGCTGATAAAATAAATACTTATACGCACAAAACGAATAAAATGAAGAAGATCGCAAGGGTTTTGTATGACATAGGCCTTATAACACACATGAGTAAATAGGCCCAGGGTTCACACATATAACTATGGATAGTTCATTTTCTTTGGTTAATGTTTTCTATTCATGTTTTATAAGTTTAACATATAACCATAATCTAATAAAGCTGATTTAAATAATTTTATCAAGCCCTTAGAAATAATATATTGCCAAAAGAAATCGCACAACTATTAATACATACATACATAAATGAGAAAATTGTGTATGTGTGTATTTGTTACACCTTCACGTTAAAACGGCTGTACGGATTTGAATAAAATTTAGTAGGCAGATAGACTATGGTCTGGAATAACACAAAAGCTATTGTTAGTAATAAAATTGAATAAAAGGTGGCGGTAGCTGTATATAAAGGTACGTTTACATCTATTCAACAACAGACGATTTTGAAGAAAGCAACATGTTCAAAGCAACACTGTTGCTGTTTGTTGAATGAGACGTTGCAACAGAGCGTCAACCGTTTTACAAAACAAAATACGAGTTGTTGAAACGTGTTGCTTTTGTATCCACAGATGGTGGGTTCATTTAACAATATTGCTTCTACAAATCATATTTTTTGGCCGATTTGTAATTTTTATAGAGTTTTCAAAAGGAGAAAACGCTCCATTTATGAGTAAAAAACAATATGTAATTTTAATTATTACTCAGTCTAAACCACAAATTATAATATAGAAATGTTACATAGATAATTGTTAAATGCTAGATAGCCTAGTAAAATTGTTAAATAACAATCCATCATCTGATAGTACATCCTTTAGCAGCAGCAACGACTTGTTCGGTAGATATGACTGTATACAACTGTAGAACGTATATAAAATGGAAATGTCGAATGTGTTGCTGCAACAAACGTTGATCAATGTTGACCATACAACATTGTTGAATAGTGTTGCTTCGGAGATTAGCCGGAACAAACAGACAGACAAAAAATTAAAAAAATATGTTTTCTTAGAAGTACCGTATATAATTCGACTTCAAAAAAACATTAAAAAGTAATAAATAACTATTGTTAGTAATAAAATTCCATAAAAGGTGGCGGTACTTGTACATAATATTAAGCCTCTAGTACTGTAATTTATATAAGTGAGATAGTATACGAGACTTACTGATAAAATATAAAAAGAATACTTATCAAGCGTTAATATCACGGGAGTAGTTATCAAAATATTTACACCTTTCCTCGTAAAACTATGTCGCTGTCACAATTCTAAGAAATGTGAGCGTGGACATAAAATAACACATTGCATTATAATTTAAAGTAAATTAATTTCGCCGCGCGCGAGTTAAACGAAATTGAAAAAAACCAATGGTGGGTAATTGCAGGCCGGCAGTCCAGGGCTGATTTTATCTGACAAATAAACCATAAGCAATCGTTCATTGAATTTGTCATTAACTTACAGTTTTGATATTTTTGAACCATAGAAACGTATACTGTGAAGTATTTATTGTTCAGTTCGGGAACGTCTCTAGTTACGTTTTAACGTTTAGTATAGATTTCTCAGCAATGAGATATTTTATAGATAGTAAGAAGTATCCTGTATGTTGACCCAAATAACCAGATATCATCATACAAAATTTCATCAAAATCTGTCCAATAGTTTTCTCGTGATGCGTTCCCAGACAGACAGACGAAAATTCTAAAAACATAGATTCGGTCTCTGTAAGTAAGATTTTGCATAAAATATTTAATGTGCAGATTCGACCCAGTTAGAATTTTATTATATGTATTTTATATAAAAATAAGTATTATTTATAAAAAAAAAATATCTAGTTTCATTTTAGATGCAGGGCTGGACTGGACCTAGATACGATCTAGAGTGTTAATGATAGCTCAAAATATATTTTAAGGAATGTGGAAAAGAAAATCTAAAAATATTACATCATATTCATACAGGAATTTCATGACTTCGAAATATTTCAATATTTTTTCACATATTTGTAAATACCTTCGAAAAAGTTTTAGACATCTTTAAATTTTTTTTTTCATATTTTCCTTACCTTAGTATTAATATCAAGCAATAAAATTTTAATAGGGCTGACGCTGCTCCCCATTTTTGATAAATTTTTTAGTCTGTGTTTCTTTTGTAGGAACAAATGTTTCTTAGCTATATTCAGTTTAGTGAAGCGTGAGGTACAATTATATATTGAATTGAATTTTTAATGGCAAATTAATATGTATATATACATATGTATATTGTTCATAAAACATCACGAAGTTAATTATTACGATAGAATTTACAACACAAAGGTGTAATGGCGTTAGATAATTTCTTTCAGTAATTATTTTTTCGACCTAAAAGAGGCCTAGGTTAAAAGCGGAGTAGGGAATTTACTCAATTTTTTTTTTTTTAAGTCATAATATTAAGAATGTATGTACATCAGTACGCCATTGTGAAATTAACTTTAATACAAAGATTAGGTCAACAAAATTCGACACACACAAACGTCCGTACTGTATAATATAAATACTATAATTTGATTCATATGTATATATATAATCATATTTAATCGAAGCTGATTGATGGTTTTCATTCACATGACCGATAAAATATTAATGAAATGTTTATTTAATTTCTTATAATACACGTGTAAGAAAATTCAAATTTTTAATTTAGTATTTTAGACAGCATTTTTTGAATTTTTAAAAATTTAATCCATTTATTAATTTACATAACAATCGATAAGATTATTCAACGTAAATATATCAATAATCGTTTGCGCATAAAAATAATGATTTTATTCCCAACGCGATAATAATTTCAAATTAAAACGTCAAGTCCCTGTGTTTAAAGTTTCTTAGTTTACGATTTATAAAGTGCTGCCTTAGTGATAAATTACTTTATTATTTATGTTTACTGGCAAAAAGTGCGTCTGATTTACGATCCAGATGTAAATACATTAATATAGAATTAAAATAATTGTATTTATTGCGAGTAAGGGGTAATTAAAAATTTATAAGGGTTGTGGATGAACATAAATTTCGCTATATATTGCTTTCGACTTCTTCATTATACATAAATTATGATAAGAACTATATTATGTACACTTACGTATGTTAGAGTTAGTTATGTAGAGAACAATTGTTTGCTAGTTGCAGGATGTCTAATGCTTAGCTTTGGAATGCAGGCTTCATACTCGTATTTTACAAATACCTATTGCATTACAGCTAATAATAATCTGTTCATAGATATGAAAGATGTTTTGTGAGACGTGTGTCATATACGGCTGATAAGTGTTCCTGAATTGATTCTAAATTACAAATATTCTCTATATATTCTAAAATTTAGAGCTTAATTTTAAAAATACAAACTTCACCTCTTTATAATGTACAAAAAAATAAAACCGACTTAAAAAAAAAATAAAACATAACTGATTGGTAGCTTTCATTTACAGATACCTAATCGAATGTTTTAGATGTCAGTGTGCTTTAGATTTGAAGTCGGTTTTTTTTAAGTTTTTATTTTCCTATTTTTAGTGCATGGTAGTACCTGAGTTAGAAGAAAGTATTTTTAACATTCAGTCAGTGAAAAATTAATCATCCCCTATATTTTACACTGAGAGGCGGTTTTTATTTAAATTTAAATGGGACCGACTTGAGGTAAACCCTATTCAATAAAAAAAGAACCATCGAAATCGGACTACACTGTAAAGTTACGCGTGCTTAAAGATAAAAAATAAAAATATATACGTGTCGAATTCAGAACCTTGTCCTTTTTTACGTCGGTTGAAAAATTTTGTAACGCGCTAATCTCAGGAACTACTAATTCGATTTGAATAATTAAATTGTTGCATTAGATAGCCCATTTATTTAGGAAGGCTGTATATAGGCTATATATTATATATTTACATAGCAACGAACCCAAACAAAGCGAGGGTGAGTCGCTGTATAATAAAAGCTGTAATGAGCTATAATGAGTTTTTTTTGTAGATTGAACGCGGACGAAGTCGCGGGTTCTGCTAGTAAATTATACTACTAACTCACCGCGCCATCGGTCTGTCGGGTATGATATTATTGATTTATTTATTTGTAACATATAGGACGTGATCTACTTAAACATAGATATGATAAGATTTGTATTTATCCACACGAAGAGTCTGACCCTAGGTCGCGTGCGGAAACGTCGCTCACACTACGGCACCTGCGGGTTTTAGGGTGACCTTTCTTTGAGTAAGACGGGTAGTTTTAGTTTTTTAATATTAAAAATTAAAGCAATGTACGCTACAAAGTTAGTTAATTTAGTTGTAGTTTATTGTTATATTCAAGATTTATTGGATGGACTGAGTAATGGTGTGAATTATAGCCATCTAAGTTTCAGAGCTTACGATCGTGCCGTGGCAGTTTAATTGTACGTATATTTTATTTTATTGCATTTACCGAGCTGATTTTTGTTTCAATCTTGATATCAAGATGAAATACAGTGTTTAAAGATAAAAATGCCACATCTTTAAAATATAATGCATAGGTAAGTTTGTAAAACGATGTAGGTAACATACATATGTACGTAAATAATTATTGCATAATATTGCGTGAGTATAATAATTGTATGTAGGTACAAGTACTGTTATATCTACAAAACTTTAGCTTAGTTTTTCTAGAAATCTACTTAGATTCGGACAAAGTCGTAGGCATAAGATAACGTAAAAATATATAATTATAAAAGTGACATAATAATGATTGAATATGATAATATAATATAGACATTTTTCTTTCAACTTATCAATTAAGTATTACGTGACATGCATTTATGATTATAAGTGAAAGATATAAAATTCATTAAAATATGTTAACAAATAATAAGGGGCCGTTCATAAAATACGTCACGCTAAAATCAGATTTTTTTGACCCCCTCCCCCGCTATTGTCACGCTGTGTCACACTTTTTGTGACCCCCCTAGAAATATTTCGTCACAAAAACTAAGACCCCCCCCCCCACTTCCCATCCCCGCTCCGCACAATGGATCGGATACGGCCGTCAAGCAAGGATGCTAATAACTAATAAGTAATAACTAATAAGCACTAATTATGATAATTAAATCATTGTTATGAAGAAAATTGAATAAATACTTGTAAAATCTTATTAAAGAATGGTATTCTAAGGATTTTATTTACATAGAACTGGCACCTGCCCTTCCTTTTCTTAGCTTGAAATTATACCGCTTAAGCGTTTACAACTTTTTGTTTGTTATACACAGATATCTCACGACCCATTTGATATATCGAGTTACAAAGTAGCCTACGCCACTTTTCAATCCATAAATTACTTATATGTAAAAAAAAAACACCTCAATCTGAAGCTTCGTTGTTGTGTTAAAGAAGGTCAAATCTATTTATTACGAGTATAAATGACCTACCTAGTAAGGACAGGTAGTGAAGATACTTTATCTATCTAATCAATAAATACACTTTAGCATAATATTGTATGAGGACTAGTGATAACTTTAGCTTGAGCGAAACCCTTATTTTTTCTAAAAAAGTAGCCTATTTTACTCCTTATAATATCAGCTATCTGCCAGTGAAAGTCCCGTTAAACTTTGTGCAGCCGTTTCAGAGATTAGCCGGAACAAACAGACAGACAGACAGACAAAAAATGTTAAAAATTGTGTTTCTCTTTTAAGTACCGTATATAATTCCATATGCATTTAGTATAAAGCTGTTATATTAACATTACAAACAAACACTTCAATTTTATTTAACTGTATAGATCAATAGAAAATTGTATTGGCTGTATGTATAGGTACTTTTTATTATATTAAATGTTTATAAATTTTGATTTCTAATTATTTTAGGAATAATATATATTTATTTACCAAATAAGCTCCTGCATATTTTTTATCTATGGTGACTATAAATTAACGGAAGTTGTCTTAATCGGACATGGCCTTCCCGTGCGGGCACTAATTGCTTGCAAATATCAGTTTGCACCTAGTAATAATGGCCGAAGATGTTGAAATGCGACTTAAGTATTGGTAAATACAGCTTAAAATGTTATACAGGTTGTGGTTGATCAACCATACAAAGCATAATTATCGCGAGTCTTCGTGTAAGGACATTAGAAGTATCATTGACGTGTAAACTGTTGTACTTACGGTCGAACGGTACTGATATGGTCGGAAATGTTTTTTGCAATTATTTTTTTTTTTATATCTGAAAGGTAGCTAGCTAGGTATTTAATGTAAGTGTTGCCAGCACTTTGCATATTTCTATCTGTTTTTGTATTTATGATATCCAAATATGGATGTTATTTGAAATTTAAATATAGTTAATTGACTGTTTTATTTAGTGTCAAGTGTTAACGAAAATTAATAACAGGTTTTTTACACCCTCCACTTTTATGTAATTTAATTTATTTAAAAAAGTAGCAGTTTTAAATTGATAATAAAAATATTTATTTATTCATAAAAAGGTATCTAATAATAACGATGTAGTGAAAAAATAGCATGCTATGGATCATTGCGAATATATTTTTTTTAATTTAAAAAGTTTATAAAAAGCGATGTCGTGATATTTATCGACATAATTGCATATAATTAATTATTAATTATCCATTCTAGGAATATGGTTGGAATTATATAAGAAAAATAACATAAATAATTGAATTCATTTGTTTGCTGGTGTATTTTCTAATTAAACTTGAATTTTTAATTTTTATGAATGCTATAAAATTATATTATATCTCAAAAGTCATATATATATAAGCACTTTCAATTTTTTCTTGCTATATTGCAATTTACTGAAGCTTACTCGTATTTATGGTATAGAAAATTTTAGATCATAATTTTAAAATAAGACACTGTTTAAGGTTGGTCAGAATAACGATACTTTTAATTAACATTTAAAATAACTCCCCCCAATTGAGCGCATTTCATTATTTGCCTATACTAAAGATTAAACAGTCTTTACGAGATTGTATGCCTGTCTGTCAGTTTGTACACATTAATTTTCCAGAACGCTTGAACTTTTCACCGGGACAGAAATTAGACAGAATGAGTATTCGCGAGTTTTCATCCTGGGAAGAAGAAAATATTTATAAAAAAAAAGAAACAGGTAGAGAAACATATGTCATATATAAAATTTTTAGATTTTTAAGATATTTTAAAAAATATAAATAAAATTAAATCCGCAAAGTAAGGATCAAAAACTAGTATGTAGACATATGTATTGCAAGCGAGTGTATAATGGATTTCACCCTTTTAGCTGAATAACGTATAATGAACGTGTTTTTCATGTAAATGCAAGTAATCTCCTTACGTCGACTTAGATGCAACCTAGATAGCCGTAATGGTGTCTAGTGTATAATTCTAATTTATTCACTATATGTAGGATAATACCATATTTATTATCTGTTTAATGTGTATGAGCACGTTATGGGCTAAATATGCTTAAAATAGGTTTTTTGTTAGACTTACTCGTACTTCGAAATAAAGATGCAGATATAAAATGATAGCTTCATTCAAGATAGTTACTGACATTTTTTATAGTTTTCTTTATTCAAAGTAAAGTCTAAGGTGCGAGGTTTCAACAAATGACGTATCAGAACGCATTACTTTATAAATCAACATCATACCAAACATCAAAGTCTACTCAGTGGTTTTATTGATGCGTTTCCAGACAGACAGAGAGACAGACAGACAGACAAAAATTCTTAAAATAGATTCGGCCTCTGTATCGATAATAATGACTATTTCAATAAGATTTTACAAAAAATATTTAGTGTACAGATTCGACTCAGAATTACTAGTAATCATATATTATATGTATAGAAGAATAAAAGCGTCATTCAAAGCTTCAACTTTAACTAGCATTTTGTGATTATACCAATAATTTAATTAATATTTTACTTCAGCGATATTATTATATTAAATATACATATATATCTGTGTAATTACTATAATATAGGTTTCAAAATAATTACTCATTCATATAAAAATGAAATTTTAATTTTCCAACTGTACATAATAATTTTCTGAGTAGATTACTTAGTCGCATATTACACTCGATAGTTTCAATTATATATTTAAGCTTTAATTAAAGCATTAGAATTATTTTGATTGATTTTGTGCTCGAGCACGCTCAATTTCAGGTTTTATCGGTAAGCCTGTCTGTCAGTACCGGAGTTAATCGCATTAGCATTACCATTGCTTATTTTGCAAGCCCTTATTGCTCATAAAACAAGAAACAGGTAGTGTGTGATAAGGTCACGTTCTAATGCACAAGCTATGCTATACGATATTATAAAAGATTTATCGCTTTGTAGTGTAATATAAAAAAAGCAGATAGAAATATTTATAAGTATTTTCTTTGAAGATCAATGTGTTACCACTTCCTTTGTGTTGTCTATCTATTGTCGATTCGATTATTATTAGATTAGTTATTTACTTTAGGAAGTCTTTAGAGATAATAGTGTACATAATTTTAATTTTATATTTTAAAATAATTATGGGTTTCTAACATGATTACCACTTGCCTTACGGTGAAGGAAAACATCGTGAGGAAACCTGCATGTCTGAGAGAACCTAGCAAGTTTTCGAAACACATGTGAAGTCCGCCAACCCGCACTTGGCCAGCGTGGTGGACCTGATTCCCCTCGTATTGAAGTTAAAAAGGGCTGAATACATACATACATACATGGGTTAAGTTAATTATACTTTCTCGAACGAAATATCCTACTTTCCAGATGTTTATAGATAAGACTTACACGCAATAATTTTAAAAATCTTGAATTAATACTGATATTATGCTTATTTATATATTGTATTTAATATATCTCTATTTAAGAAGAGACTAAAGAGTTTGATTGCTCGTTTTTAATTTATTTAAAAGATTTTAACTGTAAAATTGTTAGTCTTTGAAAAACTGTGGTTCGCATTTTATAGCCTATTAAATGTAGAAGGTTATAAGGCTATCACGCTACATCCTTTAGAAGCGTAGAAGCTATATACTATATTAATAAACTATAAAGTAAGCTTCTTACATGAAATTAGATAAGTATATTAATTTTCTTAATAAAACCATAGCTAACACTATATTCTAGATGTATACATATGTACTTATAACATCTATAGATATAATAAAACTGTAGAGGGCGAAAGTCTGTACATAGAAAAATTTTTGCTAAAAACCGAGTAGGAGGATGTAAGAAGAGAAATAGAACAAATCCAGTTTTTTTTTATTTCTCTGTCTGTTGGTCTGTTTGTACAGGCTAATCTTCGAACATGTTGGACCGATTTAAATGAAATTTTGCATGGTGGTACTTTATACCCCCGGTCATCATCTTAAATACTTTTTATCCCGGTAAATTAAAGAGTTCCCATGGGATAGTAAAAAAACTATAGAAGCTTATATAGCTTAGTACACAAAAACTACTGATTGGTTTTTAGTGAAACTTTACAATAATATAGTTCATACACCAGAATAACAAATAGGCTACTTTTTATTCCGAAAAAATGTACAGTTCCTGTGCTATAGATTTGTTTTTGTTTTTCTAGACGCGAACCCGAGCGAAGCGAGGGTGAGCCGCTAGTTTTAAATTATTTTACCTATCACCAAAATTGTTTCAACCAATATTACCTGAGAGCTGAGTGAGAGTGACATAGAATAAATTTTATATCGAGGAAGAAAAATAGTTCCTTCAGTATATTTAATAAAGGGAAAAAGGCTTAAGCAATTTTAAGGTTTCTCGGTCAATAAGAAAGTTCACATAAAAGTGAAATCCGCGGGCGACAGTTAAGGACAAATGGATTTAAAGAGCTCTATATCACATCAGACAGGTTGAATCTTTACGTCAGTGAGCCTGTTTACAGGAAAAGTAAGCTTAAGGCGAATAAATTATCATGTTGTCGTTGCATAAAGATTAATTAGGTTCAATTATTTCATTATTTTAATATTATGTATTGAATCCACTGTATTAGCTTAACTGGTTTCCTTATAGTGGCCAATTATCATTCAAGGAAGAGATTATCTTCATATTTAAAATGAGTAAGTTAATATTTAATAATTTTTAAGTATGTTAATATTTAATAATTTATTAATTTTATTATGATTTATGAAATTAGTCATTATTTTTGTTACGTACTGCTATTTTTGTTAAATTATGCGAAAATGACCCTTCATTTTGCTCAAGATTGAAACAATTTGATTAAAACCATATATTTAAATACTAGTAATATTGTCCTCATATGCTTAAGATATTTTTCAAATATATTACAGTTTTGTAATTTATACTTAATATTATAAAGCTGAAGAGTTTGTTTGTTTGTTTGTTTGGTTGAACGCGCTAATCTCAGGAACTATTGATCCGATTTTAAAAACTTTTTTTGCATTAGATAGCCCGTTAATTGAGGAAGGCTATAAGCTATATAGCATCCCGGAAAAATGTACGGTTCCCGTGGGATAGATTTGTTTTTGTCTAGGGACGAACACGAAGCGAAGCGAGGGTGAGTCGCTAGTAATACATATGTCAAATAAACTTTATCTACAATATATCTGAATCCCATATAAATAAAATATACTATTTACACGAATATATTACAAATATACTATAAATACTTACTATAAATGCGATAGTTAGTGAATGAGTGTTTGTTTTTTATTCTGCGATTAACAATTACCACTGTTGATGTATTTACCTCAAAGCATATTTTCAGATGTATCACATTAATCAAAACATATTGCATTATGGTCTTACGAACGTTTTTTTGAGATCACAGGAGGTTGATATAAGAAAATAGAGAAGAAACATTAATTTAAAGCTTAAAAGTTAGCTTTTGCAAAGCTTATAAAACCAAAACTTGATTTTTGTCAAAATATCAATAATAAAATTTAAACAAAAAAATAGCGTATCGCGAAAAACGTACCGGTGGTAAGGCGTGAAGCCTTCACTTATATTTGTTATGCAGCTTTCCTATCTTTATTACGTACAGAATAAAGCTCAAAATCGGATGTCAATTACATAGTGTGGTCCAGTGAAGGGATTTGTCAGACGGTAAGTTATTAAGAACAGTTTGGGTTTGTTTTGACGGAATTCAATTAATGCTTCCACGGTCTGATAAGCGGATTATTCGGTGTATGTCAAGAAATCTCAAGATTGTTTTAGAATCATCGATTCGAGATGCAGATTACTGGACCCTCTTGAGAAATTATCTTTATTCGTTACGTTAGCTTATTACCTTTATACTATCTTCTGCTTGTGGGTTTGTCTGTCACTGCACTTACATTTAATTTAAGATTATCTTACTTTAAAGATAATATGTAGTGCTCAACTATAATTGATTAATTAAGCCATTATTAAGTTGTTGAAATATTGATATAGACAGGCAGACACAATAATTGAACTTTCTTTTAGCTATATTTAAATGTCTTTGTACATATTATTCCGAGATCAAGCAAGAATATCGTTTAAATATATTCGATATTTATTATGATATTAAACAAATATTTAAAATATAGCAGTGACATGTCTGGGAAGTGCATACCTTGAGTGTGGTCCAGAGTTATATAAGGACAAGGTGAACGCACGTTTTGGGACGAATTAATAAGGCTATGTAAATTACTTCTGTTTTATCACATGGGAACTACTTGATGTACGTTTGCTAAAAGTTTTAACAATCGTAAACATATATTATAATTTAAATTTAAAAATATCCTGAAAATCGGTACACATTTAGCCAATCTTTTCTCCTTCTTTGAAGTTAAAATCTAATTAAGTAGGTAATGAAATGAAGACAAGGCAACAAACCACATAACAAACAATATGTCCTGCCAACTAGGAATAATAAATTATAATTATTTATGTTGTGACATCTAATTGCAGCCATTTATTAAATTACGATATAATACAACTTAATTGGAACCGGCTCAGCAATTTGCTCGCCTGCGCAATTACTAGCTCGCGGTATTCGCTTGTGACTCTACATAGAGTATGTGATGTTTTGATCAATTATTATAAAATAATAGAGATTTCTTAATTTGTTTTCAAAAAAATAAATAGATTGGTAAAAACAGACAGACAAAACATTTAATATTATATAAGTATAACCAGATTATGTATGTTCATGTAATTTAAGTATATGTTGACGTATTGCTTTAATTTACATTTTCTTCTAGTATAAAGATTTTATATTCTGAAGTTGTTTGAATCTATATTTAAAATCAGAAGTTGTGATAAAAGTCGAAGATATATAGGTCTAGGCTAGAGTCAAAGGTCTGGCCAAGATATTTACAAAATATTTTTTTGTCAAAAAATTCACAATCTCTACAAGCCTTTCAAGTTACAGTTAGAATGTTTGTGGTGTGACATTGTACTGTACTGTGTCTCACTAGGACGTAAAAATATTGTTTCTATACTTGACATTATTCAGTAATGACTGCTTACCGTCTCATCTATACATATAATAAAATTGTAACTAAATCGAATCTGTACATCAAATATTTTTTGGAAATTCTTATTGAAATAGACTTTATTATCGATAAGAAGCCAAATATATAGTTTTTAAATTTTTTGTCTGTCTGTCTGTCTATCTGTTACCGCATCACGGGAAAACCACTGGACAGATTTTGATGAAATTTGGTATGATGATAGCTGGTTATCCAGATCAACATATAGGATACTTTTTGCTGCGAGAAAATATTTCATCTCTGAGCTAAACGTTAAAACGTAACTAAGGACGAACCCGAGCAGAACGAGGGTGAATTGCTAGTCTAACTATAAAAGTATCTAACAGTGGATCCCAATAACCTATCTATAGTTCGTTCTTTTTATTACCGATACAAAGACATAATTTATGTAGAGCCTATGTTCTAGTGAGAAAAACTTCAGATAGATAGGTTAATTAAACATCGTAATTGCACACACTTGCGCAATCTATTTTGTATAGATGGCTAGTCTCAATAAGATTTGTAAGTTTTATAAAATGAGAAATGGCTTTTATAAAAAATGTGAAATTATATTATAAATGTATTTGAAATATTTTAATTTGGTAATTTGCGACATTTTCAATTTGTATTTAAGTTTCAAGGTGGCTCTAAAGATTTACTACGTTACGGGCTTCGCGAAAGAATCCACTCGCAATTACGTCAATCAATTATAATGGAAGAGGAAATTACTCGTTTCCGCGGACGTTTCGAGTGAAGATGCGGTTAGAGGGTCACCTTAAATCACAATCGATCGCGTTCGCTTAAAAATTATTAAATGTAAATAATAAATGTTAATAATATATTTTAAGGAAGGACGAAGTAACATTTACTTTAAGTAATAATAAACAAGTTTGATTTAAAATTACAAATAAGTTACGCAAGTCCGAGTAGTATATCAATATATAGAAGAATGTTACTTATTCACCCTATATTTTAAAAAATATTACGAGAGTTTGTACTGGAAAATAAAATTATATTATTTTAAATAAAATTATCTTTTCGGATTATTTCGCTTTTTTTTCGCTATTCGGGTTATTTCGCTATATTTATTTTGAATTTTGGTTTCCGACGTTTCGACTGCTTTACAGCAACCATGGTCACGGGAGAAACTAAGGTTTTAGACATCTCAAAGGCGTTATATAATTATTACAGACAGTGTCTACCCACATTTAAAATGTCATATATTCACGTAAATCTAAGAAAGTATTAAAATTATATTAATTAAAAAGAACACATAGGTTTAACCTACTTTAAAAAATAAAAATTAGATTATGTAATCTACAATTTATGCTAACAAATTGTTCCATAAAAATAATTATTACTTTTTGTGTTACGCTAGCGCTCGTGATTTGTACCAATAACTCACAACTACGGCTGATCACGCGACTAAAGCATTTCGTATCACGAAATATATGCTCTACAAATACGACATATTTTATTTGAAATCGATTTTTTTATTAAATAAATAAATATGCAACGTTTATACCACAATGTTCGCTCATTTCACATGAAAACGAGTTGTAGTTTTAAGAATATGATATACTATTATTTATCTGTTGCAGAAGTCTTATTTCTTTTTTTTAAATAGTTTAAAATATATTATTTAATCCATTTAGTGGGTTTATTTGAAGGACATAGAGATAACGTACTGTTTTATTTGTGCTGTATGTTTTTATAATCGCTTAAGGATAAAAAATATAATAGGTACACACATGAAAATTAATATTTCAATTATATTTATACTGCGCATATAAATATATTTTTAACGATGACATCGAAAGGCGTACTCGTAAAACAAGATAATACAAAATAAATAATCTACTGCTCCTTCGCCAACCTTATTTAGATAATTACTTTACGATGTCTTAATTTAAATTAATCCACTTGATTGTTACATTGACTTGGGTTTTATTACCATTGGATTGGACATTTCTTTTTCTTTCCCATAATTATAGAGAGGGATAGATGTGTTTTTATAAATCGGACTACAGCTGTACCACGAAGTAGTTTATTTAATTAGGCAAAGGTAGCAATCAAAGTGCCACGACGTGGCTACACAGTATACGCAGAAAGTTAGGTTGAGTTTACACTAGCCAGTCATTACTGAGGAATTAAAAGCGATTTGTGATTTAAAATAGTAAAGAAATACGGCTGTTTTATATTTATTCATCTTTATTTTAGAACAGCTTTAATAAATTTCAAATACAATATATTATTTAAATGTATCATGTACATATATTACTCTAATAAATATAATGAATCTGTTTTTAGTCCTAAGGTATGAATATGACTGTAAAAATATGACAGATGAAGAAGATGATTGAAGCTTGAAATTATTATTATATTTAGCTGTTTAATAGCATTCCCGTAGAGTCATGTTTAATGCCAATCAGAAACGTATTTGCATTTAGAAGTAAAATAAAAACTCATCAATATATATTAAAAATAATATTCGATTGATAATTATTTTCCTTCTTACGTTACCAGCCTAGTTTAACACCATTTATGCTTATGGATACTCCGTATATCTTATTCTCTTATCCTGAGTATGAAAATAAGTCATGAAGTTACCTTACGTATTGTAAAACAAGTCACATTCACGCAGCAATAATCAGCGTTTCATACACGGAGTTTATAATTAAAGAGCGGTTAATAATGTGTAAAAATGGCTATAAAGTATGCCGCGGCATGTGGACACCCGGCCTAAGTAAAGCAATAAAATGTTAGTTGAGCGTGTACTGTTAACTAGGTCTTAATTAGCCTATAAAATCTAATTACGTTAGAATTCTCATTTGTCTATATGTCTTTATTTCTAATACTTTGATAATTATTTATGGAACCAGCTGAAGTTGTGATCTTGATCAGTTTTACGAAGTAAAAAAAAATGTATTACGAAGAATGTGATATTTTCGAGTGTTATTTAACGGAATAGAAAATTGATAAGAACAGTATATTTTATGTACAAACATTGTCACTTTCTTACTCATACTCATGAAGATTAGAGCAAAGGAGAATAATTGTTAGTTTTAACTTAAAAAGTCAACTCACTTTTAAATTACTCTAGATTACTCTTTAAATATTAAAAAACTAAAATATTAAATTTATTTTTAAAATTTATACGTTACTATCCTTGTAGGAATTATTAAAAAAAGATCTCAAAAATCAGTTTACGTTGGATATGTCAAATCATACACACCAAAAATATGCAACCGAAAGGTCCTCCATCTTTTTTTTCCACTACGGTAGAAATAAATTTTGCGTGAATCGCGACTGCTACCCCGCTTTGTCTCAATAAAAGGACGGCTTTTTAAAATATTTTTTATACGACTGTAGCTGAGTTTTTTCAGTTAACTGTACTCATAAACAACTAATTTTACTATTGCTTACTGACTGGTGGCTTGAAAAAGAACTGTAATTAAATTTTAGCGATTACGGCATATATTCTTCATGCTTTTATTATCATAAGCATATGATGATCTCTTTAATCTTATTCTTACCTTCATGGTTTTTAAGTAGACTGTAGACAAGTTATTTCGAGTAGTAAGTAGCCCTTCGCGCCTTGGTTTTAATAAACCAGACCAACACTGCGAACTTTACCAAATATCCTATTCGCAGGTTTTATGTTATTGTTATTATAATGCTGCTGTTCTTGTAATTCAATCTTTTAACATATATTGTGGAATTTTAATATAATAGTTTATATGACAACGTGCAAATTGCTTTTATTTCATGTTATATAGATACATTAATGCCAACCTTTATAAGGGAGCATAAAAAAGAACGGATACACTGAATTCTGTAAGCAAATTATTATTCCTGTTTTATGTCAATTAAATAATAGAATTTCTTAATAATTTAAAAACAAACTCATCAACGTTGGTATAATTAAAAAGTAGCAATGGCGGATGGGTGACAAAAATGCAATTTAAGTTATGCAGCATTAAAAACTCAATTTTTATCGAAACGGTCGGTGACACAACACAAAAACAGTCATTCGATCATCGCGACGTATAATTAGTCGCATGCTGCGTCTCTGCCGCTTAAGGCTGTTTGCAGACGACCATTATCCTCTGAATTACTTTATTAAAACTTTACTGTTGTAATTAACTGTAACATTATTTTAATAAAAATAAAAAATATATACATCAATGCTGTCGTAATGTCTGAATACTGATATGAAATACGCAAGAAGCTTGTTTCATATAAGGATTTGTTAACGTGAACCCCAATGATTTATTTCCACAATGTGAGCTGAGCTTTATTTCTATGAAACTAATTTTCTACAACAATCACGCATTGCTCCTGCCATTCATTTCATAGAGACGTCGATCTCGATTTACCTTTTTATGGGATGCTATTTATTTTTTACAATGTCAGTGATCATTACGTGTAAGTTTTCATTATGAGGACATCTTGTTTATTGTAGATTGGGCTTTATATATTTGTTTTTTTTTCTTTATTTGCTGTAATTTATATTCAATCTGTTACAATTGTTTTTGCTGATGTAGCATAAGTTTAGGCTTAACCGATCGTTGAAAGTCGATGAAAGTGCGAGGTGTGTGGCGCGCCTTAGACCTAATATCCAGCTGAGAACTGTATATGGCTGATAATAATGATTAAAAAACTAAATAACTGTAAACAAGCCGTAAAAGGTAGAGCCTCTGTTTTCTGTGGAGGGTTTCGGTATTTCGATATGCGTATCTGATAGCCAAATGGTAATTAAATATATTAAAACATTACGGTAGCCTAGATATTAGCTTTTTTTGACATTAATTATGGTGTAAAAACTGGGCTACGTTTAATTAATTATTATTGTATCTGACTGTGTGATGGTGCAACATTATAATTCAGTACCTGGGCGATCGAGCTTCACTCGGAGTTCTTTTTTGTTATATTGTATTTTATTGATAAAAAAACTAAAAACTTCAATAAATACAAAAAAAAACTAAAGTAAAACTTTGTATCCGACCGTGATTCGAACGCGGACACCTGTGATTGGTAATATTGCGCCTAGGCCTCTCGACCACAATGCATATGCCTGAGCGTAATAAATTATCAACCATATTTTGCATGGAATAATGCGAAAGAAAACAGCATAACAACGATTTAAAAGTTTTAAAATCACTTTCTTCAAAATGATGTCCACATAGCCTTAAATATGAAGATTGTGATTTCGTCAATTTTGGCCTTTTTTGCTTTAGCCCACAATTTTTTCAGTTTTTGTCTTTTGGAAATACATGATAACAATTTTCTTTGCATCCTAATTTGTCATTTTGATTTAATGCAGCATGAAAACTTGAAAACACGCGTTTTCCCAGACATAAGGCTAATCTAGATAGATTTTTAGCCTCTGACAACCCCCCCTTCCCACATACCAAATTTCAACGAAATCGTTAGAGCCGTTTCCAAAATCGCTGGTATAAATAAATATACAAGAATTGCTAGTTTAAATATATTAGATTAGATAAGAGACAAAGAACACTTCGTCGACGATTGTCGTATTATGGTAAGATATTATGGGTCGATTATAATGGTGGAGCAATGAAAAATCCGTAAAATTATATTTAAAAAAGTATTTTCATATTAAATATCAATAATTAAACTCTTTTAGACTATTATAATTGTAAATATTTTTATATAAAAATGACATTAAAATTGTTATGTTTAAATCAACTATATAAATAACACTTCAAAAGAGACTAAAACAGCAATTAGATATATTATAATCCCTAAAATTTAAATAAAACTATCTTTTCGGATTTTTTCGCGGATTTATTTTGATTTTTGTTTCCCGACGTTTCGATTGCTTTACAGCAATCATGGTCACGGGAGAGACTAAGGTGTTAGATGTCACAAAGCATTATATAGTTGTTACAGACAGCCTACCCACAATTAACAAAAATAAATTCAAAATTTTGAAAATTAGCATCAATGTACCTTACAATATTTGTTAATTTTAATTTTAAACATTTTATAATTTTAATTTTAAACTTGAAATATGGAATATTATTTATATAATTTTAGCTATTATCATTATAATTATTTCAATTTTTTTAGAGAACTTATTATTATATTATTGTTTAATAATCTATGTTTTTAGTGTTACCATTATTATATTCTATGTCTACTTTAGAAAATTAAAATTAATTAAAAATTACATTTACAATTGTAAAATATTAATTTAAAATACTGTTATTTTGATCCACACAGTAAGAACTTACTACATCTAACTGTCTGTTATGTTTAATTTTATTATTAGCTTTTATAATATTAATAACAGGATCCCACGACGATGGTAGTACCCAGCCATCTTCCCTATTGAAATTTGGATGTTTTTTAATTTCTATGGCTTCCCGAATCATTCTAGGGCGATATCGATTTTCTTTCGCGAGGATTTGGGGTCTATCGAAGCGAATATAATGGCTTGGGCGGTCCTGACTATGTTTGCAGACAGCAGATGTTGTATTACGGCGGTGTTTCACGTCAGCTATGTGTTCTTTGACCCGAGTTCTAATGGATCGCTTTGTTTGTCTGATGTAAGAGAGTCCACAATCACAATCAAGTTTGTAAACTCCTGCATCTTGTAGAGGGATGTGGCACTTGACTGCCTTACATCAGGCTATCTATTGTGGAATGATGAATTCTACAAGCAAGTGGATGGAGTGGCCATGGGTTCGCCTGTCTCCCCCGTTGTAGCTGACATCTTCATGGAGGCCTTCGAGGAGACTGCTCTAAACACATCACCTGTGACCCCTCGTTTCTACAAGCGGTACGTAGATGACACATTCACAATATTACCATCTGACAAAATATCTGTATTCTTAGAACATCTTAACTCCATAAACCCTAAAATACAATTTACAATGGAACTGGAGTCTAATAATTCTTTAGCTTTCTTAGATGTATTAGTTATACGTAACCCAGATAACACCTTGAGTCATACTGTGTATCGAAAGAAGACCCATACAGATAGGTACTTGAATGGTGAATCTCACCACCACCCTTCACAGTTAGCTACCGTGGGAAAATCTTTGTTTCAGAGAGCACAAGGGATCTGTGACGAGCAACACCTGGCCGGAGAGCTGCAACATGTCAAGCAAGTTCTGCGAGACAACAAGCTGCAAGTGCCGCGCCTACGTCACAGGGACCGTGTGAAACCAGCCACAGTTGAGCGCGTCCCTGCAGTCCTACCTTACATGAGAGGAGTCACTGACAAGATTGGCTACATCCTAAAGCGAGCTTCAATTAAAACTTACTTCAAGCCGCCAAAGAAAATTAGTCAATTCTTACCACCTGTCAAGTGCCACATCCCTCTACAAGATGCAGGAGTTTACAAACTTGATTGTGATTGTGGACTCTCTTACATCGGACAAACAAAGCGATCCATTAGAACTCGGGTCAAAGAACACATAGCTGACGTGAAACACCGCCGTAATACAACATCTGCTGTCTGCAAACATAGTCAGGACCGCCCAAGCCATTATATTCGCTTCGATAGACCCCAAATCCTCGCGAAAGAAAATCGATATCGCCCTAGAATGATTCGGGAAGCCATAGAAATTAAAAAACATCCAAATTTCAATAGGGAAGATGGCTGGGTACTACCATCGTCGTGGGATCCTGTTATTAATATTATAAAAGCTAATAATAAAATTAAACATAACAGACAGTTAGATGTAGTAAGTTCTTACTGTGTGGATCAAAATAACAGTATTTTAAATTAATATTTTACAATTGTAAATGTAATTTTTAATTAATTTTAATTTTCTAAAGTAGACATAGAATATAATAATGGTAACACTAAAAACATAGATTATTAAACAATAATATAATAATAAGTTCTCTAAAAAAATTGAAATAATTATAATGATAATAGCTAAAATTATATAAATAATATTCCATATTTCAAGTTTAAAATTAAAATTATAAAATGTTTAAAATTAAAATTAACAAATATTGTAAGGTACATTGATGCTAATTTTCAAAATTTTGAATTTATTTTTGTTAATTGTGGGTAGGCTGTCTGTAACAACTATATAATGCTTTGTGACATCTAACACCTTAGTCTCTCCCGTGACCATGATTGCTGTAAAGCAATCGAAACGTCGGGAAACAAAAATCAAAATAAATCCGCGAAAAAATCCGAAAAGATAGTTTTATTTAAATGTCTAATATTCGCGTAAATCTAAGAAAGTATTATCCCTAAAATTATTTATTAAGTTTAATAGACGCATGGACAATGTTCTGTACATTATTACATGTTACATGTACATTATCATATGTGTCATATCATATTAATAACAATGAGTCATGCCAAAAAGTAACCATCATGACTTGAGTTAATATTTATTTGAAGTTAATGTAAGTGTAGCTATTTTATTTCCCGAATAACAAAAGCTTTTGACAAGAAGACTGGGAATTGAGCTTTTTTTTCTTAAAATATATGTAATTCGAATCAACACCTAGGCGTGTAATATGGCAAAACAATAATTAGTCAACTTAAAGGAATGCTAATATCTAATGAATAATCATCACTAATTCACGCGTTACATACCCTTTTGAATGAAGCGATTTAACCTTTTCTAAACCTATATGTACAAAACAGAGGCTGAACGTTAAATTCTTCGCAGAATCGGTTAGCTCATTTCTACCACTTTTTATTACGAATTTCGACCGAGCCTCATCCTTGTACTGATCAAACTTATAAATGCAAGTCCGAAAGATCGTAACCGCGACGTGATTATTGATTTCTCTTTTAAATTTTAGTCGCAAACAGCCCTTTTAATATTGAACTGCGTCATCGAACAGGGTGGCAAATTGTTCCTTTTTCCAAACTAACTGCTAACTGCTCAAACGATTCAGGAATTTATATCATGCGAAATGTCCGCGGCCGTAAAAAATGGATTCCACTTAATTATAGATGATTCTGAATCTGTGAACAATGCCAACGATCCTTTGTAGTCGCCAGCCGGTTTTTATTAATGACGAAACTAATTTGATAATTTCTTATTGAAATTTGGCGGTGTTCTGTCTCCAGCTGTCAGTGGTGTATCGTGCGTATCTATGTTTAATCTGTTTTACACTATATTTAGAGCGAAAGAAAAAATATTGAAGATAACAGAATAATCTTAAGAATTTCCTTTATTAATAAACATTAACGAGTTAAATATAGATTTTTACTAATAGAATCCTTCCTATTTTAATCAGACTTTCAACTGAATGTTGACTGTTTTGCTGTATTTTTTATTGTATTGTAATATACCTAACAAAAGAAATCCATAAATACAAGCATGTAGGTATGCTATATCTCTCTTAGCATACAATTTTACTTAGAGCCATTTGAACCAAATTGCTGATTATTTGATAATTATAATGTTTGAATAAAAAGAATTAAATAATTAACATGTTTTAAATTATGTTTAGTTAAAGTTATTTTTAACTGAAATTAAGAATTTGTTCGAAGCTTATAGAGCTTTTATAGCTTTACAATACTTGCGGCGGCCACAGATTCTTAAACAGTTTTGTTGACATCCGGAATATATGGATCATTTGTTTACATAATATTCATGAATATAGTATTTAGATATTATTCCATGAACTAATAATAAACTATGTAGATTAAAGTTAATAATACGAAGTGTTTCAATATGAAAACCGCCTACAAGCCATTTCCATTGTATGGTAGATAACGAATTATATAATTAAATGTATTAATTTATTACCGGTGGTAGGACTCTGTCAAGCCTGAGGAGACCGACTGGATGGGTACCACCCCCTTATCTATTTCTGCCGCCAAGCAACAATGATTGCATTGTTGTGTTCCGGTATGAAGGATAAAGTAGCCAGCGTAATTACAGGCAAGAGGCATATCATCTTAGTCCTCACAGTGACAACGCACCTGTGGTTCTGCATTTTTGTTACTTAAAACCTAAGTGCATGAACCTTAGGTGTTATGGGCGACAGGTGTTGCTTTCCATCAGGTGGTCTGTCTACTCGTTTGTCACTGAATGTCATAAAAAAAAAATCAAACTAACACTTTACTCCAGGTCACAGTCTATCTGTATACTAAATTTCAATCAAAACCATTCAGCCCTTTCTCCGTGAAAGATTAACAAACAAACATAAAAACTTTTGCATTTATAATTAGTAACTATGATTTAGCTCGTGATAACTTTAAAAATTCTTAAATTATTAATGACCACCAATGAGTATTTGGAATCGCGTCACGTAAATAAACGATATGAATCTTAATTATGTATGTGGTCTGCATTATGTTCATAGACGCAATTTTTTTTTCTCTTAATGGATTTGAACTTTTTACACATTAATATTAAATTTTTCACCTCATGTGATTTATAAATATTCCAATTGTATAATTTTATAATAAATAATTTTATTTATTCGTAACACATAGGTATAAATTTTGATAATAATACGATAAGGAGATAAATATGGACTGTCTAATGAAGTTGAAAATAAACTTAAGTGTTTTAGATTTTTTTATCATATTTGTATGGTTGAGTAATTGATATTTGATTTTACATTTCTTGAAACATACATGGTGTAGAACTAATGTATGAAGTCTCTTTAAGCGAAACCGATCGCCTATATCGGTTGCTGTCTCGAGCAGACATCGAACTCACGGCCTACATGTTGCTGAGGTTAGAGTTATCAACAACAATACATCATTTAATTATAACATGAATATCTAAAAATTATTGTTTAATGTTTTTGCAATTAATATTAGAGACGCGGTCGGCGTCACCGTCGCCGTTTTCTTAGATACGGAGATTTATGTGGCCTCACTAAAAGGTTCGAGTCACCGTACGATAAGTGGTAGGTAATTAGCCACGCGACCACCGGACGTGTGGATTCCTAACATATTTCTATAGTCAAATTCTTACTCCTTGTAGCTAATATAGACAACAAAAATGAGTAATTAAGATGCTGCCGCCAACCAGATCACGGATGTTTCTATTTTTTATATATCGTATCATTTTTTATATATATTGGGCAATGGGCATAAGGGGTATATTCATTTTGCTAAATTAAATGTCGAAGAAAGATGTTTCTCTTATAATATTGTTTCATATACTTGTGCAATTCTCTTATAATATTGTTTCATATAATTGTGGTTATACATAGATTTTTTTAATTTCTCACGGCTAAATAGAGCGATATTCAATACATATTGTGTGTGTATATATATATATATATAAATATTTGATTTGCATTCAAATAATTTGGGCTGGTTTAAGAGTTGCTGATTGATTGGTATATGGGACCTATTTTTTAAATATTAGTCTGTTATTTGAATACTATAAAAAGCTATCAATTTGTCAGACAGAAATTCAATACAGAAATTCAATTTAAATTTCATACATTAGTCTCCCTATTAAAATACACTAAGGCCAGTTATCAGATTATATAGCTTTCATAATTTTCACATTTAATTTGCATATTAGGTTATTTAATCTGCATAGTGGATATAGTTTTAGATTTTAAGATTTTGCACTTTAAAACGTCTTGTTTAGTTACATTTTTTTTCATTATATTTCCCTAGTTTTCCTTGCGGATTCACTAGTGTACGAGTGGGACATCCATAAAAGCCCGTATTACTCAGGGAATAGGGATATGTATTCAGCCGTTGTCCAACTGCTGGATACAGGCCTCCTTTTAATACAAGGGGGATTAGGTCATAGTCCACCACGCTGGCCAAGTGCGGCTTGACGGACTTCACATGTCTTTCGAAAACTTGCTAGGTTCTCTCAGACATGCAGATTTCGTCGCGATGTTTTCCTTCGTCATATTAGCAAGTAACAATCATGTTGGAAATGATTCATACATTAAAATATTAAAGATATGAAACGTTACTATTGTTCTACCAAGCTGCTACTCTATCTATTAATGAAATAAAATTAGGATCAATTCAATACTTTTTTTTTTTTATGGTATTCAGTGATAAACGAGCAGACAGTCCACCTGATGGAAAGCGATACCTGTCGCCCATAACACCTACGGTTCATGCACTTAAGTTTTATGTAACAAAACTGCAGAACCGCCGGTACGTTATCACTGTGAGGACTAAGATGATATGCCTCTTGCCTGTAATTGCGCTGGCTACCTTATCCTTCAAACCGGAACACAACAATGCAATCATTGTTGCTTGGCGGCAGAAATAGATAAGGGGGTGGTACCCATCCAGTCGGACTCCTCAGGCTTGACAGAGTCCTACCACCGGTAAAAGAGAGATTATCTATTATATTACAATCTATTAATTAAGATAAAGTCATGTATGTGACATTTAGTTTATTTTTTAAGCTTTAACGTAATTACTTATTAATTACAATTTTTCATACTATCTTTTATAATTAATTCATTTTTACTTTTATATTTATTACACTACTAGCGACTCACCCTTGCTTCGCTTCGGGTTTGTCTCCAGACATTAACAAATCTATTCCACGGGAAGCGTACATTTTCCGAGATAAAACTTATGTACTTTTCCAGAATATAATCTATCTCTGTGCCAAATTTTATCCAGATCCCTTGAACCGTTCTGGCGTGAAAGAGCAACAAACATCGATCCATCCATCCTCATAAACTTTCACATTTATAATAATATTAGTATGGATATTACAAATGCAAAAGTTTCTTAGTGAGTATGTTTGTTATTATTCACGTTGTAACGGCTCATACGTTTTCAATGAAATTCGTAATAGAGATAGTTTATATTTTGGATTAATAAATGATATATTTGCATTTTATCGATGTACACTACGCGTAGCCGCGGGCTAAACTAGTGAACTGTAGGTAAATATTTTACATATAACTTCAGTCAAAACAAGTTTTTTAGACAAACGCTTAGAAATCCATTTATTTTAAATTTATTGATTGATTTAATATGTTATTGTACGTATTTTATACTTACTCCTTTACAATTAATTGTTTTAATCTAAAACTAGCGACTTACGTACCCTAAGTACGTTTTAATTTTTTTGAGCGAAACTCTAATTCTTTTTCTAAAATAAAAGTAGCTTCAGATACTCCATATAATATCAGCTATCTGCCAGTGAAAGTCCCGTTAAAATGAATCCAGCTATTTCGAAGATTAGCCGGAACAAGCAGACAGACAGACAAAAAATTAAAAAATGTGTTTTTCTTACAAGTAAAGTATATAAAGCTGTTATTTTGACATTACAAACAATTCATTTTTATATATCCGTATAGATATAATATTTCTTAACTGTACAGTATATAGTATGTGCAGCATTAATATTATTATTTTCTAACTTTGTACTACAATGTTGGAGTCACTTAACTAATTTGCTATGTAGATTGTATCTAAGTATTAGCAATGTATATATGAATATTAAGTACCTATATAATTCTATTAAATTTTTAATAAAAAGTTAATAAAACCTTAAAATATAAATATTTAATAGTTACTCAGCTATTAGGAAAGAACTATATAATAGATAGAAAATATAAAAATTTATTTATTTATCTTGGATAAGGCTCTAACGATTTGGATCAAATTTTGTATTTACATAAGATTTTGCTTTAAGTTTAGTGACATAGGTAAGTAGATGTCTTTTCTAAAAACGTAATTTTTATATCTTTATACCGAAAAAAAACACAAAAAAAAATGCCGAGCGAAACTCGGTCGCCCAGGTTAATACCTGCTAATGCTATAAAAATAAATTATATATATATATATATATATATATATATAAATTGTATATAATATAGCTAATGCTATAAAAATAAATTGTATATTAATTTTAATATATATTTATATCATATGCAAATAAATTCGATTTTACAGTTGGTGAAAAACTTTTATTTGGTCAGACTCCGTCGGCTTTATAAAGAGCTTTTAAACTTTGCCAGGTTTTTGCAATGACACTAAAAAAGTAACAATTTCATTATGAAATAAGCTTTTTATATAATTGGTTAACGGTTTGTCTAAAAGTTTTGTCAGAATCACGTAGTTTTATAACTGTCTGGCGTTCAATTTAAATACACAATGTAGAGTAATCTTTTAAAAAAGCTGTAGCTAAAGTTTATTTACTACAGCTACCGTATTTGCCACGTGACCTGGCATACAATTTATCATAGTTTTTACGTCCTCGTTAGCGAGGATCGAACAGTAAATATGTACATGGCACTAACCTTTACATATTAACAGTTGTTATTACGGAAACTTTTAATTGATATTTATATTTTACATGGTAGGTATCTTTTATTTTTATGGCATGTTAGTTTATGTCTCCGCTATTTCAAAGTAACTTATAAGTTGTTCTTACAACGGGTAGAATTTCAACTAGCGTTTATCTATTTTTTGTAATAAGTTTCCATTTTAATAGATTATAAAATAATATGAAGTTAAAATTATATAGATGGAATATTTTATCGTTGTTAATGTCAGGTGGAAATTAATTTTTCAAGTATTAGTTATTAAATATACAGTACTTGACTTCTTGTGTATTTTTGAAAAACAAAAAAATACATAATAGTATGTCATATAGTTACTTATGACTTACTCTCGCTACATCTAAGTCCGTATGTAAGTAAACTACATCCAAATCCGTCCAGCTGTTTTAGCAGCGCGGAGGTGTAACAAACACACACAGACACACACACACACACATAGGCGCGCGCGCGCGTATAATCTTTTGCATTTATAAATTACTAGCGACTTACCCTCCCTCCGCTCGGATTCATCTCTAGTTACGTTTTAACGTTTAGTATAGATTTCGCAGAGATGAGATATTTTCCCGCAATAAAAAGTATCCTATATGTTGACCCGGATAAGCAGCTATCATCATACAAAATTTGATCAAAATCTGCCCAGTCGTTTTCTCGTGATATGGTCACAGACAGACAGACAAAAATTCTAAAAACTATAGATTTGGCATCTGTATCGATAATAATGTCTATTTCAATAAGATTTTCCAAAAAATATTTAATGTACAAATACGACTCATTTAGAATTTTATTACATGTATAGATAATACATAGTAGTTGGATGTTTAAAATCATCAAAACAAAGTAGCATAGTAACCACTAACCAGCGTCTGGCATTCCAGACATGTTCAGTGCCGCGACCACGCCGCTTTTATCTTAGGCGCCTGCGACAAATTATGTCGGCCCCAAAAGCTCAGCTTATCACAAAACGTTAGACTTTGTGTTAGTTGACCGTTTCTTTTAATTTCGACCGTATAGTTTTTGTACCGTACTCGTTTTAGTTATCTCAGTTATAAGGCGACGTGCCTCTGTCGCGTCATTCTTTTTGGTTGTAAGTGCCTTGTTTGTATTTTGAAATAGTTTTGTTTTCTTATAAAAGGATTGCTTCTTAATTAATTGGCTTTGATATTTTATAATAAAATGTTCGTACTAACTATATCTATAGTACTTATCGTCCATCATCGTATTCAACAATTCATTCGACTTCATACTGTAAATAATATATTAGGAATAATTTCCTTTATCAAAATCTTATTAAAGTAAAACAATATATACTTACTTCCTTACAATTGTTCGCAAAAAATATTGTTTGTAATTATTATTACAAGTAATTTTAAATTATGTTCAATAAAACATTAATAACAATAATTTATATTTACACGAAATAAAACAAACGTAATAATAGCATTGCAGAAAAAACAACAATAAATTTACTTAACTGTGTATTTACGTCAAAAATAAATTGTAAATAGCAATAAAAGGAAATGCCCACGAGCTAAGCCAGTCCCTCAATTACAATATTAAGGAAAATTTTATATCAACCCCACTTTAAACATAGCGTACGATTAATATTAATTTGTAGGTATAATTAGAACTAAATGAAAATTCTAAGTAATAGGTACATTTGATTTCCCAATGAAACGCAGGCAATTTAAAACTGGATAGTGTCATTTATTATCCTATTAAGCCATTTAAGTTATAAAAGTTGCCTTTTGCGAATTAATAAGCAAGCCATGAAGTTTTTCTGTCGGCTAACATTACGATAACTAACAGTATGTCGGCAAATAATTAAGACATAAACTAGTGCCTAGTAATTTACTAAATTCTTGACAGTCGTACACGCAATTTAATGCCTTTATAGGCTATAATTGCAACAGAATGCAATTACGTACAACACATAAACTTTAGAAGAGGGGATGAAACGCTATTAAGTTACAATTAGCTTACAATTTCTAGTGAGAACAATGAAAAATATAGAGAATCAATTTATAATAAATGAACCCTAAACGTTAGTCGAGGAATACTCACCGCATTGCACGACCGCTCGATATCAATCGGCAAACAGTTAATCCACTCAATTTCAGATGTAACTAATTACAAAACAAGCTAATAAATGAAAACATCAATTAATTACGAAGAGAGGCAGCCGGCGCGAAGCTGCGGCGCTCACAACTGGTTTCGAGAGGCGATCGAGCATCATCCATAATTCCAATAAAACATGGGACCCGGACCCCGCCCCTGAGACACGCCAGCCAATAGCCTCCGAACCTGCCCGTTCAGCCAGCTCCGCCTGCTATAACCTCATTTCCCCTCCTCAACAGTGTAAAATCAGCCCTCTTTAATTTAATCATTAAATAAATATGTGCTAACATTATTATCCCACTGAACTCGTCTCTGTCGAATGGATTCTAATTGCCTGTGGGTGCCGATTGATTATTTGCAGTATTCAATTAATAGTGGTCGTGGTTCTGGTCATCACGATAAAGCTGGTATTACTGCTTTAGAACTATTAATTAAATACTATAGACCGGTAAATGAATATCAAATCCTATTTAGGAAAGGAGTTCAATGATTTTGTAATTAACTTAAAATTAACTTCCGACTTATTAACCTAGTAAATGTTTCATTGCATTTATTTCTCTAAAGATAGCCATGGCTTTTTATTTAAATCATGCTACATATTATAATGCCTTATGTTTTTTATAAGCCTTCTTTAAGTATGTAACAGGAAATTGCAATTTCTTTTATCTTTGTTTATATTGAGGGGCAATCAAAATTACCTAAACCCCTAATCTCAACTCAATGTCATGGCAGTCACGAACTTGACCACTTTATTTATCAAAAATAACATTAGGTTTTGATGACTGACATTTGTTTTATCTGTAATAGTTACAGTAAATAATCAATAAAAATGAATAAACATACATATTCCATTTATTTTAATGTTTTTCCAGTAAGCGACTGTGTACCTTTGTATTGAGTAGACGCTCATAGAGTAAAACCCTTTGTTATAACAGTGACTCATATATTTTTTGTTGTTGGCGTAATTTGTCAGTTTGTTGTCCTTTTGAAGCTCATCCGCTAGACGTTGTAAAAAATGTGGCCCTTTCGGAAGTTGCTAATAACAAGGCGCCATCGGTAGCTTTGAGTTTTTTTTGGTGTGAATTATACACAGCCAATTTTATGCCCAGATTTGAAAAAATTGCTTTATTCATAAATATAATTTGTCGGTGCCGTATGCGGTTTTGCAAATGACACGTGTTGACACAAAAACGAGGTGTGGTCCGGATGTAAGAATTGTCTTTTCCTTTATTTAGGACATTTTACTGTTTCTTCCGGTTATTTTTATTGTCTTTTGATTATCATCTTAACCTTCTTTTTCACTTCACACTAATATCATTCAATATTGCTAGTGATTTTATATCTATAATTCATATCTCAAAATATTATTTGCATCATATAAACAGAAATTAGAACTAGCATGTACATCGATGCAACATGAAATTAGTTGGAAACGATTACTGCGATAAACATCTAGCCCTTATATTATGCGGCTTGGCATTAAAATGATTCATTTTGTTAATTTCCGCTGATTACATTAGTTCTACACTACTATAACACAATACTAATGTATTCAATATCGAATATAATTGTGAATACATAAAACGGAAAGTAGAATAGAAATCTTGGTATATATCTATAACTATGCTACTATGTGTATAAAGTTGAAAATTTTGTTTTTGTTTGTTCGTATGCGATAAACTCAAACTATACTTTGTATTGAGGTATGTTTTAGGCTATCTAACATCACGCAATGACCATTAATAGCGAAGCAATTAGGTACAAATACAAAAACTTCGCAGTCGGAGTTACGGGTAAGCATTATTGTTATTAAGAAGAGAAGTAAAAGGTTTCAATGTCTCCCAAGTGAATTGCAATGAATTTAATACGATGGTTGATGATCTTTAACTTGAGGGATTATATTAAAACTTACATTTATATGAGTGGTCTCTTAAAACACATGATAATAATAATATGATATGCTTTTCATTTTTTAATTAACACCTTTTTATTTTATGTAACCATTATGTATTACCTAATTACAAGCAATCTTTAAACAAAGCTCCCGTATTCCATGGCTCTCATCGTGTCGGGACTAGTTCGCTTTACCATCAGTTCGTTAAAATTAAAGCAATCAAGTGTAACCTGTTAAAAAGGTAGGCTGTCTCTCTATTTACTTGAAGCATCATTAAATGAACTGTAATATGGGTTGTATAGATATTTGATGCGGTAGCACTGTACATACTCTTTTT
Organism: Argynnis bischoffii washingtonia; assembly: GCA_033884665.1. Lineage (NCBI taxonomy): Eukaryota > Metazoa > Arthropoda > Insecta > Lepidoptera > Nymphalidae > Argynnis > Argynnis bischoffii. The sequence goes on along the minus strand of CM066609.1, from coordinate 13,674,119 downwards.
CCTATCCCTCCCCTCCATATCTTCTCACCATCGTTCCGCTAAACAAACGACACGGTACAACACTTAATCGATTTGGTCCGATCGTATCACAGGCCCAATAATAGAGAAGCACTTTTTGCCATCACCCTATATTGTTAACGAATCGACTATGAAATTATACTATCTAATATCGCATTGTTGCCCTTCCGATACCATAGAATATAACGATTACCGAGATCTGTTACCCCTATAAATCCATTATCCCCAAATCAGTTCTGCTTTGTTTCTGATGAACATCTTTGTCTTGGAAATTGCCATGATTCAATCGTTTCATCTAACGGTAAAGCTATGGTGATTTGCTGAAAATTTTGATCGTTTTCTTTCAAATCAATTTGATTATGGGGTTTGAGCGAGACGGAGTTTTTTACACGTGAAATCCTCGTAAGGTCCATTGTGTAGTTATTAATGAATTCTATTGAATGTCGATTGAGAATTGAAAACACTATTTACATTCTGAGTTCATTGAACTGCGAGTCCAATTGAAACGGAAAATCGAAGATAAAAACAAAGATAGCCTGTGGTCAATTTAAATGGTCTTCCATTGACGAAGTGTAGTGAAGCGAGGCGTGGAAGTCGTGCTAACACGAGCCAACTATCGATGGGACAGGTACTGTCAACAGTTTATCTGTACTGATATTATAAAGAGGTAAAGTTTGTGAGTTTGTGAGGTTATAATATATATCTATGAATCTACTGAACCGATTTAGATGAAATTTGGTAACAAGATAGTTTGAGACGATAGGAAGGATATAGGATACTTTTTATTCCAAACGTTATCCCGTAAGGGGGTGAAAATAGGGATGAAAGTTTGTATTGGGTAGCAAGCTAGGGACGAACCCGAACGAAGCGAGGGTGAGTCGCTAGTGTTATAAATTTTATCCTATTTGGCCAACCGATTACATACCGGTACATGCAAGCCACTAAACGAGGTAGTTAGAAGATATTCAGGAATTTAAATATTATATTAGCCTTTTAAATATAACTATAATAATTAATAGTGGCAACTATTCGATGATAGGTATCACCGGCTACTGCTAAGAACTTGTATTTAGAAAAATAGAATAAATGTTATTTTAAGTTTTACATAAAGTTAGTTAAACCTAAAATTTATTGAGATTTGTAAAACTTAAATGAAAAAACATTACTTATAATCATGGAATCAAGAAAAAGTTTAGTTTATTTTTGTTATAACTTTTAACATTTATGAATAAAATATTCTTCAGAAATATGCACATAACTTAACAATATACCTAACGATAACAATAAGAATTGTAGATGAAGATACAATTAACTGCAATAATTTTCAAATAAAAAAATAAACGGTCAAGTTGTATTGAATTCATAATAAAGTTGTGCCGATTTTAATTAAATATAAGTCGTGAGATATGTTTTATTCAACAACAAACACAATTGGTCATTTGCACTTTGTCCATGGAAAAGGGGACCGACAAATTAACATTATTATGTGAATAGCTCAATTATATTTATATTATATATGCAATACTAATTATAACTTGCGGTAACTACTATGACATATAGATTGATGGTAAATACAACAAAGTCTAATGAATATAATACGAACTAATCAAATTATATGTCAAATAATTAGCTGCTTAATACAAAAAAAATAATCACTTTTGATGTAGAATATGAATTACTATGATATATCAAGAATTTTAAATTTATTATAAAAATTAACAAAAAAAAAAAAACTAAAAACTAAAAAAAAGTGCATTATAAAACACATTAATACTTATTTAATTAATCTATACAGATAAATAAAATTGCAGTGTCTGTTTGTAATGTCAAAATAACAGCTTTTTACTAAATGCATATGAACGTACTCGTATATACGGTACTTTTAAGAAAAAAACAATTCTTTAAATGTTTGTCTATCTGTCTGTCTGTTTGCTCCAGCTTGATGGAACTTTCACTGACAGCTGGTGCTATAAAGAGTACTTAGGCTACTTTTATTTTAGAAAAAGTATAAGGGTTCCGCGCAAAAAATTAAAAGCCATGAAATTGTGAACAATATCCGAGTGAAACGAGGGTAAGTCGCTAGTTATAAATATACTTGATCTAAAAAATTCTAAATTAAAAAATGTTTACAAACTCTGACTGCTGTGATTGCTGTTGGCCATCAATACAAACAATTTATATAGGTATAAATGTCATTATTGGCTATAAAGAAAGAATAGCTTCTATTTGAGTTAGATAGAGGATTTTCGAAAAATATTCATAAATTTTCGCCAATAACTTTTTTAAATAATTCTTAAGATATTTTTTAAGTAATATTAAATAAAAATCGTATAAAAATCCGTACAGTAGATTCTAAGATGATCGAACAAACTTAACAGAGAGATATTATTTTGTACTAACTAATTTTTGTTAAAAGTTCACTTCTTATAATATACATGTGTGCTTATATTCACGTAGTAAAACTCTAAAACTGACTAATTGACAGATAACGTACAGCCTAAGCCTTCAGGGCTTAAACAAGATATTTTGCTCAATAGTTTCTTATATACATATGTAAATTGGTATTAAATATTGGTTAAAAGTTTGTATGAAAAGTCCTTTTATCAAAAAAGAAGTATTTTTATCGTCACTATTTTTGTTAAGCTAAGTTATAAATATGGTAAATGATATAAAAATATTTGTTTAAATCGCCATTGGGAAATATTAAAATAATTAGTTAGTAATAAGTTATACATATATATATATATATATATATATATATATATATATATATATATATATATATATATATATATATATATATATATTGCGACCTGTTCAAAACTACAACTCGCGTGCCGCTGCTTGGAGTCGCCTGAACTAGATTTACACTTTTTGTGCGCGCGCGCCGGATGTGGTAGATGAATCAGAAATTGCGTTTGAACAAGCCTTTAATGTAAATATAATTTCAGTATAATTACTCTGTATAATAACTTTATAATATGCGAAGTGGCATTATATTCGTATCATGAGCGTGCTACTTGAAAGTTTGTGTCGAAAAGAAAATTATGTGGCGGATTTTCTTGTCAAGACTCAAGTATGAAATATTTGTACTCACCGAAGAAATCTAACATTATACACATACATATATTTATTTAAAATTATGTTACTGCTCGACATTTCATTCATTTAGAAATTGAATATTTATTTAAGCTACAGAGATTTTTATTATTTGCGATATGCGTAATGCGATTCTTATTAGAATTTTTTCCACAATAATTTTGGATCTTATGTGGTTGATGTGTTCATTTTACAAAAGCATAGAATATATATAACAACTGCTTCCCTCTTGTCTCTCTTTACACTTGTTCAGTGGCATAGGTATTAGATTATCTATCCCTGCCTCAGGCTTCAAACATTGAAGAAAAAACTTAAGATTTTGTAGTATTCATGTTTTTGAAATAAGAAAAAAGTGAGTAGGTTAGTATTTAGATTTAATAAATAAAATAAGGTTTCTCATCCATTAATCAACTACCAAACCAGTACTAATAAAGCCATAAGTCAGCAATAGCCATGAAAAAACGTCACACCCTAATGACTTACTTCGATACCCAAAATGGGTGTATTTCGTGAAGAAAATGATTTATTCACGATTACGTGTAACGGCTTGATAACGAGCTTTATAAGACTCGTTCCCAAAGTTTGCCAAATGTTGAAGTAAATTATCTTCAATTACATTCCCTCCAATAGCTCGGCGATTACTTTTACAAAGTGCTCTTTGTTTAACAAATCTGAAAGTTTGAAAGTTCCTGTCGAATTAGACGTTTACTTTGCTTCAATTGTATTTTTAAAGATTTGCTTTGAGGCAATAATTTATAACATACTAGCGACTCACCCTCGCTAGGGTCTCAAACCAATCTTCTTACCAAATTTCATCTTACTCGGTTCAGTAGTTTCGGAGGCTATTCGGTGCAAACAAACAAACAAACAAACAAACAAACAATCAAATCCTTCCTCTTTATAATATTAGTATAGATTACATGCGTTTTCAATAATCTATAATTTTTTATTATATCATTACATTGCTTCACTCCGCTAAACATCGGAGATGTACACCCACTGATGAGTTACTCTGACCACTACGCGATGCCTGTCTGGTGTTTACCTGTTTAACTGAAACGGTTTATTCAGTAATCATGACTACACAAAGTAGTTTACTCGTAAATCGATTGCTCTAAATGCTGAGCTAACATGTCTGATCAGTCCATTATCGACGGTCATTTTCAACCGACTTTGGATAAGGCTATCTCAGAAAGCTTACACTATTGAATATACTTAGATATATTTATAACTTAACTTGTATGAATTTGAATTAAAATTTTATTAATCACTAGCGACACACCCTCACTTCGCCCGGGTTTACCCCTAGATACGTTTTAACGGTTAGTATAGATTTTTCAGAGATGATATATTTTCCCGCAATAAAAAGTGTCCTATATGTTGACCAGGATAACCAGCTATCATCATACCAAATTTCATCATAAACTGTCCAGTGGTTGTATCGTGATGCGTCCACAGACAGACAGACAAAAATTCTAAAAACTATAGATTCGGCCTCTGCATCGATAATACATACAGATTTGACTCAGAATTTTATAATATGTATAGATTTTAAAGTAAAATAACAAAGAAACACGTACACAAATATCAATACTTTGTGTATTATTATGTTAGTTACGCACGATTGTCTTACTTAAGAGCTTAAACTAAAAAAAAAAATATTTTCATTAAAGAGTGATCTTCTTTAAAATTTCTAATACAAGAAAAAGTTGTTTAAATCTAGCATCAAATAGAAGCCTACATTATTCATTTTGACGAGGTTATAATAATATTGTCATTATTACCTCGATGGTCAGTCGATTTGGACTTAAATATGATTGGTATATTTGGATTGCTTCATTTTATATTTGATTGATCAGATAAACAATAAATAGTTATTGGAATAGTATTTTAACAAGCATCGTAACTTTTTTCTTTTGTATTTACAGCTAGAATATAATTGGTATAGAAAAAGAAATGTTTTTTCCAATTACAACAGTAAAAATCATTAGAAATAATGTATTAAATGGATGTATGTATTCACCCCCTTTTAATGACCCACTGTTCAGCTCCGGCCTGTCTTTAAGACGAAGGGCATTAAACCATAGTTCACCAGGCTGGCTGGCACGCTGGCGGACTTCACATGTCTTTCAAAAACTGGCTAGGTTCACCGTAAGACAAGTGGTAATCATTTTGCAAATGATTTGCAAAAGAAAATATCTGATGGTGTGATACCCGGGATTTGAACCCGTTTCACTGGGTTTCCCGAGCAAGCACTTTACCACTAGGCCACCACTGTCATTAACTGAATGTATGTATTTATAACGTTTTACATTATTTAATCATATCTCATGTGTCTAATATAGTTAAAAAATCTCTGGAAAAAAAAGTAAATATAAAAAGAAGTTTAGGTATACAGCATGCATAAGCATTTAGCTGTCTGCGTCTGTTGAAGACTAGGCGGAATCTAATCAGCACTTATTAACTTAAAAGCATAGATAGCATGACATGACAGATTGTTAATATTCCCTGTCTGACTTGCTGTAATATTATCTTAAAATATAATTATAATATTTATTAGTTATTTACGTTTCTGTCTTTACATGTACTTTATGAACACTTTATATGACTAACTAGATAGTAAGTAGTTTCTTTTAGTAGAAAAGCCATTTCCTTAAATGATTCTTGCTTTCGATCATTTAAAATAACATTTCCATTCGTAAATTAAACGACTGCTTACAGTTTTTAACTAAAGCTAAGCATACGAGTATTAATAACAAGTTTAAAAATAAAATCTATACTTCTTTTTTAGGTAATTTATAAGATTTCAATTTGAAAGTCATTTGCAAGAATATTAAGCAATTTAACAGAAAGTTGAAGTGAACTTTTTTTCATAGGATATTAGAACGAAATAATTAAAAATTAAAGCTGTAGTCAAAAATTAGCCGTCATGTAAATAGTTTGTCGTAAATGGCTATCAAAAGTATCGATATTTTCTCATGAACCATTATTATTTTGCCAAGTAATATATTATTTCCCATTAATGTCGGAAAATGTTTAACTAAGATAATAAACCCTCATACGTCATTTGACCCACACATGCGGGGCAAATTGAGTTTCCTTATAACAGCCGGCTAAAGTAGAGGTGCAATTAGGCTCTATCAGGTTCAAGTTGACGCTGGAATACCGGAAACAGATGGGCCAGTACTTTTTTAATATAAGCGTCAAATTTTTCACACATTATCTAAAAAACAAAAGGATTTTTCACGTCAAAAGAATCTTTCAAAGTTCTATTTCTCTCATCGTATGTCATTTTGGATCTTAGCCTAGCTGTCTGTGAAGAGGACCCGTTTAATAAGCTAAGCCTTTCTATGGCTATCCCTTTAATGTTGGGAAATGCGTTTACACATATCGCCTGTATATATACATTTAGGTCCAGGGAGGGGCTAGTCTTTGCCATGCGGTAACTTCACGGGAAATAATAATGTGAGATCTATACGGAAAAAATATTTTCAAATCATAAGCAGATATTCGTTTTACTCTGCCTTAAATTTTAAATGACATCGTATGGAAATACAAAATTCTTTACTGAATCATCGAAATATCTAACCTCTTGTCATGGTTTCATGACAAGAGGTTAGTTTAACTCATAACTCTAGTAATAATTCCGTCAACGCACCACTCGCAAGTGTCAAATTACTCTACAGAAGCGTAGATGCTAATCGTCAACGGTTACGACTGTCTAATGTACTTTTAATACTCTGGCTAGTCCCGGGCAATTTGGCAGGTAGCGGCGAAAAAAGCCATTTACCACACCGTGTGTGGCTTTATGTAATTATTCGTGTTTGGAACAGCAAAAAGCTATACGAAAGCTCAACGATGAAAGTGGTTAAAGGTAACGGATTCGATTCCTTGTATGTTAATGTATTTTATTAACATAGTTTAATGACTTATTGTGGTTATAGGAATTAGAAAATATATAGATGGGAGTAAGTCAACTGTTTTGAGAATTTAGAGTATCTACTTAGTCGTGCATTATTCGGCTGGGCTGATCTTAACGGTTAATAAGTATACCTTTTGTTTTTTCGTCGATAGTCCCAAAGATATATACATTCGAATCGTTTCCAAAGATGTATTCTTATCGTATCTTCTCAAGAAATATTAAAGAAAGAGTTCTGTTGAATTTTTACTCTATATTGTTACTCTAGTAAAAATTTTGTTTACATTACAGTTATTAAATTCTTATTTATTTAGATAATTAAAGTAACTAAAAACGTAGGCTGACATATATACTTTACGATCAATTTGTAAATTATAATCTTAGGAATGTTATTTCTTTAATATTTATATGTATAAAAATTAAAATTAAGGATAATATTGCGTATACAAACTAGCACACCTCCTCTCTATTTTAAGTCATTTAGAAAAGACTGAATTTAATTAATATTTAGTAATTAATTATATATAGGTAGAAAATGAGATGAGAAGATGTTAAAAGGACGCCAGTCTCCAAATACAATATTTTTTAAATCTAAATATGTTGGGATATTAACACAACACCATCTAGTTCCAAGTTACAAGGTAAGCTACGAGGCTTGTGTTATGGATACCAGATAGTTGATACAATACACATATATAACTTTAAATACATACATATTATAAATATAAACACCCACGACTAGAGTACAAACATTCGTGCTCAGCACACAAACTCGAACTCGGGACCGTTGGCATAGCAAGTAGGGTCACTACAAACTGAGCCAAACGTGTCGTCAGAATATCTTAGCTATAGACATGTTTAAACAGGACGCCAGCCACACATGTCGTATCAATAAAATTCAACGTGTTCAGTTTTCATGAGACGTGATGACTTGAATTATGGATAACGAAATCTGACCTGTTTATATTTTTTGTTAACATCGATTGAAGCGAGAGTGTGCTCGAAATATGTAATCAGTTTCCTCATTACATTATAAAGTTTACGTGACCTACAATTTTTGGTATAAGTGAAAATTTCAAGTTATCGATTTAATTGTTAATTGCTTTTTATCTTTTTTGCTTATTGTTTGTCATAATTACTTAAAGTACTGTATGTATGTTTATGTACATGTACTATTAACGAGTTAAGAACGTTACGTGTACGTTTATTTCCAAGTATTTTCTATACAAATTCCTTTATGCACGTATTCATAAAAAGTCACACATTAAAAATAATGTTTAACAAGAGTGTTAAACTTGTTTTCCTATACGATCAAATAGGTGCAAAGTGAATATGTATTAAGAATTACCTATAACGCGACAATTGTAGGGTATGCTGTATGAGGTGAAAAGCTATCACATTACTTATGTAAATTTATAATCGATGGATTTACTTGTCACTTGTCACTTGCCGTGTTATGTATATTATACACTACTAGCATTGCCGTTTTACATATTAGTATACATTGCAGTTTTTGTATTTTTTCTCAGAAATGAGATGTTTTCCCGCGATAATAAGTATTTTATATATTGACCCGGATAACCAGCTATCACCATACCAAATTTCATCAAAATGTGTCCAGTGGATTTCTCGTGATGCGGTCACAGACAGACAGACAGATAGATAGACAGATAAAAATTCTAAAAACTATAAATTCGACCTCTGTATCGATAATAATGACCATTTTATTAAAATTTTCAAAAAAATATTTAATGTACAGATTCGACTTAGAATTTTACTATATTATGTATAGATTACATTGATTAACAGCACATAAAGCTTAGTAAGCTTAGGTTTAGAATATTCAGATGAAATTGTGTGGAGTTAAGACAGTACCATTTGTATGACTGCTAAGACTTACACTGTATGATGAATATCAATAATGTAAAATAAAAAAAACATACATTTTAAAATGAACTGTTGAGGTTTTCATTTGCTTTCCTCAATTTAGAACTGCATTTTTATAAATATAAATGTAAAAAGTGTATATAAATGTCTATTCGAATGTATGTTTTGAGTTAGACTTTGAAGGACTTTCCCTATTGAGGTGAACTGAGAAAACAACTGTACAGCTAAAAGAAATTAGATTGAGCTAAAGAAAATGTACTACAATAAAAAAATTATGAGAGTAAAATTTTTACGATGCACGCGCACAACGACAACCAAAAGGCGACATGATGAAGTTAGCTACATTCCTTTTACAAACAGGGAGTTGTGACATATGCGATGAAATCTTTAGCTATTTTTGTTCTGTTACCCCAAAGAAGTATAACTTCTTACGTGCGTACATATACGTAATTATATAAGAAGTTTAATTTAATAGTTAAATATTAATTACCAATAAAGTCTGACATAAGCAATTTACCCCAAAAAAGGGTTAAAATAGGGAACATTAGGATGTATGATTGATGTCTTTAGAGGATTACACTAAATTGATTTTTATTATACGTTGACTACACACACTATCGAATTAGAAAGGGTTGCGCCTTATTATCATGACAGTGTAAATTATAATGTAGGGCTAGAGAATCATACAAATTACTACTACTTTTAACGGGGACGTAAAGTGTACCATTCTTCACTAAAAGTAACATTTAATGACATTTTATATAAAGTTTACCTAATTTTTGTATTTAAATAAAAGTATTTTATACACGACAAACAAATTTCAAATTAAATCAAATGATAAATAAATTAAAAATACTATATATTAGTTATACAATCATATATTTTTATAATTTTTAACAAATATATTGTTTGGTAAATAAAAATAAGCCTTTGAACTGTATTATTGCGTTAGTGATAAGAATAAGTAAAATACCTTAAAAGTACATGATACTAAAATAAAAAAGTATAAAGTAAATAAATATATTACCTATGTATATACCTTCTATATATCTATATATAGTATAATAAAACTCTAAGTCAAATCTGTATTATTATTGATACAGAGGCCGAATCTATAGTTTTTAGAATTTTTGTCTGTCTGTCTGTTTTGGAACACATCACGCGAAAACTACTGGACAGATTTTGATGAAATTTGGTATAAACATTGGTTGACAAAAAGCATTTTATTCGTTGATATAGGATACTTTTTACTGCGGGAAAATATTTCATCTCTGAGAAATCTATACTAACCGTTAAAATGTATCCAGAGACGAACCCGAGCGGAGCGAGGGTGAGTGGCTATAATTATATTTATAGTATAATATAATAATACTATTAGTTTATTCATTGTCATCAATTCAACTACACAGTTGGTGCAGTACTTGACTGTAATTGCTATGTAGAAAAGTTTCCTAGAAACATCACAATTAACTGATAGAGATCGAAGCAAAGTGACAATAATAAGACTTATGTTCGTGCCAAATCGTATTTTAATTAGGCAGATAAGGTAAGTCATTAGCTAGCGAATTACCCGGAGTTATTTGTTTTAATTTTTTTCCTTATCTCGTAATGATGCATCTTGTCATCAATTTACTGTGGGGTGGCGCGGCTGTGAGCGAGTTGCTTTTCTGTATCGCAATTAGTATTTATTTAACCTTTTATTGGTAACTTATAAGTTCAATTGGTTACATTTCTCAAATAAGGCTGTTAACATGGCAGAAACTTAGAAGAAGAAAATATTTATTCAGCAGATTGGTATACCATTTATATAACCTACATACGAGAAAGATTGATACATAAGTATATTTAAAAAAAAATGATTTGTTGAATATATTTGTTTTATTTAATTTTTCTAAGATCCATTAAGTTCTATAATTTGCCAACATACGATTAAAAAACCAACAGATAGCGTCATCAGAATTTATAACCGCGATTTATGTCTCCACAACTTCATTAAGTTCATTTAAAGTAATCAAAGTGTTTTTTACATCAAAGTTCGTATGTTCTTGTACATAGTAATTCCCAACATCCTGTCATATAAAAACGTAATGTCTAACATAGTTTTATTACGTTTCCGCCTTTAATACTGAGTGATGAGAAATTAAAAATGATTTTTCAAAATAACCTATATTTCGTAAATATAAAATAGTAAATGTAAAAATTGTACATTTAAGTATTTAATAAATCTATTCCAGGCATATTTAGGATAAATTAAAAGTATTTTTTTTATATTTAAAAAATATATTTTTAAAGTGAAAATTTCTATAGTTAGGTTTGGATGGGTAGTGAATTCATGTAAGTCGTCATCGACATGGTCACGTGACGTATTACCGCTAACACTCAGAGTGCCGATAAATTTTAAAACCAGATAAATGTAAACAGTTTAAATCTACAAATTTTAATTAAGGATCAAACAATTAATATGAATATCCAAATAATAACAACTGTTTGTTTATAGTTTTAAGTTCTCACTTCTTTCGGCAGTCTTTATGACTGCTTTTTTTTTATATTTAAGTATGTCGTGTATGTACTCATAAAATAGTGGCTAAATCTAGAAGAATAAGAACTAACTTCTAGGCTAAATTCGTTTTTAGTCAGAGTCTATATGGCAGCTTGAGTGTTTCTGACAATATTTACCCACTTTTATCAACCGAAAACACTGTCAGTAACATCTTTACCTAGCTGGCCATTAAGCTGTCTCACATCCTTCTATCAAACAACATCATTTGAATTCTATATTATACCTTAGATATTGAAGACTTTTTAGATTATGCTGCGGAAACCACGATGTGCTGCTTATAATATAAAATATCTGTATGCAAAAACCGACGTCAACACGTCTTTCCATTGCTGAAGCATAAACATAACAGATTTTCTTATTAATATTATGGTTAATTAAGCATGTGTTTTGTACTAAGGAACAGGAATTATTGTTTGCATTGGTTATATTAAGTATACACATATAAGTATTTCTATTCAGCCAAAATTATAATGGCGGTTAGTACGGTGAGGTGTCAGAGCAAAAACCGTGGAGATAAAAAATACTCAATATTTTTGAACACTATAATTAACCACAAAAACTAATTAAATTTGCAAAAATTGGATATAATTTGGATTCATGACGTCACATATATGTCGACTATATAAGTCCAGGATAAAGCACTTGCATTTTCCTGGTAGGTAACGGTTGGGTTTTTTTAACGAAATTACCATTTTGCTTAAGGAAACAACACGTTTACCTAATAGTTACTAATTAATAGCTAAATAATTACGAAGTATAGCTAATTATCTTGTGTACGAACAACAAGCCCTTGCTTCATTTCATTCCCTAGAAAACCATTGCTACAATGTTTTTGCGGATGGCAAAATAAATTAAATGTTTATATTAAAAAATTGAAGTAATGGTCGAAAAGTATTAATAATAAAATATTATTGTAGTAAGTAAGCTCTTACTAGAATAAGGAATATCTATACTAATACTATAAAGCTGAAGAGTTTGTTTGTTTGTTTGGTTGAACGCGCTAATCTCAGCAACTACTTATCCGATTCGAAAAATTCTTTTTGTATTAGATAGCCCGTTAACTGAGGAAGGCTATAGGCTATATTATATCATCTCGGAAAAATGTACGGTTCCCGTGGGATAGATTTGTTTTTGTCTAGGGAGGAACCCAAAGCGAAGCGAGGGTGAGTCGCTAGTTATGAATAAAATTCTGAGGGCTCGTTTAGACATAATGTTAGAACATTTTCTAAATATGTAGAATTCATTTATACAGATATATTACAAAGAACTCTTTCTTTACATAACGACGTAAAAGATGATAGATAATAAATAAAATTTAGCCCACCACGCAAGTTAAGTGCGGGTGACGGATTTGATCTGTCCTTCGAAAACTAGTCAGGTTCTCTCAGACATGCGGATTTTCTAAAGATGTTTTCCTTACCTTAAGACAGATGGTAATCATATTGCATATAATTCGCACATAAAGATATCAATGGTGCGAGACACGGGGTTTGACCCCGCTTCACTTAGTATTCCAAGTTACTACTGCATATAAAGAAAAAAAATGGGTGCGTGTAACCTTTACGCGCGTTTGAAGTAAAACTTCTTTGGCAAATATCGCAATTAAATAAAAGCAAATCAATTCTGTTAAAAATGAGCTCTTTTCTTAAGTTTGCCGTATGTCATGACTTCTCAGAATGCGTTCCTTATTAGCAACACTATCCAATGGTGTAATTATACAGTATGTATTTTTTTTTCAAAATCAACAGATTCGATTCCTGGCTAGGAAAATTGATTTTTCAAAAATCCAATGATACAGTTTTAGTTTTCACGAAAATCGGGCCCGAGACTCCTTTGAGTACTTTTCGCTATTCCTCATAGTTTCGGATTTAGCCATGCACGCCCACTTGAAAAATTCATCCTGTATATATATAAAGCTAGACAAGTTAAGCATGTTAAGTTGACCTTTACTGACAGCTGTCACTTACATGTAACAAAAGGTTACATAAAATAATAATGAGTTTTCTAGGTTACTTATCATTTAGTATACAATATCATCTTTAATTTTTTTTAAAAAACAAAAGTGTGTTTTTTTGGTTTGTCTTCCTCTCACGCAATGGTTATCAATATATTTTTTTTGCCTGACGATTCTTTTTGGGCTGGAAAGTGGCATATCCTACTTTTATTCCGGGACTTCCCGTGGATTCAGTCTATTGTAAAATCTTACTTAGGTTAACTCAGTCGATTGACTAGGGTGTCTAATATTAAAAAAAGATATAATAAACAGTAAATATGATCATTACGTTAGCAACAAATATAATTATTTTACATAAAATCAAAGACAAAAAATTAAAAAAATAAATTCCTTGAATCTAATGTGTCATGAGTCATACCTAATGCTATTATTCATTGCTTCACGTTATCTTCATTAAGCGTAACAAAATATGTGAGGTATTTGGGAAACTAAGTGATCCCAATTCCATTTCTTATCGACAGGACAGAAGTCAGAAGTACCCCTGGAGACATTATTTTTACGATGGCGCGAACAAAACGATGCTTTGGAGTTCTGTTATATGATATGGGAATGATTTTTTTTAAAACTAGTATTAACACATTTTTTTTTAAATATTTTCTTTTTGCCTATTAGTTAGATTTGCAATTGTATTAGGACATATTTTTATTTATTATTCTCACTTTCTGTATATATCATTATCGCAAAATATTAAGAATCCATTGCTATCCAGGTTACTTGTAAAAGAATTCTACTTCATAATTAAGGTTCTATATTTACAGAACCTATATCGCAACAAAGACTTAGTTTTGTTTTATATTTATTTATCCCTTCGCTTGTGGGGCCGCGCGTGCGCCCTAATGGGGGCCCGTGATAAGTCTCACTTCTAAATCCTTTTATTTCTATGTCACCCTATAGAAATATCATTTGAATGTACACGAATATAAACTCTATTTTCATATATATTTGATATATTTTCAATAATACAATAAATCCACTTTAAATTCCTGGAACATCGGTCATTTGTAAAGTTATCTGTACTTTATTTGGAGGCAAGATTTGTTTACATCGAAGCTTGTTTTAAATTTTCTTTTACGTGCGTGTTTGGAATGTTTTGAATTTTTAACATAAAAGTATTAGTGAAATTGGACTGTTTTAGGGAATGGAATGCTCACTCCTTACAATTTCTCCTTACAATCCCTCGCTTCGCTCTGGTTCGTCCCTAGGTACTTTTAACGGTTAGTATGAAAGACATATCTTCTTTTTTTTTATGGGATTCAGTGACAAACGAGCAGACAGACCACCATGGAAAGCAGTACCTGTCGCCCATAACACCTACAATTAGTTAGGATTTAGGTAACAAAAATACAGAACCGCCGGTACGTTATCACTGTGAGGACTAAGATGATATGCCTCTTGCTTGTAATTGCACTGGCTACCTTATCCTTCAAACCGGAACACAACAATGCAATCATTGTTGCTTGGCGGCAGAAATAGATAAGGGGGTGGTACCCATCCAGTCGGACTCCTCAGGCTTGACAGAGTCCTACCACCGGTGCTTAGAATTTTTCGGCTTTTTCGTACTATGATATGTATGTATTATACATATAAACCTTCCTCTTGAATCATTCTATCTATTAAAAAACCATCAAAATCCATTGCTTAGTTTTAAAGATCTAAGCATATATAAGGATAGACAGACAGCGGAAAGCGACTTTGTTTTATACTATGTACTGGACAAGTAAAGTTTTATTACGCTAATTACTTAACAGTACTCAGTATATATCTTTTTTAATCCATAATTGAATAATAGATCTGAGCGCTCTGCTTTAAATAAGCATTTATAAACATAAAACCAATCATCTTTTGGAAAGTAATTGATGCCTCTTTTGTATTTTCTTATATATTTTGTTATAATATATATAATAATGAATGAAATTAATTTAAATTGATTGTTAATAATGATACGGAAAAATGTTAAATTCTATTTAGGGCACATTTAAATATTCCATAACGTAAATAACTTAGAGTTATAGTTCAAATTAACATCTAAAGCATATATTTAAGTTGTTCAAAGGGAAATTATTTACACTGTACTTCATACTTTGTTAATATCAACATAAAGTACGTAGAGTTGCGTGTTTGTGCAAGTGCTAAAAATATTACTATAGCATTATAACGCTTCGAATGCATGCGATTCTTATTTATTGCCCACGCTTTGGAAACATCTGCATAATACACGATTGTATTACATTACGATAAAATTAGTACTTTATAATTTCTAATTATATTTTGCACTTGGATTTTTTTCTTTTATCATATCTTTTTTGATGTAAAGTTGATGATAGTAGGTTTTTAAGTAGAGCTTTATTTAATGGTCGCCGCTTTTTCAATTGCATAAGAGAATAAGGTTATATAAAAATAGTTCTTTGTCTTGGTTGCTTTAGTCTTTAGGCTTTAGTGACTTAAATATATGCCTCCACTGCTCTCTAATAAAAAAAAAAAAATAGTTGGCTTTCTTGGACATTCATGCAGAAAATATCTAATGCCGCTCTGAGTCATCTCATGGGTGATCTACTAAATAATAACCATTATTTTAATTAATTACATACTATACTATTTAATTTTTTAAAAGTCCAATTGAAGTACAAAGCATTTTGAGTTTATTTATGTAAAGTGTTATTGACCTTTAACATAACGGCAACATAAAAAGATGAGAGTTTTCTATTCAATCGATTTTACTCTTTGTATTGTTTTTACTTTTTATTTATCGTAACGAATGTTTTTTGAACTCTTTAAGTAAGTCGAGCTAAGGAGTATATTTAAAAACTGATTAGAAGCTTAATACGTAAAGTGGCAGCATTTGTTCCAATAAGTTATTTTTATAGTATAAGCTATAAAAGTTTTTATTTAAATCCGTTAATTGCATAGTTAATTAGCCAATTCAAATTCTTCATACGTAATTACTGATTATTTACATACACACACACATATAGTTATGCCTTCGCCGTTTCGCTACTTTCGCGTAATCACGTGAATCTATATTTAACTATAATAATAATTTATGGCGGTATGCGATAAAAATAAAAAAAAAACAGTATTAATACTTTCATGTTAAAATAATTATGAATAATGAAGTGGTTCTATCTAGAACCTATATTGGGTATAGTATAGTTAAATCTAGTGTTCTAAACTACCATGAAAAAATATTATTACTGGAAAATCACACTTATATTATTGCAAAAATAAGAGATAAAATCAAAATACAAATATAATATTTTTTATAATATTATTAGTAATAAATATATATTTTTATAAATAATACCTAATTATTATAACAATATAAATATAATATATATTTTAAAACGATCTATACATATAATAAAACTGTAGATGTCGAATGTCTGTACATAGAAAAAATGCTAAAAACCGAGTCAGGGGGATGTAAGAAGAGAAATAGAACAAATCCAGATTTTTTTCAAATTTTTGTTCCTCTGTCTGTTTGTCTGTCTTTCTGGGAACGCATTACGAGAAAACCATTGGGAAGATTTTGATGAAATTTGGTATGATGATATCCGATGATTATCCGTGTCAACATATAGGTTACTTTTTACTGCGGGAAAATATCTCATCTCTGAAAAATCTTTACTAACCCTTAAAACATACCAAGCAACGAACCCGAACATAGCGAGGGTGAGTCGCTAGTTCATTAATATAACAACGTTTTATTTCAAACGGCTAAACTCACAACATTCTTCGCGCTCGTATATTAAACGCGTGTCTTGTTCAGTGATTATGGTCTGAATAGAACTGCATGAGTCTGGACCGCGGGTATTAGCTTTCCATAAAACCTTAAAGAAATACGAGTGTAATAAAAAGCAAGTATCCTTATGTGTATTTACATGATAACGATGCTTATATAGACATATTTACTAATATGCACGACATTGTAAAGAAAATGGATAGACCTTTTACATCTCGATCGGTAATAACTTCATTGGTAACTAGAATGCAACCGCATATTGATAAATATAGAACGTGAAACCACCTACAATATTAATTACAAAACGTTTAAAGATGTGACAATATTTTTATCATTCTTACATATTTCGTGTTAAAATGTTGACGTAAAAGAAGTTCTTTCAAGGAATCGTAAGTTCTTTGTTATTGGATGCTAATTTCAATTTTTTTTTTAATATTTCTGACAACAAGAAGACAATGGCTAAATCTTGAGAAGATTCGACAAGAAACTTTAAAAATAATTGATACAGATAAAGTGTTCTGTAAAGCTGCAAAGGTTTTATGATTTAATTCCCTTCCGAATAACTATTATTTCTGAATGAAAAAATTATGCAACGTATGTACATTTTAGAACAGTTTATACGTAAATTGTGAAGAGATAAAATTGGAACAACAACAACAAGCACAAGTAAGAAAATCCGCAGGCAAAACTAGCATATTTTGCACAACGATATTATTATTTAATCTTTACGCATACTTTGTAGCAGTAACAATGGTTAACTATTACTTTGTAATATTTGCAATCATCCCTTAAAAAGACTTAGTGGATAGGTTAATTTTGCTTCAACATTTACCCTTATATGTACGCACAGTAATAGGATCATGGGAAACGATGTTTTTATATGGCATAAAAACACTTACAGTAAGAACATTCTTGCTCTTATGGAATTTTGATTAAAGGAATGAACGTTGAGTATTTAGTTTTTGAAGACTCTCGTAGAATATTTATTAGGGCATTGGTTCTGAAATTATCATATATTTAATGATACTTTATGAGAGCTGTAACTAGCTGACACCGTGGTAAAGTAGGTATTTGCTAACCAAATACTTGCTTTCGTAGCCAAATTTCTTAACAAATTTCCCTAAAAGAAAAATTACAAATATACCTAACAATTTCTAAACATAAGGCTTAGTCAAGATGTCATTTTACAATCTTTCAACAATAGATAGCTATCTAAAAAAAATATAAGAGAATGGCACATTATAATTCTATGACAAAACGATCAAAGGCATTTAATACGAAAAAAATTCTTAAACGATTATAGACAACTATAATACCTATAAATAAATAAAATTGAAGTGTCTGTTAGTAATGTCATAATAACAGCTTACTAAGTCCATATGACAGTATATACGGTACTAATAAGAAAAAAAAATTTTTTTCAAATTTTTATCTGTCTGTCTGTTTCATTGGCAGATAGATAGCTGATTTTATAAGGAGTAACTTAGGCTACTTTTATTTTAGAAAAAGAATCAGGGTTCCGCAAGAAAAATTAAAATCATGAAATTGTGAACAAAATCAGCGTACCTAGGGACGCATCCGAGCGAAACGAGGGTAAGTCGATAGTTTTAAGCAAAAAATGACATCTCGTCTAAGACCCCATGTCTTAAAGTACAACAGTAGGCTGTCACCATTGTAAAATATCAACTTAGCTAAAGTAAAAGTGTTCTATTTACTTTAACACAATCCATGTAGTTAATTCACATACACTATGACCTCATAATTAACCATAAACATAGAGTATCATTGAAAACAGATACAAGACAACTTCGCAAGCGAACTGTATCAAACATTATATAAATACTGATAGTCATAAAATAATATAATTATGTAGATTTAGCGATAGTGCGGTGATGCAACATAAAAATGTCGATAGGTTAAAAAATTAATTTCTTCACAGGATGCACCTGCCTTGCAAGTGCGAATTATTCCTGTACGCAGTACATATTGTATTAATTATATGTTACATTACTCGTTACACGATGCGGGTTGCAATATCGTTAGCATAATACTCTATTACGATCATATTAATAGGTTCTTCTATAAAGCGTTCTTTACTCACAAATAGGCTTTCTTTTAAACTAGTTTTTTACATCGCTGTATGTATTTTATAATTTCATTAATTTTAAATTACTGAATTAATTTTATTGCTTTTTTGATTGTTCTTTAAACTACTGATATACGTACGTTATCGTGATTGTAATATAATAGCATTGTTAAGACAACTAAGTTAAATTCTTTTTAATTTTGTCAATGAAAATGATGAATTTAAGGAGATTATAAAGAACATATGAGGTGTTTTTACTTTACCCTGGATTAAGCGGTATATAATAAATAAATAAGCGGTATTAATATATTATGTAGTCTTCTCATATTTGAAGTTTGGTTTATGACTATATAATTATTTTGTATTAAACGGAAATGTTATTAATTTCGAAAGTAGGTCACACAAACAATCATTATTTCAGTCATAGCTAACCGGTAATTATCGAGATAAGCTTAACGTTGGATATGTTAAGCTATTTTGATCTTCACTGGTTTCCCCTATCTTCTGAGTCTCTCTAACCTATAATATTTATTAGATTTTGAGAAAAAGCAACAGAAATATAGTATAAGGATTTTTAATAGTAAGGTACGCAAAATTACAATAGTAACAAAAAAAATGAAAAAGATTGAATTATAATTATATAAGTAAGAAGGCATATATCAAAAACAAAATACTAAGACGTATAGACGGGCTCACTATAGCTTTAAGTCACGGCAACTTTTTGTATCCTACTTTCGCTTAGGATACGCTCGCTGCAACAGCCCAGTGGACGACAAAATGTATTCATTTTGGAAATGATTTCACAAAGATTTCTATGAGATGTACCTATTCGAATCGATCGATCGAAATATACTGAAGAAAACTAAAACAAAATATACCGTACTACAACCCATTAAATTAGTTTATACTAATTAATGGGTTGTGTACGTGTATGTATAATTATTAATTACACATACACAATATTTATTCTACCGTCAATATTAATTATATAATATTTTATTTATTTCTTATGAATATGTTTCATACGGTGAAGAAAAAAACAAAAACATCTCAAAAATTACACAACATATCCTTTCCAAATTGATTTGCGTAAAAACTATTTTACAAGTACTAAATAATAAATAAGTAAATAAATATCACATTGCCTCGTTAGCATAATCATATAAATACAAAAGCTGCGTAACAGTTGCTTTCGGCCCTTGCAACTACTTGTCGCGTCGCGTCGTGCAGACTTAGGGCACTGTCATACATACATAGCATAAAATGTTGCTTGCAAAATAATAGTTTGCACGGTGCCTTATCAACTGACTTCAAACAATGCAATAATTTTAAATAAAAGGCTAATCTTGTATCTAGGCCCTGATTTATCTGCCTACCTCGTGGGAACCATAGCGTGGAAATAGATACCTTATCATTTTAATATTCAAATTATTGATTATTAAAGAGAAACAATATCTGATTAAAATAATAATACATGCAATGAATTTTCAATTATATTCATGAATCTAATAATTAAAAAATAATTAATATAATACTTGTAATTTTCTTCAACAATTAATAGCATAAATATCTTTTATTTCCATATTAATTATAAGCCGAGAAGGTGTAGAGGTACTCGTATCTGTTAATTTAAATAAATAATAAAAAATGAAACACATTGCCATTTTTAGTAGCTTTAGTAAGAAAAAGGATGGACTTTAAGTAAATACTGAGAATATAACTATTATATGTTTTATATTGTTATTAAAAGAACACTTTACAATCGTAACCAAATTTAGATAAAGAACGTACTATTTTAACCAGATAGTCTTAGTAGAAAACAGGCATTTTATATAGTCGGTATAGTAACCTGAGCGACTGAGCCTAGCTTGGTTGTTTTGGGATGAAATATAAAAATTGCGTTTTTCCAGAAAATTCACGATGTATCTATATTAATATCTATACAAATATTATAAAGAGGAAAGATTTTTTGTTTGTTTGTTTATTTGTACCGAATAAGCTCTGAAACTATTGAATCGAATTAGATAAAATTTGATAAAAAGATAGTTTGAGACCGTGGGAAGGATATAAGATAGTTTTTATCCCGGAAATTATCCTTACAGGGGGTAAAAATGGGGATGAAAAAAAATGTATGTGGCCCATCTAAATATTTTCCCGAGCGGGACTCGAAATCGCTACCTCTGGTGCAGACATAGTTACTGTCTATAACTTAGTCTTTAGGTTGTTAGTAAAGATTGTATACATATGTTGTATAACCTATACTTATATAATATTAAAAAAAATATTCTTATTAATAAAAATAACTGAAAAAACAAGCCAGTCGAAAAGTATGCGATAAGCAATATATCATTTGACGAGCGAATGTTAATGAAATAGATTATCGATGCAGAGGCCGAATCTATAGTTTTTAGAATTTTTGTCTGTCTGTCTGTTACCGCATCACGGTAAAATCACTGGAGGGATTTCGATGAAATTTGGTATGATGATAGCATGTTATCCGGGTCTACATATAGGATACTTTTTACTGCGGGAAAATATCTCATCTCTGAGAAATCTATACTAAACGTTAAAAGGTAAGTAGGGACGAACCCGAGCGGAGCGAGGGTGAGTCGCTAGTATACATATAAATTAAATGCATAAGTGAAAATAGCCTAGTTCGTTAAACTAAAAGTAATTAGTTCCAACGATTAGGTAAGTACATGTTCGCAATTTTATTAGTATTTGCGTTTAATTAAAGGAGACGTTTATTTTAATCAATTTACGTCATTTGTTAATTACTTTTACATTCTATTTAATTTAAAAGCAAATGAGGTGATTAGATAGTTAAATTTCGTTCCAATATCTTTAATTATTTTTAGCAAACCCAACTACATTTCGGTATAACCCAACTGAAAATAAATTATTTAAGTACTCCTATATTACTAGATATTGTAGTAATTT
Source organism: Argynnis bischoffii washingtonia (assembly GCA_033884665.1). NCBI lineage: Eukaryota > Metazoa > Arthropoda > Insecta > Lepidoptera > Nymphalidae > Argynnis > Argynnis bischoffii. Next base: position 13,651,857 of record CM066609.1, on the reverse strand, counting down.
TGAGGTTTTTATGAATATCTAAATATAATAATAAAATAATTTATCCCTTTTTTAACGTCCCATTGCTCTTAACGCGAAGGGAATCATTCTATATTCTTCTGACTGGCAGGCCAGAAGCTCTGTGAGGTCTTTCGATTTGTTAGGTTTTTAGACATGCAAGTTATCTCACGACGTTTTTCTTCCCGTATTCGCTATATGTTAAATGATTATATCTTAATAATATATTAGATAATAATTAATAATCCATCTTAGTTTTTGTAACCAAGATATGCGGCATGAAAACAGTTGAATATAAAAAGTACTCTTTTCAATCTCCTGCCTATGAACTGAAACCTATATCGAAGTAAAAAAATATTCATCTTTCCTACGTAATAGAAAAACAAAACAAACAACACCTTTTCCTGTTATAATAATAAATACTATTAATAGTAAAGACTATTAATATTAATTTATTATACAATTTTATTTTAATAATTAAAATAAAATTTGTATGTAATTATTATTTCTAATAGAAACATTAAAAAATCCATTGTTATTATAATTATTTTATACTTATTAATAAATACTAAAACAAAATTTATTAAAGGAAGAATATCTCAACCTTAATTAGCGAGATTCGTTTTAATTTGAGCCTATAAACTTAAAGTATTATTGTGCTTATGAATATTAAATTACATTCTGTAGTAATTAAAATACAATAACAAATTAATTATTTGCGGCCTCGTTTGTGATGATTTATACTAAAAAAGGTGCATGATTTCTTCTTCTTCAAAATTATTTTATTTAACTCTTTAGAACTCCCGCATATTGCTGTTTCATTTTCAGATAATATATTTCTGGCCATCGGATGTATGGATATTATAACGGTCTGACAACCACTGGTAGTATCGTACTTCTTTACTATTAGTTACTACTATGAAGTCGACTTAACTCGGTAAATTGAATATCTGCCCGATTATACCAATGATTTACCTTCGCTATACAAGGGTACATCCCTTATTGCTTATATGCTTACTTAACATCTATTTTTGTACTAAATTTCATCCAAATCCGTTCAGCAGTTCAACGTGAAAAAGTAACAAACATATATATATATATATATATATATATATATATATATATATATATATATATATATATATATATATATATATATATAAACTTTTGCATTTATAAGAAGAATCCGATATGAATAGTGTTTTAAATCCCCACGATATATGTATATTTCCTTTCATTATACAGAGTCCATTCAAGCGAAATTATGAAGCGCCAGCGAGTACATATTTTTCATAGAAAATGAAGTTTCAAATGTATTAGGGTTTGAAAAATACAAGAGGTGGTTGACCTTAATCGTTTCATACATTTATTTAGGGGTAGCCTTCACCTGTCGTTGGTATTGGGTTTGCTTGTAATCGATTAGCAGGCCAATTTAGCTCAGGAAGCGGCCGGTTAGCGAGTGACGTCACGAGCCGGCACCAGGATGAGGGGTGGTCCAAGAAATAAACTTACTTACTCCATATACTATTGTGCTACTGCTATATATATGCTATGATGATTCAAATATATTAAACTTAGCATCTAATGTGTATATAAGTAGTACATATGTATAAAAATGAAGAATTTAATTATTTTTTTATATGTATTGTGAAAGAAAAATTCATATCGTCAAAATGCTCTAGCAAATCAATACTTTTATTTATTTTATCGCGCGGTTTAAAGCTCAATTTGATTCTAATAGCGTGATTAAAAAAAAGTTCATAAACTAAAAATTATATTTGAAATTAAATGAGGTTTAAAAATAACCTAAATAAATACTGGTCAAGCTATTTCCATCAAAATTATTTTTAGTTAAAATATACATTATTTACTCATCTTTATTACATTGTATACTTTTTTGTGCAAAAAAAAAAATTAAATTATTGTGACAAATAAGTAACAGGTACTTACAATAAAAGTTGACCACATAATGTTACATAAATAACCTAGTATACCATAGTTTAGGACATAAGTATATATTTATATATGTTCTTGACATTTATTTAAAATTGATTTAAATTAATCAATAACAAATTAATATACATAATATTAATATCTATATTAAATCCAATTATAATATGTATTAGAATTTATATTAATTTTTGTTTTCTGATACTAATATATCGGCAAATCATAGATTGATCTAGAAAAGTTAATATATGATATACAATTACGTTATATAGTGTACATATAGTATGTTATACATATGTCACATTTCGTTTGTTTCTGCATGTTTAAAATTATATAAGTTTATATTATATGGAGTTTGTAGGTTTAATACATAGAAAGCTAAGAATTAGTTAGTGAAATAGAATTTTCAATCGTGGTGCTTTTAAGTTTATTTATTTTAACTTTTTCTTATTAGCATAAAATATTTTAATACTTTCTTAGATTTACACGAATATTCGATTTTTTAAACAAAACTATCTTTTTGGATTTTTACGCCGATTTATTTTGATTTTTGGTCCCCGGCGCGGCGCGGCGTTTCGAACGCTTTGCAGCAATCGTGGTCACGGGACTAATTATTAAGAAAGTACTTACAAAAAGCTGTCTATCTGTAGGTACTGTCTACAAAAAGATAGTTTTATTTAAAATATTCTAATTAAAAACACAGTATAATATTCAAACCCATTCAAGCATTTACATACATAAAAAGCGCATACTTTAAAACTAATTAATTTCAAATACCAAGAACTTTATTTATGATAACTAGTATTCTACAATATAGCTTCAATAGAATATACAATTGCCGCGTAAGAAGATAGAGACTACAGTTAGTAGTAATAGTACCGTTTTTAGTAGTTTTTAATAGTTTTCGACGACATGTTTGGCTCAGTTTGCAGTGACCTACTTGCTGTGCCTGCGGTTGCGGGTTCGAGTCCCGCTGGGGGCATTCATTTGTGTGATGAACACTAATTTTTGTACTCCAGTCATGGGTGTTTGTATTTATAATATGTATGTATTTAAAGTTATATATGTGTAGTGCATCAACTATCTGGTATCCATAACACAGACTTCGTAGCTTACCATGGTACAAGATGGTGCTGTGTGTTAATGTACCAACATATTTTATTTATAATGGTAAAAACTTTTCTGACCATTTCTAAAAGTTTCTTTGATATTTCCCAGGTTTATATCAGAGCAACTACGGTTTCATATTATTATATCACCAATGAAGTTTCAAGCTAAAACAAATTAATATGCTCAATGAAAGGTCATTTAGTGATTGAAAAATGAGTTATTTAAAATATTTAGCCAGAAAAATAGATAAATGAAGGAAGCAATATAATAAAGGACTAAAAATAATTTATAAAAACGTTATCTATTATTTATTGTAATTGCTCTATATTATCTACTTTTAATTAAAAACGTTGTACAATTATTTCATGTTAATTGTAACATTGCAATTGTAAATAATTAAGATTGTAAATGGTAAGTTCAATGCAAAATTTAAAAGTAGATAAATATAAGAATTTATAATAAATACTTCTCTACATTGCTACAAATTCTATCCTCAACCTAAGAAAAGAAGTTAATGTAGTTAGCAAAAATAGACACTATCTTCTAACTTCTTTCTCTGTCTTCTTCTGTATGGATGATTGTGGATGGATTCTTGATACAAATTACACTTCATAAAAAAATCAAACCCATAACTTCAGCGTAGACGCTAATATCGCCGATTTTGTTTAAAAAAAGTACTATTTAAAAAATTTAGCACAACAATTAATTCAGTATTAAATTATTAAAGTCGCATTATTCATGCAAACGCTTACTAATAGCGACAAGGCCTATAAGACACGAAATGTTAACGTCATCGCACATTGTAGAATTATCAACCATAAAGTAATTGTATTTTTTTAATAAAATTTGCTTTACGTTCTTAATTAATGTCATACATTATTAACTAAAAAAAAGTGTTATATTTTAATCATAATACCACAACTTGATTTACTGCCAAAAATAATTCTGTAATATGCAGCCTCTGTAAAGGAAATAATTTTAAGTATCTACTGCTAACATTGTGTATATCTATTGAGTAATTATTTATTTTATGGAGGTGATAAACCCTTACAATCTTCACTAACATTGTTAAACTACAACATGAAGATGTAGTCATAAACTGATAATGATTTTTAAGGATCTACATAATAAAACTTCATGTAACATGGTTTACGTAAGTTGCTTGTAATTATAAAGAAGCATATCGAAAGTTTCGCTACAGCATAGTAAATTTAAAGCTTGTGGCATTAAAAAAAGTTGTTGACCTCGAGTGTGGTCTAGATGGGAAAAATTAAAAGTGTTTATACTGCAGATGTTAAGTTAGCCTTTAAAATTATAACTTCGAAGTTCTTACAAACAATCCATTACATTCTATACTTACATGTACTGGAAATATGAGTTATAATAAGAAAAAGTCACCTTTGTATCGAAATTATAGTAGTAATAAAAAAATCGACAGTGTGCTAAACTATGTTGTCACGGTATCGTCTTGTCTATTGTACTATCATGGAATCTAATTAGAAGTTTAGATAACAGAAAAATATGGCTAATTAGTTGTTACACCGTATTTGCAAATTGCAACCTTTTATAGAATTACTGACATGCGCACTAAATGGCTCTTGACATCGTTAAGGATTGCTATATAAATTAAATTATAATCATAGGTTAGATTGACGCTGTTAGAATTTTAATGTAAAAACTATGGCATATTTTATGTTATTGAAAGTTATATTGTTTAATTCTAAGTTTGTTTATGCCGATTCTTTGTAATTTTTAATATAAACATTGTGACAGTATTATTTTTCTAAATATGTACATATGTATATTATAAAAATAATTTTAGTTACACAGGTGATTTTGCAGTGAGATTAAAAAAAATACGAACAATATAATTGACTATGAAAACGTTATTTATTCTTGCTATTGTTGTTTACTTATAATTTTAAGTTTGCAAACTGACACAGCGATATAACATAAACTGATAAATTAAGTATTTTTTTATTATTATTATCATAAAACTCACCCTCACTTGGATTTGCATTGCCGTCGGCAGGTCGATCGTCACCTCCTCCAACTAAATTTCTTATGCTGAATGAGCTAGTTTTTCTGGAAACTTCTAACACCCCTGTGACTTCACTACCCTGTCCGTTTACATCCCTTATATCCCTTATACACTCGCCCCCATTGACGAGTTCGCCTCCATCCTCACACCGACGTGTTGTGAGATCCATTTTTAAAATTAAATTTAAAATTATTTTTTAATTCTATTTTCTCAGTCAGCGCCGGCATTGTCACGCACTTAACAGTCTGCGCTGTGATCCCATTGTAGTTAACACTAGCAGATTTGCACGACTCGATATGTCAAAATATTGTTCTGAGCTGTCAGAATTATTTAATTTTTTTTAATAACTTTACGCACTGGTATACTATAATAATGCCTAGTATTATTCACAGTTGTCTAGTAAGGCTGTATAAGGCACATATCGTCGCGAGTGGACGCGCGTTAAGTTCGCGGTAGAGAGCGCGACTGGTCCTCTTCCCTCCTCGGTCCCACGAGACGCGTCCCTCCCTACGCCCTCTGAGGCGGAGTCTCCGCCTACTGTAACATTTATTATTTGCTTACGCGTTTTCGTCAATTACTTTACATTTTTACAATCGATTTACTTTAATGATGCAAGTGTGTTTAATGACATTGAGATTTAGGGTTTTCTGCAGAGCTCTGTCACTAATAGGTGTTAGTGTCATATTTTTTATTTATTAAAAAGTATCTATAAAATATTATTTTATATGATATAGGACTTAAAATATGTTTTTATATTATTATTTGTAATTATTGATGGAGTTAAAGGAATATATGTATATGTACATTCAATTAGCTTTTACATGTCGATAATAATAGATACATACATACATAGAGCTAGAATTTTTTATTATTATTATAACTGCCAATTTGTTATAAATATATACATTTTCATGCTTTACAAAAAAATAAAATAGAATTTATATGCATGTTCATTATATTTCTTTAATCAACCATTTTTAATTAAAAATAAAATAGTTATGTGAATTATCGAATAAATAAAAATAAATTTATAAAAAACATTATAGTAAAATAAAATGATTTTATGATATTGGTTTAAGCTTTCACCAATTATGTTTATTTTTATTGTTATTAGTTTTCTGTGTGTTAAACGAAGCTTGGATTTATTTCAGTATCTAGTTAATATAGTTTAGCAATAATTGCGTTAAAGGAAATAAGTATTATATATTTCTAAATTTACGTTATAACTTCTAGCAAATATTATAACGTACTTTGGTACCATTTTTGTATTTTTGAAATCATTATATAATTTTGTGGGTAAGTTCTGTCTGTAACAACTATAAGACGTCTAAAACCTCTTTCTAAAAAGTCTTTCCTGTGAGCATGATTACTGTAAAGCATTCGAAACGTCGGGAACCAGAAATTAAAATAAATACGCAAAAAAATCCAAAAAGATTGTTGTTTTTATTTAAAACTTCTAGATAATGTATTTTATTTAATAATGCGCAATTGTTTTGTTGTTTTTACAAGTTCAAAAATAATATGTATACTACAAAGCATTTATGTACATGTAATTTGAAACCCCTAACTAAAGTAGAGTATTGCTTATTGGTTACTAATTCTGGGCTGTCTTTTAAGCTATACATTCTAGTTAGCACCATCAAGCTCGCGGCTGCGAGTGAATTATTGTATTGCCTTTACTTGTTATTTGCTTAGAGCTTTATTGGCCACTGTATCAAGAACTTTGAATTATGTTGTAATATATATAATATAATATTATATTATTCAGTGAATTATCCAAGTTTGGTTAAGTACTATCAATTTCATGTAGAGTTCGTTCGCTCAGACCCCTATTTACTTGATGCGTATATTAGTATTCGTCAGTCTCCTATAAAAATCTATACCTACATGTAATAAAATTCTAACTGAGTCGAATCTGTACATTAAATATTTTTTGTAAAATCTTATTGAAATAGTCATTATTATCGATACAGAGGCGAAATGTACACTTTTTGTCTGTTTGTCTGTGACCACATGATGGAAAAAACACTGGAGGGATTTTGATGACATTTAGTAGAATAATAGCTGGTTATCCGGGTCAACATATAGGATACTTTTTACTGCGGGAAGATATCTCATCTCTGAGATAAATTTTTATATTTAAACAACATTTTTAACAATTTAAATCTTTTCTTGAATACTGTCTTAAAAACGTTTACTCATACATAAAAAGATGTAGACACTTTGTGTTTCTGAGTCATAGTAATTACATATTTTGTGTTTGCTTCTGGTGTTCAAGTTATGCGTGTAGCAATACTTTGAAAATAATTAATATTTCACCCACATATTATATAAGGGCCAAAGACACGAATAGCTATTTTCTTCAGGACCAAAAATCGTAGACATATGTACGTTGTACATATGTCGAAAATACTATGATATTTATATATTTTGTGGTACCCATAATTTATAATATATTTCAATTTTATTTTAAAGTCAAGGTGTAGTGTAGTTAGTTCATTATTGCGCTATTACGAAATAATTAGAACAATATTTTAAATATTATATGTAGAAGTTGATAATAAATTCTAATTATTTTAATAATTAATATGCAAAATATTAATTTATTTTCAAGATCGACTTAATAATTAAAATTAAAAATGCGTTAATAAATCGAAGCCCTTATAACTATTTGAAGTGAACATTTGCAATATCATGTCATCGTATTAATGGAAATTTTAATTGGAGCGTTAATATCGGTGTATAGAGTAAAATATCTAGTTTACGCTGAAACAGCAGGAAGCTGCGCGCACGCATGTTAAGTAGTTTAACTGCTCGTATTAAATAACGACACCTAATAAGGTATAGAGGCGCCAACGACTAGGACATGATAAATTATAACATTGCATGATAAAAATAAATCAATATATGATTAAGATAATAATAAATTATTTTTGGATAGTGTTGTATTTAAGAAAATGTTACATTGTTGGTCTTAGTTTTTATTTATTGATATAGGACATATCAGACGACCTGGCCTACCTGTTAAGTGCATGCACTAAGGTCATGCTAATTTATTATAAATAAATGAGATAGTATAATATTGCAGAAGTAGAGGTGTTTTAATAAGGCTTTCATTTTATTTTGTGTAAAATAAATAAATTGCTTTTACAGTATTATAAGATAAGAGAAGAATGTATTTTTAGTGGCCACAACGCAGATTGGTTAGTGACAATTGGAAATAAATCATAATGCTGTATATTGATATTTAGTTTGATGTAAATATATAGGTTTGTATTACTACTATCATAGCAAGCAGACGTGGTACCATTGCGCGACATAAGCTACATAATAAAAAACAATGTTAATTTATAAGATTTCAGACTAAAGTTAGTGGCCATTAGAAATACTTAACAATTTAACAAGTATAATCGTTTGGCGATGATGTTTAAAATATAAAACGATCTCTGACAAAAAGCGGAATCCTTTTAGGGTGTTATTTATGACGATCCATCCATCTGTTAAGCCATCTGCTGATGACAGGAGACTTATTTCTTAAGCTTTAATATTTAAATACATTTGTAGGGTCATAATTAATCATTCATTATTGACTCAAATTATAAATGAGTAAACATTATGGAAGGAAAACGACAAGTTATAGGGGGAAGTCCCCTAGTGGCGGACACCTAAGGTTTTCAGAAAATAAAACAAAAACTACTACAAAAAATGTAACTTTATTTATGAATTACTTAAGTCAACAAATTATAAAATTAAAATAAATTAACAAAAACACAATTTCTGCATAAACATTTTCAAGAACCTTCAGTAAGTTTTGGTAAGATACAGCACAATCTTTGCCATTGGCACCTAGTACCGGACAGACTTAGCTTCGAACCTCAAACGCCGGATATTATCAAAACGTCATGCATAGATCACACATAATATAAGAATCTCCATATTTAGAAATGTTTACACATGCTTCATGAGCCAAATTTAGGCAGCTGGAGCATTGTATCAAGTCTTTACCCTGTTCCTCTAAGCACGCTACTGGTACTGCTATTAGTTCATTAGTAGATTTTCTTTGAGGGTCTGTTGATCCTTCTGATATAAAATTATTGGAGAGTTTTGTATTGCAGAATGTAGATAAGCTACTAAATGATGAGGGATCTTCATAGCTTCACCAAATCTAATGATACTTCGGAAATTCCTTTTAATGGGAAAGGAGTAGCGGCAGCAGCAGACATCAGAAATCGGACTAATTTTTTACGTGGTCCACTAAAACTTGCTCATATTCGGGTGAGAAGGTATTAGTGAATGTACCGATTTTTGGTCGCAACGTAGTGCGCTTTTTGGAATGTTGTAGGGCGTTGAAAGTTTCCTTAAACTCATTTTTTTTGGACAAAATCTCATCTATTGTAGTTTGTACACTTTGTTGGTCCCATTTTCCTTACTTTTTCTTCTTCTCCTTTTCGACAAGTCTCTGTTTTGCTATCCACTAAAACAAAGCACAATAACTATTATAATAACTATATTTGCTTAGTAAAAAAAACTTGTAAACTGTCCGGTCTTAAGGGACATCTTAGTGTCCGGTACTAGGGGACAAGATATCCCCAAAAATGACATGTTTTATACTAAAACTGTAGAAAACTAATAAAAACCTTTACAATCTACGAATTATAATGGAACTTTATCTTTGTTAACAACTAACAGAAACATTTAAAACACAAAACCAAAGCAGTAATACTCACTTGAAATTTATGTGATGCAGCCCTTTCCCGACAAAAACAGCAATCTTCCACTCTCACCGTGGCTGCTTACGTTAATATCAAATTGCATCCCGTGACCCTTTATCGCTAAGTCCTACCGCACCCCTTTTATCGATTTCCGAATCTATCACGTTGTCACTTTTTGAGATAATGCGAGTGTCCGACGCTAGGTGCCGTCCGGCGTTACGGGACTTCCCCCTACTCTTAATGTAAAGGATATCTTATGCATATACATATTACATATGTCTGGCTATTAATATACAGAGTGGCTGGAACGAATGACACATGAAAGAAAAGTACCTTAACTATTAAAGTTATCAAGTTTTATTCAAAAGAAATATTCTTTTGTTTTTAGAAATAGCTTTATTTAATTTTTTCTTAAAAAGCTCATCTGAAACGGTGAACAAAATAAAAACTTTATCTCAACTTCATTCTTTATTTAAACTTTAACCAGTTTTCTTGATATAGTATAAATAAAACAAATTCCATGTTACATATAAGTTCTGATCGCGATTTGGTAGATAAGTCCTGCTAATATTATAAATGCGAAAGTTTGTGAGAATGTATTGATGGCTGACTGGATATCTGGATGTATAGATGTTTGTAACACTTTCATGCAAAAATTACTGAATGGATTTTAATGAAACTGTTCTCAATATCAAAATAGCACATAAGCTGAAAAAATGTAGTAAATAAGTAGTCTGTGTTTTAACATATGAGCTTTCAAATTAAGCTTAAATTATGAAAGCCTAAAGCACTAACAATGACTCATTAGTTCACTCACTTACTGACACAAAAACTGGGCTAAGTAAGAAATTTTGTATTATCTTTATATATTATGATTTATGTCACGCGATATCTTCATGATTAGTTTTTAAATGAAAAGATAGGTCTTACAAAAGAAAACCTAAGGCGAAATAATTACTTTTTAATTATTATTATCATGTTAGTTTATCATTAATACTGAAATTAACTACATGCTAACAGGAATTTTTAGCTTCCATCGAGTATCAGACTTGATTTTCCTAAACCTATTGCGCGTGTCTATACAAAACAGGGATCATTTACAGTGATCACTAACTAAATATAGATTCTAGCAGAACCACAGTTAGCTTCTACTTTTGATTTAAATTTGTTACATGTATTTAGCACGTTTTAATTTTTTTCAGCGGAATCCCAAATTATATTTCAAAAATAAAAGTAACCTAAGTTATACCTTATAACATCAGTTATCTACTAGTGAAAAATCCGTCAAAATCAGTTCAGCTGTTTCAGAGTTTAGCCGGAACAAACAGACCAACATTTTGAAACTTGTGTTTTTCTTATAAGTACCCTATGTAATTTCATATACATTTAGTAAAAAGCTGTTATTATGACATTCACAAATACACAGATAGACAGATAGATACCAACAATTTAAAAATTGTTTTTTCATTATAAGTACTGTATATACTTTTATATGTGTTTAGTAAAAAGCTGTTATTTTGACATTACAAACAGACACTTCAATTTTATTTATCGATATAAATGAAAGTAATGAAAGTTATTATTTATCAAATTGAAAAAAGTCATGCGACACGCTTAACATTTTACTCCTAAATAAATATGTACGGTAAATAAAAGTAAAATATATTTTTATAACCTAAATTTTTGAATTTAAATATAGGTAGCATACAAAGAAATGAATATAACCAACAATTTTAAAGTAGTATACATATATTTACAACATGGTTTTATTTCACTTGATTTATTATTCAAGGTATTAACAAAGTTCCTACTGGTAACGGTCAAATGAAGACCTACACGCATGTAATCTCCATGGACCAATATTTGTGAACTATAAAACATCACATATAAATTGCAGTTTGCTATACGATTGGCGCCGGTGAATACAAAGAAGCGAAGCCAGCGGGGCGCCTGCCTCAATTATAACTAAACTTTAAAATTCGACTCTATCACTGAACTCTATATCTGACAAATTATAAACAAAAACGTAAGCCTTATACAAATTTTGATACAAACTCTGATTTTTATTGGTATTGCCATCTCTTATGGAGCCACCGATTCTATTTGTATGGTAATGTTCTCATTATCAGAGACAAAAAGTGTGGAGGTTATAGAAAATGTTAGGATTTATGGCGTACCCTCTAAAAAGTCGCTCTCTAAAGGGCTAATAATGTTTAGGAATTCGATTTGTATTACGACTCATAATGTTGTGCTTGTGTGGTAATGTGTGACCAGTTTTTTGAAGTCCGCCGTAAACTTATACTCTGTGGATGAATAACTTAAAAATCAGAATATTAAAGGGGTTTAATATATTATACTCTGTGTATTAATAGCGTTAAATATAATAACATATTATTTATACCATTTAAAATAAAACTGGAAAGTATGTATGAAATATGAAGAAAAACTTATTAACATAAGTATTGTAAAATAGTAAGTAAGGATGAGATCGCAAATTAAATTCCCAGTAGGTTTAAATTTGACATAAAGGGATTAATCGGAAAAAAATTATATCTACTTTCAATACACATTGTGTAAAAGCTCCTACTCGAAAGCTCAACTTATATTATTAGTTTATTTATATTACTTAGAAGAGGTATATTCTATTTTAGTTAACGAACTATAATTTAGTGCAAATTAAAACATAGTCTATATAAAGGAAACAATTATGTTTTGTAAATGTTATCTAATTGTGGCAAGTTTCTATTAGAAATATACTAGAAACCAGTCTGGTCTAATTTCCCGTCTACCTAGATAACAACAGGGTAAAAGTATTAGAACTCGATATCTTTAATTAATGTATACATAAATAATCTATTGGGCATGGCTTAGTTTTGTATCGAATGTTATCTTATTGGGTATTAATGTAATACTAATTTGTTTTCATCGTTTCATCCTGTATAAGAAAATTCAGATGCTCATGTATATCTTAGGCACATTTCTAAATACTGTTTGCTACTAATATGTCTGAACTTTAACCTAAAACTTAGAAATATATTTGATGTAAATGTATGCTGTGAGTCATGACTATAAGTTATTTGTCTCAGTATAGGTAAGGTAAAACTGGCCAAGTGCGAGTCAGACTCTCGTACGAAGGATTCCGTACAATTAACTATAAAAACAGAAAAAAAATCACGTTTGTTGTATGGGAGTCTCCTTAAATATTTATTTTATTCTGTTTTATAGTATTTGTTGTTATAGCTGCAATAGATATACATAATCTGTGAAAATTTCAACTGTCTATCACGGTACATGAGATACAGCCTAATGACAAACGGACAGACAGACAGACGGACGGATAGTGGAGTCTTAGCAATAGGGTTATGTTTTACCCTTTGGGTACTGAACCTTAAAAAGGGGTAAAAATGCCACTTCACTGGTGGTCAGAAAACGGAGTAAAGTTACACTGTATTCTCTCTGTAATAGAAATCACACTATAAATCTATAAATACATATAAAATAAAAGCCAACATTATTTATTTAATATACTTTCAAATCCAAAAATAATATTTATAAACATATAAATATGCACCGAATGGTGCCAACGGAATCGTATTACTAAACTTCTGCTATCTGTCCGTTCGTCCGTCCGTCCGTCTGTCAGAGAGCTATATCTCATGACATGTAATAGGTACAGAGTTGAAATTTTCACAGAGTATGTATTTCCATTGCCGCTATAACGAAAAATAATAAAAAAATAAAAACTCGACAAACATTTTTTTTAACGTTCGTAATCGATCACCGAAGTTATTATACCACATACATAGAGTAAAAGTAATATTAATAAAGAGTATGTGTACGATGGTACGGAACCTGCCATGTGCGAATTCGACTCGCGCTTGACCGATTTTTTTCCTGTGTTTGTGAACCGATTTCTTTTTTTTTGTTTTGTAGCTCTTGACGAGCCTTAGTGTTATCAATAAATCAATATTAGAAACAGTGACTTTTTTATATAAATAGGTACATTCTGTTAATATATGTTTTATTAAAAATTGCAATAATTATTACTGTCGAATTTCAACCTCTACACAAACATTAGTTAATTTTGAATAGCTTTATATTGCAAACTGTTTACAAGTTATCACTGATAAAATCTGTTTTTTTAGGATAATTAGTAAAATAAATAACCTACGACATTTGTCAAGGAATCATCTTTTTTTATTTACATCTGTAATCAAAATCTGTCGATTAGACTATTTCAGACAAACAAACATCAATAAAGCTTTCATGTCAATCAATCAATCCAAATTAAATAATAAAAATTTCTTGTATTTAATATCAATAACACAACGGGAAGGGCATTCATATTTTTAATAATAGCTCACCCTCGCTTCGCTCGGTTTCGCCTCTAAACAAACAAAAATAAATCTATCCCAAGGGAACCGTACATTTTTCAAGGATAAAGAGTAGCTTATTTATTATTCTGATGTATGAACTATATTACTGTAAAGTTTCATTAAAATCCAATCAGTAGTTTTTGTGTATTAAGCTGTATACGTTACTATAGTTTTTTAACTATCCCACGGGAACTCTTTAATTTCTGGGATGAAAACTATATTAAATGTTGACCGAGGATATTAGGTAACACCACGCAAAATTTCATTTAAATCAGTCCAACAGTTTTGGAGATTAGCCCGTACAAACAGACAAACAAACAGACAGAGAAACAAAAAATTTTAGCTTTTTTCTGTGTAATGTACAGATATTCGACCACTACAGTTTTATTATATGTATAGATTACGATACCATTTATATGTTTAAAACATATTTAACTAGGCATGTACCGTATTGAAAGAAAACGCGAGTCATCGTTTATTTAGCTCAAACCAGCCTCAAAGACGCCGACCTATTGCCTTCTGTTGTTAGTTCATGCTTGTAAGTATAGACACAAATCTTCTATTAATAAATAGATTACCTTTGTAACTGATATGCCGACTGTAAAATTACATGAGAGGAATTGGATTGTTTTTAATAGGTCGATCGCATGTAGATGTTATATTATAATGAGATAAAATAAACTAGCGATCTGTTTTCCTTTAACGTCTTTAAGTAACTTTTCTTGTATTTCTTAAATTCGAAAACCTTTTAAGATACCGGAATAAAATGGTGTAAGTCATTATCGACATATGAATGAACTCTACAATAAAATCTATATAAAACTAAGGTCCAATGAAATAACCGATGGAGGTCCAATATTGGCAAACTCACCTCCTTGAGCACTATGCCGTGGAATATCCACCACTGAGATGGACTAACGAGAAAATAAGCAAACCCCATATAACGAGGAAGTATTATAGCATCAACTTAACAGAAAATGAAGAAGCTATCAGCAAGTCTGCAACAGAACCTACTTCACTTCCAAGCCCAAACTTTTATTTGTAGATTTTATCAGTATCTATTGCATATGTGTACGTAGGTACTTATAGGTATCTGTAGTTCCAGCGCCATATTAGTAATTCCAATGCTTGAATTCAACTTCCATGATTATATAAGCCATGTGTACATCACGCCGAAAAGTAACTCTGTTGCTGGATAAGGATAAAAAATATTACTGCCATATAGCGATATATAAATAATGTATATTCGAAAGTATATTTTAAATTTTATCCTAGTTTTTTTAGTCCAAGACAGCCTTTTCGTTTACCTATAATTTAGTTTTAATTCATAATATATAGATAATGAGCATAACAATTTTTCACACTACCTTCATAGCAGTCTCACCTAATGGTTTGTATGACATATGTACCTGTACCCTAATTTCATGGCGAGGGTGCATAGGCGCAAGTCATTGTCGCGCAATCAGAGCTCCCCTTTGTTTCAAGACACCGCCCTATGGCGCCGGGTACAGACTTGTATATTTGGTTATTAGTTAGTTCGCCGCTTATTATATACTTCATCTCAATAACTTTCCTAGAACGAGAATTTAAAATGTTTTATCGATGGAAACTTCTAGTATTATGATTCTTCTTGACCGACTTCGAAATCAATTCAATACCAGTTTATTTATTTTTTCTAGGTATGATATGTTAAAAAAATATATTAAATCTCAATTACACAAAGAAAAAAAGATTTATTCCACCCTTTGGGGGTGAAATAGTTACTGTTAAAAGAATTTTTAAGTTAGTGTTTATATCTAATTAAAAATGGTTTTCTAAGAATTAAAATTGCCATTTAAGAAGCATATACAATATGTAGGTATAAATATTTAGTCGTGTCCCACAAGTATCAAACTTGTGACTGTTTTAGAATTTAATTAGCAGCTTTTATGTTATCGTGAGTGAATTATACAAAATATTATTAATCTAATGGTTATTATAACAGCTTTACCATATATACCTATATATAACGTAACTTATATGTATATAAGAAAATAAACAGACAGACAAACAAATGTAAGCACAATTTTTTTTTACATTTCTATGGTTATTTCATTATTTCGTTCATATCCACTAAAGCTTTTTGATGCACTCAAGCTATTCCAATGTCACAAATATATTTTAATGCCGACCATTTATGACCTATAAAATCATTTTACCTATAATTTTCTATAAAAAAGTCCCGTCGCACTAGTAATATATTGTAACAAGGATGTGTGAAGTATTGTTGTGGCTTTCATTGTAGTTTGCTTGTATTTGCTTTACTATTGCTAGCGTCCACCATTGGATCTATATATGAATAGAATTTACCTTCTACGAGTATATACAAAAACTGTTTACAATTTTTTTTTCAATCCAATTCAATTTCTTTATTTATTGGCTTCTAAAAGTGCCGTGTTGGCATAATTTACACAAAAAATATATTGATAACATTAAAGCTCGTCAGTAGCTAGATAGCTAGTACTAATACAAAAAAAAACGGTCGATAATCAGAGGAGAAAAAAGTTTAAATTGTTTAATTATGTTATTTAAGTATACGTTTACTAATTAAAAATCAAAAACTACTACCAGTTCGGAAAGTAAGTAAAAAAAAAACATGTAGAACTATAATTTTATATGTATGAACTAGACTTTACGATGATGTCAAAAATAATAATAATTGTAGCTATTTCTTAATCATAAAAACTTTAAACCTTTTCTCAGCTATAATTTGATCAATCCTAACTTGAAATACTATTTTTCATAACATTTACCCTCTAAAATAACAAGACTAAAAGTTTTGAACAAGCCATTAATTCCATATAGGTTATCTCCGCTGGTCACATTAAGCGTGACGAAATACATAATAAACTAACAAGCACTTATTAAAATAAATTTATGAGAAAATAGCTTTCGTGACAGCTTCTCGTGATGCGAGCGCTTTTACTTAATATTTATTTTAAGCTTAATTTTTTTTTAATTTATTTAAAATTAGTTGGTTAGTTAAACTTAATTTCTTACTTATAATTTTGGCAGAGATTTATTTTATAAAAGCTATTATTTATTACCTATTGTAGATAAAAATGTTCAAGTATAATAATATTTTAATTTAATTTAATCATTTATTTCAGGCAATATTACGATAAACTATTTAAGACGTATAATAATATAAAACTTCGTTACGATTCATATGATGACTCAAAAAAATGTTGAGAAAACTTTAACAGACTTTGAGAGACTTTGAGACTTTGGCATTTTAAAATTTAATTATTATATGTATAGTAAAAAAAATACTTGTTGTCCTCTGTTACTTCTCTATTCCAACTTAACTCAAAAAAAAGATCGTAGATTCGACTCAGGCTCAAGATATACGTATTAATTATACTAAAATTGCTAATATTCAACTTTAGATTGCATGTAACCTACATGTAATTTATATTTAAGTGTTTTATAGATCGCATAGTAGTAGATGGAAACTTTTAATTATATTATTAAATAAGTTATTATTACTTTATAATTGAGGAAAATAATTTAGTTTGAAGATTGCGGTGACGCAGTATGCTATCTGACCGGTACTTCCCATTATGGAGGTCACGGGAGACTATGAACACCGTTAGGTTAGTTGTCATCAAATTGTATTTGGATTCTTTGATGACACGTTTATCTCAGTGTATAGTGATCCCACTTGTTGTACCAGCGGTCGCGAATTCGAGTCTCGCTGGGGGCATTCATTTGTGTGAGCACGAATGTTTGTACTCCAGTCATATTTATAATATGTATGTATTTAAAGTTATATATGTGTATTGTATCAACTATCTGGTATCCATAACACAAGCCTCATAGTTTACCATGGAACTAGACGGTGCTGTGTTAATGTCCCAACATATTTATTCTACAAAGAACTGAGTGTCACTTTTATTTTACTCTTTCATTGTACTTAGCTGAAAAACAAAAGAAAACATAACCTCTTTAATCTATTAATTATTTTTCTAAATGATAACAATTTCCTTGTAATTAGTTAATATTTAATGTAGTTCTTTTTAGCGGTTTAATTTATTATATTATAGTTGCGCACATCGCGCAGTCACCGCAGCACGCCGTGTACACGCCCACTAATTCAATTTACATTGCTCTGGGAATGGTACTAACAAAAGTGGCTTGAAATATTATGAATTTTATTTAAAATTCACTTATATATTGAAATTCTATAACTTATCTTGTTCATTATCAGAAAGACTAATAAAAACATTTTATAAAACTATAACCTATAAGTTATTTGAAGATATGTTTCGTACTTCTTCACACTATAAGGACTGGACGGATATGAATAAAATTTAGTATACCGATGGATTATAATGTGGAGTAACATATAAGATACTGTTTAGGCAACTACGGGAGATATAATTATTATAACATACGGTCTTACGGTGAAGGAAAACATCGTGAGGAAACCTGCATGTCTGAGAGAACCTAGCAAGTTTTCGAAAGACGTGTGAAGTCCGCCAACCCGCACTTGGCCAGCGTGGTGGACTATGGCCTGATTCCCCTCGTATTAAAGGGAGACCCGTGCCCAGCAGTGGGACGTTAAAAAGGGCTGAATACATACATATATATTTCTGAGGCATGAGAATTAGTAATTACATCCACGACATCTGACTTACTGTCGCTATCACTGCTTAGCATCTACTTTGCCACTAGTAAGAACGGCTCTACATGTAAGCTTATTTTTATTAATAATGATTTAATTTTGTTAAACTATACCGTTTTCTTTTCGTCTGTACGATGTCTGAATTAATGAGCAACGATGATTTGCGAAACAAGGAGGTTGAGTAGGCATATTAAATTTTGTAATTAGTGTAACAGGGCCCGACTCAACTCATTCGCTTCGTCGGTAGCCGGGCTGTTCGTGTAATAATTCCCCATTATACGAACCAGCTTACTTAAGGCAAATTGTATATTGAATATCTACAATACATTGTTTGGACTTAACTCTATTGAAATAGTTTCACTTGTTTTTATGTAATGTCAATTCTTCGATATAATACGTTTTATTTTGACTTCTAGTAATCATACATTTATATTATACACATGATTAATACCTCACGTATCTTTCTGTTTAAGTTTGATGTTCAAAAAAAATAGTATAGTATTAAATACTTATTGTACATATTTATTCTCCTGTATGAAGCGAGTGAGTCACTAATATTTTTATATTTAAAATGCTTTTATTAGAACTCAATGTAGTAATAGGATTTAGCGCTAAAATAAAAACAGCAAGTAAGACACTGTTTCTCTATTAGAAGAGGGCTCTAACTCACATAGACTTTATACCAAAAAGAGTATATTATGTAGATAGTTTAGTTAAGTTAATAAGTCATTGTAATATGTACTTGAATACAACTAAAGAAAGCTCGTAGACTTCCGATATGTTAAGCTTATTATAAGCTTATCTATACATATAATAAAATTCTGAGTCGAATCTGTACAGTTAGTTTTTAGAATTTTTGTCTGTCTACCTGTCTGTCTGTGATAGCATCACGAGAAAACCACTGGACAGATTTTGATGAAATTTGGCATGATGATAGGTGGTTATCCAGGTCAATATATAGGATACTTTTTACTGCGGGGAAATATTTCATCGCTGAGAAATCTATACTACGTTAAAACGCAACTAGGGACGAACCCAAGCGGAGCGAAGGTGAGTCGCTAGTCGAATACATAAAGTTCGTTAGATTTACTTCTGTTACGAGTTATGTCATATTGTATCATAATAATTAACCGCCAGCTGCAGCAGGCGGTTAATTGCAGTGTATCATAAAATAATTATTTATTGATCAATTTATACGAAATTATTTGATTTAAGTATGAAATAAATCTAGCATGATAGCTTCGGGTTTGTCATCGATCTAATTCCTATGTTCATTTTGTTGTGATAAATTCATGAAATGCACCATATGTATATTCAATTCTTCATCTTGCTTGTATTATTTCACCATCGTTTTCCGCCCTTTTACGCCCCACTGCTGGATATGGGCCTCCCTTTAATACAAAGGGATCTGGCCATAGTCAACGACGCTGTCCAAGTACGGATTGGTGGACTTGTGTTTGATGTAACTTGTTACATACAGCGCCTACCCACAAAATTATATAATGATTTTAATATAAAATCTTTGTTTAATTATGTGGGTAGGTGGTGTCTGTAAAGACTACATATATAATGGTGACGTTTGATACAAACCTTTTCCTCTAAAAACTTTAAAACTTACGTCTCTTCTGATACCATGATTGCTGTAAAGCATTCGAAACATCGGGAATTAATAATCAAAATGGATCCGTAAAGATAGTTTTATTTCATAAAATAAACTTTAATATACTATTTTATTTTCAATTTATTAATAAAACTTAACTGCTAAAATATCTTATCTTGAATCGTCGCTCAATTTAATGCTTTATGTTAATTGATATTAGATTTTTATGTTATTTGATTTTATGTATAACTAGCGACTCACCCTCGCTTCTCTTCGGGTTCGTCTCTAGACAAAAACAATTCTACCCCACGGGAACCGTACATTTTTCCGGGATGATATATAACCTAGCCTTCCTCAGTTAACGGGCTATCGAATGCAAAAAGAATTTTTCAAATCGGATTAGTACTTCCTGAGATTAGCGCGTTCAACCAAACAAACAAACAAACAATGTGTGTAGAGTATAGATGTGTGTTAGTACAAACATATTTAAAATATTAAGTTCTTATACTAATCATATAATTTTTTTATACAAAAGAAACAATTTTAACGCCTTTTTAAATGCTTTTATTAGAGCTCAAATGTAGGTATAGGATTTAGCGCCATAATCCAATATATATTACGTAAATATTCATAACATTTAAAACCAAATTGAATAAAATACCAAATTATCTTTTGATACGATTATAAAGGTACTTAGAAAATCGCTTCCACTTTTGAATATTTTATACAAGGCCGTGTAATGTTAATAATTATACAACTTGGAATTCGACAGAGAAACCTCAGTCCACTAATAACCCTTTTTATCTTACCGCAAAGTAGCTATGTCAATGTTTGAAAATTGGGATGGACTAATTGCTAATTGTATACATATACTATATAGATAGATGATATATTTCTCATATTTTATATTCTAATCTAGATTTTTTCTTTTAAATTTTCCAGTATTTTTTTAATGTAATTGCTTATACTCTACACTGGTATATATGGCTAATAACAATTAGTGGAGGTAAATAAAAAAAAAATGTATCCCACGGGATTACTTGAGAAGACCAGATAAAATATGTCCTACTAGTTTTTGCTCGAGGCGGGATGCGAGGATAACCCATGTCCGATACCAGGATGTAAACTTTATTCTTGCGAAATTTTACCGAAATTTGCTCAACTGTTTAAGCGTGCAAAAACAACAGACAGAGTAACTTTTACATATATATTATTAGTATGGATGTCACTCATCTGTCCAGAAAATAGCATGCAAGAATCACATCAATCTGTTGTTATAAAGGAATTAAGTAATTAAAAACACGCAATTATATTAATATTACTATAGAAATAACCTATTATGGTTTAACAAAAAAAAAATACCCTTTACAAATATTACGTAACATTGTACCTATAACAGTACATTTTTTTATCAAACAATTAAAAAAAATTTACTAATATTACCAATAAAATTTTATAGCTGCTATTGCGTAGAATAATACTTTTTATATTTTCCCAAAGCAAAGCAAACACAGTGAATACCTAGTTTTTGTAATTACGCGATGGATGTAAAAAATATTAGAAATCGTTATACAAATTAGTTTTGCTTCTATTATTGTTTTTAAGGCATTATGTAAAGGGGTATTTCAAATCTTAGCTCACTTTCTTCGTAATAATCGAGATCTGGCCATAATTGTCTCGGATGGATAGACAAACAGAATATCCGATTGCGGTTTTCTCACTGCCCTATTGGTTTCCAAGGAGTTATAATGGAAGCTAGACGAACCAAATTACATTATTATATGTCAAGTTATTCTGACAAGGTATCTATTTTGTTTTTTACTACCTAAAAACAAAAAAAAAATATTTTGCTCTATATTTAGAACAAAAAAACATTTTACGTTTTTTATAGTTAGACTATAACATACGTATACATATATATTTATTTTAGAGCTATACAGATAGTATGTGTGCCAAAGTCTGACTGTTGATCATTTTAGATCATTTTTCATTACATGGGTACAGTTTTTTCTTTATTTGCCGTATTGCCGGTCTCTTAGTAAAACACTTCTGGGCAGAATTTTTTGCCTTTTTTGTTTTATTACACTGGTAATATTTACGTATAAATTTAGCATTTAATACTTATTTACATACAGTGTCTCCTGGTAATAACTACAAACAATATTGTTTAAAATTACACCTTATACGATTATGTATATGGGAAGCAATACTTTGACAAATTAACTAAATTTAAAAAATACTATATATTACATAAAGAAAAAAAATTGATAAAAATAGAGACACAATATAGGCAACATAATCATTTTATCGATCTTCTTAGATCTATGTAAGCCTGGTTATGATCGTGATTGCGCGAGTTAGAGCGCACGCGACTTCCGCGCGACCACAGCCCTCGCCCATTACACTAAACCACTGTTTGCTTTGGTACAGACGCGGTCATTGGTTGTTGATCTGATCTATTATAAGCACGTGCCAGTCTTAAGACATAATCGTTGCTTTGTTGCAAGAAATCGATGTTTTATCGAGAGATAGAGCTTTGGATATTTCATATCGATTATGAAACTGGTGTTCAAGAAATAATATGGTTACTGTTTTATAAATCATTTTTGTGTTTGTCTACAGCAAACAACTATCTCTAAAAACAAACTAATGCCTATGTTCAACTACCTTCCTTTTCTTTTCTTTCATCTTTTTCTTCCTCTTTCCACTCCCTCTTCATCTAAATAGGTAACATCCAAGAAATGTCTCTACAATTGCAAGTTTACATAAGTTACGATAAAGCTCTGTAAAAATAAGCACAGATTTTATTATCATATTTTTAAATGCTTTTTGAAAAATAGTAATTTATATATCATCTATCTATACTATAATATTATAAAAAGGTAAAGTTTGTAAGTTTGTGAGGTTATAGGCGGTAATCTCTGAATCTACTGAACCGATTTAGATGAAATTTGGTAAGAAGATAGTTTTAGACCCTGGAAAGGACAAAAGATTCTTTTTTAACCTGGAAATCATCCCTTAAGGGGGTGAAAATAGGGATGAAAGTTTGTACTGGGAAGCAAGCTAAGGACAAACCCGAGCGAAGCGAGGGCGAGTCGCTAGTTCTATATGAATAAAAATGTAAATTTTCCCAAAACTAAAAGCCTCCTAAAGTTCATTACCGATTGTACTTATTATAATCCAGTAGCCATCCATTTTGCTAGCTGGCATTGCAGTGCATCAACTTCTACAGCATTTAACCGATCGCTATAAAAAATATACTTTTGAATATCTAGTACGAAGAATATTTTCCTCTCATACTTTTACGCGAGCGAAGCTGTGAGCAAAAGCTCGTTAATTAATGTTAATATAATATTAGTTATTCATTTTTATATATAGATATTTAGAGAGATAAGTAATGTATACAACTTGCAATACATTGATATACGATATCTGGAAGTCTAGACGCCATTTATATTGTCTGAGACGTTCCAATTTCCAACGAATCGAGTCGTGTTTCTTTTAAATGTCATTCGTGTATCGAAACCGGCGCGTGCCTACTAATGGAAAGCTTTACCGAACCTTTCCTTTTAAAATATAGCAAAAATTTATAAATAAATTTCATGCAATAAACGATCTTAATCGCATCTATATAAGAAATATTACTGCATGTATGGAAATAAAATAGGATCTAATGATAAATGTTTTGTAATTACGTTATCAGTCTGCATTATTCGCGTTTCGACGTTTTCTTATTCCACGAATGAATGAATTAAAACATTATACCACATTAGGGAATTTTAAATAACCTATATTTATTTATGTTTGGCAAAAATTAGTGAAGTAATTATTTACAGCATCGAAAACACCTCCCAAAACTTATAGTCCGGTCAAATTAGACATAAACATAGTGATCGAAAAACAAAAACTCCGACAGAGCTGAATTTTGGTAGAAACGTTGGGTACACCAGTAGAAATAAAGTGCCAAAAGTCCCCATCGATCCCATGTGGACTAAAAGTTATTCAAGGTCAAAGGTGACACTTTTCGGTTTTTTGGATTTTTTCGAAAACCGTAAGTTTTATCAAAAATATAGTCCAGATAAAAATTGTAGATCATAAAATTATCTACAAATATAGTTATAATACTTTTTTTTCTAACAATCACCATTCCTAAGATATCGCGATTCTAAAAGTTGAAGGTGTTACATCCTACATGATAATATGTACCCAACCACACCACCTGTGTTGAGTTTTTGTTATTTGAAATGTCTATTTTGACCGAACTATTAATAGTTTGATCTGAACATAGTTCATTTTTACGAATTCTTGCTTTTCCAATAAAATGAATATTATTATATTTCAATATCTGTCTGATCGATTTTAGTATCGTCGCCAATTGATACTAGCCATTTATTTGCGCAATTTAATTTTAGATATGTAATCCATAAGAATGCGTGCACTCACAGAGTATATTCTCCTACTTTCATAATTCAATGAGAACGAAAATAGATAGGATAAAGTATCAACGGCCAAATGTTCTCTTCCTATAGGGCACGGGGGTATAATAATAACCTCAAAAACAAAAAATTTAATTAAAGCCAATCACATACTCACTTTGGAGCTGTTAAGGAGAATTTCTTGGTAGATAATCCACTATTGGCTCGTCGTTAGACTCAAAATTGATGAAGCTAAAAAAACATATTTATACGTATTTCGACAATACTATTTACCTGGGTAATATATTTGTTTGTTTTCCATCACCTATTACTATGATAGAATGTCAACGCGGTCGAGTCTTCATCGGAAAAATCTGTACAAAACTTATCGTCTTAACTAAACTCTCAAAGGAAATCAAATCTAGGAACAATCCATACTAATATTATAAATGCGAATACTCTGTCTGTCTGTCTGTTACCTTTTCACGCTAAATACACTGAACCGATTTAGATGATATTTGGTATGGAGATAGTTTAAGACCCTGTGAAGGATATATTTTACATATAAAGAAGACATTTTACATATAAGGGTGAAAAGGGCGATGAAGGTTTGTATGGGGAATCTTTTCTCAAGTAAGGGATGTACCTATATATATTTTTTTTAATTTTTAAAGTAGGTACTTGCTTTTCTATACCTATATATGTACATATATATAGTTTATTCTATACTAACCGTGAAAACGTACCTAGGGACGAAAAAGTCGCTAGTAAAATATAAAGCAATCTTTTACTTTAAAAAATAATTTAATTTCCAGTTAAGCTTACAGTAAAAACCGAGTGCAAGTTTTAATGCCAGAGCGTATTGATAGTTTCTATTATGAATTCAATCAACATAAATTAGTTTTAATTTGGTCGGAATTCGTGGTCGGGATTTGAGAGTAAACGATGATTCGTTCTTATAGTTGATTATGATTAATCTTTTTTGTTTATATTTAATTTAAAATCGATAGGCACGTTTTAATTGAATAGATTGAGTTATGTTAACTTTTCCTTTGATTTTATATAGCTCTGTCGATGTCTATGTAAAGCTGTCTTCACTAAATACTTAAATTTTTTTTTAGTTATTATTATTTTTATTAATAATAACCTTTCCAAATCCTAACTATACATATAATAAAATACATATAATAAAACTGTAGAGGTTGAATGTCTGTACATAGAAAAAAAATGCTAAAAACTGAGTCAGAGGGATGTAAGAAGAGAAAGAGAACAGATCCAGATTTTTTTATATTTTTTTTTATTTCTCTGTCTGTTTGTCTGTTTTTCCGGGCTAATCTCAGAAACTGTTGGAACGATTTTAATAAAATTTAGCATGGTGGTATCTTATATCCTCAGTCAACATTTTAGATACTTTTTATTCCGGAAAATAAGAGTTTCCGTGGGATGTTAAAAAACTATAGTAACTTATACAGCTTACTACACAAACTACGGATTGGATTTTAACGAAACTTTACAATAATATATTTCATACATCAGAATAGCAAATAGGCTACTTTTTATCTTAGAAAAATGTACAATTCCCGTGGGATAGAGTTTTTTTTTTTCTAGAGGCGAACCTGAGCGAAGCGAGTGTGAGCCACTAGTTACTTATATAGGAAATTGTGTTGCAACAAATTTAAAAAAATTAAATTGACAATGAAATTGTAATAAACAAATTGCAGTAAAATATTCAGTTTCTAAAGGGAGAGTTTCTGTTTTTAAGTTTTAACTACCTTTCTCTATCATAACAAATCAAGTGTTAAAGGCGAAGACGAGATGATAACTAGTATTTACAATCCAGATAATTGTATAACATATTATATCATAAATTATACATTAATTCTGATATAAATTATATTTCAGTAAATGATAAGTTATGTTCCAACAAACGTGCCGGTTTGTATAATGTAAATATTTTTTAATTATATAAATGTGTTATGTTTTAAGCAATAAACAAAGCGAATTAGCATTTTAATAAGCTCGATGCCTAAAAAAGCAAAGATAGTTTGTCCGCTTGTTAATACATTTTTAAGTCGTTAAATAAATATGAAGCGGCAATTATTTATTTTAAGAATTCACATTTTATAACAATAAAATATAATTATGATATTTTTAATTATAAAGTATTACTTACATATTCTACCAATATATAATAAGTTGGATTAAATTTTTCGGATAATTTTTGGAAAGTACTAAACAAAAAAAAATAAAAAAAAAATATAAATTATAAATCGAAGTTAAATATTTGCAATGCAAATGCGATGCGAAGCAAAGTGATGCGAAGTTTTCTACGCACTTATAAATTATACCGGTAAAATTTCTTAATGAGAAAAAAAAATCAAAGAATGCGTAGTAATTAATTCTAAAGAGGCGATATAAGGCGATGACTATAATGAGGTTTTGTGTGCGTTGCCTAATCTTGAATCAGCTTATTTCTATATTGGACATACAGGACCTAGGTTTATCTTACCTAGGTTCTTCTTTCCGGTAGATTTTAAAAAAAATATTTTTCAAAGTTCACTTTTAGAATTGATTAAGAAAAAATGTATTAATCATCATTGAAAATGACCATATATATCGGTAAAAAATATCATACAAAAACCCACATATCTGAATTAAGTACTTCTGCTTTTGAAGTCCGTTAAACGAAACGAAAAATTAAAATATTGAGGATATCGCTAAGTTTCTTTCACCAGTTTTCTCCTGTCTGTGGCACTTTCTTTCCAAGTTCTGGTTAAGAAAATGTTATAGACAACGTTCACCGGGCGATTGTAGAAATGTTATAGGTACAGAATAAGTTAGTAATTGTTCTTTGGGTTAAAGGTAAAAACGTAACACCAATAATTTCGTCTTGTCCGTCTGTCCGTATGTTACAACTATTTTTTTTTATTTTCACTTGATCGTATAGCAACAGAATTTATATTCTTATGTCTCGTTCGCAATTAGGTTAGAAGAACAAAATATGGTGATGAAGATCTTTAAAAAGATGTTGTAGAATAATATAAACTAATTATCTTTCTTTATTTGTAATCGCAATAAATAAAACATATAGTTATAAAAATAAACAGGAAATTCAAATTCGTTAATCGTTACCATTTCCCAAACCCGCCCATATGTTACTATCAACGATAACGAGAGGTTTACGACCCGATCTAACGAACTTTATTTATATGTATATCGATTATCGACTATATAGAAAATAGCCTTAGCATATGGTTGTTTGTATTTAAACTGGATAAAATTAAAAGATTCTAACTTAAGTAAATCTTATTACGCTTAAAAAAAATATTTACTATCCTTGGATGCTCTTTCTTATATCTTAAAAATACACTAATCATAATATAATAAAAATCAAGCACTATATTTCAAAACAATAAATTTACTTAAATGCGGACAAACTGACGCTTTATTAGTAGAAAACTGAATAAATAATAATCATGTTTTATAGTTGACTGTAGGGAATCGATTAATTTTGACTAATATAATTCCCTCGTCAAACAGTCGGCCGCTCGTTTAGGTAATCAATGTATGGCACTATAAACGTTTATGTTTAATAATTTTACTATTAATTGGATCTGTTTATTTGGAAATGTAAATAGGGTAACATATGTATGTATGGGCCTCAGGCTACTAAAGCAAACGTAGACTTTCATCAGATTTGTGATTTAATAATTTCATTTAGAAAGCGCCTATTTTTTTTAATTAATTTAATTAATTTCTTAATACATTTTGCTTGTGGCAACAATTATGTATGTATAAAAGTAAATTAGAAATGCGTACACCATCAATTTATTTTTCAAGAGCGAAAATGCGTAAGGGAAAATTATTATTAATGATATATTTCTTAAACTACTTCAACTGCTGGGATTTATGTCATATATATTTTTTTAAATAAGAAAAAAGTGGATAAAAAGAATTTTGCTTTAAAAATCTATGTCACAACATGTTTCGGTACAAGATCACCTATATACTTACAACTCCATTTAATACTCTCCGTTAATTTATCTTATTTAAATAATTATGTACAAAAATAATAACCTACACTCATCAAATTTAATAATATATTAACTACTTTAGTACGTTTACTAAAGTACAACTCATAAAATAAACTTCGTAATGCAAAACTTCAAGTAAATTGATTCAGCTGGCTTATTAAGACGCAGCATTAAATCGGCGCGTATTAAGGTAATTTAAATGAAAACATGCCCGCGTCGTTCTCTAACAAAACGTCTATATACGCATAATTTACGACAAGTTGTAAAACCTCGTACAAAATCACTGAACGTTAGACAGGATAGGCACTGGCCGTTGTATCGTTGCCAGAAAAAAAAACAAATTTAGTGACATCCAGCATTTGTTAATATCGAAATTTTACACATCTATACATCGACACCGAGAATAGGAAGGTAATTACCATAAAATCTAAAAATTGAAAAGCGACATCGAAAAGGTGTTTAATTTTTTTCTCATTAAGGCTTTATGAGACGTAAATATTACTATTTCTAATTATGTGAACTCGTAAAACCGATGTCGATAAGCCCATCACTAGCTGAATTGTTTTGGGTCATAAAACGCTACGCTAACCGCCATTATCATCACAATTTTTGTTTTTTTTGTTGAAAAATGTTTGTGTTTGAAAATTTTGATGTTTATTAATATAATTTTAAAAATAACTTCGCATTGATTTTTTTAAGTATTTACGACAATACGATTATATAAATCGGCTTCGACTTTGTGGATTAATTTTTAAGTAGAATTTCGTTTGGCTATTTAATGTTTAGTATGTATATTATCCCTAGTATTAGCATAAGTTAATATGTGTTTATGACTATAACTAAAACAACTTTCCCATAACAAATATTGAATTTAGGGATTATACAACTAAAATTTTAATTTAATTTCCAGTTCTACAAGTATTTCCAAGTAATTAAAAAAACGTATAGTAAGTAAACATAGTTATTCCGTCATCTCATAATTTAAAAATTACCTAATTCAGCAAATTGTACGACCTAGGCACTCCTCGTCCATTACGTCGACCGCAGGTCCTAGGTCAGCTAATTAGCACACGTAGTCACATCCCTTCACTCAGCCTTGGTACGAATTGATGATGGGTTTCATCGGAATGATTCATAAGATTTATGAAACACGATTTTTAAAAAGCGTATTCTTATAATTTTCTAAATTACTAACCAAAGAAGGTCAGAAGATCAGCTTAAGTGCTAAAAGAAAAATTACTAAAAATAATTTTGGCCATTCTTATATGGAACGGTAACGGGAATATTGACAGATTCTTTAAATATTAACACAGAACATTATTTTAAATAAAATTATATTTTTGGATTTCTTCGCGGAATTATTTTGATTTTTGGTTCCCGACGTGTCGAATGCTTTACAGCAGCCATGGTCACGGGAGTGAGTAAGAGACGGCGGGAACCAAAAATCAAAATAAATCCGAAAAATCCGAAAAGATAGTTTTATTTAAAATGCTAAATATTCGCGTAAATCTAAAAAAGTATTAATAGAACTTTATATTATAGAATTTTAATTGTTAAAAGCGAACGACCGAAAAAAAACATGAACTTTTGAAACTTGTCAAAACCGAACTATAAGCTTAATTTGGTACTTAATTATTTCACATTCATCTTTATTCATACCATCTTGAATCTAGATAGATTATTATTTATCTATATTTTACACTCAGACTAAGGAATAATATAGACAGAGTGTGATAGAACTAAACATGAAGCCAAACATTTTTTGTTTGATTTTTTAAATTAGTAAAAAATATTAATAGAATACTCGTTATTGTGGTAAGTAAATACATGTAATAAATATTTTATTTATATATTTATTTATTTATGTACCAAAAAAACATATAAAATAGAAAACAGATACCATGTGTACAATGTGTACAATATGACATATCTTTAAGAGAAGAGAGAGAGAGAAACCCTCAAGCGTGAGAAAATAATAATATATATGTAAAATACCTAGAGATTTTATTATAATAAAGAAAAAAATAAATGAGCTACTATTATTATGCTTTCTATCAATGGGAACTAATATAAATAAACTAATTCCTAAAAAATACTAAAAGAATGCAGTACTACTTTTATTATTCACTAGCGACTCACCTTCGCTCCGCTCGGGTTCGTAAGTAGAGAGCTTACGTTTTAACGTTTAGTATAGATTTCTCAGAGATAAGATATTTTCCCGCAGTAAAAAGTATCCTTTATGTTGACTCGGATAACCCATTATAATCATACCAAATTTTATCAAAACCTATCCAGTGGTTTTTTCATAATGCAGTAACAGACAGACAAACAGACAAAAATTCTAAAAACTATAGATTCGGCTTCTGTATCGATAATAATGTCTATTTCAATGAGATTTTCCAAAAAATATTTAATGTACCTTAGTTAAAATTTTATTATATTACGATTATTAATATATATTTTTTCAAAAGTAATAAATTAACGACTAATACTATAAAAAATATCCTTTATTCTTTAAAAAAATTATCTGTATGACAGAATCGATATAATAGTAGCATAAACAGCAAATCACGCAACTTTTTGGCTTTGACATTTTTTTGACGGGCTCCGTCTAAATAATTCTTTAATCTGAGATTTTACACTAATTTTTAAGAAGTAAACTTCACGACTTTGTATATCTAGTAGCATCGTAAAATCTCGGTTATTGTTAGCTATATGATCTAGGATACTTTTTTTCTGGCATGAAATATCTAAGCTACTGAATTACACGTATACGTAATAAGATATGAATGTAGCAAGTTATCTATTCAGAACTTGGACCATCTTTGATATTTTA
Organism: Argynnis bischoffii washingtonia; assembly: GCA_033884665.1. Taxonomy (NCBI): domain Eukaryota; kingdom Metazoa; phylum Arthropoda; class Insecta; order Lepidoptera; family Nymphalidae; genus Argynnis; species Argynnis bischoffii. Next base: position 13,620,120 of record CM066609.1, on the reverse strand, counting down.
TACTATATAACTAAAAATATTAAAGCATCTGTTTGTGGTAATATATAACCCTTTGTTAATTTAAGATATTCTTTATAGTATGGTTATGGTTATTGGCAAGACATAAAACCCCAAAGAATATTTGTAGATAATTTTTATGAGAATACTAGCAGAATCCGCGGCTTCGCTCGCGATCAAAATACGAAAAATACGAAATTTCATGCAAATATGTCCAAGGAATAAAAAGTTACATACAAACTTTTAAACCCTATTTCACACTCTTGGGGGTCGAATTTTGAAAAATTCCTGCCTTAGTGGATGCCTTCGTCATATGAGGAATACGTATGCGAAATTTTAATTTACTAGCCTTAAGGGTTTGGCGTGTGCAGTGTGCGTTGATACATCAGTCAATCACTTTTGCCTTTTATATATGTATAGATAATAATTAGATCATCTAAAGATTTTTTTTATATCAATCGCCTTTGGACACCGGGGACCACTAAAGTTCTATTTTAATCCCTTGGTAGGTTTAAGGATTTTTTTTTAAATAACGTTCAATGCTCGTATGTAATAGAGTTTACATTAGTATTGTAAACTAAATAGAAATACACGCGAGCGCGGCCGCAGGATAGTGGAAAAATACCTATGGTAGTTTTATGAACTGATTCTGGGTAAATCAAACTTGTTTATTATTGTTATTAAATCTTAATTTATTTTATTCATATAAATCTTATGCAGTCTAAGGACGGAATTCATTTACAAACAATAGAAATACAATTAACCACTAATGTATAAATATTTAACGTCGCATACAGGATCCTGATCAGAACGTATAGAATAATAACTTAATGCAGCTATATAGTTATTAAAAAATCATTTTATATAGAAATGTTTCCATATACAAAACGTGTAACAATAATAAAATAAGGTAGAGTATAAAATGTTTTAATACAATTTGAAAATTTATAATAAAAAATAGCAGAAATTTTACATTTATTTACTTTTTTATATACATCTGTCTACAGAGCAATACTTGACTTATAAAATGTATATCTCTTGCGTTTCTCTATTAGAACACTATTTCGAACGACGAATGTTAACAAACACAACTATGCAACATTATAACAAAAATATTTACAATACCTATATCAGAACTAAATGTAAATTAACAAATAAGATCAGCTCTTTGTCTAAGTAGTTCTAATCGTAGTTCATGTTCTCGAGCTGCTAATCTTAAAGCTGCTATACTGGAACTTCTAACATCTTCTGTAGGTGGGATGGATTCACTTCCAGGAGAGATAGGGGGTGAAATAGAAGGAGCAGGAGAACGAATAACTTCCGGAGATAGTCGAGATTGTTCAGGCGAAAAACGGGGAGGTTCTGGTACGGTTAAATTAGCGAAAATCGAATGGAAATGTGGTGATGTCGCGTATAATGGGGCCCCGAAGAGTTGGGGGCGGGATAGTGGTGGCAGGTACTGAGCGCCGAATAGTGGAGAGCTTGCATATCTGTTGGAATTAAGACTAATTTTAATAATGAATTATTATATAATATATTTCTTTATGATTATAATCATTAATTATTATCTATTACTATTATTATTACTACAATACATAATAATCGAAGAGGCTTTTAATTAAGTTTGAGTACTATTAAGATGCGTAAATTTTAATGTGAGTATACCTATGTTTATTATTCCTTCACACTACAAACGGTTGAACGGATTTGGATGAAATTTAGTACATAATAAATAAATCATGACCTGGACTAATACACAGACTGCTGTTAGGCACCCAGGAATGCATTAGAACGAAGAAGGGTAGGCCGTTAGTGTTATATACCTACATATATCTTATTTACAATTGAACCGCACGAAGTAAATACTAAATATGATGTATATATGTATAATAAATTTTACATAATCAAGAATTAGTCATTCAAATGTCATTCTAATCAAAAATGGCGGATAAATTTACCAACCTAAAGGATGCCAAAGCGGTATCAAAAGGTTTTCTCAGTCCAAAACCAAGCTGTGAAAGCGAGTGCGGCGGCATCGACAGCGTAGGCGTCGGTAGAGGCTGCCCGCTGCTTAAGTACCCGCTGTAGGGGTGTGCGTGTGGTCCCACCTTCTCTTGCTTCCTCCACTTTGCTCGCCGGTTTTGAAACCATACCTGTTTGGCAAGGAATTCTTAGTTTAAAATATGACTCTATAATATGTTCTTACAACTAAAATTTTAGAGTCTGCTTATGATGTCTCAAAATAGTTAATCTATATTATTAAATAATACAATTTGTTCGCATTTTATTCACATTTTTGTTCAAATATCCGCGTAAATCTAAGAAAATATTAGTTTCTCAACTAAACATTTACTGACGAGTGAAGGCTTTGAATGACAATAACTTAGGTGGCAGTTTTATCATCAATGTGCGAACGCAGCTTCGAAATGTGTAATATGCGAAAGTAAGTTTAAATATTTTCCAATACTTTTCATAATAATGATATTTTTCGGACTTGTTTACGAAAACGCGGCTCAATTCCAGTAAAAAATGTAATGATATATTTACTGAATACGTTTGCCGAGTATATCTTGCATGAAGCTATTATTATAAGTAGATAAAAAGTTGATTATGAAACTACAATTTAGAAAATATATAATAGCAGTCCATATTATGATTAATTACTATTATTAAACAAATTAAATCTATTGCAATACAACTAAGAAACAAGAGAAGTCAATGTTATCTTTCGACACCAATTTTATTTAAAACGTTCGGGTTTTGCAACCTCTCAAAGAACTGAAAGGAATACGTTACATTAATTACCTATCTGCAATAATTAGCGCTTGATGGACTTCTTACATTACCGTACTACTTTGTTTTTTACATAAACATTGCCTAGAACCTTATAGTTTCAATAGTAAACGTAATTAAGACCCAATACGGAATCGCTGAAGTTAACAGCAAAAAACCATTCAATGATATTAGTTTAACGTTGATTTATAGACTATTTGTAACATTTAATACGTACATATATACATAAATTGCGATTGCTGCAAGTTTTGATCTCAATAGTAGTAGTAAGTATATGTTAGGAATTCTACATATTATACTAATATTATAAAACTAAGTGGCTTTCTGCGTCTGTATGTTTCTCCGCTTACTTCGAAAGCTAGCAACGGATTTTGATAACGTTTTCACTAATAGACAGAGCGATAAACGGGGCAGTTTAATGTATATAATTTGTAAATATTTTGAACAAAATAACTAGAGCCTAGACGGTGTTTTCTCAAGAAATCGTTTTCGTACAATTGCATGACTAACACTGGCTAAACCCTTAAAGATACGTCAAAACAATATGCTACAAAATTGTAGATCTTAAAAAAGCCTACAGTATGTCCGCTATAATATATGTATATATATACTATTTTTGTACAATTACAAATTTAAAAATGAAATGCTGTCCGTTGCTAAGAGTCTTACTTATCGCTTAAGGACTGCTGGATCGATTTAGTCTTTTTTTATTAAAAGCTCGTAATAGTCCGAATAAGCTTTTTATGGAAAAAAATAGGTAAAATTGACCGTAAAATTTGGAAATTTGGAAGAAACTCAAAATGCCTTCTCTATTTAATGTTTGTACGAACTCAAAAATCCTAAATAAAATTGAAATGGGGACATAATTGTTATAATTTATAACTTATAGAGTTACAAGCAACAGCAAAATTCATCACCTAATTTAATCGCCTTCCTATTCATTCTTAATCCCGGAATTACCGTGAAATTACATTCTAAACTTACCGATATATTACGTATTTAAGATTGCTAAGATATGTTTACACAATTTACGAGAATATTCATTATATTTTATGTACAATGTAAAGATATTTTAATATAGAAAGCTATTGCCCATAACTCAACGATAACTATTAAATTTCCAATCGAGTTTTACTGAAGATGTTAAACAAGCCTCTAAAATTGAATACTGCTAACTTTATATTACCAAGTTAATATTTATTTGTTACATGTAATAAAACGAAAACAGCGACTGAGTTAACGTTAAAAGTTACCATAAAAAAATCTACCAGCATTCTGGTTGCGAGCAGGTATGGCATTGATATTAAAACAATATATTTTGTGTAAGTCTGTCTGTCCGATTTGATTGATATTCACTTACTAAATTATATTTTCCATTGATTATATCCACCGATAATACTTGACTTCTCATTACTTGGTGGCCCCATATATGATATGAATCTTAGTTACCTGGTTAGTTGGATAATACATATAATAAAACGCGGAAAGTAGAAACTAAATAGTAATAACATAATACCTAACGACTCTATTATTTCTTTGCCTGGATAACACTTATAGGTATTACACAGAATGTTGTATAACTATAAAGACATAATCTCTCATGGGAAATTTCCCTATCACCTTATAGAAGAATTCCAGGAAAGCGCTATCATTAACCGAACCGAGCTCAAGCTATCAATTTTTTTAACTTTTATCTAACATCTTAACATACTGTTATTTATATATTGTTTTTAATTTCAAGTCAAACTTTTTCGAACATAGTAATATCGATGACGACACGTTTGGCTCAGTTTGTAGTGACCCTACTTGTTGTGCCAGCGGTTGTGTTCGAGTCCCGTTGGGGGCATTCATTTATATGATGAGGACGAATGTTTGTACTCCAGTTATGGGTGTTTATATTTTAAATATGTATGTATTTAAAGTTATATATGTTTAGTGTATCAACTATCTGGTATCCATAACACAAGCCTCGTTAGCTTACCATGGAACTAGATGGTGCTGTGCGTTAATGTCCCAACATTATATGTTGTATTTTATTTATCTGTTACTACGGCTATGGCCAGCGTCTGAAATTTTCTAAATATATTTTTTTGTGTAAGTCTAACAGCCACAGATATACGTTCGTGTCTTTTCTGCCAGGAACTTTATCGCCTCGTTGTCTCTGTGAGAGATTGTAGCCTATGACAGCCCTGGGTGTCGTTCGTTCATCCGCCGGATAAATACATTTTAAATGGTCATTAAAATGTTTTTCACAGTCTATGTTGGTGAACATGTTATGGGATACATAGATTGAGTCACGGAGATATAGTCAAATATGAACCACCTAACTATTATAGCTATAGGATTTAAATATTAACTTGCCATGGTCGATAATATTTGCTTCTAGTGGAAATCAAACCCGCTTCCTCCAACATAAGAAGCATTATTAGTCAAACGGCTGATTTTGCTAAACTAAAGCGGTAAACGAAAACAACTAAACACATTTTGTTTCGCATTCATAAATTAGTAAGGAATAATACAATCTATCGCAGGAACTTAATTAATATTTAATAACAATGTACATAATGACATGCACTTTTTTATTTTATTATCTATTGGACTTGACGTAAATAATAAAAACCCAGCAAATTAAGGAAAAAATCACCTCTAATTATGGCGACGCGTAATCAATGCGTTGTATTAAATTATATATGTACTATACAAATGCATTTGTAAAATTAAGTCTGACTCATAGAGTCCTATAATCCTATAATCAAAATAATATTTTAGTTCTTTTTTTCATCATCCTTTTATTTTGTTTAGTTAATAGTTAAGGATGTATTGTTCTTGTGGATTTTAATACTACAGTGGTTTTCAATTCCATACCTATAAAAAATATCTGTTTCATAATTTTGCTGTCTGGTATTTTTTACTAGGCATTGTACCTATATTAAGTAAATTATTTTATTTTTCATCATAATTGTAGCTAATTTAAACATTCGTATGTATAAAAAAATATGCTTATTAAGAAAATATCGTCTTAATTTATCAGTATTAACTTTTTCAAATGTGATTAAAAGTTTTTACTTTAAATAATTTAATATCTACATTACATTACATATCTTAATTTTTTTACTGCTCGATCAAAGATTATAATAAATAAATTAACAAAAATTGTTTTTCAGTCTTCTTCAGTAGCATAATATTATACCTACCCATTAGAATTTTACTACACGTTAACATCAAAAGCTGTTTAAAAGCTTTTGTTCACCCTTGAAATGGAGCTTTTCTTGAATGTCAATGTGATTTATATGTGGTTCTTGACGTAATAATTATTCAAAAACACAAAAATCTATTCACAATCGATAAAGCTTGCATCAGTCTTTAGACTACTGGTTGGTAATTGTTTTGTGATCTCATATTTGAATTTACATATGATTGGATTTCTTTATATTACTTAACGTCATAAAGGTTATTTATTTCAAATTAATTTCACATTAAGCATACGTTTTTCTTTACTTAATAACTTCATATAATACTAGATTATTTCCGTGACTCCTCTTGAGATATCTTCTTTTACACTTTTTGAGAAGGTATGAGATGTTAATTTTAATTTAATTCTTCGAAATTTTAATTAAAATTATAAGTAAATATATAAGTGATAAGTGAAACGGGGATCAAGGGTGGCCTATGTCCTATCTCAGAATGAAATCTATAACCTTGCTATATTTTATCAAAGTATGTTAAGCGATTTAAGCACGAAAAGGTAACAGACAACATTACTTTTACATTTATAATATAGATAATAGATATGTATATAATACACATTTAACAATTGTTGTAGGCGCTATTAAATATGCTTTTTACTTAACTAACGAAGCAATCCAAGAAATAAAACTCTGAATCATGAAGCGTATTATTTCTTGCAGAATTATTAACAATAATAACGATGGATAAGATCCGCGTCGGATGAATCAAAGGGATAAGATTAGTTTTTACAGCTTCTATAATGGGCTTAATTGCTACATGAAGGCCTTAATACATGTTGTCACGTATGGATGCAGTATTATAGGTTTTTGTAGTTAACTCATTACGTTGAAAGAACATTGGACAACAGATGCGGATGTCAAAAGGTGCCGAACTGTTTCTTCATAATTAAGTTAGTAAATTATATTTAGCACTTATTGTAAGCATATTTTGTTTATCTTTTGTCGCAATCTTGCATACTTCGTTTTTATTATGATGGCCATCTTTACACCGTAGCGAAGTTTAAAACGGAAATTGTCAATAATAAAACAGACCAAATGAAATGTTAAGTATGTATTCTTATATGTTTCTTTGTCTTATTATTTATTGTAACTTACGAAACATAACCAACGAAAATTATAAATTTATTATTTTCTCATTTCATAGAGATGATTAAAGGAATATAGAGGCATATAGCACATCACAGTGGTGGCGACATCTATTAATTTTTTATTTATTTATTTAAATAATGTTCAAAGTTTGTATGTGTGTTTATGTTACTTTATAATATGTACCGGGTTGAGTATAATTCTAAATGAAAATAGCCTATAATACTTTTATCGACGTACAATGCAAGTGGAGCCGCGGGCTAAAATATATAGTGATATAATATTCTATTTTACTATATCTCTACCACTGTGCTATACTAACATCATGAGAAGTTGTAAACAATGCAATAAATAACAAATAATGCTTACTTGTATTCTCGCTTCCGTAAGACCAATTTTTAAAGCCAGCTCTTCTCTAAAACAAAAGAAAAACATTTATTTGTTTATCCTTACCAATATTACTAATAACCATACAAATATACATAAACAAACATCTGCCTGCGACTCTATGCGCTTAGTTTCAAAATAACGGACTTTGTATAAAACAAACTTCGAACCCATTTCTAACGCTTTACGAATTCAATATCCAAAAATACTATCTTAACGAATACGCCCTAGGAGAAGTCTATCTGCCAAAGTGGAATTTAAAGTTTATGAAATTTGATAAATTATTTTTGGAGTATTAAAACAAAATTGTACCTGGTAAAAACGTCAGGATAGTGTGTTCTCCCAAAGGCCTTCTCTAGTTCGTCGAGTTGATAGCTCGTGAATGTCGTTCTATACCGCCTTTGTTTCCGCCTGGGGATGTCTTCGTCATCTACACCACTACCAGATCCTGGACGATCAGGGTCGTGGGGTGACAAATCTGACGTGGTGGAGGAACCGGTATCAGATACTCCCATGGTTGATAAATGATACAATTGAAACTGTAACAAAAGAAAATATAAATATTTTGTAGTACGAAAGTTTGTGTGACAATTAAAATTCAGAATGGAGACTGCTTATATCCTTAATTTAATACGTACGTATTTAGGTTACTATTCATTGATGTACATATAATGTGCAGAGCCGCGAGCAAAAATTAGTGTTATATACACAGTAAAAATTTATAAAATTTATAAAATGGCTGACCAAATTAGTTTAAATAATACTTCTTACAAAACAAAAGGAATGAAACATATATTAATTAAAAGATACTGTGCTTGTGATATGTACAAAAACTCAAGTGTGTTTCATCATTTCATGTTAATTTCTGTCTGTTGTTTGTCGGTGTGTACAAGCGTGCGTAATTCGACAATGGCTGGGTGGGTTCGAATACTTTTTGTTACTTACGTACATATAATATAATCTAAAATAACTATAAATTGAGTTTCATTTTAAATGTATTGTGATATGAAGATATTAGCCGAGCTATATATTGTTTGCGCTTTTATACAAAGTAATATCCGAGGAGGCGTAGTAGGTCGAGTGGAGTCGCAAGCAACTCTATAATATGGCTACTCCATAATATATGTAATAAATATATTAAACTAGCAGAACCCATGGCTTCGCTCGCGATCAAACTACGAAAAATACGAAATTTCATATAAATATGTCCAAGGAATAAAAGTTTCATACAAAATTTTATCACCGATGTCACCCCCTTGGAGGTTGATTTTAAAAAAATCCTTACTAGTGGATGCCTTCGCCATATGAGCAATACGTGTGCGAAATTTCAATTTACTGGCCTTAAGGGTTTGGCTTGTGCGTTGATACATCAGTCAGTCACTTTTGCCTTTTTTTGTCATAAAGTTGTTATATCTGAATATAAATAAAATTATTTTTACCAAAAATTACACCGACATTATATTTTAAAAGTATTAATTGTTCAAGTTATGATTTTTTCCATATTTATGACTAAATTTGAAATTTATATAAGATCACCAAAATCAGTCGTTGGCGAAGTAACTAGCATACATACTAAAAAAGAGTAACTCAATTGAGCACCTTCTTCTTTAGGAAGTCGGTTAATCATAGATATATCGAACAAACGTACAAACTTATAACCGTTAGTATAGATCACACGTATATAAGTAATTGTAATCATAATTAATAGTCATTACACTCATACAACAATAATCGCAATAGCGATCAACAATTGCTATCTAATATCAAAACGTTATTGTGATAAATAAAATTACATCTGAACTGAAAGTCGTCAAGCATAATTTAACTTTGTATCGCATTTCCGCATCTAAATTGCAATATGCATGTCCGCTTTCTTTCCCCATCACATTTTGTAATATATCTATAACTGTATGGGGTTAATGTTTTGTGGAAAGCTAATATAATTATTTTATGGTTCATTTTAACATTTCATAAAGGCTTTAAGAGGAGAATAGAATAAATCTGTTTAAATTTTAGGGTTCCATGAACAAAATCAATTTTCCGTAAGGACAGAACCCTTATTTCGTCATGTTAAGGAATATTCGTCTGTCCGTATGTCACAGTCATTTTACTCGGAGACTATTGTGAAAGTTGGTCTGTAGATAAATTATGAATTATAACTAAGCGAAAGCTAATTTTGCGAAATTTTTGATAGTAATAAAATCTTGACGTTCTTTCGTTGAGATATCCTGCACCATGCAGATATGTACATATATAATTTATATATAAATTATATACATATATACAACAATCTAACTCCGCTGACTTAAAAGCTGTCAAATAAATGCAATTATTCTGTATTTTAAACATAGCAGATAACTACTAACTAGTGGCCTATGACGGAGATCTAATTAACTGGCTGATAATTACATTTAAGTCAATTTAACAGTAAATTTGTTTTGTTACAATCAGGTTTGATATTCGGAGAAATTTCATCCGCAAAAAAGATTAATCTTTAAAGGTATTACAGTTTCTAAATTGCCAATTATTATCTGCATGATTTTATAAAGGACATGGATAAATTATATTGAATTTCAGTAGAAAGAGTTTTGTTTATTAGAACTTTTTTAATTGATTTTGTGCTCATTTTTTTTCTCATGCAATAAAACCTGTTTTTTTAGGTTCTTTGAAGTGTTTAAATTCTTAATATATAATATGATGTTAAAAGTTTCAATACTATATAAATAGAATGTTTTAAAATGCTTTCTGGTTTAAAAATATTGGATGTACAACTGATTCATAGATACTGTATGGATGTGTTTGTTTCGGGTATTAATGCATTAAAAAAGAAAGATACACTTCTTGGGAAATTCATTTTGCGAACATACATACATACATACATATATAAATACATACATATTATTTTCATACACATAGATTTATCTTTTGGAGATACTTTTTAAGAGACAGTACGCACTCTCAAATCTAAAACTCTACTTTAAACCCTATTCTAAGTTACTTATTAATTATTATTATAATAGTATAGTAATTTTTATTAGGATGCTATAGGAGATACGGACAGAAAGTAACATCTTAGTAAGTAATATTTTTATTAAATATATGTATGATTGATTGGGTTAGGTTATTTTGAATAAATAATATATAAATAAACTTACTACTAATTATTTTTAACTTTAGCAATAGCCAAAGTTAAAATAAATCGTCTTCAAAAAGAAATTGACTTAAAATTTTAAAATAATACCCTACACGAAATTAACTAACAAAAACCAAATCTAAAGTTAGTATGAAACAAAATAGCAACCTACATTTATTTTTTAATAATGATAATCTCCTTTTTGTGAAGTCGGTTAATAAATAGCTTATGGTATCGAACAGGAAGCCGGAACTAGTGAATTTGGAGTATCTATAAAATGTATAATTTGAATTATTATAAAATATTTCTAAGAACGTTATCACAATGACTAACATATAGAGTGTATATTTCTACACAAAATTTGTCATGTTACGAATACTTTGGTGATTCATTTAAGACATAGTTGAGTTATCTTTGATTAATAATTCGTGATACAATCATTTATTTCCGTAACTGTAATTTAGGATTTGTCATGAGGAAAAATGTAAATTATCTATAGGTACATACAATAAAATTCTAACTGAGCCGAATCTATACATCAATATTATTTGAAAAATCTTATTGAAATAGTCATTATTATCGATATAAAAGCCGAATATCTACTTTTTAGAATTTATGTCTGTCTGTCTGTCTCATTTACTTTTATTTATTTCTGTCTAATTTTGTATTAAATGTAATAACGAATACATCTCGTGAAACTTATCGTATTAAGTTGATCTTTAAAATATAGATATTAAACCATCTCAATATTTTCCCCTTAACTAGCTATCTCTTCCTATGGTTTTTTCAGTTTTGTTCGTTTTCTGATTAGTAATCGGTTGATATCGGTTGCTATGAAGCGTGACAGTACGCCACCTGCGATTGCATCTGCTGCGCACGCGCCGGTGCGTACTTACTCAAAGTGAGTTTACTTTAAATTACTACAGTATACACCAGTAAATAATAATTTAAATTTAAAGCAAATATATCAAATATACAGCAATGGAAATTATAAGTATAACTTTTTCTATCGTTTCTAGAGTAATTATTATTAATTAAAAATTATTGTTGTACTACTGTTATCGTTTAGATCGTCAAAAAACGAATATAATTGTATACAGCCCTTTGTAAGGCCCCAATGCTGGGCACATGACTTCCTTCAATAAGAGTGGTATTAGGTCATAGTCCACTATGCTGGCAAAGTGAGGGATGGCAGACTTCACATGTCATATGAAGACTAGTTAGGTTCTCTCAGACATGCAGGTTTCCTCGCAAAGGTTTTCTTTCACCGTAAGATAATGGTAATCACGTAGCAAATTATTCACATATAAAAATATTAGAGGTGCGAAACCCGGGAGAACCCGCTACATTCAGATTCCTAAGCAAGTGCGTTACCACTAGGCTACCACTGCTTTAAAAAGACGAATAAAAAAATTATTAAAAATAATCAAATAAAGTAATCAAGAAGCAGAATTAGGCGGTTGAATGATTTCACTATTGGCATATTTGCTATCGATTGATTTCGCCGGCTGATCGGCACATTGACAGATTTTTTATGAAGTTAGCGGTGCTGGGTTCATTTGCCCCGATGTTGCTATTTTATTGTGCCGCTCCATTAGTTTAATACTTAGAAAACCTTCGTTTTACGAAATCAATTATGATTTAACGATTTTTAAAAGTAAATAATCAAAGATTGAAAGCATTTTTTTTCTGTAAATGTACGCAATTATATTATGTAATGTCTCATGCATATGTATAATACTCAAACTGAGGAATAATATAAACAGAGTGCCATAGAAGTAAACATGAGGCCTAACCAAAATGTTTTAAAATAATATATAATATTTTAAGACAGTAAAAAAATCGAACTAATTACTGTGATTAAAGTAAATAAAAATTAATAAATAAAAATATTTTAGGATTTTACCATAATAAAAAAAAATTCTGCTAATATTATGCTCTGCCTCTCTTTCAAATAGAAGCTTAAAAAATACAAAAGAATATAGTATTATTTTTACAAGGCATTAATATTCATATCTTGTTCTTCAAAGATAATATTTTTTTTATGGAAAAATCGAGAACAGTAACATAAATGCTTCTATTCTCACTCATTCAAAATCACACTACTATTTTTGACCTTGACCTTTTATTGGCGGGCTCCATCTATATGGTTCTTTAAACTGAGATATAAAAAGTTCTCATGAAAAATATTTAGAATGCTAAATATTTTAGATGTAATATTTTAAATATGATATTTTAGATATAATAAAAGAGTAAGAGATAAGTACACGATGTACAAATTACGAATCATGATTTTCATATGTTTAGAATTAAAAAAAATATACATAATGATCATTTTAATGAAAAAAGTGCAATCCGAAGGTTGAAAGAAGTAATGAAGTTTCTAAGTATTTTATTAATTACTAAGCTAACAGTCCGGCGAGCGGTAACGGTGTACTATTAATTGTTTGCAATTATCACCGGCCAGCAAGTTTATGCGTCAATGAATATATAGATAATAAATACAATATGGTACATCACTACATATAATATTTTTTTATATTTTATGTAATGTTCATACTATTAGGAATTAGTCGTGTGATGCTTCCAGTGTGTCAGATTTGTAATGTCTATAGTACTCATACTATAATTATTCATATTATAATTTTGCTATTAAATTAGTTTTATCTAAATCTAAGTTGAATATTAACTGTTTAAAGTTCTTTCAAGTAGCACTATAGGATAGAGTTGGTACTAGTCTCGATATTAGCGAGATGCTGTGAATCGCTTTTACGTACTTAAACGTAATGAGATAAATACACGAAATAATTACATTAGCTTTCAAATCTAACTAAAAATATAGATAATTACTCATACTGTTCTATGTACAGCTGGTTTACGTCAGTATCGATATTTTTCAAGAAGCTATTAAGTGAGTTTGAATATAAAACATACTCAAAATATATGTTATTCAAAAAACCTTTCCCAAATACACTTTAAAATTGTTATTTTTTACATTTTAAAATAACTTGTTGTAAGTTCGTCCATTCAAAGAAGCTACCACCGGCTCGAAAATCAGTTCTGCTGAGAAGAACCAACGAGACTCTCAGAAAGTTTCAACAACTTTATATACCTTAATTTTTTTTAGTTAAATTATAATCTTTGCTTCACACAGGAACTTATTCTGCGACTTCCGACGAAGTAGTTACGTAATATATACCTAACTAATTAGTATTAGTACGTAGTAATTAGATGGAGCCGGCTAGATCTTAACGCTTAATTTTGGTGAAAACAACAAGAACATAACTCTTCTGTTATAATATAATAATAAAAAAGGATAGCATGGTAACATTAAAAAAAATACTTCATTTATAGCAATTATCTAGTTATTTTTTGCTAAAAAGACATGATAATCAAGCTCATTAGGAATCCCACTTATTGACACGTTTCCAGCAATACATACCATTTGTTTGTAATACGGGTTATTTGATATGAAATAACTTCATAATAGGATGAGCGATACGCGCGGCGCCTGCGGGATTACCTTGGTTCAGTGATCCATTAGAGTAATCTGTCCATTTATCCTTGTTTCTCGACACTTGACTAATTATAATAAAAGTTCGTAGTAATTTTTTTAATTATTTTATGTATACTAAATTGTTTGTTGTAGTTTAAATATTGGGTTTAGTTAATAAATACTTCATAGTTAGTATTAAAAAAGTTTTTAAGTTTTCTGATGTGACAATAACTTAAATAAAATATACTTTAAAAAACAATTGGCTTAATGTAATGCAGCAAATAAAAGAATATTGCAATTCAAAATTATTGAAATTTGTTAATGCGATCATTGTTTTTAAAATTATTAAAAAAATAAAAACTTTTCAAATTTTGGTACAAATAGTTGAAACAAGTATTTAATATTCAAGTTAAACTGGTAATTCTGAGAAACCATTTTGCAATTTAATTTGTCTGTCAGTGGATTACGAGTTTTTGTCCATTAGGCTTAAGTATTAATGGTGTCCCGGATTATAACCTCTAAACGTGATAAGCGACGAAAGTGTGTGACTCACTGACTGATGCCTGTCTGCTACCTGATAATCTAAGCCCAAAACCTCCAAAGAGTCTCAACTTCCATGGCATATCTAAAGAATGTTTAATTTATTACCAAGGATAAAACTTAGACTAATAGAGAAAATGTAGTAACTATTGTATAACAACCGCGACCTTTTCAATAATATTTATTTAAATGTCAATATAATTTTATAGTGCCTTGTATAATATGTTATAAACATTGTATACAAAGTTGTATGAACTATATAATATGTATAGTAATATGTATAGTTGTTATTCGATCATTATAAATTGTAATTTGGTATAAAAAATATCAAAACCTGTTGATTTAAAAATATCGGTTAAAGTTTAATGAACAAACTCCTTAATATTCACCGTAAGTTTATTACAACTTGCCTAATTTACATGAACCTGCAATAAGAAAACTGTATTTCCATAATTTGATCAAGCCCAAACAATTACATTAGGTAATTGACCAAAAATGAAACACATATCTCGTCTTACATTATAATCATTACAATCAATCTCGACCGAGTTTTAGTCTAATTTCATCATGGTGTAATAAAACAAAAAAATATCAGGTCAAGTTGAAAGACCAGGGGATAAGATCTAGAGGAATCAAATTTCCTATTACATACGCCGCTGGTAGCTCAGAGTAGCGTGTAATGAGAAAAATCAGAATGTTAATTAAGATCTAATTAAGTTTAATACAATCAATGTTGCCCGCCTTTCGGAAGCATCCGCAAGTCATGGTAAGGGTTTGTATAGACTAGCGAATGGAGATCTCTGACCTTCATACAAAAACGTCCTGCGCAACCGACTTCATTAACTACCAAGGGCACGCCGGGGGCCATTAAAACTGGCAATGTTAATCGAATTGAGATCGGCCAACCCTTTAATAAAAAAAATGTTAGAATCACTCATTCGAATAGCCATTGTGATGTGAGAACTCAATTTAGTGAACACCCGACCAGTACGTGAGGTAACTTGTATTGAAATGAAGATATCTTGCCGGGTAATTACAAAGTCGTAATAGTCGTAAGAATTAAAATATCATCTCAATATCAAATGCACAATACTTGCTCTATTCATAGATTGGACTACATAAAATATTTAATGAATGATTGATATAGCTTTATTTTATGGATAAAATATTTTGCCGACGCTACATACATAGTAATTGGGCGACCGAGCTTCGTTTGGAGTTCTTTTTTGTTATAACGTATTTTTTAGATAAAAAAAACCCTGTGATTGTCAAACTTGCGCCTTGGCCGCTTGAACACGATGCTAATGCCAGAGTGTATGAAATTAGCGAATTTCAGCGAAATCGTTAGAGCCGTTTCCGAGATCGCCGGTATATATAAATAAATAAATAAATAAACAAGAATTGCTCGTTTAAAGGTATTAGATTTAATAATTAAAAGTTTTATATGCACTATGGAAATAAAAATTCAAAAACATGTATATAAAAATTCAAAATACGTTTGAAAAATTTATGATAGAAGTAAAAACGATTGTAAAAGAAAATCAAATTATTCAAAGTGAAAAATATATGTAAAGAATCCAATCTTAAAATCAACCTACTACCATCATAAGACGTTTTACAGGTTTATAAAGAGAATTAATAGTGTCTTCAATAGCCACGTCCAATAAAATTCATATAAAATGTGATCAATAGCACAAATGTGCTATTGTTGTCGTCTCTTACAGCATCTAACAACGTTTATAGAGTTTAAGATATGAGTATAAAATTCAAAGCCGACCATAATACAAGCTATAAACAAAATTAACAACACAGGAACCCCCGCTGGTTTCAATTTTGGTTCTGACGTTGGCCCTAATTCAATAAAGTAATAAAATTCACCTAATTATGCAAATGCCTTTAAAATATCAAACGAGATGCTTTTTGATTCAAAAAATATTAAAGGCGCCGTCAAAATCCCTCTTTGTTAGCTGAACCTTTTCGTTCAAAATAGTGTCAATTTTACAATAATTAATTGTATGATGTAATTGGCAAAACAGCGGGAGAACTGGATGTAATAATGTAAACTAAGTATAAATGATCTTATTAGTCCTGTTTTCAATTAAAACGTTTACTTTAATACTAATAATAATGTTATCGAACTATATACCGATTTATATTTTATTTATTACTTATTAATTATTATTTATTGTTTAAATTTAAAATAAGCAAATTTTTATAAAAAAAAAATAATTTACAACGCTAGTATTTTTTTATATAATTTAAATAATATCTAGTTTTAAATACATTAAATATTATATTCATATAAAATTAAATTTATTTTTCTTTATTTGTAAAATAATAAATTAAACTTACCAAAATACACGTAACACCAAAACAAACTAAATTCAAAGTCCTTAAAGTCACACTACAGCTGACAGCGAACGATTTACAGCTAATAAACGCCACAATTTACATGATACGCTTGAAGTCACGATAAACTATGACACACCGACACCTTCAATCGACTGGTAGAGAATAAAAGCGGATGGCTCGATCGCCTACGCACGGTTCGGTGATGTATAATAAAAAATGTAGCGGTTCAAAGCTCCGCCCAGTGGTACGCCCGACCAATAGCTGTCGTCTGATGTGGCGACAGACGCGAGGGTGGGCCCACATCGACTGATACGGGTCTCTACTTCGATACCGCTAATTGACTTTATCAACAAACCGACTTTACTGGCCGGAGTCACGATATGTGCGTGTGTCTGACGCGTCAAAAGCCTAACTGCGACCAACTAGCGCTATAATTAAGTGTAATGCGTGATTCTCCTCGGGACATCTCACAATTTTTGTTTTACAATATAAAATTGATAGCTTTTATTGTCATTTATTGCTGTAGATTTAAAAGGTTTTAAATTATAATGGTCGATTAAATTATGGATTACTGTTTACTAATTTAGGTTGAATTTAAAATATTTTCATGTTTTTGCGTACTGTAACTTTTTCTTTTGTTAAATCTCTAGTACATTAAAAAGAAAACATTTACTACCTACTTATATAGGTACCATGTTGCAAGTAAAATGCTTAAAAACTGCTTTATCTTAATTCTTTTTCTCTTATTTTTTGGTCGACTTCATAAAGCAAGAAAGGTACTGAATTCGATTGTATGTTTTTTATGTGTGTCTAACACTATATCTACACCTATCATAAATTGATGTTCATAATTTTTTTCTAGACACCTATATGATTTTACCAATTAATTCCATTTAAAGGGTAAAATAGGTCTTAAGATTAAATTGAAGTCGATGTACACTTTTTCTTAAAAAAATATTATTATTTATATCTGTAAAAACAGAAGCAACATATATAATAATAAATGCATGCTACTTTGTAACGTAACAGCTGTAATTATCTAAATCGTAATTAGCCCATGCAATATAATTAAAATGGTTAAAATGACATTATGCTTTAACTATAGCATTTCCACGACGTAATCTGAAATTGCTTTAGTTGTTTATAATAATAGTTTCATACAGTTATATCAAACTTCTGTTACATCTTATATCCCGCATAAAAACTTTAATTAAAATTAAAATATAATTATATTTTAAAATTTTCTTAGTAATTATTTATTCTACTTGTACCTATATATTGTATGTGTTACTTTTAATGAGAAAATAAATATTTATAATAACTACGCAGTAAAAATGAGACTATACTAATAGAACTTTCTCTTAATTAGTCAAAGTATTTTGTATGGGAAATAATGTGTGTATGAGTATATTCAGTTAATTTATATCTATCTTAATACCGGCATATAGCTGTATTGTTATTTTAGTTATGGTATGGTACCTACTTAGATTAAAAAAAATAACCATACACTATATATACCGTATGTATAGTGTATGGTTATTTTTTTTAATCTAAGTAAAAAGTAGATTATTTTGCATAGAGCAAATTTTATTCGTATTCTTATAATAAATACAAAAAAAATGTAGGGAAATTTTTTGACGTATCTATAATAATTATTATATTTATTCAGAAAAATGAATAACTCATTTATTCACTTCTAGTGACATCATAAAAACTAGCAAAAGTTTTATTTATTCTATTTATTTAGATTTCATCATGGCTGCCCGTATATTTTTTTCATGTTAATATATTATATGAAAATGTAAGGTATTGGTAGCCCAAATCCCGGGTCTCGCACTTCTGATATTGTCACGTGCGAATCTTGCATATTTGAGAGAACCTAGTAAGTTTTGGAAAGACATGTGAAGTCCGTCCGCATATATCTAGCGTGGACCGTGGTGGACTACTGGTTACAAAGGCCTGATTACAATATGAATATATGAAAATGAATTTTAACTTAATATTTACACATTTAAAAATTTGGATATACAAAATTATATATTTCTATAAATAAGCATGGTTGTTAAAGAAAAAAAGTACTGGTCATATAAATTTTATTCAAAAACCAAATATATAAAATACTACATATTTTTGTGGAAAAAACCGAAAATTTGTTTAAAATTATATGTTTAACTTCTTGCTATAGAAATAATTTGATATAAAAAATAAATTAATCATGATCAAACAACAATCATGTGAATAATTTGCAGGGAATTACATTTGTTAAAATATTGTCCTCGATCGTAATGAATGTAAATAATGTAACACAATCGTAACTCAGATGAACACAATCTGCGAAGCGCATTAGAACACACAAATTACAAAATAACAAGGATTTCCTCTTCATAATTACACAAACGACACAAATTACTCAAGTAATAACACATGAATAATAAACCGATGATAACAAACTTGTTGTGCCGCTAAGGCAGAGTATAAACTAGGTTTTTACACATTTACTGTGTTAATTGAACGGTTTCATTTTTTTACTAAATATTTGTTCGCTACTACTAAATATATATTTTTTTATCTAGACATATTCTACAGAACAGCATATGTAATCAAGCAAATGAAACAGGACATGTCATGAGAAAATGGTAACATAAATTTTTATTTTTTATTTTTTTAATATATTTATTTAAATTTTAAATAATAAATTTCAAATTGTATATCAAAATATGTAAACCCTTTAATATATAAAAATGTTATACAATTTCTATAAAACATAAATTTCTTCTATCTATAAATTGTATATTTAAATTATGGTATCTCATAAATAAAGACCGTCTGAACCGACCTTTAAACATACAAATTACATGACTACGTAATTCCCGCGCCCGGTAAATTAGCCCATATTTAATTTTGGGAAAATGTAAAAATAAACGTTTTTATTTGTGTAAATAACACAATAAGACCGCCGCTATTACAACACACGAAATTTGAACGCGCACCAAATTATAGAGATACGATCTCTGTCGCCGTAATTGTTATTTTGTGTCGTTAGTGCCCCGGATCGTGTAAATTCAGTTAGGGCCTTCCTTCGATATGCATTTTTGTTTTAAGGGAAATATGTATGGAATAAAGATAAACGTACTGTTTAAGTATATTAGTTCGAATCCTATTTAGTTCATAGTTAGTGTGTTCAAACTCTTCTATGACAATAATCTCTTAAAGGTTTTATTATATATCTAGAATTAATGTTACACAGTTTCTATTATTTTATTATTTTTGTTTTCATTCTAAAGTTAAAATTAACAAAATGCTATATGTATATACTTACACGTAAATATAAATTACATACGTATAAACGTACTTCAAAGCATATTTAATATGACGTGCTTTACACGGGTCTTTTCGATTTGTCATAACAAATATACCAACTAATTACTGACATTTTAATAGACGTATAAAATAATTTACCAAAACATTTTGAGTGAGTATTGTGAGATTTTTGTAGTACTCATGTCCTTATCAATCATTCCCTCTTTATTTAAAATTTATTTGGATTTTTAAGTATTATACAGATTACACAAACTTATAATGACTTTAAATATTAATTATGAAGTAAATTGAATTTGCAAATAAATGAATTGATAGTAGATACTGAAATATTAAAAGTGACCATTTCCCTTAAACAGGAAGTGGGCGCATTAAAAAAACATGCATCCGCTCATTTGCAGCTTTCCCAACACTGCAATAACCGTAATTAGTTTAGACGAGTCGATGTAGATGGATAGGATTGCGATATAAGTTGTTATTATTTATTTATGCGTAATATTCTATAATATTTATACGTATATTATTTTATTATTATATTTATTTACTTTATGTGTATTAGAAGCATTTTTTACCTGCTATTATAATATTTTCGATGTGCAAATAGCTCTATATCATATCAACATGTGTAGCTTGTATATGGCCTAAAATTTCTTTAAAAATTTCTTTAATAATTGATTCTACCTCATATATTCAAGTGAAGACTACTAAATTTCGAATTATGCGATACTCACACACCACCTGTCTTATATATATATATATATATATATATATATATATATATATATATATATATATATATACACACAGGGTGAATTTTTCAAGTGGGCGTGCATGGCTAAATCCTAAACTATGAGGAATAGCGAAAAGTACCTACTCAAAGGAGTCTCGGGCCCGATTTTCATGAAAACTAAAACTGCATCATTGGATTTTTGAAAAATCAATTTTTCTAGCCAGGAATCGAACCTGTTGATTTTGAAAAAAAAAACACATACTGTATAATTACACCATTCGATAGTGTTGCTAATAAGAAACGCATTCTGGGAAGTCATGACATACGCCAAACTTAAGGAAAGAGCTCATTTTTAACAAAATGTTTTTTTATTGTTCTTTGTTATTTACTTAGTAAACCTTAACAGATCAATTGTTCAAAATGATAGCCGTTGTTTTCAATACATAGCTGGATTGGACGTTTCAAGGATTGTACTGCATTTAGCATTACAATATTATTGATTCCGTTTAGAATATTTTCCAAAGACTGTTTCAAGTCATCAATTACATTATACGTGTCTTTGTAGATTTCGTTTTTTACATACCCCCAGAGAAAATAATCTAAGGGTGTAAGATCTGGTGACCTCGCTGGCCATGGTACAGGACCATGCGTTGCAATAAAGTTTTAGCCAAACTGCTCAATCAACATCTCTTCTACTGTACGGTATTGCTTTAATAAATTATTCAACAAAATACAAAACAGTACGCAAACGGTTAGCAGTAATCAACGAAACGTCGAAAAAACTTAAAATTATTGGCGCCAGGAATTGTGTGGAAATATATATATATATATATATATATATATATATATATATATATATATATATATATATATATATATATATATATTGTTGGAGGTCACCAATAAAACTCCAAGATGTTGCTCATCTTTCTATATTCAGTACTTTTATATTCGTCAGTACGTTTGTCCGTATAAAAGCTACCACCGGCTCGGAAAAGTGTGCTGCTGAGAAGAGCCGGCAAGAAACTCAACAGTTAATCTTTTAAATAATCAATTTCATAACTTACAAAGGTATTACACTTTATCTATGGCTTGTCACTACAGGATGGTATCGAGATCTGCCTCCCTGTCAAGCGCGGGGAAAACAGCCGAACATCAGCGTTCTATTTTATTTTTTTAAATCTATTCTTATCGGCCAACATCATATAATGACATGCCATATACATACATAAATCATTAGAAATTAATTAAATATATTATTTTCCATTAAAACGCTCAAATATAAATGTGCAACCTTACAATATATATATATATATATATATATATATATATATAATACAGTAGTGAGTATACATATATTTGATATATATGTATACATATATGTGTGTAAACTTCCGATAGATTCATCACTATCGGCTGATGCAAATGCAAAATAACATTTATATTAATTTTTATGGACAACATAGACACATTGTGTTTCACTTTGTTTTATCGTCTCACAAATCGTTAGTGAAATCTAAACTAAGTGTTTTTACAATAATTTATTTTGCTTTTAAAAAATCCTAATATTTTATGGTTATATTATGTATTGACTGATATACAACACAGCTAATGTAGAACTCATAAATGAAAGTCGCTCGAAAAGGTCTAAGGTCGAGTACCTACCTTAGAAATTAAAAAAAATCTTGAGCGACCTTTAAATATTAAAATATTGACTTGAAAGTTTCAGAATCCTTATCATTTTTATAGTAGAAAATAGTGAACTAACGAGAAAAAAAATAAAAAAAAAACATTTTCTAAGATTTTGGAAATTTTTAAAAATTTTGAGCGACCTCCTAAAATTTTTTTTTAACTGCGCTTTGCAGGGGGCTCTGAAAATATGATAAATTAGCATATTTTCGTAAGAGACTCGAAAAAAAAAGTTTTTTTTGACCATCTAAATTATATATGATGCCTATGGTACAATTTAGTGATTTTGTTGAAAATGAGCGTTGTATCTAAATTAGATAATAATACTTTCTGAAGTTTGGTTACTTTTAACAGTATCCGTAGCTAAATTGAAGAACATTTTATTGTGTGTACTGAAATGGAACTAACGAAATTTAAAAAAAATAGTAATACTGTTGGTTTACAGTAATATTTTATTTGAAAGTTAAACACAACTATACTTTTTTATGATTTTAAAATATTTAATTTTTTTTTAATGATATGCTCATTATCTTATGCACGATATGCATATACGTTATTATATGTATACAATATACATATATTCAAACTCAACCAATATAAGTTAAATTTGAACGTGTTTGTTTATTCCTGTGAATCACTTAGGCAAAAGTATTTTACGTAGGTATATTTTGTTCCTGTAGATTTGTTCTAAATCCAGGTCTCGTGATAACTTGTCTAAGGAAATATCATGAGGAAACTTGCATGTTTTAGAGAGCTTAGCAAGTTTTCGAAAGACATGTGAAGTTCGGCAAACCGCACTTGACTATTGCCCGATTCACCTCGTATTAAAAGGAAACACTTTTTATTTAGGAGGAGGCACAGAAACTAGCAAAGTCACATCTACACTTTATAATGTACTACTATTTACCAAGGACAGGCTATCACATTTTAAGTAATACGGGTTTGTAACATAAGATTTACTATCCTACCACACTATGTCACAGTTTGTGATGCCAACAACTCCCAAACTGTTGAAAAGATTTAAAATACTTTAAATATTTCTGCCTAAATTAAAGTAGTTTTTAGATAGAAACTCAATTGTTTTACCGTGGGTTCTGTGGCCTGGCTTTTTATCATAACAAACAATTTACCATGAGTTCCAACGAGTAGTCTTTAAATTTATGGAACTTCTTAATTACAAAGCAAAACATTAACATCAAATATGTTAAAGCTAGACAATATGTACCTACCTATACGATACCTACTAATTTTTAAATGTAAGTTGATAGAGAAATAATTTAAAATTGGATTTATAGCGACAGACAGTTGATATTTTATCTTTTATATAAATAAACAAAAGGGCACTATAATTACTCAATATGGGCGTCCGTGCCGAGTGGACTGCACAAAGATCGTGGTCAAAATCAATCATTGCATTATTAGTTTTTTCCAATGTCACTGCGACGCCGGATGTGACAACCGGACTTCAATTTTCAACACTATAGTTATTTTTTGCTTAATTTAAAACAAATTACCAGCGAACCTTACCACCTTTTGTATTTTATACGACTGCTATGTTTTTATTTCTATTTAATTTTATATATAGCAAAAAATATATATCTATTTCTTATTTATAACCTCTTTTAATATTGATATACAGGCGTCGTTATTAATTTATGTTTTTTGTGAAAAATCAAGTCGCCATTTTCATCTGACATTGATATCAGGACATTTTTCGTTTAATAATTGATATAGAATTAGTCTCATTCATTATATATTATTATCTATGTATATGAAAAAAGTTTTTTATTGACGAAATTTTAATATGGCATAAAGTAGAGATAAAAGCGGTAACCACGATCCATCCAAGACGAAACCATAACTCAATATTTGTTTTAATCACGCCAATAATTGATCCCGTCACGGCCCGGTCGTGTATACCGAAAACCGTCACGAAGTTCTCAGAGAGAAGCACTAACAAAATTTACTTGCTTTTGTATCAGAGGTACAAAAAGTAAATCGAGTTACAGAGCAAAACGGACAAATCGACAAACAAATATCATTACCACGGCCATTTTCGAGTGTATCCGCTCGTGATGAGGACGTTTTTCATACCGCCCACTGGTATAACACAGCATCCCTGCTAAAGAAGATTTTACTATGTTTAATAAACATTGCTTAAAATCTTAGCAGCTTGGGTTTTAAAATAACTTGAAAAAAGCATTGGATGGTTAAGTGTTACGGTTAAAAGATTACTTTGGTTTCTGAGAGCCGTAAGCGCTGGATTGAATTCACAACTTATCTTTTTGGACGGATTCGATCGGGCTAAACAAACTGTGCGTCGTTGGCCGCCGTATCGATTGGTTTCGGTTTGTCTCAAAAAGGAAGACATGACACTATTTTGATGCGTCGATATTTGACGGCGCACGACCGGTGGGAACTACTAACTAAATATTTGATCGCCCACTTTGAAATTGGATCTACAGAAATTAAAATTTCAATTGAAATCATTATGTAGAAAAAAAAATTGAAAGGAAACGGGTATAGCTTTAATGATTTCTTTGATATATAGATACAGGTAAATGATATTTTGTCGGATCATTTTTCTGTATACTGTTTGGAATTGAATTGAATGTTTTATACAGTTCTATTTCTTTATAATTTGAACTAACATTTATAATCGAAGATCCGACCTAAGTTTCTTGACCTACCACCTTAGGCATGATATAATGAAGATTATTATTAAGTGAATATGATTTAGGACACAAATATATCGTTGCCCAACGACCTATGGCGGAAAGTACCCACAACGTATTTCTTTTAATAATTTTCTTATTTACTTACTATTTACACAAATCATATAATACTATACTAGTACTATTTACTTCTTTGCTGCATCTTTATTTGCTACATACACCAAAAAGTACTAAAGTACAGTAAAGTTTTGGTGCTCTAAGACAAAATGATGTACAGATATACAGAAAATTAAATTTATATTTTAAGGGTAGCGTTGTATTCAACCTTTTTGAACAGCCCACTGCTGGGCACAGGCCTCCTTACAATACGAGGGTGATCAGGCCATATTTCACCATCATGGCCAAGAGCGGGTTGGCGTTGACCACATTTCATCAGGCATTACAAACCATATTTGTTTATGTATGTATTATTATGTATAAATAAAAAAATAAACGATAAAAACAAAAAAAAACGACTGCAGTTGAGTATGCTATTCTTTCAAGATATTCAAGATTTAGAGTGACAGCCAGAAAAATAATGATTGGAAATATAACTTTACACACCTAACAGTTACTTTATTTTCGGTCTACCTAACACACGTACATGATACGTATACATTATATATGTCTGTCTGTCACAAATCACAATAATCTAGTATAAGTCCTCCAGCTTAGAATCAGATACATTGATCATCATACCAAACAATTACTAAAAAAGTAAAATAATACAATTAAAATACAAAATGAAGCATATATTTGAAGCTTACAACGTTGTTAAACTAAGCCTTATATGTATCTTACAAAGCGAGGAGCACTTAAGCATCGATTAAAATTTTAATTATCTGCCTGGTCTTTTCACACCCGATTATGGATTACCCCATGTAAAGATGAAAGAACAACAATGTAGGAATAATGAATACTTACCAATTTCCATTTTATTCTTAAGGTACTTGTTCAATTTAGTTTTAAAAATAACAAAACGCTTAGCACTTCTTGTTAAAGCTGATGAAAGTTTAAATATTGACGTTATCATATTTAACTTATTTTTATCTAGATTGCAAATGGTTTTTTGAATTATCAATTGCTTATTGTGATACGAAAATAGAATGTTGGCAATCAAAAATCATCTCATGATACAAATTTATAGAATGAATGACGTCAAATCCATACTATTAATATTGAGTACTAGTGGCTCACCCTTGCTTCGCTCGAGTTCGCCTCTAGACAAGCCGTACATTTTTCCGGGATAAAACGGAGCCTATTTGTTAACTGATGTATGAACTATATTATTGTAAAGTTTCATTAAAATCCAATCAGTAGGTTTGTGTACTAAGCTGTATATGTTACTATAGTTTTTTAACTATTTCCACTCTTTAATTTTCCGGGATGAAAAGTATCTAAGAAGTTGACCGAGGATATAAGGTACCAACGTACAAAATTTCATTTAAATAGCCCCAACAGTTTCGGAGATTAGCCCGTACAAACAGACAAACAGATAGAGAAACAAAAAAATGGGATAAAAAATCTGGATTTGTTCTATTTTGCTTCTTATATGCCCCTGACTCGGTTTTTAGCATATTTTTTTCTTTGTACATTCGACCTCTACAGTTTTATTATATGTATAGATATACATAGATGTGATAGTGTCTGTTATATTTTCACGCTGAACAGATTTCGATAAAATTTAGTAAGGACATAAATTGCATCCTAAGGAGGGACATTGGCTATATTTGGCGTAAACTAGTTATTAATAGAGTAAAATTGTTTCCAGCTTATAATAAACTTGTTTTAATGTCGTCAAGGTACATAAAGTCTAAGTAATGTTGAAATAAAAGTAATACTGTTAAGGGATCGTAGTGAGCTCTCAATATTAGTGTTCACAATATTTAAATTATACAAAAATCATAGGATATGTAATTTAAATCTGTAAATTTCATAAATTAGAGTGCAAATTTAATGATCTATATGTACTTAATAGTGTAAAACTGAAAAATTTGTTTGTGTTTTAGAACTCGCTACTCTCTGGGTCTATTGGTCCGATTAGAAAAAATCTTTTTGCGTTTTATTGCCTATTTATTCAGGAATTCTATAAAATTTAGAGTTATATCACGCGATGAACTACAAGAGTGGAGTAATTCTAATAAAAGGACGCGGACGGAGCCGCGAGAAATCACTAGTAACATTTTTATTATATAATCTTGTGCAACTTCTTGCCTAATCATGATTTGCTCACACTGCTCGATCAAATATCGTATTAATAGTGACTTTATAACTAAAATTAACAAACAAAGAATAACACTGACTAAAATAACTTTTATTTTGCAAGTGGTGGTGGTAAGGGTGGAGTTTTAGGTCGGTGGTGATAGGCTTATTTATATAGGACATCTAAAGATATAAGTTATACGTTAATAATAGGTTAAACTTAACTCTTATTTATTTTATTATTTTAAACTTTATTTTGTAAATGTACAATACAATGTAAGTAAACTAGAATTAAATGAAGTTATACTTTACAGTCCACATTTTACTGTGCAATAAACCGTACTCACGATATGGCGATTAAATATTGTGTAGAAAAATAACTTTATAGCTTCATTATTGGCTATGATGAAAACTCAAACGTTCGCATCTCCGTCGTGCTCTTAAATGTTTTATAGGTACATTTAACTGCCGTTTTCGAGTCTTAACTGAATAATCCTCATTAGGATCCAACAGTGTCTTAAGTTATTAAATAAATGTGTGGTACTTTAGTTGTTAGTTAATTAAAAGTACATATCTTTTTTATTTTTTATACAAAAAGTAACTAAGTATAAATGTATGCAGCCCTTTTTACCGTTTCACTGCTGGGCACGGGCCTCCCATCATTTCTAGGGGTATCAGGACATAATCCACCACGCAGGTCAAGACAGGGTAAGACAAGCGGTAATCATGTGGAAACTGGAAAATGATTCGCACATGAAAATACCAGAGATGCGAGAACCCGGCATATGAACCCGCTTCACTCGATTTCTCAAGCTAGGGCGTTACCACTGGGCTACCATTACCTTCTACTAAGTAAAAATAATAATGTCTAATAAGATCGAAGATCATTAATGTCTTATGGGACGACAATTAGATACAAGTGCGAAATTACTTGCAGGACCGTCAGCTTTACGTGCTTTCCGGAAATATGGGAGTTTAACCCGGTACTACTGTAAATTTTTTGACAGAAAACTCGACGCAGGACAGGACAAGACGCAGGTTTTGAACCCATGACCTACGGATCAGCCGCCGAACATGCTGGCCACTAAACTATCGAAACAGACAGCTTTTACTAGTAACCCGTAAATAAACAAATAACAATAGCAACTCTGATGGTGGAGATCTATTTTAAATCTATACCACGTCCCAAACTAATTTGAGTGAATCTTTCCAGTTGGCTGACTTCGCGGCGGATGCTGCGTGGATCAGAGATAATGTAGTTTTATGAAAACAATGTTACCGTAAACAAGATTTAGATTTTTAGAAAAAAGTTTTAATTTTGAATTTACAAATAAGTATATTTTTAGTTTTATTTATAGATAGTATAAGTAATACTATATATCAAAGGCACATATTACCTATTAATTATTTCAGAACTTTAAACGATTTTAGTCATAATTACTAATCTTAAATTAAAAAAATGTATTCTATTATATTCTACTAGGATATTAATTATATTCGTATTAAGTACTGGAAATAAAAAGTAAACGAAAACCGTTTACATATTTTGACAACAAGTGAAAATATAAAAAATATAACCGTTACGATAAATATTTACTAAAATAGTGCCCGAAACACGTATCCATCATATAGAGTCATTAATCACTTCTAAAAGGGATTCGCCTAGTTAACCATGTCACTGTAATGTTAGATTTAGTATCGCTTCATAAACCTGTTTGTGGTAGAAAGCGCGCCAAATCGACTTTTAATTATTCAGATAAGACCTCATTACACTAACATTAGTTGTGCTAACTTAGCTTCTTTCGTATTAGGGATGCATGAGCTTTTGAAAATATGGAAAGCTTTATAAATTGATAAAAATTGTTGTAGAAATAATATTTCTACTAATTATTAGCTCTATGTATACAGAATATTATAATCTATACATATAATAAAGTTTTAGAGGTCGTTTGTCTATACATATAAAGTATACAGTATATAAAGAGTTGTAAGAAGAGAAATAGAACAAATCCAGATTTTTTAAAATTTTTGTTTCTCTTCTTTTTGTGTCTTTTTGTCTGTTTGTACGGACAAATCTTCGAAACTGTGGTACTGATTTAAATAAAATTTTGCATGGTGGTATCTTATATCCCCGGTCAATATTTTAAATATTTTTTTTCCCGGAAAATTAAACAGTTCTCGTGGGATAGTTGAAAAACTATAGTAACTTATACAGTTTAGTACACAAAAACTACTGATTGGATTTAATGAAACTTTACAATAATAAAGTTCATACATAGATCAGGATAACAAATAGGCTACTTTTTATCCCAGAAAAATGTACGGTTTCCGTGGGATAGATTTGTTTTTGTTTGTCTAGAGTTTGTCTAGTTTTTGTAATATACCTATATAAATACGAGGTTATTATAGACGAAAGTTAGTAAAGTAAGAAATATTTTTCGGCGAAAGATTGTATGTTTTCATGTATATTTGATAGTCATTCACGTTGAAACTGCTGGACGAATTAGGATGAAACTTAGTACATTTATAGACTTTGCCCTGGAGCAACACAGAGGCAGCTAGGAACGTACCCGAGAGTGTATCCCAGTATTCTATAATAACTAAAAATATACTTATAAAATATAGTGAAGTCTTAATATTTAGAAGGTAGATAGAGAACAACAGTTTTTTTATGTAGAGATTTCAGTGACAACAATGTCCGCAAGCTACCTGTTTGTGTTTGACATATACATTGTATGTATAATATTGTGTAAGGTTGCATTAGATAAGGCTCATGTACACGAAGAAACTCTATGGAATATAGAAAATTGAGTAATATAAAATATTATACTTACAAATAGAGTAATAAACTGTACCGTTTTCAGTGTAAAACTTTTCTTATATTTCCATATTTGTATGTTAGATGCAAAAACTCTGCGAGTAATTTCATTGATATGAGGGTCAGCTATACATTTTTATAATTAATATTTATAAAATCAATATGTACAAATTAAAAATCATATATAATACGGAACCCTTCTTCTATTCAAGCCATTCATCGTTAGCCTAAGTGAAATTACAGAAACTTCATAACATTATCGTTGTGAGCGGTTCAAGCGCGATTGTTATCAACGGTAATGTTGTTTTAACAGATGCTAATGTCTCGACAGAGCACGTCTCCGTGGAAAATGGATTAGGTAAAGTGTACATGATTGCATTATACTAAGGAAGACTCAATTTTCTTTAACTGGCTTCGTGTTACAAAACTGTGACTGTATATATTGTATTGTTACGGAAAGTTTTATGACTACATAAACATTTTCAGATAAAGACGCGTTAACATAAAATATCATGTTATTTGCATGAAACAATCTTACTTTAGAATTGACTGACTTTTATAATGAATAGTTTTTTTTTTTTTATGCGATTCAGTGACAAACGAGCAGACAGACCACCTGATGGAAAGCAGTACCTGTCGCCCATAACACCTACGGTTTATGCACTTAGGTTTTAAGTAACAAAAATGCAGAACCACAGGTGCGTTGTCACTGTGAGGACTAAGATGATATGCCTCTTGCCTGTAATTGCGCTGCTACTCAATACATGATATAGTTACTCAATTCGGTTGTGTTCGCCAATTTCATTTTCATAAATATTTTTTAGACATTAGGTTCATAATCGTATCAAATAGATGCCAAGAGATAAATCCACCTCTAAAGGTGTACATGATTATTTTTAAAGTGATTTTGAAATCGATTTTGCGTTTACAGTAAACAAGCAACTCATCCTCGCTCCGCTCGGGTAGTCACTAGTTTTAACATTTAGTATAGATTTCTCAGAGATGAGATATTTTCGCGCAATAAAAAGTATCTCATATGTTGACCCGGATAACTAGCTATTATTATACTAAATGTCATTAAAATCTGTCCTGTGGTTTTCTCGTGATGCGGCCACAGTAGGACAGATAAAATTTCTAAAAACTACAGATTCGGCCTGTGTATTGATAATAATGACTATTTCAATAAGTTTTTGCAAAAAAATATTTAATTTATAGATTCGACTTAGAATTTTATTATATGTATAGAAGAAAAATGTTGTAGTCTTACGCTATAAAATAAGCCGAGATTAAAGATTATATATGTTAGCTAGTATTTATTCCAAACTTTCAAGTGTACCAGAATTTCTACCTTATGCGGCAGTCGAACCCGTGACTTCCGACTCACTAAGTACTCGTAGTTACATCCGTACTAATATAATAAAAGTGAAAGTTTGTGAATGGATGTTTGTTACTCTTTCACGCCAGAACAGCTGAACGAATCTAGATGGGATTTGGCACAGATACAGATTATAGTCTGGACTCTGAAATAACACATAGGCTACTTTTTATCCCGGAAAAATGTATGGTTCCCGAGGCATAGGTTTGTTTTTCTTTTCCTTTGATAGAGGCGAACCCGAGCGAAGCGAGGGTGAGCCGCTAGTACATACTATACATTAACTTAATTCCCTAAAGCCATCAGTCTAGTATTTATTAAAGACGTTATTACAAGCCTTATTTTTCTCTTCGAGAATCGCCAATACAACAAATACTAAAATAATTGTTTTTAAGAATGTTAACAAGAAAAATAAAAATACTAATTCAATGATTACAGTCCATTATCAGCATCATGCGTCGAGTGGATCGGACCAAATGATACGTTCGGTCCCACGCCGGCGATCTGGCAACACATTACGAGACGATTTTCACTCCTAGCTATAATTTAATATAATCCAAAGAAATAGGTGCACTCGACAACTCCGTACATGAAGCAACAACATCGATATTTAATACAAAATCGATAGCTGCCTATCACTATTCAAAAGGACTGTCATTTAGCGACCTTAAAGTAACGGCTTAAGTTTCATTTTGCTTTTGTACCTTATGAAAAGTATAGTGTTGTTATGTAAGAATTTAGTGTATCACTGTACACAAATAATCGTGATTCTGATACCGAGATGGTGTATTATCGATCACGACGTTAAAGATTCGATTAGCTTCGATAGCGGATGGTTGTTTTGATTTCCAATTTGCGCTTGCGCCGTTTGGGTGCTAAATAGCGGCACGTAGGTACTCTCATTTCACATTGCGATTTTCGTTTTCAATTTCAAATCACATCGTGTTTCTGTATGACCAGTACGTGTTGCTCATGATAACTCTAATATTTGATTGCATAGAATATCTTCATGCTGTGAAAATTGTTACTAGGTGTCAATAAAGTCGTACTTCTGCAATAATAAGGCTAAAAATGTCCTGGGAATTGTCCTCAAATTGACTTAAAAATTTCTAGTATTTAGCATAATCCTGTTCGGAAACAGATAGCTAAGTATTAAGTGCAATAGACTCAAAAGTCTGCCAAACTACATAAGTATACAGGAGATATAACATATTAAAATTGAAAGGGTCATCGAACTCAAAACCAGCACAGATTATACAATACTATAATAGTACTACCAGTAAAATTCATTAAATTAATACAATTTTCGCTTATTTACTAAAGAAAAAAATGGCGTCGTAATACCTTGTAAATTTCTCGGCTCATTTCTTCCAAATTATATTATATAATTTTTTTATGTAGAAACCGTCTGTAATAACAAGGGCACACTAAATTTGCTATAAAGCATTTGAAATATAGGGGGAAATATCGTACTAAAAATAAAACCGTAAAATTTCGAAAAATAGTCTTATAAAAATATCGATACTAGTCACCTCACTATGATTTAAACAGCAAATTTTAAAACGGAAATAAAGAAACTATATTATGAGAGTTTAAATGTTAAGACAGCGGTCTTGTGTAGATAACAGGTTAAGTAAATGGCACAAATGGACTTAAGGTCCATAAAAATAATTTCAATCGAAATCATCTTATTGCTTTCCGAAAATTTAATCTTATTTTCACATTAAGGGAATTATCTTGTAATTTTATTGCTTTAGGAAATAGGGGTTTTTTCTGTTCACCCCACTTTTATGATGTCGAATTTGTCTTGTTATGTTATACTGATGTATTGGACTAAATATTTTAAATTTTCTTTCGGGTTGCGAAAGCACATATATAATCTATATATGTGCTTTTGGACTTTTTGAACTTTTGTACATTTCATTTTTTTATCTAAAAATGATAGTACATTTAGGAAAAATCTAAATATAATGTGGTATTTGAATATATTCGGAAATGGAAGGTGTGAATTGAAAACTCGCTGCAGGAAGCACGCTCGCTTGAGCCAAATTACCCCTACTAATGCATCAAACGATACTCTCATAACAAATTGATTTTTTTAACACATCACGCTACAAACCTTGGTTTTTGAGATAATGCAACCTATTTATTAAAAAAGTTCAATGAGATATGGCATTTAAGTTATGAGGTGGAAAGGCTATATTCATGTAAACTATTTTCAATATTTTGAATTTTTCGAGATTTCATCGAAAAGAACAATATGTATAATTTACTAGCATAAGTTATGATTCGTAATACTTAGTCGCAGGATATTACGTCGTCTCAATGCTTATTTTTCTAAACGACCAATTCACAGAGTTTTTAATACAGGATTAATGACTTTTAAATATCAATTCTATTTGTACTAAATACAAAATTTCACTTTAATAAATTCGAAAATATGTATTTTACCTATATAAGGATAAAAATCTTAAAAATATAGCTTTGGTTTTAAAATAGGGAAAAAAAATCTGCTGTAAAGTAGTATAGTATAGTATAGTATATACATAAAACCAAAGAGTTTTTTTTTGTAGATTGAGTGCGAGCGTAGCGGCGGGTTCTACTAGTTATTAATAAATAATAAATAAATATGTTAAAACATTAACACACAGCACCATCTAGTTCCATGGCAAACTACGAGACCTGTGTTATGGATACCAGATACTTGATACACATATATAATTTTAAATACATACATATTATAAATATAAACACCCATGACTAGAGTACAAATATTCGTGCTCGTCACACAAATGAATGCCCCCAGCAGGACTCGAACCCGCGACCGCTGGTACAGAACGTAGGGTCACTACAAACTGAGCCAAACGTGCCGTCGACTCCATATACCATATATCATATGAATAATATTTTAATGTAATATTTGAGAGAGCAAGACTAAGTAGTATTTATATGAAAAGAGGTTAAAGAAAAAAACCTGGTCCTAATTTGATTTTATATAGTGTCTCTACTAACTATAACGTAAAGCGTACATTGCGTGCTCACTTTCATTAAACGCCCTTATAAAGACTTATCTGTCATATTTACACGTGTTACATAATGTCTTATTTTGATGCATAAGCTATTTACTAGACTTTCTGATTAATGACTTACTTAGAAGGATATATACATTATTTATGAATAGCTGACTTTAGCAATAGCAATAACACTAGGGATGTATTAAAAAGCTTAAATATAAGCTTAAATACCTATGCAAAGAAAATAAAGCCGAATTCGACACCTTTTCCTTTTTGTAGTTGGTTAAAAAGTAGTTTATATTACTTTCAGTAGCATAAAGTATGACCATGCAAAAGCAAAATTGAATTTCTTCTTTTAACCACAACAATAGGAATTTTATACTGAACAAGCTAAGCTGTGAATAGTGTGTTAGTTAGAAAATGATTCGCACATGAAAATATCAGAGGTGCGAGACCCGGGATTTGAACCCGCTTCACTCGGTTTCCCAAGCGAGCACGTTACCACTAGGCTACCACTGGGCTACACCAGATATTTATATATTAGGTAATCGAAATAATAATTATTTATAGGAATAATACATTCTTAGATTTACGCGAATATTAGATATTTAAATAAAGCTATCTTTTCGGATTTTTTCGCGGATTTATTTTGATTTTTGGTTCCCGACGTTTCGATTGCTTTACAGCTATCATGGTCACGGAAGAGAGTAAGGTGTTAAATGTCTCAAAGGCATTATATAGTTGTTACAGACAGCCTACCCACAAATAACAAAATGAAGTCAAATTTTGAAAATTGGCACCAAAGTACCTTACAATATTTGTTAATTTTAATTTTAAACACTTTTATAATTTTAATTATTTTATACTTGAAATATGGAATATTATTTATATAATTTTAGCTATTATTATTATAATTGTTACAACTTTTTATAATTTTTTATAATTTAGTAATCTTATATTTTTAATGTTGCCATTATTATATTTATAACTATAAAGAAAATTAAAATATTTATAGGAATTTCCTTCAATAAGAACTAGAAGATCTCATGCAAGGATAAAAATAGAATTAATTAATAGAGCTATTAAGCTTAAAAGTTCACCAAGGAACGTTGTATTGTGCGATAAAGGTACTTTGAGACATACATGTTTCAACCTTGCTTTGAGATATTTGTATGTCTCCGAATGCATGCAATACTATAATATACCTTAGTCAACTAGTTTTTACCTTTTTAGTTCACTTTTCACGCAGTCAAGTTTCTTGTGAATCATAATACATGCATGCATACATGCATTCTTACACACATACATACATATATACAAGTCAAAATAATAAATTGCATGTAAGCGAAAGTTTAGGGAGGTAATCGCGAAAAACCGACGAAGGTAGCGAAATATGTGCGTTTCGAGCGCAATATTTCGAGAAATATTATTTTTAGAATAAAAAGTTTTAAATAAAAACATAGGAAATTTAATTTAAAAGCGAAAAAAGCTTCTCAAGTTTTTTTTACGAAGGACGCCGTTCTGGAGTTTCCGTTTCATGATTCCGCCGTCTCGCGATAGTGGCGCCAGCGTCTCTCGAGCGACCCCTCAAACTTGGCTTTAGGCTTAGAAAATGCCCCTTTATCAAATGTCATAATCGCGAAAATTGCTTTATTTTATGTAGATTGATTTAGCGATTGACTGGACTATAAGTATTATATCACGCATCATTTAAAAATTATGTTTGATATTTTCTTAAGTATATGGGGCCTAGGCTTTCCTATTATATGTAATGAATATATCCTTAAAAAAATATTAAAATGTATTTCAAAAACAGCATCTTCTAGCTGAGATTTAGCTTTAACTTAATCATATAAATGAAATAATAGCGTTAGGAGAAACTATAATAGAGCAATTATACTGAAAAGTGCTTGTATATCCAATTTTGACGCTAAGGTTTGTTTGATTTGTATGTTTCTTTGTTTGTATATATATCTGTGAATCTGTAACCTTACATATTTTTTGGAAAATCTTATTGAAATAGACTTTATTATCGATACAGAGACCGAATCTATAGTTTTTAGAATTTTTGTCTGTCTGTCTATCTGTTACCGCATTACAGAAAAACCACTGGAGGGATTTTGATGAAATTTGGTATGATGTTAGCTACCCTGGGATACCCTGTCAACATATAGGATACTTTTTACCGCGGGAGATTATCTCATTCCCACAGGAGTACACGTTATAACACAACCCAAAAAATATTTATGATCAGAATTTCTTGAAACTTGGTATTAATACTTTTCAATACAATTAAATAAATACGTGTTTTAGAGTTTTTTGAAATTCATCCCATAAGGAGATAAAATAAGGGATGAAAATTTGTATGAAACCTATCTTTTTATAGTTTTTTTGTTGTAGTTTTAGCGCGAGCGAAGCCGCGGGTTTTGCTAGTAATAAATATATATTTACACTCATTTACAATAACATTTAACAAGTCAACCGTGTAATAACAAAAAAGAAGGCTTAAAGCTCTAGCTACAAAGAGCTTTAAAACGTACATACGAGATCAATGACTACATAGACTCTTGTTATAATAAAGCTCTACCTATAATTTAAATAATAAGATATATGTATAATAACTAAAACAACTTACAAAAAGTAAATTTAATTTGTACAACCGGTTACAAAGAACAAAAGCTATTACATTTGCTTTATTGTCGCTTCGCGTGTTCGGCTACAGTTAAAGAAATTAGTTAGCGTAAGTACAATCAGTACAGAACTAAACTGTTTATGCTTAATTAATTGTCACATGGATAAGATTTTTTAGATTTTAAGTTATTGTTAAAAAAAAAGTATGAATATGATATTTTTAATTGAATCTCTTTCAAAGGTAGTACAGAGAGTGCCTTATCTTAATTTTATACAATTGCGCCGACACATGCTTAACTTTTAGGGTTCCGTACATCAATAGTAAAAAAAGGAACCCTTATAAGATCACTTTCTTGTCCGTCTGTCCGTCTGCCCGTCTGTCTGTCCGTGTGTCACCACCGATTTTCTCAGGAACAGGTGGACCTAGCAAATTGAAATTTATACCAGATACTGAGGTCTATTGTCCCTATAAGGTGTATAAAAATCAAGGTCCTGAGTCAACATGATAAAAAGATATGGGCAAATTTAGATTTTTGCGAAAACTTGTAAGTACAAAAATTTACCTTAATTTTTAACTTCTTTTTTTTCGAAATTTTCCCTTTAATTGTGCTGTAAGACCTTGCTTTTAACCAAAATTGACAATTCTAGGTCAACCGGATGTACCCTATTTAGTATTGGGTCGAAAACCTATGTGGTAGTTCCCGTTGACCTAAAATCACGAAATTTGAAAAAAAGCAAGGTCTTACAGCACAAATAAAGGAAAAATTCCAAAAAATAAAAAAACTTGAAAATGAAAGTTAAACAGATTTCTTACAAATTTGTGCGAAACCCTCGGTGGGCGAGTCCAACTCGCACTTGTCCGGATTTTTTAACAATTTATACGAACTATAACCGTCCTTAACGTATTACTGAATTTTCTATATTACGAATAGTATACAGTTATGTTGTAATCAATGTTGAAAAAAACTAGCTGCATGCTGCGTAGTATATTAAGGTACCTAGACGCAAAATTGCGTGACATACTCTAGCGTACATACCCGTATATTGCTTTAGTCATTTCTTTTTAACTCAATGAAGTAAACAACTGTTTTCAGTGTAGTATTATACTCACTTGCAATGCTTTTATGTAATCTTTGATTTTTTATCAAGTTCAATTTATCAATATTTAATCAAATTAATAAATTAAAAACCATTTAATATTTTCGTACATCAAATAGGTATATAATGTACTTAACATTTGTTATTTTATGTTGTGCGTTATATCTGCGCAAATTAAGAATCAATTTTAGTTCCTTTTTTTTTCATTAATAAGTAGGTATTCAAAGGTGATTCCATAAAAATTTAAAAAAATATCCTCTATTAAGGCTTAATTAAGTAAATAAAGTAATTATAGCATATTATATTATTCAAGGCTTGCATTACTTTTTTAGAAACGGCTGGACAGACTTGGATCAAATTTAGTATATACATAGTCAATGACGTGGAGCAACAAATTAATAATAAAATTTGCCAAAATATATGTATGTGTATGTATAATATTATAAATACAAAAGATTGTCAGAACAACCGAGCGAAGCAAGTGTAAGTTAGTTGGTCAGTACAATTTTACATTTGAACAATGTAAAATCTTATTCTTAATTATATTAAGTTGAGTGATGTATATAAATTAAAATGATAATAATGAATTAAATACATAAATATTTTAGGTTAACATTACCCAAAAAAGACTTTGCAAGTGTTACTTCACTGTTAGAGACGAATTTTTCTTAACCTTTTTCATTAAAAAACGAAAAATTTGCGACAAACACATCAGCGCAATCATTACCTTATATTACTAAGTATTTCCTTCCTCTTTCCGTCGGTTAAATATCCTATCATAATAAACTAGATGCTTCCTATTATGTAACAGAGCGATTTTAGAGCAAATACTAGGCTATATTTGACCGGTTATACAGAGGCGCCGTGGCTTAGTTGGTTAAAGCGCCTGTCTAGTAAACAGGAGATCGTGAGTTCAAATCTCACCGGTGCCTTGCACAAATTGAATTTCACAATTTCATTTTGCACTAATAAATTAAAACTGAGCCATTTCAGTACACTTAATATTTAAAATGAATATATTCTAGATTTTTTAAATACTAGCGACTCACCCCTAGCTTGCTTCCCTATTCAAACTTTCATCCCCATTCCCACCCCCTAAGTTATGATTTCCGGGATAAAAACTATTTCATTCACTTTTCATATCATGAGATTAAAAAAAATATAACACACACAAAAAAAAGAATTATCAAATATGGTGCAGTCGATCGGAAGTTATGCGCGTACATACATTTCGGTGATTTATTTTTATTTATATAGATTATGTAGTTTTGCATTAATAAGTAAATAAAATATTACAAATATTTGCAGTGGAGACAATTTAAGTATATTTTTTTGTACGTTTTACACTTAACGTACTCATAAGTACCATGTAGAGTCTGATGTAAGTCTTTGATTAAAAAACGTCTTTGGTAGAGAAAAAAAATATATTATTATATATATATATATATATATATATATATATATTCATATATTTAGCAACGACATCAATCACTACAGACAATTTTCTTATCTATTCGCGATAAGAAAAACTACTTTAGTGGGTTAAAGACTTAATTAAGGCAAAATATTATCTTTCTGAAAACTATGAAAATTATAGCTTCTTGCTTATCGTTGCAACCATTAAATTACTTTGTTGCGATTGTAAAATGAAACTGTATTTGTAGCATTAAATACCCTGGTTTTTACCGACTTCAAGAAATAGCGAATAAGAAATAGTTAATAGCGATGTCTTTGTCTTGGAATCGATTTTTTAATTATTTTTTTATGAGTAATTCATACCTTATAGATATAAGCTATAAATTTCAGGAATATTCCTACTTAAGCGGTTAAAAATTATTTGAAGTGATTTCAAAATTATCTAGGTATTAATTACTGCATAGGTAGCAAAATGCATTCTGATTATTTAACATTTTACTTAAATATAACATACATTTCATTGTATAATATAATATACTAGTGATCGCCGCATGGTTGAAAATCAACCATAATTCATTAAGTTATATATTTACTGTCTTGCGTATATTACAATATTAATCTATTCTCAATTTGACCACAAACTTTAACAATAAACAAAAGAATATATATGCGTGTGTGTGTCAAATACACGTTTTTTTATTGATTTAATGTATTTTTTATGCATATTAAAAAAAAAATAGCATTCTGCACTCCTTCTCTATATAAACTATAAGTGTGGGAAATTTCATACTCCTCCGTAAAAAGGGGTACAAAGTTTTTGCTTCACGTATTAATAATATATAGATTTACTGACCGCAATTTCGTTTCTGACTGACTAATCTCTCTTTAAATTCAGTTGACGATTCAAAAATATTAAAACTTGTAACTGAATAAAGTTTTTGGTTTGATTTGAATATGACATAGATATTATTATAGTATGATTAGCTTTGTTTCATTCTAAACAAACAGTAATATGTCATGTTAAAAGAAAGTAAACATACAAACACGGCTTTATAATGCATACTAATATATAAATGCGAAATTAACTCTGTCTACCTGTCTGTCCTTTATCTTTCTTCCTTTCTTCCTTCCTTTCTTTCACGCTTAATCCGTTGAACCGATTTAAACGAAATTTGGTATAGAGATAGTTTGAGGCCCTGGGAAGGACATAGGATTGTTTTTACCCCGGAAATCATCCCTTAAAGAGGTGAAAAGGGGTGTGGAACTTTGTATGGGACATCAATCATTTCTCAAGTAACATAGATAATCTATGTATTCCATACTAAGCGTCATAAGGTACCTAGGCATGAACGCGAGCGAAGCGAGGGTGAGTCGCTAGAATTTTTTTATAATGTTAGGATAAAATGGCATAAATATTTTAAATAGCGTATAATAAAGGATATAAGTATATATTAAAGCCCTACTTTTTTATGTATGTAGCTCATCGGCGCCGTGGCTTAGTTGGTTAAAGCGCCTGTCTAGTAAACAGGAGATCGTGAGTTCGAATCTCGCCGGTGCCTAGTACTTTTTTTTAATATAAATAATGTTTTAGGAACATATTTCCCATTATTACCAGCGATAAAAGTAGATTGCCTTAAGTAAGGCCGAATTAAATAAAGAGTTTGTCTCTTTCTAGATCGAAGTTCATGTATCATTAAATTATATAAATAATAAACATATGTATGTATACAATGTATTTACATAACTGTCATAGAACAATAAAATAATATTGCTTCAGCTAGAAACACGACAAGAAAGTTCTTTCATCGACTAAATTTGCCATAAAAAGACAATAACCATATAAACCAAGTTAACAACATCCATATATAATGTAATGCCTTAGATTTATCCCTACATATAAATAAATTAAAGTTTCAGTCTGTAGTTATGAATTTATTATCCTTTGTTAAATTGAAATCTATAATAAAAAGTAAATAGCCTCATATAATGCATACTACATTCCAAATACTATATTTGGAAAAAGTATTTGAATATTTGTATTTTTTTTTCATATTTCATGTTTGTTTACAGTGATTTCGTTGAACAATAATAATAAGTCGTAATATTAATTAAAAATCCATGTTTTTCTACATTCTGGTAAATGAAAATGTTCCTGCATAAACATGATAGATATAGAAATTAAACATTCTGCTACAATAAATAAACCTCCCTTATTTACCACTATACCTAAAAGCATTTTATGTTAAAAATTGTAACATTTCCCATATAAGCTATTACAGTATCACGACCTGTCAATTTTAAGTATGCCTTAAAATTCAATAAAAATCGACAATAAATAAAAAGTAAATTAATAATATGATGACTAATATTATGTGTGTATATAGTGTGTAAGTAATTAGTCCAGTCAAATAAGGTCTGAAATCAAAATTTTGGCACTCAACTTTGCATTTTTGATTTAATGTAGTTTTAATTATACAAAAACAATGTATAAAGGTTTCTTTATCTGCAACCCCAAGGGTTGAAAACAAATTGTCCAAAGTGTTTTTTCGCAATTACTCATAAACAGTAAAAATTAGACAAAAAAGTTTTAATAAAAATGTGTAGACCTTAAAATTTTATATTAAAAAGGTTTCATTATTTTTTTTCCTCCGGTCAAAATTACCCGAGTTAAGGAGGTTTTAAGTTTAAGGGATGAACGTAAATTTAAAAAATCGTAGGTAGTAGAAAAACAAGCAAAATTTTATTTTTTTTGTTTTTAAATTGTCTAAAAAATAAATCTAATGCTGATAAATACCCTTCTTTGCATCGCGCAGTCGGGTAAGAAAACAGTTTTTCATATTAAAATGTGTGACTTACACTGACACAAGGATCGGTGTGACACAGTGCTTTACCGTGAACGCTTTTGGTGCGAGCCCATAACAATAACAAGGGCAATCAAAGTAATAAATGGCGGCCCAGAACGGATCGCTTTTTGTTCCCAATTATTTTTATTGGTGTTCTGTTAATTACGTTCTTTGGAGAAAGCCGTTCGAGTTCAAGGGAATTTCTGTAAGGGTATTCTGTAACCGCTGGATAAATTATAAGATTATTTATCGTCATATTTATGTATATGTTTTTATTGGTGATTAAAATACTATGTACCTATATCGTTTTTATTAAAATGTTTAGTTTACGCTACCAACACAATTATTAAGCTGAAAGCAGTCTATCCTATAATCTATAGAAATGTAGACGAGCTACATAACTTTTCTGTAATAAAACTTTAATTTCTACAAGAATATTAATTTTAATTATGTATAATTTCCATTGGCGAAAAATTATCTCATAATCTAAGAATAGTTCGCTGCTAAGGGCGAGAATGCACATGAACGCGCCCTTGTGTCAATAATAATGCTGTTGGAACTTTTGCCATGCAATTCTCTCAAGCCTGAGGTCTTGTACGTGCTTTAATTTAATGTATGCGGTTCAACTTTATAAATGTCGGGTGTAAGTTTGAGTATAACTGAAGAAGAATAAAAACACATATCTGAACTATATATACCTGTTTATAAAATATTTTTGACAGAAGGAATAGCTTGTTTTTGTTTTTCTTTTTTGAACCGTTCTTTAAAAATATTTTAACGTATAAAGAAAATGTAGAAAGTGAAATAAATCATCTATAATACAAAAAACCAAAATATTTATAGTATTTATATGCGTATGACAACTGTTTCCCGAATTTCAATATTTATTTAAAAAACTGATTTTGCAAAACGATATTGTATTTATTACATCCAAAAAATACACTTCAATCTTGTTTATACATTATAGTAGGTTAGTTTTTCTTATCTTTATCTAACTGATAAGTTAAGCAATAAAACTCATGCCATTTAAATATTAAAATAATTGACAAAAATACATATTTGTAATAATTTCATACATTTTAACATCCAATTAAAGAAAAAGTATTTAAACTCAAAACCTACGGAATAAAGTAATTAGCTTAACCTAATTATGTTTATCACTTCAATAATTATTTTATCGTATTAAATTGTACATGGTCACTTAATAAAATTAGTATGCTTCAATCAAACTATTTTCTAAGCCTTCGTTAAGCTATCAACGTAATGGCATGAATTATGGGATATCATGGGCTTTCATGGTGTATTAATGTTTTGGGAGTAATCAAATCGGTCTGTGATAGGCGCCATAGTCAAATCAGTGCCTTTGGTCTTGGGAAAATGCATTTATTCATCGTATTGCGTTTCTCTTACTTACTATTTATTTGTGTCAAATTTAAAATTTGTAGAATTTCTGATTTTTTTTAATTTAATGATAACCTGCCTTGGCTTCACTTGGCTGATTTTTTTTGTGTTTTTTTTTTTATAATTTTTGCAGTTATCTATTACCTTATAGAAATAAGCTCCTAAAATTTCTATCTATATTATGTAGGATAGGATTAGTAACTTTTGATATAGAAGGCTAGTAACTTTTGTAGTAAGTTAACACTTGATTCACTGTGATAAAAAGTACCCCGAGTCGATCTTTGGCATGTAAACTGATAATAATTAATAAATATTTTATATTAAAATTGGTACAACTAATGAAAAACGTTTAATATAATATGCAATACATCAAGAAAAGGCCATATTTTTAGGGTTTACATATTTATCAGCGTTTTCTACACATTTAATGGTCTGTCTCACCTATTAGAAACAAGCAAGACAAAAATAGAAAAGCTACAAATGCTTCGATCATTA
This sequence comes from Argynnis bischoffii washingtonia, assembly GCA_033884665.1. Taxonomy (NCBI): domain Eukaryota; kingdom Metazoa; phylum Arthropoda; class Insecta; order Lepidoptera; family Nymphalidae; genus Argynnis; species Argynnis bischoffii. The sequence goes on along the minus strand of CM066609.1, from coordinate 13,575,347 downwards.
TTTACTGTTACCTGTGATCCTTTTACATATTATAATATACAAAAACCATTCAAAAAGCTAACAAGAAAGTTATATTCGAAAATATCACATGAAAACGATTGACAACCAACAAAGCGATCGTTTCATCCAATTAGGGGACTAATGATATCTAGAGCTACTAATTTAAAATATCTGTCAATTTTCAACGTATATATTTTATTTCTAACAGAATAAAGTCGAGAATCGTCCCGAATTCACATATTTGGTGGCAAAATACAGTGGTCGTATTTAATAGAGACGCAACATAGCTCTCATTAGAGAAAACAAATCAAAATAATTAGGCAATAAAGCCGGCTGTAACCATTGTAATGTAATTACCTAGATTGAGTTTATTACTGATTTGATTGTTACAAATTTGTTTATGGGTTTATGGGCGCGGCGTTCTCGTATTTTTTATTTGATCCCATGTTATAATTTTTGTGTTCTGCGTATTTGGTAATATTAGTTAAACCCTTCGAGTCGATTCGTAACCTTCTTTTAACCGTTATGTTAAATAAATAATACTATACTCTATCCTCATTATTAACCAAAGAACTCTACAATAAGAGTAGTCTAGTACATAGTACGTGAGTACTTTAGCTTATTATTATTAAAATACTTATATAATTTAACAATATATTAAATAAAACTATCTTTTCGAATTTTTTCGCGGATTTATTTAGATTTTTGGTTTCCGACCTTTCGAAAACCTTAGTCTCTCCCGTGACGATGATTGCTGTAAAGAATTCGCATTGATTTTTATTTAAAATGTCAAATATTCGCGTAAATCTGAGAAAGTATTCATTTAATAATAATTCTTTACAAATGTTCGTAAATCTCTTATTTTGATTTAAACACAATAAATAAAATTATGAATTATTTAAAAGAAAAGCATTTTAATATTATCTACAAATAAATATATTACTTCGTATTTGTTATTATTATTTTATGTTGTTTGATAAATTCATTAAACTTAAATCATACTGTAACTGGATTTATATTTTTTAATATTATTATTAAAGTATATATTACTTTAAAAGAAAACATTATTTTGTAATAAATGTTCTTTATCTATTAATATATAATGAAAACATCTCTAAAATGTTATAACTTTTATTTACCTTGAATATGAGAATATAATTTATTTAAACTGTGTAGCTTACAGTCAAAATAATTTCATAATACTGATTGTCAAAAATGGGCGGTTTGCCCTAAACGCCGCCCATCCGCCCACCGCCTCTAGCGATTCGTTTTATTGATTCACAAGTACTTACGTGTCCATAAGTGTTTACAGTTTAATTTGAGCAAAATTATGTTAATTATTAAATGAATTGAATGCCTAATATCTAAAGTATAGGGTAGGTGCGCTCAATAGAATATTAAGTAAGAAACGTGAACTTAACATGCCACGCTTAAAAGTTTTTTAGTTTTCCAACAAAAATGGAGTACTAACTTATACAACTGCAATATATTTATAAGATTTGAATTAAATATTGTCAGCAAATTTTGAAAACCATTATTTATTACACGATACAAATTCTAAAAATGTGTAAATTTGTTCTGGGAGTTTTATTAAAATAATAAAATAAATCGGGGTATAAGCCTTCAGCAAAAAATATGTTGTCGAAAGCTTCTCCTTTAAGTACCCTAATAGATAAAGATATTTGAAATATTCATATAGCCAATTATATCAATGATGAGATGTCTTCTGTATGAGGAATTAGTAAAGCGGCATTCGTCGAAAGTTATCCCTAATATACGTACACTCAAAGTACAAAGAAACATATATTATATTTTCTTCACTTCGCCCGCATTCAATCTACAAAAAAGAAACTGTTTTGCTTTATGTCGTATAGCGACTCACTCCCTATGTATTTATATATTATTAAATTATTTGGATATTGCTTATATAAAAATACTAAAATCTCGATTAAAAAATGGGGTAAGAGGATGAAAAATACTTTACGGCCTATTCTCATTCCAACCAAATATACAAACATTAAAATCGGTCAAGTCGTTTTGGAGGAGTACGGCCACAAACACCGTGACACGAGACATTTATATATTACACAACCAAATTCATTAAGAAAAATTTAATAACAATAAACATTTTAATAACATAGACTGATTTCTGTCAACATTTCAGAGGGTAAATTATAGTTTTTATATTATGTATATATCTGTACGAAGGTGCCACGTCCATATCTCAGATTCGGAGCGTAATGAGCGACTCATTAAACAATTATTAACCGCGGACGCCCCGCCGTGAGTACGATTGCATCCTCGTTTCACTTAACTAACTTACATCCATAACTTGTATGGTCGTGTAAAGGAGTGTTGATATGTTTGATATAGATTTTTTATTTTCATATATTATCTCTTGTCTAGAAAGGAGATAAACTAAGGTGTTTTCATATTTCTTTTGATGAATCCACAGTTCGTTTCTTTTTTCAGTGATAAAACAATATCCACTCAGGCGTTGAAATTGTCACTGTACTTAATTTAGCGCATATAATTTTTTTTTTATATATCTCATTATACAATTTCAATTTCCATATTTGTGCAGCTAGTTCACTGTTCTAGTATTTTTTTTAAGTAGACAGATTCACCGTAAAAGTTTTAACCACAGGCCTTCTTTATGGAGGTAGAAGTTTAAAGATGTAATAGTAACTACTAACACTAGGGTATATCCTAAATCTAGTGTGTATTCTAAACACGAGGTCATAACTTCAATATCAGCACTGAATTAATAAAAATAAATCTGTGACATAAGACAAAGCACGTATCGGTCTAGATTCATCAGAAAGTCTTAAAATTCTCTGATGATTTTATAAAGGTCAAATACAGTAGAAACTCATAAGTCTGTACTGTGCTTTAGAATTTTTCATCTTTTAATTTGCATAAAGATGAATATTTAACGCTTTCAGCATATAGGTTCAACAGACAAGCCATTAGCAATTACTGTTAAAAACGTTTAATTAATTATCGACAACTTTTATTAATTGCGGGTACAATTTCACCAACTAACGAATGAATTATTGAAAACTAATAACTTTTACTGAATCAAATTTTAAAATATATTTGTGTTCATATGAGTCGTGGAGATATAAAATTATTATACTCCTTCACCGTGTATGTTATAAATAAATAAATATGTTATAAATATATTGGGACATTAACACACAGCACGATCTAATTCCATGGTAAGCTACGAGGCCTTTGTTATGAGTACCAGATAGTTGATATACTGCACATGTATGTACATATGTATTCATCCCTTTTTAACGTCCCACTGCTGGGCAGGGGCTTCCTTCAATACGAGAGGAATCAGGCCATAGTCCACTACGCTGGCCAAGTGCGGATTGGCGGACTTCACATGTCCTTCGAAAACTTGCTAGGTTCTCTCAGATATGCAGGTTTCCTCACGATGTTTTCCTTCACCGTAAGGCAAGTGGTAATCATGTTAGAAATGATTCGCACATGAAAATATCAGAGGTGCGAGACTCGGGATTTGAATCCGGTTCACTCGGTTTCCCAAGCGAGCGCGTTACCACTGGGCTACCACTGCCATACCACACATACTGCACATATATAACTTTAAATACATACATATTATAAATAAAGTATAGGTCTTTTATAAGTATTATTTAATTACTTCGAATTTAAATAATAAATCAAGAAATATTAAAAAATAAATCGAAAAAAATAAAATAAATCGAGGACTTAAGAATTATATAATCCTTTATTAAATCGACTGATGGCACATGGCTCTGTGTATTATACAATAGGTAAATAGTATATATAATTATATACTTATAAATTAAATTGCAGTTACTATTTATCGCGGTAAAAAGAAAGTTGTACCTTAGGATAGGGTGAAGTGTATGGAGGGAGGGTCACACGTATCTATATAAATTATATAGACCGAAAATATATTGACATTGTTCAGCAGGTCTTTCCTGCATTTCCCCGGGGGAGAGCCAACTCCTACCGGGCGCGTCCCCAGGTGGCGGATCGGGGAACGCCACCCGCTTAACACAGGCAAGGACCAAGGCAGGACGGGGCTGCTCTCCGTTGAGGCTTCGGCTTCCGGAGTTGCGGCCACCGGGAGCGGGGCCGCTTCGGCGGTCTCGCGACCGGAGGGTGGGGACCGGTTACGGGACTGTGAAAACAGGCTCGTAACCGGTAGAGGGGAAGGCCGCGGTGGGAGAGGAGTGCCGGTATTTCGGTGCGCCGTTCTCCCTGCCCCCCGCGGCCTTGACGGGGCTGCCACCGTCTTAGATGGCAGACGCGGTGGGGCTGCAGGGGAAGAGGAGTGTCGGTGTGTCGTTGCCGCTCTCCCTGTCCTCTGCAGCCGATTGAAGGGCGCCCACTTCGGTGGGCGGTGTGGTTTAATGGGGCTGCTCCGGGTACTTCTCTGGTTCAGCAGAGTGGACTGTGGAGCAGCCTCATTGGTTTGGTAGCCGTCAGGCCTACCGCCGGGGCGTCGCGGTAGTTATACGTAAGCGATCCTGCGGCGTCCCACTAAGGCGGAGGGGAGGGGAAAGTTGGGGTTTAGTGGGTAGTACCGGCTCTTCTAGCCGGTGAGCCCCACATAACCTGGGGGATAGGTGGTATGCGTAAATGCATTCCCCAACTATAAAAAAAAAAAAAAAAACAAAAGGTCTTTCCTGCATTTGAAGCTAATATCAACATAATATTAATATGTCAAAATATATTAACGTGTATGGTCAAAAGTATATGTAATCAATACAGACTGCTCTTTATATAAATGTTTATACGTTTCTTTAAATAATTGGTATTGGCAGCAAAATAACACGCTGCTCAAAAGTAACTAACATACATATAATAAAATAACAACATACATACAATAAAATAACCGAGTCGAATCTGTACATTAGATATTTTTTAGAAATTTTGTTTGTCTATCTGTCTGTATGTCTGGGAACACATCTCGAGAAAATCACTGGACAGATTTTGATGAAATATAGTATGGTGATAGCTGGTTATCCGGGTCAACATATAGGATACTTTTTATTGCGGAAAAATATCTCATGAAATTTATAAGGACATAGGTAGGTAATTATTGTTATACTTTGTAAGTATTGTGTAAAGAAAATTTAAAATATTCCAATGGTATTAACAGGGCATTCATTATAACTTATCTGAACCAAGAGTGAAACACGTGTCAAGAATATTTCAAAGAAATAATATTCAGCCGGCTAAATCTATAACTCTTTAAAATGACACATCTTTTATTAAACAGGGTTGTCACTTCAAAATTTTAGTTACAGTCCAGACAAAATACTTTTACACATATACATGTATTATAAATAGTTTAGTTACATTCAGTTATAATAATTATGTATTTTTCATATAAATATGAGTACGTAAATGTTTATTTATCTTGAGTCAATTAGAAGGAAGTAATTATTATCAACACATGCCTACATGATACTTTCTTAGATTTACGTGAATATTTGACTTTTCAAAAATTCATTTCGTATTTTCATCTCATATTAACCCTCTTAGGGTAGGTACTGTCTGTAACAACTATACAAATACCTTTGAGATGTCTAAAACCTTAATCCCTCTCGTGACCATAATTGCTGTGAAGCATTCGAAACGCTGGTTCTAAGTGAGCACAGCTTATTTTAATAAAATCTATGCAATCATATACATACTATAATTTGAAAAAATACTGCAGATTTGAAATTTCAACTATCAAAAAAAAAAATTTTTGTAAGCCCTGTCTTAAGGCCAAGTTCTCAATAAGGGTTCGGGACGTCCAGAGAGACGCCATTTGTATTGAAATTTAAGCACAATATATTACGTTTGTTTGTTAAGTTAATTGCTAAATGGAGTTCGTTGTATCGAGTATATTTTATTATATCGGCGCTTGCGAGTCGAATAAATTCCTTGATTGTGAAAGATGCGTCTGCATTTCGAACATCCACAGCCCTCGGCGGTGTAGGCCTTTAGTTAATTCTTTTTATTATTCATACAAATTATATTTAAAATATACAAGTGTATATATTTTCTATTACATTTAAATTATTACTAATGATATGTTTTTTAAAAAATATACACTTGAGGCGATAACGGAATTGAAATCAAATTATAATTAACAACCATTTTATATAAACAGTTTTCTATTAAAGATATTGTTTGTGGATAAAAAAGCTTTTTATAACGAAGCTTCTCTATTGCTTTCTAATTAAAAACTATTTTTTTGGATTTCTTCGAGGTTTTATTTTTGTCTATGTTTTTTCTTTGGCTATTGGGTAAATGTATTAGAAGCCCTAAAAATATACTTACCTATATTATTGACAGTAGATGTAGGCTCTAAACTGACTTATACAGATCTAATCTATACAGATAAATAAAATTGAAGTATCTGTTTGTAATGTCAAAATAACAGCTTTATAATAAATGCATATGGAATTATATACAGTACTTATAAGAAAAACACTTTTATTTTTTATTTTTGTCTGTCTATCTGTTTGTTCCAGCTAATCTCCGAAACGGCTGGACCAATTTTAATGGGACTTTCACTGGCAGATAGCTAATATTATAAGGAGTAACTAAGCTACTTTTATTTTAGGGAAAGAATTTCGCTTAAAAAAAAATTAAGACGTTCCTAGGGACGCACCCGAGCGAAGCGAGGGATAAGTCGCTAGTAATAAAAATATAATTTACAAAGAAACGAATTTCAATATTAATATTATTAACTACTATTAATGCTATAATAGCTAATTAGCTTAATAATACAAATATGTACATATATGCAAAGTACACTTAAGAGCACACTTAAAATAATTTCTTATGATATTCCTTTTTAGAAACAAGCATAGAGCTTTACTCTTTTCCTTATCGTTAAAAAATACAATTTATTAAGAGAAAATTCTGGAAAAAGCTTAACATATTTTAAAAAACAAATGAAGAGGGAATTGTTACGGGATGTATAATTAAAAAAACTAACTTCCTATTCAAATAAACCATTTACGAATAGTCCAGCTAAACGCCCGAGGCACTCGGTTTAATTATTTTCTAAGAGCGCTTCAGGTGTTTTGCATAAAAGAATAATATTTTATCTACATAAGAAAATTAACCTCTTACCTCATACTCAATTAGGGTTACCCGAAACCGAATGTTAAAGAGTTTACCTTTTTAGTGTATCTTAGTTTAGTTTTCAGCGACATTTAAGGTCAAATAAATATGTTCTGTAAATAAAGAAGTTTTTAATAATTATCAAGCTTATTTCTTCCTTTATTTGCGTTAATCTAAAGAAGTAACAGTTCGATATGAAACATTCTTTTTGCATTTTATAGTGTATTAGCTATACGTTTTGACGTTTAATATACATTTCTCAAAGATGAGATATTTTCTTGCAGTAAAAAATGTCTTATATATACCCGGATAACCAGCTATCATCATACAGAATTTCATCATAATCAAGACAGATAGACAGACACAAAAATTCTAAAAACTATAGATTCGGCCTCTATATTGACAATAATAACTATTTCAATAAGATTTTCCAAAAAAATATTTAATGTACAGATTCGACTCAGTTGGATTTTTACTGTACGTATACTGTATACATTTATGGAGGAGGGTTTAAGGCTGCCTAATATCACGCTATTACGTTAAGTCAAGCGTAGGCGTTACGCGTGCGAGTTTATTAAAAAATCTTAATTATTTTGTCATTTGTTTTTTAATACTTTATTGATGCACTAGGTGCTTTTTTTATATTAATGTACCTTTTAGTAATTTGAGAACATTCGCCTTCTCATCCAAAACGTAGAATAAAAAAAATCGGTATCGATTAGAAAATAAATAACAAAGTTTATTTTTAAAATATACACATATTTTCATATACTTACAAGAAATTATAATTTAAACCTTTTTAACCTAGGTTCAAATTAAATGTTCATTGTCAATACAGATTGTTCACCGGTCGGTTTCGAGAGGAAACATAATTGGAAAGGCCCCGGGCTTATTCATGAGGCTATATATCAGGCAGAAAACAAACAGACAATCAATGCAAATGTGTTGAATGCGCTTACGCAGTTGTTGTCTTTATAAAATCGTTAAGTGTTTGACTTGGATAAATTTATCTCACCTACTTACATTTACATAGAATTGAAGTAATAATCTCGTTGAAATGTCAATTGTGTAACGTTTTCTAAGTATAAGGCTGTGTATTGCATTGTTATGAAATATAAAAGGATATTTACACCACAGACCTTCTGTGGTGGTAGCAGGTTTGTTGACTTTGGCAATATGTTTGTCATTGATAGGATTATGGCAAAAATTGTCATTGGAACCATGTACAGATTGAATTTAGTGGTTCATAGAAATTTTAATATACAGAAGTAATATTTGTTTGTTCGTAATTAAGGTGTAATCTAAATCTACTTAGCCCGTTATAAATTTCCTTAACAGATATTATTAGTATATTGTAAGTATACACATATAAACAAGTCGAAGATATCGTATTTTTTTATTGCAGTTTAATTGAATTTATCATCAATTACTATAGCGTTTCTTCTTAGCGATATCCATAAGTCCCTTACTGTAAGCTTATGTGTTATTATAAATTTAATCGTATCTATCGAACCATTTCAGCGCGAAACTGAAAGAATGACAAACATACACACAAAACAAACTTTCGCATTTATCATAGGAATAGTCAGATATGAACACTTTATGTAATAAAACTTTAATACATAATAAAACAACTGACTAAATTAAATTATAAATCTATAAAAAGCTCAGTGATCCGATACGAAAGTCACACGCAGCACGCCCGGTGTCGCGCTGCACGGCTCCACCCTTCATACACCTTGGTGTCACTTGTCGGACTCGGTGCAAATAATTTATTCATTAAATAGCTTTCGGTCTTGGCTTGACGTCGCTCTTTCAATTAGACATCACTTCCTTTCTGTATAAGAATATTTACATTAAGTTTACTTTAAAAGATGCGTAGGTGTCATATGGTAAATACCTATATCTAAGTTATGGAAATTGCTTTTTATTTAAGGGTAATGGGTCGATTATTGTTTACCTACCATTTAATTTTATTCAATTTGTTTGTTGCCATTGCCAATGTCAAGTCCCTAGATACGTTTTAATTTTTTTGAGCGAAACCCAATTCTTTTTCTAAAATAAAAGTAGCCTAAGTTACTCCTTATAATATCAGCTTTCTGCCAGTAAAAGTCCCGTTAAAATTGGTCCAGCTGTTTAAGAGATTAACCAGAACAAACAGACAGACAGGCAGACAAAAAATTTAAAAATTGTGTTTTTCTTATAAGTACCGTATATAATTCCATATGGATTTAGTATTAAGTTTAAAGTTACTACACTTCAATTTTATTTATCTGTATGTGTAACCGCTAAAAGAGAGAAGAAAATAATCATTGTCATTATTCAATACTAGCGACTCACGCTCGCTTCGCTCGCGTTCGTCCCTAGGTACATTTTCACGGTTAGCTATGTTTAGGTATACATTAATAGCAGCTTGCTACTCCTAAGATATTCATTTAAATTATATAGCGATTTACCCTCGCTTAGCTCGGGTGCGTACGCCGTACGCGGATTTTGTTCACAATTTCATGGGTTTTAATTTTTTTTCGCGGAACCTTGATTCTTTTTCTAAAATAAAAGTAGCCTAAGTTACTCCTTATAACATCAGCTATCTGCCAGTGAAAGTCCCGTCAAAATCGGTCCAGCCGTTTCGGAGATTAGCCGGAACAAACAGATAGACAGACAGACAGCCAGAAATTGTAAAAATGTTGTTTTGGTATATGTACCGTGTATACATCCATATGCATTTAGTGAAAAGCGATTATTTTAATATTACAAACAGACACTTCAATTTTATTTATCTGTATAGATGATACAATCATTATAGGGAAAACAATACCCAAAAATAAACGAAAAATTAAAAAACATTAACAAACAAATCTTTAACAAGTTACTCACTATATAACATTTTTAACTTTGTCTTATTGACAAGTTCATTTAGAAGGGCATTTTAATCATTAAATAAATGTTATTCATTAATTCAATTATAAACTTAGTTAAGTAAACTTATAAATAAATTACCTTTTCTAATTAAAAAAATATAATAACCAGCGATTGTGTTAACATACAATAATAGGAAATGTTTGTCTAATTATAAATAATTATCTATAAATTTATTATGCACGCGAAAGTGTCTTTATCCCTTTAAGAATGGCGCAATTGTAGGAGCGATTAATTTTATTATACTTACGTATAATTTTAAGGCATTAACCATCGATCAAAAGAGTATACAATAGAATACAATCCCGTTCAAAAGTTCTCTTAAAACTGTCACCAATTGTGTTTTGGTAATTATTCCAATGCAGTGGTAGCCCAGTGGTCACGCGCTCGCTTGGGAAACCGAGTGAAGCGGGTTCAAATCCCGGGTCTCGCACCTCTGATATTTTCATGTGCGAATCATTTCTAACTTGATTACCACTCGCCTTACGGTGAAGGAAAACATCGTGAGGAAACCTGCATGTCTGAGAGAACCTAGTAAGTTTTCGAAAGACATGTGAAGTCCGCCAATCCGCACTTGGCCAGCGTGGTGGACTATGGCCTGATTCCCCTCATCTTGAAGGGAGGCCCGTGCCCAGCAGTGGGACGTTAAAAAGGGTTGAATACAATTATTCCAATTGAAATAAATGTACAACAATGTAAATTGAACCTTAAATCTTAATGCAATGCTTAAAGTTAAAAATTAAATTAAAAGCGAGCTCAAATGTTCAAATGAGCGCTCATTTGGTGAGGACATTTTTTTTCATACGTTTTGCTAATTGTGTATCTGGTACGTTATACTTTCTTAGATTTACGCGAATATTAGACATTTAAATAAAACTATCTTTTCGGATTTTTTTCGCGGATTTATTTTGATTTTTGTTTCCCGACGTTTCGATTGCTTTACAGCAATCATGGTCACGGGAGAGACTAAGGTGATAGATATATTTAAATTGATATTATTTTTATTTAATTGATATAATTAAAATTATAAAAAAAATTTAAATTAAAATTAACAAATATTGTAAGGTACCTTGATGCTAATTTTCAAAATTTTGAATTCATTTTTGTTAATTGTGGGTAGGCTATCTGTAACAACTATATAATGCTTTTGTGACATCTAACACCTTAGTCTCTCCCGTGACCATGATTGCTGTAAAGCAATCGAAACGTCGGGAAACAAAAATCAAAATAAATCCGCGAAAAAAATCCGAAAAGATAGTTTTATTTAAATATCTGGTACATTTTTGATCGATGGCGTTATCGAAAAGTGTCGAAACTTCATATTACTTGCACATCAAATAGTTCTTACAAGATTTATTTCGAAACAATATATAATGTTGAAAGGATTTACTTTGAACCTAAACGAACCTAGAGCGGATATAACATAATAAATCAATACAATATCTTATAAAATAGGGACTAACTCTCGCTTCGCTCGGGTTCGTCCCTAGGTGATTGTTTAAATTGACATAACTTTTTTATTTATGAACCGATTGAAATAAAACAAATACTAAATGTTAAGTGGAACTTACCACAATATAGGGCGCACAAGCGCACAAACAAACAAACAAAAATTCTAAAAATCATTGTTTTGAGTTCTTCTTGCATTAAGACATAATTGCATAAAGACCCACAATAATAGTTTTTCTCAAATATCTTTCATGTATAGACACCGATCAGTTAAACTTTTATTATATGTATATTGTATAGATTAAATTTCTATTTATGGTTATACAGTCTAGTCTCAGAAAATCCTGTACGAATTTTCATAAAGTTCACACAAATAGATAAAGCCAATAGAATTAAAAAATAATCTACCGGTATGTCATCATTTGGAAATTTATTTAGAAAAATCATATTTTCTTGGGGCGTAAGTAGTAAGTACTTAAAGTACAAGGGTATTTTTAAAGAAACACGCATACAACAGTTATAGGACAACACAAAACAGCTGGTCAGTAAATTAAAAGATCGTTTATAAGTCGTGTATTTATTAACATTATTGTAATAATATTATACAGCAGCGACAAGTAGAATGGGAATAGAATTTAAATAGAATTTAACTTAAATGTCGCGTCCCACGTATGGTAATGGTGACAATAGCAGTGCGCGAGCGACGCGGCTTCAAGCTGTGAGAGTGTGCCGATCGGGGAAGTTATGGTCTTTTGTAGGGTGGCCATATATTACTATTATTTGTAAATATTCAAAATGTTTAATTTATATGAATAATTAATATGTGTTTTTAATTGCTGTATTTCTTAAAGTTAAATAGAGTCGATCAACGAGTATTTCGAAAATTCGTATGTATTTAGATGCAATATCGAAGAAAGAATATTAATTTTACCAAACTTGAGAACGTATTTTTGTAATTGGGATGCTATACCTATTGGTCTCTTTTTGAAGTGTATGTGTGTATTACCCATTATGTGTTTGAACTTAGTGTACCTACCTACTTTTTTAATTTTAATTTCAGCGATTATAATACGGAATACTTAATTGTCAACTTAATAAGTCAAAAACAAAAGTAGGTATATCCATAAATCAGATTAACTAGGTTTTAGATGTCTATCTTATTTACATGCATCATAAATAGTATCTATTAAAATAATGTTGTCTAAACTGTACCTTAGTTATACAAACGTGAGTGAAGCCGCAGGCATAACGAGTAACAAATAACTCGTAATTTCAATTACGGCTCTCTCTTGAAATATCTTTAATGTGTCTTGAGATAAGTATCGAATACATACCTATATATTTTTGTTTTTATACTTATTTATAATTAATGTTAGCGGTGTAATAGTACCTAACCTAGTTTATACATATTTTCTGCTTTTTAAATAAAAATATACTAAAACCCAGTATATTTATCTTAGATCATTAAATATTATTTTAGATATTCATTTTATCCTTTAAAATATTGTTAAACTGGTAACCTTAATCGAATGTTCCATAATGTCACATCATACTAGACATGTCTTTTTATCTCGTACAAATCTATTGTATAAATAGCAGGGAATGTGTTGGAGTGCGATATTATAATTTAACAAATTTATACCTCGTATAATTTCTACATACAATAAACCCATTGGTTTGACAAGTAATAAAGTTCACAACTAAAACGTCCAATGGAACTATCAAAGGAAGTGAGGCTCACGATTTAAAATCCCGGCCTTGATATTCATATTGCTAAATCTGAGTAAAATATTTACTACGTATTTTTAAGAATATCATGTTAGTTTTATGATGTAGATGTTTTCTTATATTTATTTACTAACTAGTTTTCGCCCGCGTCTACGCTCATGATTCATAGTAGGTATAGCGTTCTATTATAACAAAGTTGTTGCAGATAAATAAATCAGACAAAACAACAAAGTTTCTGCAATGACGTAAAAAGATATACCTACTAAGGTACTATTTATTTTTTTCTTTACCCTGGATAGTGTAAGATGCGAAGTGAATCCTTCATATATCTGCAATATTAGATTAGTTTAGGTATTTTGTAAAAAGTTAAGTAAAGAACGATCTTAGTTTAGATCTTCGCTTCTTTTTAGGGTTCCGTACCTCAAAGAAAAAAAAGGAACCCTTATAGAATAATTTCGTTGTCCGTCTGCCTGCCAAGATCCATACAACTACTAGATATATGAATATTTATTTCTCATTGATCTAGAATCATGAAATTTGACAAGAAGCAAAGTCTTATAGACTTATTAGGTATAGCATAGGAAATAGGAAAAAAATCGAAAACCGTAGGTAAATTTGTAATTACATCATAAAAATAAGTGATTATAACTAAACTTATTCATGCTACGGAACCCTTGATGTATGAGTCAGAGTCACATTTGTGTGATTTTTCGCACGTTTGAAAACATTGAACCAACAACAATCGACTTATTAAGTCGACTGGGTTAGATATTGAAACATTACCATTAGATTTACTTTTAAACTACGTTAAGTAAATCGTTATCAGTAACGACTCTCACAATACTCGTAGTTTAGATAAGCGTTACAAATAACAAGCATTCTCACTTCGTTTCCGACGCGTAATTAAAATAAAACAGGCTCATTAGGTAGAAATAATTATCGTGCCCCATAAAATTTGACCGCCCTCGCTCCAACCCCATACAAAAATAAGCAATTTTCCGCTCGATTTACTGAAATACTTATATATCGAATAAAGAACGTCACGGTGGAAAAAAAAACTACTAACTAAACTAGTCCCGAACATTGTGTATAATTAATTACTTGTAAACAAGGCCGATGATTTTCTAAAAGCAAATAGTATTAGAAAGCTAGCCGGTATCGAAGTAACAATGGAGGATGTTACGCTTTTTTCGATTTTGTTTATTGTGAATAAACTTATTGTTGTGTTTAGTTATATTTTTTTTTGTTATAGGTTTCCGATGAGGTTTGTTCAAAGGAAAAACCGTGTAGGTTAAGAAAATTTGCCAGTCAATATACGTAATTCGACCACTTGAGAGTTGAGTCACAATTATTACTTACATTATTAAATTTTTTGATATTAAATGGTTAAATGACTAAATTTTGAGTATAATTCATTTACTACATGAAATCATCAAAATGAGAAATATATTAATAAGTAACAATAAGTACTTACTGCCTACTAATTTAAAGGGCAGTGGTAGCCCAGTGGTAATGCGCACGCTTGCGAAACCGAATAACGCGGGTTCAAATCCCGGGTCTCGCATTTCTGATATTTTCATGTGCGAATCATTTCCAACACGATTACCACTTGTCTTACGGTGAAGGAAAACATCGTGAGGAAACCTGCATGTCTGAGAGAACGTAGGTTTCGAAAGGCATGTGAAGATCGCCAACTCGCACTTGTATTAAAGGGATGCCCGTGCCCAGTGCCCCCTTTAAAAAGGTTTGAATACACACACACATTAAAATATGTCTATTTTTTGCATATAGACTTTTGTGTTGGCTGGAATATTTTTAATGGTGTTTTTTATACATCATCATATTATTAGTACATATAGGTATATAGGTTTAGTTTTGTACATTTTTCTGTTAAAGCAAATTTAAAGTATTTTTTTAAAAGAAATAAACGAGAGAATAAAAATAGAAATTTGTGTATATCTTATTTACGAATAAAAATGAAATGAACTGAACTTCCACAAGTCAACCGAAGCACTTTTGTAAACACACATAGGTATACCCTAAAAACTTTACCCTCTTTTACACAGTCGGGTAAACCCAAACGAAATCTCGTATCAGTCACAAAAGCCACAGTTTTAACTATTGTAGCTCAAAAACTCAAGGCGCCATGTATAATTGCTTTATGTAGGGGCGTGTCATATAACTTGCGAGTCAGCAGCCGACGATTACAAGAGCCCCGCCCGAATCATATAATATAGGATTACTGGCAGATTTTTAATAAATAGATTTTTTCATGTAATACTCCGTTTGATCGCTTCCGTTCTACGTTTATGAATTGATTGTTAAGAAATTCGATATATCTGATTGTATTTTCAATTATAGATGTTCGTTTAGTCGAAAGACCTGATTATGATTTAGGCAGAAAAAAAATAATAGACTTAATGCCTTGATGGTAGTGTAAATAAATGTAGAAAATAATATTATAACTAATTATATTATTTATTACTGAAAATGATACGGGTGATTTAAGTTTTTTACAACTTTAATAGTATTTTAGTATTTTAGTTTTAAGAAAATCTCTTTCTAACTCTAAGCAGCAAAAAACCTACGTTCTAGTATTAATATATAAACGCATTAAAATAAAATTAGAAAATAAATAATAAAATACTCCAGGCAAATAAAAAAACAGTGGTAGCCCAGTGGTAACGCGCTCGCTTGGGAAACCGAGTGAAGCGGGTTTAAATCCCGGCCGGGTTGCGCACCTCTGATATTTTCATGTGCGAATCATTTTAACATGATTACCACTTGCCTTACGGTGAAGGAAAACATCGTGAGGAAACCTGCATGTCTGAGAAAACCTAGCAAGTTTTCGAAAGATATGTGAAATCCGCCAATCCGCACTTTGCCAGCGTGGTGGACTATGGCCTGATTTCCCTCGTATTGAAGGGAAGCCCGTGCCCAGCAGTGGGACGTTAAAAAGGGCTGAATACACACAAATAAAAAAAAACAAATGTCGAAAATGTATAAGTATACTTTTATTTGTATCTACATATAAACACGTGGGTATTATTATGATATTGCTACATCACTTAAACTAGGAGACCAGTGCAGTACACAAAATTTACTATTTTACAAAAAAAAAACCTTCAACCATAGTCTTTGGCACATTATCTTTGAAAGCAAAGACTCGATTCTACTTTCAGTTCTTTTTCCTACCTACTTTATACACACGTACCATTACAATACAGATAAAAAAGCAATTTAATAATTAAATATAGATTATAATTAATTGGATTTTTTTTTGAAACCAAAATATAATTGCACATAAAAACATACTAAGTATATCATATAATTAAAATATTTTGTGCCAAAAAAAATATCATTTTTCCCATAACAATAATAATTTCTTAGACGAGTTGAAGAGATATAAAGCAATTTATGTATTGTAATAACTGATTCACATAATAATATATTCTGTGGTAACAATTGAATGCGAATAAATCATTAACAATTATAACTATTAGAAACATAAGACATCATTGTGATGATAAATCATTAATTAAAAAAAAACTAAATTAAAAGCACTTTTTCAACCTACAAAATATAATTACGATCACAAAATTGACACAAATCACATTTAAATATTTTACATATATTATAAAGGCATAAGTGATTATGAATGAAATTATAAAAACGATTATGAACATATAATTCAGTAAACGCTTATAAATCATGTGTTAATTGTATCAGCTTTTTAATATCATGATGATTATAAAGGCCGGTTTAGAATAAGTCGCTATACACTACACCGTGTATAGTAAACCGGCCTTATAATTAAAAAATAAATCAGTTATATAAATAATTTCAATATAATATCATATTTGGTTTTAGAAATTTATAGTTCCATTAATTATATCATTCATTCATAACCGCCCATCCCTAGTTATATTATAAATAGACTACATTAAAAATGACGAGAATAAAAATTATCCTAACATACACCAATAAGATTGAGTATTAGTAGTTCAAATCTTCCAAATCGGTGGTAATAGCGAAAGAATTCAAAACGTGATATACAATAATAGTCAAAGATAAAAATCCATAATATATACAAAAAAAAAAAGAATTAAGTATTTAATGCCGAAATTTGAAAATGATTATCATATAAAGTGCAGATATAAATAAGCAAATGCATAATTATTGTACAACCTTTGAATAATCTCAAACTAGAAAAGATCTAAGTCTTTGACAGGTCTCGATATACTTACTCGGTTAAAAATCGATTTTAGCTTTATCATATCGATATTGTGTAATCGTCTTTATATATTACGTATGTTTAATGCAATCAGCGGTTATTAGAATTTTTTTCATTTTACGATATTCCAATAACTTAATTGACCAAGAATGTCAAGTCCATCCATTCCATTTACATTTTCTGTATGGATTTTCCTCTCTTAATTCACATGTACGTTTGTGACATAAATTAACTATTTTATAATTAAAAATATAATGCTTTGGACAATCAAATGGCAATCAATCATTTATTTTAATTGATTTTAAAATTTACATCTAAATGTTTTTAAAAATATTGCTTTACTCGCTGGTCTAAATACACATTCAATAACACACTATGATTAATATTAGAAAAAAAATTAAGAACACAGACGTTTATAAGAAACCAATTTTATAATATTATGCCTACGAGTTATCCGTCACTTGAAAAAAAAAACATGACAACCTAAATGAAGGAAGGGCTAACTGCGCCAAAGTTACGTATTAATTATTTGGGAATTTATTATTTGTTCTTTTAAAATGTGCACTTTAATTAGCTTCACTTCTAAATAGCTATACATCAAATCTAGGAAATCGATTTTAACCTACTTTTAATGGACTTTCCATTTTTTTTAAGTATTAATTAGAAAAATTTAAGTAAGACATAACAAAAATACGAAAGAATTATTAAAATATCTCAACAAATGATAAAGAAACTATATGAAACTTTAAAGTTGCGCTTGTAATAATAATTTCGTGACGTGACACGACCTGAATGACCGAAATTTAAATTAATTTCTCAGTTTGATAGATTTAAAAAAAAAAACACTGATTTATTAAATGTAATCTATAATCTGTAAAACCTTAAAAGATTGGTCTGATTTGAGTCACTTCGACGAGTCCCTATTATTGTCTACCTTACCTCATTTCGAATAAGTTACAACAGACCACATAATAATTTCCCATATGTTAAGAAGGCCTTCTCGTATTAAAGGTAGGCCCGTGCCCAGCAGTGGGACGTTAAAAAGGGCTGAATACATACATACATACATGTTATGACGTTAAATAATCATCTGATCCTGTCGAAAAATTATAGAAAAAAATTACGATCTACCACATACATGAATACTATCCTTTTATAGAACCATACGATTCAAATAGCTAATTCATTACACAAAATGAACATGGCACTACTTATTTCATATATAGAAGCACTTTGTGTTACATCAGTCTCAATTTTTGTGTCTAATTTGTTCTACGCAGAAAAAAATATGAAGAGTATTTTCTTAGATTTACGCGAATATTTGACATTTTAAATAAAACTATCCCTAATTTTTAAATTAAAGGCAGTGGTAGCCCAGTGGTAACGCGCTCGCTTGGACAACCGAGTGAAGCGGGTTCAAATCCCGGGTCTCGCACCTCTGATATTTTCATGTGCGAATCATTTCTAACATGATTACCACTTGCCTTACGGTGAAGGAAAAACATCGTGAGGAAACCTGCATGTCTGAGAGAACCTAGCAAGTTTTCGAAAGACATGTGAAGTCCGCCAACCCGCACTTGGCCAGCATGGTGGACTATGGCCTGATTCCCCTCGTGTTGAAGGGAGGCCCGTGCCCAGCAGTGGGACGTTAAAAAGGGCTGAATACATACATACATACATCCCTAATTTTGATTTTTCTCCCGTAGCCATGATTGCTGTAAAGCATTCGAAACGTCGGGAACCAAAAATCAAAAAAAAAAAACCTAAAAAAATGTCAAAAGAATAAGCAATTAACAAAAAAACTGAATTGAGCATCGATCAAAAAGTACTAGATTACACAATCCCATGCAAAAGTTCTCTTAAAACTGTCACCAATTGTGTTTCGGTTATTATTCTAGTTGAAATAAATAAACAACAATGCAAATTGAACCTTAAACGTAATAATTAAAGTTGTTTTTAGAAAAAAAAGCACGCTCAAATGTTCAAATGAGCGCTCATTCGGTGAGGACATTTTTTGTCGTCGATTGTGTATCTAGTACTTTTTTGATCGATGGAATTAAGTTGATTTCTATTCGGCAACGATTGTAGAATGTCACCTTATCTAAGTCCACCATTGAAATAAAGGGCATTTGAAACTTCAAGTAATGTATTTCAATCGCTTGACACCTAAAGTTTATATGGGAAAAATTAAAAATGACATGTAAGAAATAATTTCTATGATTTTAATGCTTAACAGACAAGTGTATGTGTATGTCGATAGAAGAATGGCACTGCGAGTTATTATTTAAATAGAATATTTTAATAAAGGAACATACGTTATTTACTGTGTGAAACAGCTAAAATACCATCATTTCTCCAACTAATATCAGAATAACATGTTGCTTTTCTTTTTTGCTATAGAATTTTCTTATAATTTTTAAACCATATTTTTTTTTATTATATGCGTGCCATTTAATTTGGTTTTCAATGACTAATTCTACAATTTAAGAACAGAATAACATAATGATATAGACAAAGCATGTAGAACTTAGCCACTGACGCTACTACGAATGCGGTAATCGATTTCAAAAAGGAAAAGGATATTCAATTGAGCTATATTTTTCTTTGTTTGTTTTTTTTTAAGTGGTAACGAGTGGTAGCCTCGCTTGAAAAACCGAGTGAAGCGGGTTCAAATCCAGAGTCTCGTACCTCTGATATTTTCATATGCGAATCATTTCAACATGATTACCACTTGCCTTACGGTGAAGGAAAACATCGTGAGGAAACCTGCATGTCTAGAGGGAACCTAGCAAGTTTTCGCACTTGGCCAGCATGGTGGACTACGGCCTGATCCCCCTCGTATTGAAGGAAGGCCCGTGACCGGAAGTGGGACGTTAAAAAAAGACTGAATACAATATTTAAAGGGGGCTCCCACCTAAATTAAAAAAAATCCCTAAGGAGAAATAAGTACTTTTACATGATTTTGAACTCGTAGTACGTTTTTTATCCTAAACGCTCTGTCTATCTCATTATTTTATTCTAAATGTAGAATGTAGAATTATAACGCGTTAAATGCAAACCGAAGCAAAGCAATTGTGCGTTCAATTTTAATATACAAATGAATGGAGCCGGACTATACGTAATTTTGTTGTGCAAAACCTTATTATTATATTGTAGGACAATATTAATTTACGGGTGCATTTGCCATTTACTTTAACTAAATTGTAATATTCTATACTTTTTCTTTTATGAGTTAAATAACGTCGTTCGATTCATCTGTAGCCAACTCGATGGTTTAGAATCATCGAGTGAAATAATATCGGAGAATATTGTACAGAAATTGTTTTATTAGGTTATCCGGCATTGAAAATGTGATATATTCTAACAGCCAAAATCAATCACCTATCTTTCGGTAGTACCTATATCTTATCCGAGTATCTGAGATGGATGTTTGACGTAAACTAGTTTGGAACTTTTGCCAAATCCCTATCCCTAGTAGACTAAACAATCGAAAGATAAATAAATAAATATGTTGGGACATTAACACACAGCACCATCTAGTTCCATGGTAAGCTACGAGGCTTGTGTTATGAATATCAGATAGTTGATACACTACAGAAATATAACTTTAAATACATACATATTATAAATATAAACACCCATCATTAGAGAAAAGATATTCGCGCTTATGACACAAATAAATACCCCCGGCGGGACTCGAACCCGAGTCTGCTGGCACAGCTAGTATGATCACTACAAACTGAGCCAAACGTGTAAAGAATGGATGAGAAACGTGAAAGGTAGATTATTAATATTGGCTTATAAAATCGAGATTCAATATAAGGCAACGTCGTATCAACAATGTGTAAATTACGCGTCTAACTAACGTGTGTAAATGTACCGAAAATTCACTAATAGTAAATTCGTGATTACGCCGTTTCAGTGCTTATTTATCCAAATGACCAATTTATCGAAAGAGTTTTTAAATAATATAATTATTGACTTTTAAACGTCAAGTCTATTGGCATGAAATACAATTTTTACTTTAAAAAAGCCAAAAGATGTATTTTATCTGTCTACTAGCGACTCACCCTCACTTCGCTTCGGATTCGTCCCTAGACAAAAACAAATCTATCCCACGGGAACCGTACACTTTTCCGGAATAATATATAGACTATAGCCTTCCTCAGTTAACGGGCTATCAAATGCAAAAAGAATTTTTCAAATCGGATCAGTAGTTCCTGAGATTAGTGCGTTCAACCAAACAAACAAACAAACTCTTCAGCTTTATAATATTAGTATAGATGTATCTATCTATACTATGCATATAAAACTTTGAGATAAAGTTCTTTGTTTTTAAAATCTACACATATAATGAAATTGTAACTAAGCCGAATCTGTACATTAAATATTTTTTGTAAAATCTTATTGGAATAGACATTATTATCGATACAGAGGCAGAATCTAGTTTTTAGAATTTTTGTCTGTTTGTGACCCCATTGTGAAATAACCACTGGACAGATTTTGATGAAATTTGGTATAATGATAGCTGGTTATCCGGGTCAACATATAAGATACTTTTTATTGCGGGAAAATATCTCATCTCTGAGAAATCTATACTAAACGTTAAAACATAAGCAGGGACGAACCCGAGCGGAGCGATGGTGAGTCGCTAGTAGAGGAATAAAATTCTCCAATGTAAAAGAGGTGTACAAAAAGTATTGGTAATGTGAACAAATAAGCACTAAGGCGATGATTAGTGTTAAGTGTAAAGCACTTGATGGTGACCCTTGAGTTTTAAAGGCAATTTTTACACATGAACTATGTGTTTAAGTTATAAGATTTTATAAGTAATCTTATGATAAAAACCGTGCACTTGATGATTAATGATGATTTCTTATTTATTTTTTTCAAATAGTTTTTTTATGACTACTTTTTATGACAACGTATTATTTACTTCAAAATTGTGTGGGTGCGAGTAATAGAAAATACCTCAATTAAGCCTATTCAGGTAAACCTACATTTAAAATTGCCAAGAGAATACTGGTAGAGCTAAGTGTTTCCAACAACCTTATCATACATTTATAAACTGAAAAGTTAATTGTTATATACCATATATTCGAAAAACAAATATATATACGGATAAAAAAAGTTTTTTTTTTTACCAATTCCTGGCAACACTAAGCCTAAACCACTATCAACATTAAATTTAGAATAGTTAAATTTAGTTACTGCTCAATTTTTATTAAGGAAAGACGTATATTTAGTTATAAAGCATGTGCGTTTAGAATGAGGCACAGTCTTGAATTTAGGACGTGCGCGAGTCGTTACTATATCACTAAATCACAATCACGTCTAACATTTAGTCTAATTTAATTTCAAACTACTTATGTCAAAAAGAGCGAGTGGGTTGCCATATCGTCGTCACATTGCTAATTTGTCAAACAAGAAAGAGTTTTTAATACAGAATTATTGATCTTTAAACGACAACGCTATTAAATAATACTTAGACTAACGCGAATATTTGACATTTTAAATTAAAACTATTTTTTTTTTTTCGGATTATTTCGCGGTTTTATTTTGTTTCTTTTTTTTATTTTTCGTCGTCGGGAACCAAAAATAAAATAAATCCGCGAAATAATCCGAAAAGATAGTTTTATTTGAAATGACAACTCTATTGTTATAAATACACATTTTACTTTAAAAAAAGCAGAAAAAATATATTTTATTTATATATGTATTATATGTATAAATCTTAGAAATAAAGATTTGTTTTAAAAATAAAGGAAAAAAATCTCTACTGTAAAGTACAATAAGTGTTAGTCGTTTGAAGAAATACGCACTAAGACGACGATATTTCAATTATTAAGAATAATTTCAGGAACATTTCCGTCAGTCCTGCAAATGTCATGGTTTGATAAAAGGTACATATGTTTTGATGTCGTACGTCAAAAATACAATATTACTGGAGTATGAAAAAATGTATTTAAGTAAAAAAACATCGATACTTTTATTATATCGATAAAAGAATTCATCATTGAAATCGATCGATTACAATTCATTGTTAGGAAGACTGTTCTGATAGATGGTATAATAATTAGTTACTGTTTACTGGATGCACCATTCTTATTACATATAAGGTACAAAATAAACTAATAATATTGTATTGACTAGCAATAACTGTTCACAATCAATTTTTAAATATACGCTACTCATGCGCAACTGCCTCGGTGGTGTAGTGGCTAGCATGTACGGCTGCACATCCTGAGGTCCTGGGTTCGAGTCCCGGGTCGGGCCAAGTTTAGTTATTGAGTCTTTCTGTTTAGTAAGCCTCAGTAACAGCCCGGAGTTGGGAAGTTGGCGGTGTTTCACCCCCGTGCCTCGGAGAGCACGTAAAGCCGTCGGTCCTGCGCCTAAACTCTCACCGGTCGTGTCGAGTAGTCGTCCCACCGAAGTATGAGAGTGACAGGAATAGAGAGTGCACTTGTGTCTGCGCGTACACTTATGCACTATAATATCTCCTGCGCAGTTGGCTAATCTCAATGAGATTGGCCGCCGTGGCCGGAATCGGTCAGGAGGACATCATCACTCATGCGCAATAGTTCACTTTATAGTGACGCCAGACGCCATATTATACTGTGGTAATGGGATCATTAGTTTCATATTTAGAACGAATCATATTATCATATGACACTGAATAAAAAATTGTTCATGAAAATTCATGAGAATAATTAAATAATCAATATTATATTCTCTTTCAATATCAAGAATCAAAGCGGAGTATAAGAGATACCACCATGCAATTAGTTGATCGAAGTGATCTAGCGATAGTTCGCGCCACGAAAGAAGAGACTTGACTTACCACGTGGTTAGCACTTGCGCATAACACGATTTATAGGTCTCTTTAGCGGTACGAGGGCTGAGGCGAGAAGGGATCGGGCGACATCGGGGCGTCGAAAAGTGCGCGGGAGGCGCGGGACAGCGCTGCGCATGCGCGTTAGTTGCCTATCGATCTCCTCACGCCGTGCAACCCCCTCTTGACTCCGCAATACAGACGAGTGCAACTTGTGTTTATTTTCAATTTTGTTTATAGTTGTGTTATATACGAGTGCAATTTTGTACAATTTTGATTATGCCTCGAGGTAAAACATTAAGAAGACAAAGTAGGAAGATGGTTTACGACGTGTACACTTATATGTTAAAAAAAGCAAAGGATAGTGTGCAAAATTTGAAGTAAGTACAAATGCGTACCATGCGTATCATTTATAAATATTGTTAATAATTTTAATATAACATTGCTGTACACCTTATTCCGAATGACATCGAAAAATCCCTAAATACATATAGAAATAAATTATAGATAACTATTTCGTACACGACTGTACCTGCGCAGGCTCCCCACTACTGACGCTCGTCAAGTCTCTTCTTTCGTGGCATGTATTATACATAAATTTTTCTTACCTAGACCCTTATAATGAACCTGGCCGGTTGCTACAATAAAACCGACGCAACGTTAATAATATCTAGTAATGAGAAACAACGAAAAAAAAATCCCACTGAAATATCATATGCAAGTTGTTTTGAAACCGCTCACTTAGAACTTTTTCAAATAAAAAAATAATATAAAAACCGTTAAATGGTCCTTCTAGGCGTCCATAGACAATCATTAACATGGTCCTTCGAGCTGGATAGTGTGCACTCGTGTACACTATCGAGTACACTATAATGATAGTGTTGACAGTGGCGCGACCGCTAGTTTCGGGCGCTAGGTGGCAGTAGGCGTAGATATCGGTTGTATAGTCGCCGGTATTTGTTCTCTTATTATCGTGTGTCTTCTTAATAACTCTGTCACCGTGATCGCTACTTGTACAGTGCCTTTGCCTTCGAGGACGTCTGCTGCACAGCACATCAGCTTCTAAGTGAAAGAAAATTCATGTTAGTTATTTATTTACACAAATAAATAAAATTAAGTGTCTGTTTGTCATCTCAAAAATAACAGCATATAATGAAATTATATATGGTAATTAATTATAAGAAAAACACAATTTATTTTGTCTGTCTGTTTGTTCCGGCTAATCTCCGAAACGGCTGGACTGTTTTTGACAGGGCTTTCACCGGTAGATAGCTGATGTAACAAAGAATAACTTAGGCTACTTTTATTTTAGAAAGAGAATAAGTTTCTCTCAAAAAATGAATAAATAAATGTACCTAGGGGCACACCCGTGCGGACAAAGGGTAAGTCGCTAGTATAGTATAAAAATTTGCATTCTCCTATTAATATTCCATTGAACTAAATGATACAACTAGATTTTTCAGATTCAAAATAGTGAAATATAAATTAAAAAAGTATCAACTAATCTCGCTAAAGGCAAATATGTTATAATTTCTTATCTTTTATATAAATAAAACAAAAAAATGCCAATAAGAATTTATTTTAAAGTCGAGAGAAAACATTGTAAGTACATACAAAAAAAGTACATTTCGCAAATTACTAAAACTTACGTTACCGAAATAACTTTAACACATTCATTCATAAAACTAAAAAAAAACACCAAACATCCTAAATATGCTTATTATGAAGGAAAGTAAATTTTTTGTACAAAACATTGTATATTATTTTGAGATACCAATAGAATAAAAAAAAATGTAATTTTATGAATCATCTTATATATAATGGAAAAGATCGGCAGGCTGGTTTTAATTCCAACACCTTCTAAGGCAAGATATAAAAAAAATAACTATTATTTATAATAATATTACAAACAATATAATTATAAATAATAGATTTTAGCTAGATACCGTCCCGCGGCGGCTCGTGTCTTTTACAATTAATTAATCATTCCAAAAATTTAGAACAACCAAAATAATTACGGGAATCGATAAAACAAAATTTAACATTTTATATCGATAAATGTAAAGATATCTATTTATATTTTGCTTATTAATAACTGGCAGTGTTGTATGAGGTAACAAAAATATTTTAAAAACTATCAAATCTTTAAAGTATCAAAATTTTTTCGAAACAAATCTTTAAAACTGAAGAATTAAAATGATTTTGAAAGAAGAATTAATTATTATAGTTTTCATAATAGCAGACAAATATGTTTACATCCCATACATTCATTTATTTTTATTCTCATAGACAAAATGATTAAAACCAGCCATAAAACTACACAGTATACCCAAGCACCTTAAGCCAATAAATATATTATATTTATGAATAAATTATATATTAATCTATCTTATGTACTTAAGTATATAAAATGTTGTACTTGAAAATTTAAAGCTCAAAAATAATGAATTTGAAAAACTGTCAAAAATATCGTGACATACATATAAAAGACGAAACAAAAATAATTTAGTATGATAGATTTAAATTTATAAAATTAGATAGAATTTAGATGGATAGATGTTAATCAGATTCGTGTAATTTAATTATTTTTAGGGTTATCACTATTATTATGTAAAATGTGTATTTTAATGGACAAATAGTTACAAAAATATTTTTTAAGTTTTGCTATTGGCTTATTCGAAATGGATTTAACAGATATCAACTACGAGATAGCAGCCATCTTAGGATATAAACTTATACTGTTTTGTTAGAATTGGACAACCCTTATAAATTAAGAAAAAAAAACACATAAAAAAATAGAACTAATTAGAATAAATAAACAATTAATAATATAGTTGTTAAATGCATGAAAAAAATAATTAAGAACCAAACATTACCAAAAAGTATACTCATATCTCACAAGTCTAATCTAATCTAAGTAGAAAATAGGAAATGCTTATTTAGAAGTAATGTAATAGAATATATCATACGCATACGTCTTTTATATATTAAAATATCTTTGGAATGCAAAAAATTACTATTAAATAACTTGACGATCGAAATTATTATTAATAAGAAAATAATCGATGTAAAAATCGATATTAATAATCGCCAAGAGATTAATTCAAGTTTTTGTAAATGCAATTCAATTAATTAGTTGGCAACATTGTTAGATTGGCTTCCTTAGGAATAAATGTTAGTGTATCGATTAAGATATAAAAAAATGTCTTTTATTTAAATTATTATGCAATATTTATACGAAAAAGCCTCGAAAGATAAGTCTAAATATCACTACGCACTACTGGGAGCCGTTTACATCCATATGTCTATATAAACACTAAAAGACAATTCCATTATTTTATTAAAAATTTAGAATAAACTTGTCTAATACATTTGAAGTTCTGTAAAACATCTTGTATGGAATATCATAAATCTAAATCCAAACGCATTTTTTTAATACAACAAAGTCCATGTACATAACACTAAAAACCTATATCCGCAAAAACAAAATTCATAATGGACACAATATATCAAACTTCAATAAAAAAATGGCATGTAAACGGCCTCCGAATAAATACATTACGCGTTTGCATTATAAATACAATAACGATATGAATTCGATTAAGGCATACAATTCTTATTATATAAGAAACATTCGAGGCCACACATATGTATGTAAAAGCTTGTGTCCTCGAATAACTAACTTGCACCAATACTTCATGAAACATTGTACTTTAGAACTGGGTTTTATTATCATTTTCACGCATACACTTCATTTTTGCAC
Source organism: Argynnis bischoffii washingtonia (assembly GCA_033884665.1). Classification (NCBI taxonomy): domain Eukaryota; kingdom Metazoa; phylum Arthropoda; class Insecta; order Lepidoptera; family Nymphalidae; genus Argynnis; species Argynnis bischoffii. The sequence continues at coordinate 13,547,294 of CM066609.1, read as the reverse complement.
CGTATTATTTGGTTATGCTGAAATTTACTTAAACTAATGTCTTAATTATATTTTTTATATATATTAATTTAATTTTTAAAAACAATCCTACTAATATTATAACTGTGAAACTTTGTGAGGATGCATGGATGTCTGAATGTATACATGTATATTACTCTTTCACGCAAAAACTACTGAATGATTTTAATGAAAACAATAATATAGCTCATACATTAGAATAATACATAGACTACTTTTTATCCCGGAAAAATTTACAGTTCCCGTGGGATAGATTTCTTTTCGTTTTTCTATGTATTTTCTATTGTTGTATTATATATTCACAGCAACATCAATATATTACTGAAATACTTAAATTATCTCAGTATCTTTTTGCTTTAAACTAATTCAATGCACTGGGATAAAAGTACCTGCTGTAAAAAAAGTACATACTAACAGACATACATTTAGATTTATAATATTCATAGCTTACTTTCCAAAAGTACTTAAAAACAATTTTATATATTAAAGTAAATCAAACCATATTCGCCTTAATATATTTCAGCATAACCAAATCCATTGATCCTGGTAATCATTTGATAATCAAACAGCAATCAGACTCGTCGAAATATATATATATATATATATATATATATATAACCTAAACTTTACTCCATTTAGCTTATATTAAACAAACATTTCTTATATAAATAATTTTACACAACTGTTAAGAAATGGCCACTAACCATTTATTATATAGAAAATATTACGACTCGTCGAACGAAAGCTGCACGCACATTCATAATGATATAATCTACATCTAAAGTGACTATAAAATCTTAAAAGAAGTAAATTCCTGTAAGCGAAAAGTGCAAAAATATTAAAATGTGATCCTAAATACATTAAAATTCAACGATAACCATACAACTTGTTAGAAAACTTCCTTGGCACTATTTAAGATTGAAATTTAAAATGTTTATAAAAATATTATAGGAAGACTGTTATATATATATAAATATAGGGCTGTCAGGGCCAAAATTGCTTAGCCTTGAAAAAAATTTGGCGAAAAATGGATTTGAAATTCATATTGTTGCGAATTTTCTGATTTTTTATTACAATAATAATATTAAAAAATACAAAAGAAAAATATTACTTTTTTTAACGTACAGCCTCTGGCTATAAAAAAGGTTACATAGAAAACGTGTTTAAAAATAACTACCCTCTTAAATAATTTCAAAACTTAAGTAATTTTGCACCGACAGCTTTATAAATAAAATAAAAAGATTAAACAATTATATCAGTTGTATCGTTACCATTTCATCCTTATTCTAGAACGTAAATACAATATTTCATAGAAAAAGCAAACACATAACAAATACCATTGCAAAATAAACTGAGATCTTCTGGAATAAGTTCTAAAATCGATCAAACAAAAAAAAACGTACATCAATCACCGAATCTTAGCCAAGTTAGAGTTAGAGTTCAAATCAAAAGTAAAGTTCTAAATAATAACAAAGAAATTAATTTTCGCCCTTAGCGGTGTAGTCTAGAATTAATTATCGTAGCATCTTTATCGCACTTTCAACACACTCTTAAAATACTTAGACTTAGAAAAATGACATATATGTATATATATATAAACTTATAATAAATAAAAATAATCAAATATAATATAAATTATTATTACACAAGAGACATAGTAACGGTGATGTAAATGCAGGTTTTCAAAATCTTGGTCCACACTATTCGAATTCTATCAAAACATTTCACAACAGTACCGTTTAACTCTGAAAGGTGTTAGTTACCGCTATGACAAAAGTTTATAGATGCAATGAGATGATAATCTCGCAAAAAGATCATTTAAACAATAGGGAATACGAGTGTGATTTAAATATTTAAATAAAGGTGATTTTTTTTTATAATCTTTATTGCTTTTAAAAAAAAGGCTATATTAATATTTTTTAATATTATGCGCGTGAAATGGCGAGCGTATATATTATAGCCTGTAACGGTATGATATTTTTAATTTTTTTTTTATACCAAATTTTAATTTTTTTGGAGTTGGATATTTATTTTACAACTATATAACGATGTAAGCTATTGTATAAAAAAAAAAAAAAAAAGTAATGCATATTCCCTATCAGAAGACGTAAAGAGATAATTATCTCGGAAATTTGCAAACTTAGAAAATTTCTGAGATTATTATTATATCTCATTTCCTAAGTATCCAATTAGAAAAAGCTGTTAATGTGACTTTATATATATATATTATTATGATGTCACAGTCTACTTTCTAGTCCATACACCAAAATCACACATCATAAACATAATATACAAAACGGTACTAACAGTAAATCCAAACATTAAAAATTTTAATTTAAACCGATTGTGATATGTGTAAAAATCAATTTTGAATTTAATTCAGTCATTATTAATTTATTACAATTCCTTAGATCGTTTCAATACTTTCAAATTCCTTTATCAGTCTCAACATTAAAAAGAAAGCGGCACTTTAAAAAGTTAAAGAAAAAATATTTGACACTTTATATTTGTGCGTTCTACATTTTAGTAATAAAAAAAAATATTTTTGTTTTTTAATATATGAGTTTTATCATTAAAAAGGGTGAATTGAAAAAATGCCACTTTCTTTAGTAAAGCAGCCTCAGTTTGAATTAAATCACAGTTTAACTGTTACATTAAGGCATTGGGTGCACTTATTGAAAATAACTATTTTTTTTCAATTAGTTAATTACTAGACACCTAGATTATAACTTAAAAAATGCCGTTATAAATACAATAGACAATTCACAGGGGATATAGAATAAGAAAGATGGCCGATATGACGAAGCTGCCGAGGCATAGACAAGTGTAGAAGATCCTATTCTCTCTGTCCCTCGCAGATTCGACCACATTATCGTAATTATTTTGTATATCTAAATTCATTTTGTCTCTATCATATCTATCGATATCGATATTCTCATTTAGCTCAATCGGAAAATCGACTTCATCAGTGTCATATATTTCAAAATTATCACTTTTGAGAACGCCATCTTTACAGAAGGGCGTGACAAATTGAATCTTATTCTTATGGTAATAAGGTCCACGAATCCTTAGCTCATTGGTGTAAACCGGCGAATAGTGTGCTTGGGGGGACTCTGTATTATCACTAAGTTGGTACTCCTCACTTTCATCGAATGTATAATTTTGGTCATTAAAGTTGAAATTGCTTATGAATCTATCCTCACTATATCTGCGTCGATAGTTGACTGTGATAGTGTCGAATTCGGGGCTATTTTGGGTGTCCATTGGGGTGTCTATTTGGGTGTCTTCTTGAGGGTTGATGGTATCTTGACTGTATTCAGGTTGGATATCCTTGAGCGAGCTCATATGTAGGGCGATCACCGTACGAGCGAGGGGGAGCATCGCTCGCTCGATGTCCAACACATCGTCTGGCGAACAGATGTCCTCCTGGAACACACGCCACCCCATTTCTTAATTTCATTCATTCTTAATTTCATATAATTCTGTTTTGTTTTAACGTTTTGCTTGCAATCGCTCGCGAAAGGATATCTAACCCTGCAATGAATCTGACGGTTTGCGTTGTTTGAATCAAACACGACCACGACTTTAAATACTATTTAGTTATAATGAATAAACTTAGCGAAATAAAATAATTAATTTATGAATTGTATAATAATATATAGATAATAATAGGGACATATTTGAAGTACGTCTAACAAATTAAAATTATTTCGGTAACGTATAAAGTAATCATTACATAGCTAACAATAATCAAATATACGTATCCTAACCCTTTAAAAACTTGCGTAATAAAGTTAAAAAAATATATAAAGAAAATATTTTCTTCGGAGTTAACATCTTAAATTTAAAAGAGTAATATATTATAATAAAAAAAATTATAACATGTTGACATTTTTAGATTTTTTGAATAAAAAAACTTAAAGTAGATATGTCAATATGTTACTTAGAGCGATTATAATTAAAGTGACACAAAACAAAACTCACCTCTTCGACGCCAATTTTCCGACACGCCTCCAGGAAATTGTCTACATTTCTCCTACATCTGGCCATTGTTAGTTTTGGCTGAAAATATACAAATTTCATTATCATATATATATTTTCATTAATGTCAAAATACACAATGAGGTAAAGTTAACAGACATGTTATATAAAAAAAAGAATAATCGTGATTTCCATTCGTATAATAAATGTATTAAAGACCGAAAGAACAATGAATAATGATAATATTTTATGTTTTGATAAAAAATCAATATTTGAATTTTGTTCAAATTCTTATTACTTTTATGAGCAACTTATATATATACGTATATAGTATGCATATATAATATTTTACATTTACTATGCATTTGTATTATTTACTATATGTTTGACCTCCTACTGCGTTACAATCACCCTTTCTCCAAAGCATTGAACATAATTTCTCCTACCCTGGCGTTCTGCCTCAGAAGACTAGCCAAGGGCTGAATGCATAAGATCCTTATGCCTCATTAAAACAATAAAAAAATTAAAAAAAAAAGAGTGCGTGTATGTATGTGTACACGCGCAAGGAGTAAAACTTCTGTAGGTTATCGGTATTCCTTATAAAATTCAATTTATGTTTTAAATAATTAGGATAAGTTAGATACTAAAAATAACGCATATTAGGCATATTACAATCATATTTTTATAAAATATCATTTAAGGAAAGAATATAATATTACATATCATTTGTCAGACAATAACAACGGTTACCATGGCAACAAACGTACGTACATTTTTCCGTAACGCATTCACCAGCTTACCCCCCAAGTCAAGCGTGCGTAAAGAAGTTTTACTTTAAAAAGCCACCAAGTACCTGTGCAGGCGAGGGCACGTGCACGGAGGCGACGGAGCGCGGGCGCACGTGGTTGGCGAGGTGGCACAGCACCACGCCGTCCGCCAGCACCGGCGCCAGCTGCTCCGGCAGCGACATCTTCAGGCGCGTCTCTATTATCTGTAAATAATAAATATGTTGGGACATTAACACACAGCACCATCTAGTTCCATGGTAAACTAAGAGGCTTGTGTTATGGATACCAGATAGTTGATACACTACACATATATAACTTTAAATTCATACATCATGATTGGAGTACAAACATTTGTGCTCATCACACAAATGAATGAAATCCAACGGGATTCGAACCCGCGACCGCTGGCGCGTACTACAAACTGAGTCAAACGAGTCATCTGTTGACAATATAGCATCATTGTTATATTGGTATCTGTTATCGTCGTCACAGGACTTATAGTCAATAATTAAAAAAAAACAGCTAAATGATTACAGTTTGTTCTGAATTTTACTGAATGCTTTCATCAGTTTTAAAAGGAGAAACCTCAATTCTGACACAGCAAAATTGAAAACTTGTTGCCTGTTTTTTTTTTCACAGAAAATTGTATTTGTTTATGAAATTTATTCAAAATGTCTTGTATACGACTTTAATTAAAAATTATAGTTTCAAAGGACGTTTCAACGGTGTAATTTTTCAGGTAACAATTTTTTTTTTTCAAAAATATTTATATTTATAAGGAATATAAAGTTTAATTAAAAATTTCGCCATTCATAGCCCACTTGTAACCTACATATAACAACACATACATACATACAGATATATATCAATATTATTCAGTATTATAATAAAAAAAAAAGAAAAAAGAGTATGAAGTAATATATTTAATATACATTACCGTTCTCAACTGCTGCAACAAATCCAACTCTTCCTTCTGCTTGTCAAACTCCCTCTTCATAGTGAAGCTCAACTTATCTGGAGGCGTGTCCTTATTCCATATTTTGCTTGGCGGCTTCGAACCTGTACCCTTTAAATACGCAACTGACGTCGTTAACAATTTTGCATCACCGTTCACTGTCCTTGGTATGTTAGACTTAAGACTACTATATGTATTTATTGGAGATTTTGTAGGGGACGTAGGTTTCGAGTAAGTTTCTGATCCGTTAACGCGTGTATAGTCGACATTACCGTTGACGGATGGATATGTTTTGTTAACGTTTCGTGACGGAACAACTTTTTGGACAGGCCGTTTGGTTTCTTCCGGCTTTTCTGGATTGCCGTTCTGGGTCTGAAACCTTCGGGGGGTGGAGTGTAGGATGGGGGAGCTGGGGGTGTTTGGGGCGTTGGGGGAGTTTGGGCCGTTATTAGATAGAGATCGGGTGTATGGGGATATGTTGTACCCGTTTATGGGTGAGTGGGGGGATTTTTGGAAATGTATGGGACTTTGGTTTTGGGAGTGGGGAGTGGAATCTAATTCGGGAGAAGGTTGCTCTGTTCGGGGTCGGTAGACATCTTGTTGTCGTTGTTGTCTTAGGGCTTCTTTGTATTGTCTGGAATTCGAGAAATTATAATTAGAGGTTTTACATATGACATCCAATATTGTTTTTAAAGCCTGTGCACGTTTTATTTGGCTAAGTTATCAAATTAGTATTTCATATATAAGCATTACTGTAAAAGCATATTATAAAGCTGTAGTAGCGGTATTAGTCAAGTTCAAAGCCCACCCATATAATTATTTAGTTACTATTTGAGGTTATTCAGAGGTGTCCTTCAAAGGTTAATTGCCCAATCATGAAGGCATTCACAACGCTTCGTGAGTTCGGTATTTACAGCTGAAAGCGCAGACTTACACATAAAAAAAGCTGACATTCACCAGGTTTTGAATAGCTGTAAAATGTGCTTCAAACGGTTATTATTTTCACAGATAAGTTATGTTACTTAACAAAAAATTGTATTTATTTGTAAAATACAACCAATCAGACACATTTCACGCTAGTTTTTACATACATAAAGCGATAAATACATGCGTAGCGATAACACGTAACCATAGTGCTGCATGAGTGCGCGTGTGTGTGAATGTACCTGTATGTTTGTTGATGAGCTAATTTACTCTTATCCTCGCCATTTGAATTCCCTTCGGGTGATATACGGAGGCTGAAAGGGAACACCGGGGTTAATAATAAAGGGGAAAATGAGGGGATGATATGAGCCAAAACTGTAGTTTACCTCTGCATCGGCGACGCGAGAAAAAATTAAAATATAAATCAATTTAAGCGACTAGAAATACTATAATAGAATAGATAGATAGATCTGTCAGTTTATACGTTATATTGTGCTTGTATTCATTATATTAAATATTCTATTTATTATTATTCTTTTTATTCTTTATTTTAATACTTATTTTAGCAATTATAACAGGCATTATATAACGCATGAGTAAAAATAAACAATTTTAAATAAAAAAAATCACCATATAAATAAATAACCTTTCTTATAATAATAAAATAAGAGCGTTGACAAGGAATTGAGTTCTCTAAATTTGGAATGTATCTATGTATGTCTATATATTTTTATAATACCATAAATATTAAAGATATTTTTTATGTGTATCACCACTACATAATATCTATAAATTAAAAGAAATATAAAAGCATTTGTAAAAAAAAATATTTTTGATTCAATAATAACACGTACATATGTAAGGACAATTTTACAATTTTAACAGGAGTAATTTTATATACATATATGTACATGTATATGGTTTAATGAAATTCAATTATAGAAAATACCTTTATATTTATAAAGTAAGTCCAAAATAATTCAGAATTAATTACTCTAAATTATTATGACTTTTAATATCCATGTCAATACTTCATTTGCCACACTTAAATCTACACAGGCAAAGAACAACATTGTAACTTAAAATTATAGCTGTTTTGAGTTAAGACATTTTTCGATGACGAATGTTATTTTTAAATACATCTTTTCGGATTTCGGGGACTCTCAGTCTCTCGCGTCCATGATTGCTGCAAAGTTTTCAAAACTTAAGAAAAAAAAAAACTAAAACCAAAACAAATTCGCGATAAAAGCCGAATAGATAGATTATATATTTAAAACGTCAAATATTTACGAAGTCTAAGAAAGTATTACAACGTTGTTCTTTGCATACTTCTAAAAGAAATCAATCAATGAATGAACTCACCCAGTGAGTATAGGCGTGAGGGGCGCTAGGGGTGTCTCGCTTGAGAGGGACTGCGCGCGCGAGAGGGCGGCTCCTGGGGACAGGGTCGACGGTGTGCTTGGTGTTGAGCGGCCTGATCCTCCACCTTCGCCGCTTGCTGGTACAGGATTAGTTTGTATGAGCATTCATATTTGTCTTCACTGATCGAATATATTGACGGGTTTACACCTAGCAAAGGGGCAACTTTTTGCAACTATGTAATAGTATCGCATATTATATATAAGTTTTTTTTTTTTTTTCATTTTTATTGAAACTTCCTTTAAAGACAATGTACTAATGGCAGGCAACCTTGAGAATAATTATAAGGTCCTGAATACACACGATACTTTCAACATCGACTATCTGAGATTTAGTCTCTTTTCAGATTTTTAAACTTTGCATGAGTTAAAGCCCGTCTCAGTGTCAACAGTAGGCGACGTGATTTCCATACCACTAATACAACTAGTTGCTAAAACGCGATATATTCCCTAAAACACGCGATTTAGATACTGCAGTCAAACCTAACAAATTGCTAAAATGGAATACAAATATACATGCACTCGCAAAATCGCCAATAGCTGACGCTAAAAGTTTCATATGTGCTGAGGCCCTACAAATGTGATTGTAATCAACATAAGGGTTTTTATTATTAGTTATTTTACAAAACAACAGGGCACAATATCAATGTGGTTTCACAAAGAGATAGTTTATGGTCTACAAAATGATATAGGTTATTAATTCAATTATAAAAAGTGTTAATTATGGTCTTTATAAAAAAAAGAACATAGGAAATAACTCACCATCATTCGACCACCTTTTCTCCACGCCATCTGTGCAGTATCCGCTATCAACTACATGCCTCGGCTTGTGCCTTAAGCAATCAATAGTCGCATTACCAGATGTTATTTGATGATTACTATTAGTTGGTGAACCGATGTACGATGTGTGTTTTGTCGATCGTCTGGTCTCATCCACTCTTCTGTGAGCGGGGAGAGAATCTTTTATAGCCATATTTTCTAAGTACTTGAATATGTGCACGCGCCCGCGCATGCAAATCTGTTGAAAAAGATAATAATATATTAGATAGCAATATAAATCTAGGTGCCTAGCAGTAGCCTATATGTTACTTCAGGTACTATCTGTGTAATAAATTCCATGCGAAACCATCCAATCGATTCAGCGTCAATACACAGTGCCGGATTCAACCTCAGCGCCTCAGCATAAAGTGGATAAAGTTTCGATAAACTTTAATTTCTTTTAATAATTTTTTTTTAAATGCAAAAAAAAATGATTTATAAATGTTTTCAATTTTTCGAAAAAATGTAGTAGGTAATATATTTTTTTTAATTTTTTGGAAAGTACAAAAAGAATTTTCGATAACATTAAGATTTATTTTTTTTCACCCTCTGAATTTTGCCACCTTGTGCACTAGCCCCGAGTGCCCCTAGTGTAAATCCAGCGCTGCACACACATACAAGCTTTCGCATTTATAATTACGTGTATTTGGAATATATCTTTTAACATAATAAAGTTCATACATAAATGCTCTATAGAATAGAGTACTTTCAGTTTTTCCTGGAAAGCCCAATTATCCAGGCAACTTTCTCCAATACAAGCCAAAAAGAAAAACAAACCGGTCCAGCCGTTCTCGAGTGATGCGCTTAGCAACGAACACATAATTTTTATTAATATAGATATATAACCCCCGAAATACATAATATATGCAATACCTAGTAATAATAATCTCCAATAATAATTTTGGTGACGGCAATCAATCGCAATAATTTTAATTAAATGTACCTACAGCCTATTGCAATAGATATAAGAAAAATTACTACAGAATAAGTAGAAGGATCGCTGTTAAGACATTCCAACACCTGTATTGTTATTAATATTGTGGTAAACCAGATACATGAAATTGTTTTTTTTTTTTTTTTTTTTTTTTTTTTTATGGTATTCAGTGATAAACGAGCAGACAGTCCACCTGATGGAAAGCGATACCTGTCGCCCATAACACCTACGGTTCATGCACTTAAGTTTTATGTAACAAAACTGCAGAACCGCCGGTACGTTATCACTGTGAGGACTAAGATAATATGCCTCTTGCCTGTAATTGCGCTGGCTACCTTATCCTTCATACCGGAACACAACAATGCAATCATTGTTGCTTGGCGGCAGGAAATAGATAAGGGGGTGGTACCCATCCAGTCGAACTCCTCAGGCTTGACAGAGTCCTACCACCTCTTTGAATCAAACTATTAATCGAAATTACGATTTAGTTATTATTATACATATATGTATATAGTAAAGATTATCAACTAAAACATTGCCAATTTATATTTATGTCGAATCCATCAATTTTTATAAGATTCCCTTATATAAGAAATGTATATAATGAACATAATTTATATCATAGACAGTGTTGGTATAACGGGAGTGCACGGGTCGATATATGAGCCAATATTTGCCTTTGCCTTTCACTTGATGATAACAAGATACTTATGCAGGAAGGTACACACGTTTATCGGACCACCTGCCTCTTAATGATACGGAAAGACTTTATTTTGCGTCCGGGAATTCGTAAGTATAAAATGGTATGTAATATAATTTATTAGCTTAAATACTAATATTATCTATAGGTACATAAGTGTAACTGATCGCGGTCTGTACATAGAAGATATTTGAAAAAAGCTATTATTAGGGATCTTTATTATCGCAATAGATCCCAAAACAGTGTTTTTCAGACTTTTTGTCTGTTTGTCTGTGTGTTTATGAGCGCTAATCTCAGAAACGGAAATCGGTTCACAAATATAGTTATGTCAATTTAAACAATCACCTAAGGACGAACCCAAGCGAATCGAGGGTAAGTCGCTAGTATTTAATAGGTATACATGTGAAAGTAGCTGTCTGTTTGTCCATTTTATTTACAACGCCCGTAGTAACGGCCCATTACTTGAAATAGTTCTAATGAATTTTGTTATAACGATACATTTACCTTTAACTTTAAAGATTTTTTTAACTTTGAGAATTAAAATAGTGTAAGAAAGATTTTAATATGACAAATGCTGTTTTGAAAATTTAATTCCACCTTCAACTAATCAATTTTTTCAATGAATAAAGATAAAAAAAATTTTGAACACAAAAAAAATTAGAAAATCGAGTCTTTTATGATTACATAATTAGTAATTATATCGCGTAACATACACACAAAAACATAAAATCTGTATAAATATATCATTGAAGTCGGTCAAAAAGAACATGGAACTAGGTCTACTAGGTCAGGTCACCAGTTTATATACAAATTAGTGACACAAATTAAAATTTACTTTATTCAATTTAACACAACAAACACAAGTGTTCTTACAAACACTTTTAATTTTAAATTCTTTTGAAAATCGTTTATTTAAAGGGAGTCAATGAAGTCATTTCATAAGGAAGCTTTCATCGACTTGGAATAAAGTTCTGCTTAAAAGATCCCAATGGATACTTAATTTTCCTTCAAAGTTTCGAATATTTTAATACAACATAATATATATATATATATATATATATATATATATATATATATATATATATATATATATATATATATATATATATATATATATATATATAAATTTCCGTGTACGATGTTGGTCCGCGATAAACTCCGAAACTACTTATACGATCTTAACGTATTTTTTTCAAGTGTGTGATTTTTTGCAACTTAAAAGATAGAATAGTTTTTATCCTGATTATTTCTTTTTTTTATTGCAAAATTAACGATTTTCATATCCGGAGAGGGTTTTCGAAGAGAGAATCTGAGAAACGGCTACCCTAAGCTAAAAAAAAAAAAATATAAGTGTGCCACAGCAACCCGTGGCCGGGTCTGCTAGTATTACTTATAGGTACCTACCTACCATAAATTACGCAAATTTCATCTACTAGAAATTCTTAAACAGAATAATACGTACATATTAAATATATATACTCATTCTCATAAAAGTTTTATTCACTTTCTTAATAACATAAAAATATTTCTCACAAATAAAAAAGTACTACACTATCACAAAAGATCATTCCGTTAAGTTAAATTTTCCGTATAAACATTTATTTTGTAAAAAGATAACGAATAAATCGTTGAACAAATACGTAACATTTATATCGTGCATCTTTTATTTTTTATCTTTGTCAGACTACGGATCTGTAACTTTTTGCTAGTTTTATATTTTATTAATTAATATTACTATTAATGTATATCATGTAATACATACATAACGTATCAGCAAAAAACATTACAATACTGAAAATACACAATTATATATTAATCATCACTAGCTATTTCCTTGCGTGGTTAATGATTAACAGTTCCTAACACTACGTCTACGTCTTATATACCGAGGAAACGTTTCATACAAAAAATCATTTCCGAGATGAAACTTACGACTTCCTGTACAGGAAATAATTACTAGTTAAAAACTGTAATATTATTAGTTATAATAGCGCGAAGTTATTATGAGAAGCCGTACTTACTGTAGTAGGTGGGGAGACTAGGGGGTTATTGTCCAGATTTAACGTAATAATTGTGGTCATATTGCGAAGCTCTAATGGAAGTGAAGAGATGCAATTACAGCTCACATCTAAGTGCTCGAGCCGGAGGTATGTGATTTCTGAAAGCAACAATCATAATAAATCGTCATAACGCTATTCTTATGTATATATATACAATACAATATTTTGATCTATCTCCAGCCAGCGTTTGCAAAACGCAAAAAACTGTGTTTATTTACGACATCACATTAGAAACCTCTAAAATTATCAGTGTTTCTCTGCAATATTATGCATGTATTATACATACAAACCTTCCTCTTGAATCACTTTATCTATTAAAAAAACCGCATCAAAATCAGTTGCGTAGTTTTAAAGATCTAAGCATATATAGAGACAGACAGCGGGAAGCGACTTATTTACGTTTTATACTATGTAGTGATAATGTTGATTTGAAGATGACATTAGATTTAATATTAGTTTACTATTATAACTATTCAACTCAACTTAAATACCTAAGTAAAATATGTGGCACCTACACCAAATAATGACATGTGAATCAATTTTATTAATCAATATGAATATTTAATACACGTATAAGTAAATTTACTGATTTATTCATGTAGGAATAAAAATATACCTATTATTATAACAGTATAATACTTACTTAGATTTACGCAAATATTTGACATTTTAAATAAAACTATGAACGAGAGTAAAGCATTTGAAATGTCGGAAACCAAAAATCAATCCGCGAAAAATATCCGAAAAGATAGTTTTATTTCAAATCCTGTTGCTGTTGTTGTTGCATAGAACTATACACAATGTTTAAGTGTGATGTTTGAAAGACAAAGTATAGTACATTTATATAGTAGGATCAGAGAATGCAAATAAAAGCACTTGATAACTCACCGACTATTTATTATATTAAAAATTACAGATAACAATGTTCACGCGTATCGTCGTGTCGCCATTATTACAAAATATCTTGAAATTGAAAGATGAATAAAAAATCATCTCTCACTCTATTCCATTCTTAAAATTATATCATACCTCCTCTATTATTCTTAAAATGTCAATCCCACATTTATAGAACACATAGGTATGATAGCAAAACAAGGAAATTATTATGGTATGGCTCAAAAAATAATTGCTACAAGCTTAAGGACAAACATTTGTTTTCAAGAATCGTAGCTATTGACAGGATATTAAACATTATACATGTATTAATGTCGACATATTTTACAAATGAGTTTTTTTCGCAGAATTCTGTGTCATGACAAAGATAAAAAGAACTTACGTAAAGGTAATAAACCGAGCTGGTTATTACTAAGATTCAAGCATCTTAAACCTGCGCAGTCTCCCAGAGTCATAGGTACTTGTGTGAGCCTATTATTTGAAGCATCTAATTCTGCTAATGAGGTCATCTTTCCAATTTCCTTTGGAAGACTAGTTAGGAGATTGTCTGGTAGTAGAAGTACTTGCAAGGGCATCAAACATACTTCTCGAGGCAATTCTGTGAGTTGATTTGAACTGTGAACAGAAATAACATCTAATTTAATTTGTTTCATAATTATACCGTATTATTTTATTATATTCAAAAAATACAAACTAAATATTACACGATTTATTTCTAAATACTAACTATGATGCAAAAGTATTGTAATTGAAATCCTGTGTTAAATAATAATCTATTGATTGAGATGAATTTATTATCCCCAGGACACCTGTGTAAGGTTCTCTATAATCGATTCAATTTGCGATGATCAAGCCAGATAAGCATTACACAGACAGACAGTCGTTGGTTTCAATGATGAAATTTAAATACACATTTGTTATAAAGACAAGATAGAATTTACAAGTTATTTAAAACTTTTCCATACGTACATTTTACGAGTGTTGAACATCATTTAGAATGCACATTTTCATTATGCAAATTACTTACAACTCCTATTATAATAATCTACATTCATTTTAAAGAAGCATTCTCTTATTAAAACTATTTCACAAATTGCGTACATATTTTGAATTTCCTTCAAATTGTGTTGGCTGTATAATTAACTGATACGTACTATTTATACTCGGAAACCTAGTTTGCTGTAAGTTTACGCTTAATAACACGCCGAAACGTAAATCGTTTCTCGCCTAACCTAATAATTCGGGCATTGGTGCCAAAAATACAAGTAAATATTGACTTCTCCCCCCGACTATAAAATTAGAAAAATAGTGTTACCATATTTGCTTTGACACATTTAGAAACAATTAGAATAAATAGAATTTCCTTATATTAACAATTATAGCAGCTTTATTTACCTTCATTTATATAACTATTCGTAATATACATAATATGTAGATATCACCTACAAAGATCTCATTTAATTATTTATATATTATTATGAGTATTGCTTAACCTACCACAAACACATACGAGCACATTTAAATGATAAAAGAACACAAAAATGCTTTCACATTTTATGTATCACCAGCTTGTTTATGTAAGGGGCAATAAGTAGAGCAGAGAACATTGTTTCCCTTTGTGGAGTTCTTCAACGTAAGTGCCAAAGAAACGTCATATAGCGTTAAGATCAATTTGTAGCCTCATTATTTCAAGGAGAATAGAAATAGTATAAAGAGATTTATTACAGCTTCCAATCCAGTGAACACAAAACCACCGGCGCGCGGATTGGGTAACCTACCTGTCGCGAACACATTCGACTGTGTTAAATCAACTAGAATATAATGCAATTAGACTCTAGATTTCTTTACTGCGAATCGAGACATCTTATAGACACACACGTTCTCATACGAGTAGATAGTCATACATACTCGGCTAGTTAGCTTTTTTCTCGGAGACTATTGCTAGACAAGATGCCTTGAAACTGGATTCAACACTACTGAGACGGGATTAATAATAGACGGGGTCGACGGACGGTGCATTGAAAACTGATAGGGACCTACAGCGGTAAAAACTTAGCAAAAGTTTGAACCGCATTGCGCTCTCTCCTGCGGATGGATCGACTTCGATAACAATAATATAGATACTAGTGACTTTCCTTGCTTTGCGTGGGTGTGCCCCTACGTGCCTTTTGTTTTTATATAAATAAATAAATATGTTGGGACATTAACACTATCTAGTTCCATGGTAAGCTACGAGGCTTATGTTATGGATACGAGATAGTTGATACACCACATATATATAACTTTAAATACATACATATTATAAAGATAAACACCCATGACTGGAGTACATACATTCGTGCTCGTCACACAAATGAATGCCCTAGCGGGACTCGAACCCGCGACTGCTTGTATAGCAAGTAGGGTCATTACAAACTGAGTCACACATGTCGTCAAATATTTGAATAATATTATTATTTTGGCAAAATTTATTTTTCAGCTTGAAAGAGTAACAACTAACAAACATATACACTTATTCAAACTTTCGTATATAATATAATACATAGTAGTATGATAAAGTTAATGGGTAATCATCTAGAAAATATTATAAGGTCACACGTGATATAAAATGTTATTTATATCTGCTTGTAACACAGCCAGGCCATTAAACATTGAAATCATAATAAGAAAATATTTATCAGTTAACGTTATTTATAAAGCTTTTGACATATTAATCTTCATACGTTACAATTGTGTATTGTATTCAACTCTTTTAAACTTCCCACTGCTGGGCACGGGAGTCCCTTCAATACGAGGGGGATCAGAAGGATCAGAGGGCCATAGTCCACCGCGCTGGCCAAGCGCGGGTTGGCGGACAACACATGTCCTTCGAAAACTTTTTAGGTTTTCTCAAAAGTGCAAATTTCCTCATGATGTTTTCCTTCATCGTAAGGCATGTGGTAAACATGTTAGAAATGATTTGCACATGAAAATATCAGAAGCGCGAGACCCGGGATTTGAACCCGCTTTACTCAGTTTCCCAAGCGAGCGCGTTACCACTGGGCTAGCACTTTTATGATGGAGCGTGTATATGAGGTTAATATTGGACAGTAGAATTTTTCTTCGAACTATAAGTTGTGAAAAAAATCAGCCTCCAGCTATCTATAGAGTATCATAGTTTGACAAATAATAGCGAATAAATAAAAGGAAAAAGTTAATTATTACGATTGTACATGTAACATACGTTCTTCGTATTACACATACAAAATAATCTCTAACTAGCGACTTAATCTTGCTTTGCTTTTATCTTTTGCTAATATCTGTTATTACAAGTCACAATCTATCCATGTACTAAATTTCCTCCAAACCTGTCCAGCCGTTTGAGTGTTAGAAACAAATATACAAACACACTCTCATACAAACTTTGGCATTTATTATAGTAGTATAATAAGTAAGAAATATTAATACATATATCAATATCAATTACAATATTTCTCACAGCGGCAATCAATAAGTAGCGACCGTTATCACGAACCTTAAATGGCTTAACAATGAAGTTTCACCAGAATCTGAAGACGAACGGTGCGGTCGATTACAGTAGAGTGTAATATGCTTTCTACATGCGAGAAACCAGACGAGTTCCAGCCATATTTTAGCGTTGAATTGCTTTTATTGGCATCTGAGAGCATCGGCTATTGAAATGCACTGTTAAGTCAGATCTTTTTTATGTTTGAATTGGTGAAACAGTTGAGATTTTAAAAATGCTAAACTTTTTATTAAATATTCCTGTAATTCCTGTATAAAGTCGTTTATAGGTACTCGTGTATTTTAACTTTTTTATCTATGAACCGATTGAAATAAAACAAATACTTAATGTTAAGTGAACCTTGCCACAATACATTAGTGAAAACCGCACCCATATCGGTTAAGCCGTTTCTGAGATTAGCGCGCACAATCGCACAGACAAAAAATCTAAAGAACATTGTTTTTCACAACATTTTTTGTACTATTGCCATAATAAAGACCTCCAATAATAGTTTTTCTCAAATATCTTCCATGTGCAGACAGCGATCGGTGACAATTTTATTATATGTATAGATATGTAAACATAATAAACAGCTCTTTTCATATCTTGATAAGGTAACACATTTACCTTATTTCTTGCATCATATAATACTTATCAATCAGTCGCTATGTACCTACTTAAGCGTATACCGTTAATGAAAATATACATATAATATGTTACGTTAAGTGAAATTTATCTTAAGAGCCTTCACCTCTGCAAACTTAACGTCATCCATTATTGCTTACATAATTTGCAATCACATTTTGTTTCCTATCTCTTAGATAATACTGTCAATTTCTATTATTTTAGTCTGTTATATATCTGTTATATCTGCTATGTGTTGTGGTTTTCACAAAAAAATAAATGTATGGTAACATTTAATTAGGCATGTCGAGTACTTCCTTTAAATCTCTCTTTATTATGATGTGGAAATATGTATATTACTACATCCGCGACTCTACAGTTAATAAAAAAACGTCATTAGCTTAGGAAATGTGTATGTTATATGTACAACTGACAGCGAACACCTGCACATTCCTTTAGAATCAATGCATTTATAGTGAAAATGTTTATAATGCTTAGTATAATTTTATTTGCAAACTAGCGGCTCACCAAAGACAAACAAAAACAAATCTATCCCACGGGAACCGTACATTTTTCCGGAATAAAAAGTAGCCTATTGGTTTTTCTGATGTATGAACTATATTACTGTAAAGTTTTATTAAAATCCAATCAGTAATTGTTGGGTACTAAGCTGTATAAGTTACTATATTTTTTAACTTTCCCACGGGAACTCTTTAATTTTCTAGAATGAAAAGTACCTATCTAAGATGTTGATCGGGGATATAAGGTATCACCATACAAAATTTCATTTAAATAGACCTAACAGTTTCGGAGATTAGCCCGTACAAACAGACAAATAGACAGAGAAACAAAAACTGGATTGTTCTGTTTCTCTTCTTACATCCCCCTGACTCGATTTTTAGCATTTTTTTTCTATGTACAGACATTCGACTTCTACAGTTTCATTATATGTATAGATTAGCATTTTTATTGTCAATCATACGTAATACATCAGTCAACTTAAATCAGTCCTCTTACTAGATGCTGATATACTTATTATGACATTAGTCTATAGAAATACAGATCTTCTCATTTGCCTCACTATATAAATGTTATGATAATGCGACAAAAGTAGGATATGTATACGTATGTGAACTAAACAAATAACACACCCACGAGATAAGTTTACGAGGGGTTGTCCCCTGAAGTAATGCGAGCCTAGAGTACCTACTAAATTATTATTTGATGTTTTAATTGAGAACTCGCGTGTGTTTATTTTTGGTCTTGTTCACTTTTGTATTTTTTGTTGGGGTATGAAAATAAAATACAAGTACATATTCTTTTATCACTAAAAGAAAAAGTCTAGAGTAGTTTTTATACTGTTGTTTATATAAAAATAAATATAATGGTGGCTTTCTTTCTTTTCAAGGATTTAGCAGTAGCATTATACGCATATATCCACGCATTCACATACGTGATTACGAATAAAACAGAACAATAGAATTGTTTGCATATGGCTCTACTTTTATTACCTTTGTGATATTTGTTAGTTCATTTAGAATATATGGCAAATCTAATACATTATAGTTTGTAGCCCCACTGTGCAAAATAGCGTTCCAGCGGGGTGGATCAAGGTCGATGTCATATTGATTATCCCTAGTTCAGGCCGAGGGGACATAGTGAGAGTTGAGAGGAAATCACATGTTCTGCTATTATGTATGCAGTAACTGCATTATACCACTTACAATACTAACAACTTTTCAAATTAGAAATTTTCAATATTTAGATACTAAATAAAAGTACAATTCGATATGTTTTGAAAGTTTAACAAGTTCGTTAATCGTTAGTAAAACCTTTCTTTTCATAATCTTGTTTTAATAAATAAGTCAGGGCTTCCTACAAAAAAGGAAAATCTTACTCTAAGGATGGAATTACTGAATGGACTTTAATGAAACTTTACAATAACATAACTCATACATCAGAATACTTTACACATAGGTTACTTTTTATCCCGGAAAAATGTACGATTCCCGTGAGATAAGACTTGATTTTGTTTTGAGCTGCTAGTACTTATATAAACAGTAGATAAACTTCGGGAAAGTTAGAAATATGAACTATTAGCTTTACTGCAGAATATTATATAATATTCGAATAGTAGCCCAACATGGCTATTAATCAAGAAATAGTTAACAATGTTGTACCTAATTATCATAATTTTATAATCCAACTTGCAAATGTCTACAGATACAAATCAGTTAAGTATTATGTAAGTTGCGCGTTGGAAGCTTATAGCTATTTTCCAGTCTTTTATTCATAGCTATTGTTTGTCCGTATCGTGTGTGGTCGAAATTCACTGTAATTATTTTTTAACACCAAAGCTCGTCATTTGTTCTAAACAAAAAAAAAAGAAACGGTTGACAAACAGAGGCGAAAAACGTCAGTACTAAACTGTTTTGCCTTTACCTATCTATATAAAAAAAAGTAAATGTTCCCAAAATGTTTCATTGATAACACTACAAAAGCACGTCAGTAGCTACTGTAAAATTTACATAGCTGCAGAAAAACAAAAACTTTTTAAAGTAATTGTACAGCTGTTTACTTATCTATATAGATAAATAAAATTCTAGTGTCTGTTTGTAATGTCAAAATAACAGCTTTATACTAAATGCATAAGAAATAATTATATACGGTACTTATAAGAAATAATACAATTTTTAAAATTTTTGACTGTCTGTCTGTTTGTTCCGGCTAATTTCCGAAACGGCTGGACCAATTTTAACAGGACTTTCACTGGCAGATAGCTGATATGATAAGGAGTAACTTACGCTACTTTTATTTTTAAAAAATATTAGTGTTTCGCTCAAAAAAATTAAAACGTACTTAGGGACACACCCGAGCGAAGCGAGAGTAAACCGCTATTTTACCAGTAATAATAATCTTCAATAAATCATATCATCATCTAAATTCATATATGTACATAGATAATTATTAGTAAAAAAAAGTAAACAGCTGGTTTTGTTTTCTTGCAGTTATGAAACTTTTACAACACATTTAACGCGTCCCATATTCAATGTACTGTGTACCTCGGCCTCGTCATGGGCGATGAGTTCACGACAAAGCGTACAAAACGTGCGAGTTACGGTTAGAATTTTATAACTAACTATAGTCTTGCTAAAGATCAGGTGTTTTGATAATAAAATCATTAACTGCCGTGGTTTTGTAGTGGCAATTTGTTGCAATAACAGAATTAATAATGAACATTAACTAAATCGAGTTACCTTTACAATATAATTTAACTAATACAAATTACCAGCTCTTTAAAGTAACAAATATGACTAATAAAATCTGATTTATGTGAACCCTTTTCTAATCAAGTCTGTTGAAATTGTAAGTAAATTTAATGTTTACTAACAGTACCTTTTTCTTCTCGGAACAACGGGCCACACGCTTACCACTTTGCACTTAATTGGAGTTAAAGGTCGACGTTATTTTGATATCTACCGAAAAAAGACCAGCCACAGTTGAACTACAAATTTAAATTTAAAACCAGTGTCGTACCCTGGCCTCGCTTATCTATTTTTTAATTTAGCACTAGATAATTTTCCATTTCTTAACTTTTTTCATCCCTATTGAGATAAAATTTTTCTTAGTAAAATAGCCTGTCAGTCCTTATGTCCATTGGTTTGGTTGGAACAAGTAATTATGTCATATAGATTATAATTTTGCACATTTTTTTCTGGTAATAGGTATCGTATGTAAAATATGTACCTACTTGGGGGTACATATCAGTATTATTGCATATACTTAAAAGCAATTATGATGTTATTGAAAAGATGTTACGTCGGCTGCAGGTAGAGTTCCAACAAGTAACGGTTTTGTAAACTGTTATTATTAACACCTTGTATTCATAAAGCATTTACTATGCAACTGTGTGTCAGATCAGAGTATAGTATGCATCTCACGTTGTCTAAAGTCTAAGAATTACGGGTTTGATTCCCGCACGGGGTAAGTTTTTATTAATCATAACAATGTTTTATGTGTGTACAATAGTTAGTGGAGGCCGCAACACTCAATGTCTGGATAGTGGCGGAAAAGAGGTAAAAAAATAGGTCACTATATTCTTACTGGCAACACCTTAAAAAACATAAATTTTCTTTACGTAGTTAGTCAATATAGATAAATAGTAAAGACTAAACTTTTTTTAATAAGTAAAAGAATACTTTTCAATTTCAGTATTTGGAAACAATCCCTTCCTAAATAAATAAACACACAAAAATTAACCTAACCTATGCTATGGCAATGCACACCATCGCTCTACATATATAACATGGGACCGTGACATCTCGGTCGTTCACCTCGCCCACTGATCTTTATACCGACCTACAAACCGCCCTGTTATCACAATGCACTCTTTTTGGGACAGAAATAAAGGTGACAATGACACAAGTTAAATGATAAAACACCGTCTGTGCAGCGTTTTACTCGCTACGTACCAACCGTAAAACTATTAGCATTTTGCATTATTTAAAAAAGTACTGTCCTGTTCATTTTACAATAAACTACTATTATTTTTTTAAATATTATCTTTGAGTTACCTACTTGAAATATGCTTTATGTCAAAATCTAAACTTTTACAATAATAGTTTGGAGACTTCATTAATATCTTTAAATTAGCTTACATATTATTTTTTTAAATTAATACTTATATTTAATGAAAAAAATAAATAAAGCAGTCGCAAAAAATACAGCATAAAGTTTCAGAAGTGAAAACTTAAAACTATAAGCAAACAGTTGTTATTTTTGGATATTAAAATTAATTGTTTGATCTTAAATTAAAACTGTTGACATTCATCTGGTTTTGACATCTATCGGCAGTCGGCACTCTTGAGTGTTAGCGTTAACGCGTCACGTGACCATATCGATGACGACTTACATGTATTTACTCCCCATCCAACCTGCCTATAGAAGTTTTCACTTCAATAAAAAGTAATCTGATTATTGCATAACACACTTCCAATAATCGTAAATTAGAAAAGTATCGATTAACTAGAGTCTGTAATGAGACGTGGGCGTGCAGCTCTCAGCATTTAACAAAATGAATTATAACGCTTTCTATTAAATTACGATAACAAGTAAAGGAGAACACCACTTAATTGACGTAAAACCGCCAATTATTCTTCGGCGCTCTTTGTTACTGACATTTCGCATGCGACAAACAAGTGGCACCAATTGGGGCGTATCGATATACAACACCTTCCTTTATATTTGTGACATAACGTTCTTAATAAACGTTACGTAACATAATATGGTACTTTAGAGTTCAGATGTAAATTAAAAAAAAACTACTATTAATTGGGAGCTTTTGTCCTTTTGAAGCTTTTACTGGAAAAAATATGATCTATACAGATAAATAAAATTGAAAAGTCTGTTTGTAATATCAAAATAACAGCTTAACACTAAATGCATATGGAATTATATACGGTACTTATAAGAAAAACACATTTTTTTTAAATTTTTGTCTGTCTGTCTGTTTGTTTGTTTCGGGTAATGTCTGAAACGACAGGACCAATTTTATTGCGACTTTCATGACATGACTTTCATTATGACAGATAGCTGATATTATAAGGAGTAACTTAGGCTACTTTTATTTTAGAAAAAGTATTAGGGTTTCGCTAAAAAAAATTAAAACCAAGCTAGGCACGCACCCGAGCGAGGCGAGGGTAAGCTTCTGGTATAGAATAAGAAACGATAGCGACGCACGCTTACATATCGATATAGTCATCGATATCGGGAATCGAACCTGTTTCTTGCTTTAACGCGGACGACAACTAGTACCTATACCTATAATTCATTTTTTTACGCATCAATAATGTTTTTACATACACGTATTTCAAATATCTTTTTCTATAGAATTACAATAATAAAAACATTTCCACTTCGATAAGCACTACATTTAAGACTTCCATTCGACCGACTGATGCTAAGTTCATGGTCGTATATTAAGTGCGCGGTATTTATATAAAGTATCAACTTTAAATACAAAGTATTAGATTAGTTGGGGCTACATTATTGACACATACATATACATATTGACAAAAAAAATGTAATAAAAACAGACTGCTTAATTACATTTCATACCTACTCGTATAACAAAAAACACTAAAACTATAAAATTATTATCTATTGAAATAAGTTTACCAATTTTTAACTTATTGACTGACTTTAAAAAGGAGAGGAAGTATTCATCCTCGATTCAAGTTTTTGTGTGGGTAGTTGAAATGATATATTCCTCTAATATAAAGTAACTTTCATGATTATTTAATTTAATGAATAAATTATATCTCACAATCAAAAACAAAAATAAGGGTTGATTAATTACTTTTAAAGGTATAATATAATAAGTTATATTATCATATTTTATGTACGCAATCGATATATTATTATTATAAGCTCAGATTTTACACAAACTGCATGCTAAAATATACAACACTCATAATATTTTGTTACAAATCCTAAGTGGAATCATATGAAATTTGCCATACACAACGCTATTTTTGTATAAAAGGGCAACGCCTTGTCGACAATCGCTCGACTGTCTATTTATAAAACACCATGAATTTTGTACATTATTTTTATATTTGTTACAAACACAAGCTTTAAACTGTTAGAATCGCGTAAACTGTGAGTTTTACTGATGTATGTTCAGTCACAGGTAATGTAGGAGTAGATATGTAAGTATCTATTTTTATTACTTGTTTGAATTAAATACAGTAATTACAACAAATAAAGAGTTGATTTTTTTCATTATTAAGGCAAAACACGATATCAAAGCGAAGCAAAGTAAATTATTAGATATTATTTATTATGTTAAAATATTAGATATAAATTTCATTTAAAATTCAATAGGAATGTTTTTTAAGTGAACGTTCATGTAACTGTGAAAGCTAACAAAATTGTACATGTGAGTAGACACGTTCAACAGAATTAAAACCAGTTTTGGTAAAGCTTGATAACGATTTGATTATAACTCATATTCACTTTGTCATCAAATATTCATCATTCTATGAAACATTGCACTGGCACGTGTAATGAAAAGTGAATAAATCACGAGTCATCGAGGATCAAATTCACTTAAAACGGAAACCTCAAGTATCGAACGGACGTCAACAGCGGAAATTGTAAGCTATAGACAAGAAACCCATGAAGTTAAAAAAAAATATGTATTATTTTCAATATAATTCCCACTTGCTTTAAGGTAAACGAAAACACCGTAAGGATGCATGTCTGAGAGAATCTAGCAAGTTTTTAAAAGACATGTGAAGTCCGCCAAACCGCACTTTGCCAGCGTGGTGGACGATGACTTGATCCCTCATATTGAAAGCCTGAAAGAAATATGAAAAGACCGAACATAGCAGTGGAATGTTAAAAAAGGCATGTATTAATTTTACAACAAATCAATAACATAATCTCATAAAATTTTAATAACACAAAAATGAACTGTAAAATGTGCCTTGTTTTATCCGTGGAACTTGAAATCCAAGCTTTAGTTTACC
Organism: Argynnis bischoffii washingtonia; assembly: GCA_033884665.1. NCBI lineage: Eukaryota > Metazoa > Arthropoda > Insecta > Lepidoptera > Nymphalidae > Argynnis > Argynnis bischoffii. The sequence continues at coordinate 13,522,142 of CM066609.1, read as the reverse complement.
GTTGTGACAAGATTGTGGGACTGTTGATCCTCTTACCATTTATGCATTTGAGAGTAAAATTTATCCAACGAAAACTATAATCATTTATTGATCATTGACAAAAAATGTTTAATCTCTTATGCATTGGGGTCACAAAGCCACGTACAGCTGGCGAGATAACATGATAGCTTTATTGTTGAGCTTTTACGCCCACTCACATTTTAAAGATAAATGAAAACTGTGTCAATTGCAAGATAGATTTGTGAAAAACCTAAAATTATTCAAACTAGACTAAAATGAAAGGTGTCTAAATCAATTATTATTACAAGTCCAGAATAAAGAGTCAATGTCACATGGTGAGCGAATTAAAAATGACACTTTTATTAATATTTATGAAACCTATCCTCACCATGGGTCCGATGACTAAGAAATGTGTCACGTTTTCGAATGAGGTCTTTTAGTGGCCTAGTTTTATTTATAAACAAATTTCACTTAAAAATATAGAATAAGCCTTATCGTTTTGCTATCTATTCGATCAATAATTCGCAAAATATAAGTAGATAGGTATGTCTATCTATTGTGTCCCTATGTACGAGTACGTGCCATATCGCTAAAGCGGTATAATAAAGTAATAAAAGTGGTGAGTTCATTCATTGTAAATACGAGATAAGTCTAAAGATATGAAGTTAGAACATATTTATCGACCGTGTGCTTGATATCTCTTTGATTTTTTTATCGCAAGGCATATACAAACAAAGGTATATTTTTAGCTTTATAAACTAATAATTTATTTTTCATTTTTAAATTTAGATTTATTTACTTTTAAATTAAATAAATATATTGCAGGTGAAAGTAAAATTATTAACTTCTTCGCTTCATAAAAGTGTACCTACATGTATAAATGTGAAATATTTTGGACGTCTGTAAGTGGTTGAAAAAGATGCTATTATACCCATACATACAAACATACCATATTAAAAAATACTGTACAAGCAAAAAGTTAAAAAATACAAATTACAACGGTCATTATAAAGAACTACATTATTATGTAACACCTGGATAATTTCTAAGAAATTAATTGTTAACTGACACGCCGGTGTGCCCGCGATTTTAAACGGGTTAATCCGTACTATCGTACGATAGTAAGCGTTTTTATTGAGCAAGAGTTTGACAGGCGTTTAACGAATTTGGCGCGGTTAACCGCCGCGAACTCGCGCGTTCCCCCCGGCCGCGGCGGGGTCACGCTGGCGTCGCGTCGCACCGTTCGATAGACGAGCAGCTAGGATAGCCAATATTTTGTTTTAAAGCGCATTTTCTACCTTTGTTTGTAAGCTACAAATAATAAAATATCCATTGAGTGATACTTTGCTCAAAATGAAAATTAACTTGTAAAATATTTTATTATTATTTATCACGCTTTGTTATTTAAATATAAACCTCTTTGGAAACAGACATATAATATTAAAAAAGTCGAGAATTATAATATGTCATATTGACATGGAAATCATATTTTAAATGGAAATCATATTTTAACATATTATGTTAAATTGTAATAAATTATAAAAATTTACTATTTGACTATACGATTATCGCGCAAAAACTCATTATAGTGAACGAAAATTCGAATAATTGAATAATTTTCAACAAGTAATACATAATTTGTCCTGTCTGCAGTTCGATAATGTTGGCCAACCTACCCAATACGGACGCCATTTTGAACCGCACGCCGCGTTCCCCCGCTGCGCGTCAGTCGCTCGGCGACCGCTGCTTGTGTAGACAGCCCGCGTTCGCACGCTCGAACTGATACCATTAATAATACCTGCTCAAAATGGCCACTATGCAATTCGAATACGACCCAGAGCGTCTTATAGAAGAGGTGAAAAAACGCCCCGGTATATGGGACTTCGAGAATATAGAGTATAGGACGAAGGCTATAAGGCACAAGCTATGGACTGAGGTCGTTAACGAACTAATGACAAGCGACGTGAAGGTTTCAAAGAGTGAGATGCGGGAACTAGGTATAGTGTATTATTGCATTATTTGCATTGTATCTTATCAAAATGAGCTAACGTTAGTATTCGCATAAGATAAATAGTTAACATTGAAGTATAGAATTGATAAGCTTTATGTTTAATCTATAGTTATATCATTAATCACTTTTAATCTAGGTATAAATAATATAGTTTTAGCCAATTTATATTTTTTTCTATTGTTTCTTTATTTAAAAAATATCTTATTTACTTGCAGAACTTCAACTCCAGAAAAAATGGAAAAGTATAAGGGACTGCTTCCAAAAATACATAACCCATCCTAATAGAACAAAACGGCCATACCTTTACAGCAAACAGTTGCAGTTTCTTTTGAAACAGCAAAATATACAACAGGATGAGGTTTCTGGTGAATCTGATAATGGTCGAGTGAAGATAAAAGCTTGGAGACCAAGAAAAAAATTAAAACTAACCAAAGAAAGTTCAGAGGACGACAACGACGACGTTGACTATAATGATGATTCATCTAATCACGGTTATGAGGGAGTACCGAATCAAAGTGTGTGTAACAAGTTTATAGATGACTTTGCGTTCGCGAGCGTAGACTCTCAGAGTAAAAGTGACCAACATGAAGATCCAGATAAAATGTTTCTTTTATCACTTCTCCCACACTTAAAATCGATACCGGAAGATATACGTTTAAATGTTAAATTAGATTTGATGCAAGTTTTGCGAAACGCAAATTACCAGACAGCAGTAGACCATAAAATAATCTAGCCATCTCATGAATAAGTAATAAGTAAAGATTAGGTAGCTTTGTAATAACTTGTTGTTTTATATGTTGTTTCAACTCACCTTAGATCCAAGTATGTTAGAGATTGTAAACCTCCAACTGCATCTGGTATACTTCTGATGATATTTTGTGATAGTAATAACTTTTCTAAATATATGTAAGTTGTTACTTCCTCTGGCACTTCACTGAACCGGTTTTTTGACAGATCTGAGAAGAAAAAAATAACTCATAATATAAATTATAAAAACACGCAAGGTCATTGTTACAATTTATTTTGGTGTATAATTTTATACTCTCGTTATTCAATAATAATATAGCTGGGACTAAAATATAAATAAATGAAAAAAAAAACCTTCCACTACATTTTTGAGGTTACGGGATTGAAATTAGATTATAGCACCTAACGACTTACCCTAAAAAGTAAAAATTAAACTTAAGAGTAATAGTTAGACACTTAAAGTAACATACATAAATATTTTGTAAAGCTAACGAACGTACTCATGCATGTTAGAATCATCAAGTTTTTGATGATCTTGGCAACAAGTGAATTACCATTTGCACTGTAGTAGATAATGTTACGGCTGGAGCATATTTGCGTTAAGATCAGATAATAAAGTTTTAAAATTAAATAATGTACTTATACTGTACACAAATACAGATATGTTTTTTACATGTTAACACAATTATTACAATAGAAACTAAAAAATAATAAAAATTTGTATATTTTTTGTTAGAAACCACACGTATAAAAGTTTAAAGTTAAGCTTTAACATAATTATATCGTAATTAATGTTGTAGTCATAATATAGATATGATAACGGAAACCGGTTAATAAGTTCGATGGCACCGACTCAACTGAGGGTTTGTTGTGGTGAGATTGCATTACTAAATGTAACCGCAAATGTAACTATAACAATATCTTATATTGTTTAGGTGTCTTCACGTTCATAAATATGTTTGATACTATAATATTTTAAATGTGAAAGTAACTCTGTCTACTGCTGAAGAGATTTCAATGAAATTTGGTAAGAATGTTTAGCATAGATTGCATCAGGCTTTCAACCTCATCTCTCTTGCCATATCTAATATAAAAACAAATCATTGTGTTTTTTGTTTATATACTTGTGTTCAAAGGAAGGTTAACAAGTTAAAAGAAAGATGATTTGATCGTACAACATTACGTATATGAAAAAGGAGTTTGAAGTAGCGCATTTTTTATAAAATAAAACATCTTAGTACTTGATCAGCTTTTATTATTTGTTGTGTTATATTTAAGTTTGCTCTAAAATAAAATCAACTCAAAGGGAAAAATAACCTGTTTAATACATTGAAAAAATAAGAGACAGGACAGAAGACTTAGATATCAATATATTATTAAACTTTAGGACCAAAAAATTTGTACACAACAATGTTTTGCTTTATCAAATTCTATAAATAAGAAACAATAGAACTAATCTTTTCATAGTTATTAAAGTGATTACTTCGTAAAATCAAATAACTATTATATAATAATTTAAGCCGTAAATATGATTACACTTGCGATAACATCACAACACTATACCAAGAGATTTTTTTTTAAATACAATAGAAATTAATTTGCATCTTAAAATTGACTATAATACATGAAATATTAGATGTTGCGTACAAATGTAATAGAATCAAGTCTCTTTAGACGAGTATTCATTTAAATCTACTAGAGAAATCTCAAGTGACATGAAGAAGAGCTTTAGACAATGGAGTTCACTACTTGAGACGGATTTCCAGTGGGAAATTAAGCACTAAAACTTAGATTGCAGCAATACAATTAATGTTAGGTAACAGTTAACGAAGTACGCTTGCATATAATTTGCCCACTGTATTAGACTAATTCTTAGTAAATGCACCCTAAGACAAGAGTAAAGGCCTCGCCTTTCAATAAAATTATATAGTGTAGTTTCCGCTGCGTATAGTAAATACAACTCAGCGTTACCAAACGTGACTCACTTTAGTCGAGGCTGAATAACCTCTTGATATGCCAGCTTGTGCATCAACTATAAACAAATCGCTTAAGGAAATCAAGTGGTGTATAATATGGACGTCAAATTGCTTAAGAATCTGTGCAGGATTCATTTCAAAGGATAACACGATTGCGAAACTAAACTTAAAATAAGTGTAATATGTTAGCATTATAATGATAGTTGGAAATATTAATTTTACCAAAAATATTATGGTCAATAATAAGAAATGAGTTAGTAAGTACCTACTTCATGTTCAAGTTGTAATATATCGTGTGTTATGTCCGTTACGAAGTCAAAAAAACATAAAGAAATAAAATTCAAGTAATTTAAAACTTAACTACTACACTAATATTGTTTTTTCACTGATAATATTATTTTTAATGACCTATGTACATGTTTCGTACTTGTTACATGTATGTATGTATGTACATATCTCTGACTGCATAATACTATGTTCCTGCGTCAACTTATTCCCATCTTTTTAGTTCGCTTCGCAGTCGGGATTTTATCTTTATAATATTTTTTTTACAACTATTAAAACAAGGCTTATGAATATTGCAAAATGTGTTTAGTCAAGCTCAAGAATCTACGTGACCTACCAATATAAAAGGCTGCATGTAAAACGGTTAGTTAGTAAACATTACAGAAATAAAAACAGCAGCTCTGCAATTTTGATGATGTAACTAAACCAAGCACAGTACATCTTAACCGGCGCATGTAAACAAATGTAGCTTATGGTTTTCGTTATGGATCGAATTATTTTTTTTGGACTTACTCTCAGAACAATATCAAACATTTGTGATAAGATACAAATAAGCTGTTATCATTCAATTGATTAATTTATATTGTACAATATATATTTGTTTACTTAAAAAGTAAAAATAATATCTTTAAGTATCATTTTCAAAGAAATCTACTCACTCACATTTCAAAATACCTGAAACCTTCATAAATACAAGTGATGTATTTTTACCGAGCCTATGAAGGGCAAAAGGGGTCCGATAAAGGGCACACCGTGGCAATGAACATGCCAATGGTTAGTAAAAGGTTAGATTATTTAAATAGATGATATAACACCTATTACTTAATAGGTTTTTGCATAAAACATGAAATTGATAAATTAACCTTATGTAGAGGATACATCAAATATCTATCGTTATGAGGACGATCATTCATTACATAAACTTTATATAACACTCAATACTTTATAAATAGTAATAAAAAGAAGAGTTTATACCATGTAAAATACTTCTAATAAATTACAAATAATGACGATCATAGAACCTCCTATTTTTTGAAGTCGGTAAAAAAACTAAATATGCTGCATACATAATGAAACAACGAAAACAAGTCTTAGTACGTATATTAATAAGCTTTTAAGCTACAATCTTATCTACAGATATTAATCCACAGTGCCAATGACATTTGCCGATAAAATAAAAATGACATGACGTTTACTATAGAGGTATAAATATACATAGTATTTTCATTGTTTTCATTGAAAAGGATTTTGCATCATGATGTACTCTTTTCGAGGAGTGAACAAACAGAGCTTGGAAAGTAATAACTGCATTCACATTAAAGCATTGGTACTTCACTGTCTTTATGTATAGTTCAAAATATTGAACTATACATAAAGGCAGTTACAACTTAATTGTGTAATAACACAATTAAGTTTTCTTAATGAAATAGAAAAATGAAATTTATTTAAGCTTTTTAAATATTCCTTCGTTTTCTTATATAATAATAGCAAACATCTACATAATATGGGGCCACGAAAAAAGATTTATCAATATAAATTATTCTTCATTTTTTATTATCATATAAAAAAACTGGAACTATACACTTTCAAACAAAAACGATATTTCCAAATCGGTTAACAAATGACGACGTTCTGAGGTAATAAACTGAGGTAATAAAAAAAATTACAACCAAATTCAGCGCTTCCTCCTTTTTTGAAAGTCGGTCGAAATGTGAGTTTTTTGAGTATTAAAAATGCTATACAACTTTTAACTCAACTATAAAACTAAAAAAAGATGTATTCTTTGACGATGACAAATTTATACGAGATCGGAACCCGTGAACTTTCATTTGGTAGGGGCAATGTTATCACACCGTCAATATCGACATTGTAGATAGTAGATACAAAATCTACAAAGTTTTATTATATAGAAATATACATGCTACTAGTTACATATCGGAGTCAAAGCACAACCGGCTTCAAAATAAATATTCGAAAACAAGTCTTCGGTCTAGTTTTTACGTTTGAAACGTCCTCGAAAAGTAACCGTCACTAGCACATGGCTTTAATGAGTTTATTTTTTAACGTTGCTATTAGTTAGCTTTTCCTGCTCAAAGTTTGCGAGTCGCGACGATATAAAATATCCTAAAAATTAATATTGCGAGATCTGTAAAAAAAATATATTAATATGTATCAGTACCTATTACATTATTCCACATAATAATAATACATTACATTAAGTTGTGAAGCACAACGTAAACTGTTTTATACTAACGTAAATACCAATAGGTAGATACAAAAGTTCTCTTAAGTATGTCTAAATACTATTCCATTAGAATAGCTTATTTTTATAGTCATTTCCATAAAATATCTGCACTTAAGTGTATTACTAAAGCCCTCATAAAATAGATAAATGCGGTAATAGGTGTTGTGCCAAGTCTACTGCGGACTAGGTCGCCTCCACAACCTTGAACGACGTAAATCTGACATAATAAAAGGTCTACACGATATTACATCTTCTAGCCAATACTACATTATGTAATCAAAATTATATATATTAAAATTGTAAATGAATTAAGAAACATAACAGAACGCATTCTGATTCTGAAACTGCCTTCTCTTTTAAAAACCCTCCGACTCTGTCATGCTCAGAATCGCACTTGCTAATACTTACAACTAACAGTAATCTTGGAAAAATCTCTCCAAACATTTTTTCCAAGATCTAGGATATGCTTGTTAAGAGGGAAAATAGAAGAGCTTAATATTATGTACTGTGAAAGCTTATTTCATGCCAACTAAAGCACTCAGAATTGCGGGCTTATTCAGCCTTGACCGAAAAATCTGTTAAACAAAAAGTCTGCACCCAACAATCTCTACTAGGAGTTTCAACCGTCTTTAAATTATTGTACAGGGTCATAATCTATTATATTCGTTCAGTCACGAATAACAACTTGCGCTAGCAATAGTTTTAAATTGTGATGAGCGTAGTCACTGTTGTGTTGCCTTCGAAACGTGAGCCAACTCAGTAAGCATTCATGTCGATAATAAAAAACAAATTAATTATAAATATTATAAGCGCGAAAGTTTGTGAAGATGGACGTAAAAACTACTAAACGGATTTTGATATACATCAGAGTAACCATAGACTATAAATTTTTAAAGATATAGTTATAGAAAATTGTATAAAGAATGCGAAAAATCTTAAAAAAAAAGAAAAATAATTTTCGCACGAAAAAAATCCTAGAATCCGATTGCAATGCCATCTACCGGTTTAATTGTAAATCTAAGCCGTCCAGGAACAAACACAAAAAAATCGATTTTGATGAAATTCCAGCCGTTTAGGAGGAGTTCAAAGACATTGCATACACACGTACAAAATAATTATATGTTCCGACAGGACAACGTCCGTTGGCTACGCTAATTAATTAAAAATTAGCGACTTCAGCGAAGCTACGGCTATTCGCTCTGGGGAGCCCCTGGATGCCTAACAGTAGTGTTATTGTTACTACTGATAAACTATGACGTAAGGTATTACGTTACAGTTTATCTGGGTTTTTTGAGCCAGAATTGTTCACCAAAGTTTAATTGCAATAGGATAAATACATAGTTTAAGAATGCATAGAGAAAAAACATACAAAGCTAAATTGATTTTTTATTACGGTCCTTTAATTTTACAAATACATAGGTACTTTATAAATATAAGAAACTAGCAGTAACCGCGAAGTCTGCCCGATTTATTGACATTTATGATTACTGCTCCGCTCCTTTGGGTAGTAGCATGATGAGCCTATAGCCTTCCTCAATAAACGGGCTTCCTGATACATAAAGAATTTTTCAAATTGGAATGGCAGTTCCTGAGATTAGCGCGTTCAAAAAAACAGACAAACTCTGCCTCTTTATAATATTAAGTATAGATAAGAAATATAAGGAGGATATTATTCCTTTTAACTAATATCTACCCACTTCTGTTAGCAGGTCACGATGATAAACTTAATTACCCTGAATATAGATAAGGTAATCTCCACCAAAACTTGCCTAAATTCAATTAAATATTAACGACGCAGTTACGACTTGGCTTACATTTAGTTGCGTGGAATTTCGTGCATTGATACATGATTCATAAATCATGGCATATTACACACTATGATACTCGTACCTCGATCCACATTATGTGAACGGTACCGTACGCCAATGGGTACAAATGTTTATCTATCTGTATCTATATACATATATAAAAATCGGTATGTGAATGTATCTTCGCTACGGACTTCAAAACGCCTGAAGCGATTTTGATGAAATTTTCAGGCAATCTTCAAATTAGCCCAGCGTGTGATCCTGTACAGTTTGGTAGCGATCGGAAATAAACGCGGGTAAAGCTGCGGGTACTGCTAGTAATACATAAAAGCGGAATACCAATCACTCACTGACTGATTAATCGCGAAATATCAAAACCTAGGATTACTAAACTTATGGTGATAACATTTTATGAGATTCAAATGTATATCTATAACTTTAATATGTGCCTGTAATATAGGAGCCTGCTAAGAAAGGATATTCGGAATGATTACATTTTAAGGCAAAAAAGGGAGCAGAAGAATTGAATTTTCTGCGAATCTTTTTAATTGATCTATTATTCGCACAGCTAAGAACACATACACAGCTAGAAATCAAGTCAAAAATATTGAATAAAATACATTTGCAGACGAAATCTAGCGAGTATAAAATTGCGAGATTACAATAACCCATAATTACTATATAGACAAAATCAAAGTTGAATATAGAGTGGGTACTTTCATGGATACCATGTTAGTACAAGATAGTCATAACTCATACGACATCCATAAAAGATTTAACATATTCTTTTTATAATGATTGACAAAATGTGCCCTCATTCGACATACAAAGAACCTAATAGCGAATAACAATCGCACATTGATTTGAATAATGAAATCAATAGTAGGTACATTGCCGTAGTGAAAGGCAATCCAATACATATCAATTATTATAATTAAAATGTTATACGAGGTACCTTTAAAATTAATCATATTAAAATAAAACACTTCCGATACAGTTTTTAATGGAAGTCAATTAAAAGTTCCACTAACGAGAAGAAGTGAACACACAAACGAAAAATACTTATACGACGATGTGCCGCACAACTACTGTGGTACTGACGCGACCGATGGTGGTGTTGTTTGGAGGTAAATCAAAGTTGTGGATAATAATAGAAGTTGTTTTAATATTTTGAATTATAATTAATTAGTAATAAATAATAATCACATTCCTAGATTTGTTTACATATTTGCCTAATAAAAACATATGTAAAACGTCAATTTTTGATATTCTTCTATATTAGACTAGTGAGTTAATCTCGCATCGTCGCATGCAGTCCTAGGTTCCTATTGTATTTAAAATATAACATACTACGGACGGCACCACCTTTTGGTGAATTTTGTCACCCCACTGTCATAGTCTGTCTGTGCGCTAAATTTTAACTAAATCCAACCAGCCATAAAGCGTGAAAGAGTAACAAACATGCAAACACAAAAGAAACAAACATACAAACTTTCACATTTATAGTAATGTGATGTGATCATACACAACGAATTCCCATGTGAACCATATACGAGTATACATATATCAGTAGCATAAAATTAACGGTATCGTAACGTACGTTATTATCAATCACACAATCTTTATTATAGACCAACTGCTAATGTTTACCGTAATCCATTGAGGATACATTGCTTTTTGCTATAACTTAAGTAATATAGAACGTAAATAACATATGTATTTGGGTGTTTTACGAGAAACGATATTTTAAGAGTACAAAGATAAGTCTGATGTGATTTTAAGAAGAAAATGGAATCAAAGATGAATTAAAGAAAAGAAGAATGGTTTGTCATAAACGTAATTTCTTTAATTTTAATAGAATAAATAGTCGGCGTTACTAAGTTATTTTATTTGTATCTTAAAAATTATATATTAAATATACATGATAAAAATTAATTTTATTAAAAATACACATTTTGGGACTTAAGAGGTGTTTGATTATTAAAAGGAATTAAGATCCAAATCAATAGTTTTTAAACCTTAATCTGTCTGTTGTTGTGTTTATTTCAATATTGACGGATTTCGATGGAAAAATTGAATCTACTACTTATTTAATTAGAATCTTTACCAACACCGGTAAAGAACAAGATAGTAATTTTTAATATTAATATACGAATTTAGCAATATTATTCCAGGTGTTATTATTTGAAACACAGCAAGATTTATTTAAAATAGCAGAGTAAATCCATGAATTAAGGTTCGTCCAATCAATCTTGAAAGACGCGCGTTATAAATAGACAGGCAGCCAGCCGAAAAACAGTAAAAACTGTTAATTTAGCTTTTACTGTACAGTCATAAATTATATTTAATATTACAATATTGACCCCCATTCAGTTTCATTATACATAAGCACTAGGTAAATCTTACAGTATTATACACACCTCCTGGATAATATCTAAGAAATTAATTGTTAACTGACACCCCGGGGTGTCGGCGCCTTTCAACAGTTTAAATATTGGAAGACATTATGGAGATAGTAACACGTAATATGAATTAAATTAAAGAAAAATTTTATAAAACGAATATATTTCACTATGTATATAAAAATAATATAAAATATATATATGTAAAGTGGAAAACACTTGTGAATATAAAGTGTTATTGTGGCAAATTAGACTATACAAGAATAATTTTTGTCATACTTTATAACCACGCGATTGTGATCATCATGCGCATTTTTATCACCATTTTTATTATCATAGGAATAATTACATAGTAAATTAAAATTAGAATGCATAAATAGAAAATGTTGGTAGTGGATCAAATGTTTTCTATACAACTTTCGACTTTTAAAATATACATATATGTATGTACAAAACAATTGAATCTTCTGTAATTTCAAAATAGCTATTACATATAGAGCATAATAATTTGCAATATCTAAATAAAAAATTCAAAACAAAGTGGATTAAGTTACTTAAGACCGAAAATAATAAGACTGAAGAAAATATTTTTACATTTACATTAAACAAATATAAATAGTTATATACATTTTATGTTTATAAGTGAGATCAATATTATTCTTCCGGATTTATAATAACACCATCACCATGTAAAGGTTAACGACCGCGGTTCTAACGAATATAATATTTACGTTACGTAGCGTTATGGCAATTGGCACGAGTCGACTAAATTGCCTGAAAAATTTGTTAGTAACCGTTTCTTTTCATGTTTCACGTTGTTATGCTTGTTATGGAACAGCAGGTTTGATAAACAAAGGATTAGGGAAATAAAATTGCTTCAATTTAATTATTCCTATACAAACAATAATATAAATTGTGAACTGTAGCGTTCAAATATAGATTGTATGAGAATAATCAACGGGTTATTATATACTAGCGACTCACCCTCGCTTCGCTTCGGGTTCATCAATACAAAAACACATCAATCCCACGGGAACCGTATATTTTTCCGGGATGATATATAGCCTATAGCCTTCCTCAGTTAACGGGCTATCCAGTGCAAAAAGAATTTTTCAAATTGGATTAGTACTTCCTGAGATTAGCGCGTTCAACCAAACAAACAAACAAACAAACAAACTCTTTAGCTTTATAATATTAGTATAGATTATGTACTTTAGTTGACGTATTTATTACGCAAGTGGAGTCGCGAGATTATTTCTTGTTAATAAACTTAATGCCAATATCATAATTTATTATGAGTGCCTATTTATTGTACTTATTACGTTTTAAATATTATTATTCAATATAATATTAGCCTTGTGACACTATCAGCTGTGTTTACTAAAGCTATTAATAGGAACTTGCATAAACCTAAGCTATATGGAACGTTAATATTTTATATTTCATTGTAAATAATAAACTTTTTCAATGCTATTGATTTTGTATGACTAAATGTAAGGGAGAAAGTTTTAGGAAACCTACATAATAAGTTCCACGTGCCGTCTGATCAATACGGTAGTCGGGACGCCGGCCGGCCGGCTGGGTATGGCGTGTCACCCCCAAACACAGCTGATGCTACCACCCTCTCCCTCAGCTGGTTCGTTCACCCTTCACCCCACTCCCTTTACAACATGAATTGCAATTGGAATCTTGTAATATCCGCAAGAAAATATTCCCTTCGAGGCTAGTAAAAGAGAATCGTAATTCTCTGGTAGCGTTGTACATTTATAATTCAATAAACACGAAAATCGAGTTGGCTTATTTCCAATCGTGACTGTCAAAAATAATGAGACGAATAAAGCGAATGTGTGAACTATTGATAACATGTCATATAAACCTATTCAGTCCACATCCGCTGAAGTGCGAGACGGATACACAGAACAACAGCAGCAACAATACAGGAAATATTTGACTCAACTTAAAATCGAATTCCAGCAGCGCTGGTGTAAGAAGATTAAATCAAACATAACGTTTACGGATTTAGAACGTGTTCGCACTTTAGGTACTGGTGCTTTTGGAAGAGTCATCTTATTGAGACATGCAAACACACACAAATTCTACGCTATGAAAGTGTTGGAAAAGGAAAAAATTGTAAAAATGAAACAAATTGATCATACGCTATATGAGAAACGAATTCTTGAAGCTATCAGATTTCCATTTACTGTTTCAATGGAATTTAGTTTTAAAGATAATAGCTATATTTATTTTATAATGCCATTCGTTCCAGGAGGGGAGATGTTTACTCATCTTCGAAAGATGGGCAAATTTGAGGAACCAATATCTAAGTTCTATGCGAGTCAGGTTATTTTAGCTTTGGAGTATTTACATTATTTAAGCTTAGTATATCGAGACTTAAAACCAGAAAATATAATGATAGATAAAAATGGATATCTAAAGATCACAGATTTTGGTTTTTGTAAAGTATTGCAAGGAAGGACATGGACCTTATGTGGAACACCAGAATATTTAGCTCCGGAGTTAATTCTAAGTAAGGGCTACGGATTTTCCGTAGATTGGTGGTCTTTTGGTGTTCTCTTGTATGAAATGAATGCAGGATATCCACCATTTTATGCTAATGAACCCATGAAAACATATGAAAAAATTGTTTCGGGTAAATATCGATGTCCTTCAAGTTTCAATGGAGATCTGAGAGATCTTGTTCGTAATACTCTTCAAGTTGATATTAGTAAAAGATTTGGAGTTATGAGAAATGGAGTAATGGATTTTAAAAACCATAGATGGTTTAAGGGTATCGAATGGGAAGCCATTCTTAACTGTCGTTTTCCACCACCATATATTCCAAAAATAAAATATCCAGGAGATTCAACAAATTTCGAAAAATATAATGAAGAAACGATTAATCCGGCTTCTTATTGTCGATTTGAATCTGAATTCATCGATTTTTAGTTAGTTTAAATTTATTAATCTTATGTTAGCGTAACGTAAAGAGGTAATTATTTATTTAGGTTTAAAGTAATTGTGAAATTATTTTTAACAACAGGAAAAAATAAAGCTTAAAATAATAACACGGCATTTATCTAAGAACATCTTGCTTGATCAAATATATCTCCTTTTGTTTGCACCCGATTTGAGCTCATGATAGAGCACGTGCGGAAACCACTTACATATGATATGCGCCGGCGCATAAAGGTCCCCTTTAACAGGAGACGTTATGAAGATAACTATTTTTAGATCCCTATACAAATAAACAGTATTGCGTTTGCAGAGATTTTCTGCGATTATTGGATCTCAGGCATATTATACCTTTGTAGCTATATTAACTAAAAAAATATACAGTATAATAATGCTTTACATACTTATCCTTTTACAAGTATATGTAGTATAGTAGGTAAGTGTTAATTATAGCCATATTACACTATTATTATTATTAGAGGTGAAAATTGACTGTTTTAGTATCTTTAGAAGTTTTAATAAAATCAAAATCTATTAATAACAGAACACTAAATATATTATACATGATTTCTAAGTAAGATCAGAGTCGCCGGCCAAAAGTTGTATTTTTATGTGCTATTTGTTTACATATATCATATACTTATTGATGACTGTAGATAAATTCCTGCTATTTTAAGTTTTATTAACAGATGGACGACATATTGTAAGTCTTAATACAATCATGTGCGACCTAAATTTATCAGTGATGCCAGTTTTAGAAAGGATAATGAAACATAAATGTTTTTATAGCAGTTATAACGGTGTTCGCGTTCAAATAGCGTTGAGTGCCATAAACAATTAATAGAATTTTTTATCAGGAAGTTACGAAATGTACTTAGTTTGGATCATAAAATTCGTTACTGATATTCAAAAAAATTAAAGGCCTATGATATTCAATAAGAATAACGACAGAAATATCTAATGAATTCTCTATAAAAGCTTAGACATAAGTGCAAAAAGTGCAAAAGGTATAGCTTAATTAACATAATAACAGTCAATTATGGTCACAGCTAAGAGTAATGCCTTAAAACAATGGTGACCTCAAGGTAATACAAGCGAAGGGTTGAAGAGAAAATCAACCAAGTGGAAAGCGTAGGAAGCGAAGTTCCGTCTCGCGTCACATCCGACGACGAGACATCCTTTTTATACTTAAGCAATATAGTAATATAAACATTGAGGAACGCTTGCGGGTTTGATTCTTTGAAAAGGCAAAATTTACATAGATGTAAATCTTTTTTACCTAGTCTAATGCATACAACGATTTATTACACTTTCTTCTTACTTCTCGTATTAACTGATATTAATTTAGCTGTAAGCAAACCAAAAATGAACTTGTTTGGATGTAATTTTCATGGTGTTATCAAAATGAGACTGACTATCTATAGTATTCTTTCACAAAAAAAATCTTTATGAATATTGTTTTGCAGCCCACAATATTCTTGACATTGTCATTACAATCCACTGTAATAGAGACAAATTGATGTAAATCATAGAAATTCTCGAACTTATGAAATAAGTTGCAGTTCTCTTGCAAAGAACTAAAAGCTCTTAGTGTGGGCGTGTTTTATTTATGAGCTGTTTGAATTATAATTTACGTGCTTTTGAGTAATAAATCGCGTAACCGACATTTCATTACCGTAAAGTTCAGCACTAAATTCATCTTATAACATATTATTATAAATTATTTCAATAAGTGCGACATTTTGTTTACCATTAGAAGCGTCAAGAAGGAAAATTATCAAAATATTTAAGCTATTCTTGAATTTCAAGTTGAGAAAGTAAGATAAGTTATAGAGCACAAGTTAAATTTTAAAATATTCTAAAATTGTTATTATAACACGAATAAAAAACAAGTAAGTAAATGATGGGTGAAGTCTTTTAGAATCAAGTATATTAAAACCTATTCGATCGGAGCATTGCTTAACAACTGTGAATATAAAACACAATTACACAACAAATTGCTATGAAAACCGAACACGCTCCAAGAGCCATCGAGCTATTAATAGGCCACCGTGAACGGGAAGCTTATACGATGATAGGGTTAGTAGTTCAATCAACTTCAAGTATCATTATTCTAATCGATAAACATCATGTTAATTTATCGATTTTTTTTATTAATTAGTTATTGATATACATATATACAGATGGTGGGTTTTGTCGATTCTTCAGAATTAATACTACTGTACATATAACATTCCAAAGAGTTACTGAAAGACCTTTGCACACTTTGTCTTACAGAAAATATTTCGCCTTCCCCTTTTTATTTTCAAATGAACACATTATCTTATATCTATCTTTAGTAGGCTCGTATGCTATGCATTGTCTGGCAGCACTCAGTTCACTGAACTGTTTGTCACGTATAGGTTTTTCTGAGCACGTGCACTTAGTGCAGACTTATAGATCATTTAACATAAAAAATCTAATATTTGAAAATAATAGAATTTAAAAAAATAGATAAAGTATGTTCTAGTCTCTCTATAACATTACATAACCACTATACAAATTAGACGCAAAGCCAAGATTATCATCGCTACTTTATATAAAGTAAAGTCAGTAGCCCTGTTAGCGACTGAGTACCAAGCAGTTGTTAAGCTCAATGTGGGTCACTGACGATGCAAAGGCTGCAGTAGGCGATGAAGTGAAATGTAGAGGGCGAGATAAGAGCGGGCTATAATAGTCCACGTCGCTGTATTGATTTGGATCAACTCGATGAAGTTTTCTAAACAACACGTTCAACTAAAGCAAGTTATAAAATAGGTATACCCTTATTATCATTGTAATTTATCTATTGTCTGCATAATGTTATATGAACTAAATTACTAGATAGTTGTAAAAGTTTACAATTTAAGGTATACTTACTTAGTATGTATATACTGAAATGAAATTATAAAATATTTTGGAAATTGAAAGTTTATTCAAAAAACTACTTTTGTTTAAACTTACGGTCTAAGTAGTTAAGAAACTAAGTGTTCGGTCAGCTTTAGAAATTAGAATAATGCAAAAAGTTTAAAATGTTTGTTAGTATCATGAGCAAAAACACGTCTTTATACACGTATCATACACGCACAACTCGATTTTGATAGTATTAAATAATATATTTCACTTATGGAACATGTAATAACGTCCGCATTGCTAACAAGCTGAGCCGTGCAGATTGATCTGATAGGGGTTAATCTAATTTAAATAATTTAATAAATGTTATTTTTCCGATCGATATGCTGTCGATTGTGATATAATGTGTCATGTAACTGACCCTACTATGCAGTTGTCTCTAATGAAAAAAAAACGTATGTGTGTACTTATGTTAGCACGTAAGAAGTTATACTTCTTTGGTGTAACAGAACAAAAATAGCTAAAGATTTCATCCCGTATGTCACAACTCTCTGTTTGTAAAAAGAATGATAAATTAATAAAAATAAATGACAGCTGTCAGCTAACTTCACCATGTCGCTTTTTGGTTGTCGGTGTGCGCGCGCATCGTAAAAATTTTACTTTCATAATTTTTTTCAAAGGTGCCTAAAGAACTTGTACCGGTGGTAGGACTCTGTCAAGCCTGAGGAGTCCGACTGGATGGGTACCACCCCCTTATCTATTTCTGCCGCCAACCAACAATGATTGCATTGTTGTGTTCCGGTTTGAAGGATAAGGTAGCCAGCGCAATTACAGGCGAGAGGCATATCATCTTAGTCCTCACAGTGACAACGCACCTGCGGCTCTGCATTTTTGTTACTTAAAACCTAAGTGCATGAACCGTAGGTGTTATGGGCGACAGGTACTGCTTTCCATCAGGTGGTCTGTCTGCTCGTTTGTCACTGAATATCATAAAAAAAAAAAAAGAAGTATAACTTCAAAAAAAAAAACAAGTGTTACATATTTTTATGTGACTAAGCATCTTGCACTTCTGATATTCTCAGCGAATCACTTCCAACAAGATTACCACTTGTAATACAGTGAAGGAATATATCGTAACCTAGTAAGTTCTCGAAAGGCATTTGAAGTTCGTCAATCCGCACTTCGCCAGAGTGGACTAAGTGGACTAAGGACTAATCCTCTCGTATTGAAGGGAAGCCCGTGCCCAACAGTGGGACGTTAAAAAAGCGCTGAATACATACATACAAAGTGAAAAACGCAGTGGCTCTACATTATACGGCTAAAGGAAACACATTGTTTTCCGGTCTAAATCATCGTACCAAAATAAAAACACAAATTTAATGACGCTCTCTGCAAGTTTTGTAACTGAAAGCATTTAAACATTCCCCACGAATCTCATATGTGATGGAAAAATCTCACCACGCGTTTTCTATTAGTTTACACCTTTACCTATGCGTATGTAAATTCTAAAGGACATGACCAGACAACTCTGACGGAGGAAGCTCGAACCACCTTGCATACTAATTTATTACAATAATGGTATTAGCCGAACAAGTTAAGAATAATGTGAGCGTATGGCGCTTTAGTATTGTTACGACCTTTTGTATTGGCTAGGTTAATATGATCAATATTCTTGGGACCATACCTGCCTATGAGGCGAATAAAAATGACGAGCCTATTGTCAAGCCGGCCTCGCCAAAAGTATGGATGTGTGCAGCCTTTGTACACGTAACCAAATTAGCTTTGATTATCTATTCTAGGCTACATGTGATTAAAGATTTTTACCCCTTTATGGGTCGAAAGTGAGTTAACGAAGCGGTAAAATGGAAAATTTAAAAGGGTGTAATTAAATTTTACTGGCCTTCTATCGCAATTAAAAATACAGAGGCTGTGATAGGAAGCTGAAAATAGGGAAATAATTAATGTGAGATGCTTCACACGGATGTGGCAAACCAGATGGAAAATAAAAATAACATTAGGTACAAATATATGGGTCTGGTACTACAAACAAGCATGAAAACATGATAATCATGTCAAGGTTTTATGCCACGGTCTTAATTCTCGGTCTAAATGGTTAAAAGAAGCCATAGTAAAAGGAGGAGTCCATCTGTTTGTCTTATAAGAAACAGTTCTACACGATAAGTCGGATTAACTGTGGCCACATGATATGCGATATAGGATTACGTTCATGAACTAAAAAAGCTTTTTGATTCTTAATAATATACGCGACTCATATAAATTAGATTTTCGTCGTCTACTTACGTTAGAAATACGATAAATAGTAGTGTTTGCTTAAGTTCAATAAATCAAAGATCAATTTTACAGCCACATGACACAGTTAAACATCCTACACAATTTGTTTACTTTTTCTGGCTTCACGGTCGTAAAAAAACGGGTTTCAAGTACCTGCGTAGTGACAAGTGTTGAATAAGGAATACGGAGTTTCTTCACTCATTCTTCTATGAATTGTGGCGCCACAAGTTTATTGTCTGTTTATTTATATCTTTAACGGTAGTTTTAATAAATTTTATTTTTACCAGCTGTTGTAGTTATATGGACTTTAGTATCGCTCTAGTTAGAACCTCAATTAAAATATATCTAGTAGTTATAAATTCTCTCATGTCAGTAAATACTATATGCAAAATTAGAAAAGATGGCATGATCGCCCCCTACATCCGGAGTGGCAACGCTCGAGCGAACACAGGTATGCACCTGTCGCCGTTATTGTATTTTCTATAGAAAAGTTGTGAAACTAACCATGAATAAATCTGAACAAAGTTCATGGACTGCATACAGTTTTGTCCGATACCAAACTTTAGAAAGGTTTTAATGAATAGCGTATTTCGAAACTTTGTTTATGGTAAGCTATACATATGTTGTGACACGGCAGACGTTTCCATAAATTCATTTACACATCATACATTTTAGAGAATCAAAGACTATATAAGTTAATTAGCCCTTAGGCAACATCCTGCATTCTTTAAATTTTCTCCGCGTAAAATGTTAATTTTAGAACCCTCGAAATTTGCACCCTCAGCGGGCGCATTCTACTATAAAGTTGCATGTCTTCACTTTTTAAAGTGCCACTGAACATTTTTTTAAAACTAGCTACTGTATACGGTTTCTCCCGAGATTGTGTTTTTTTATATTTTGTATGTCACTTTTATTTAGGTATACTCAGAACATCAATATTTTAGACTAACTTGACTGATAAAGTTGAGATTTAGTTATATTTCGTAGATTCCTTTAAAATTTTCCTATGCTTTGACATATATTCTTACCACCTAAGTCAAAATTAGAGTAAAACATAAAGTACCTTGTTCGAAAGCGAAAACTAAACGGTTTCGAATGACAAGTTTCTCTTTTAATGTGAATTGGCATTTTGACCGGTTACGATGTTACGTCTTCTTGTAGAATTGGAAATCTTCCGATTGTGTAGAATATCATCAATATTTTAAAACTCATTTAACGTCTCTAATTATAGATTTTTTGTTTATCTAATCTAGGTGATATTGACAGTACGGTAATAAGTTTCTATATAATATTTTTAATAAGTTATTATAATCCATACTAATATTATAAATGTGAAAGTTTGTAAGGATGGATTTGTTACTCAATTACGCAAGAACGGCTGAACGTATCTGGATGAAATTTAGCACAGAGATATATTATAGTCTGTATTAGCACGTACTTTTAATCCCGGAAAAATGTACGGTTCCCGTGGGATAGATTTGTTTTTGTCTAGGGACAAATCCGAAGCGAGTATTAAAACTAATGTAGGTACCTTACATTTACACATTACTTTTTTGTTTTAACTTGGTTCGCGAGATTTTTACGGTCTAATAAAAAGTTTTTAATTAAAAAGATTAAAGAGAACTTATTGGTCGAAGATAACAATGATTTACATTAAAAGTAGCAAAATTTCATTTTAATTAGTCAAGTAAATCAAAAGCTATAGCTTAAGTTCGCTATTCTGGGTTTTGCTAAACACCGGTTAGGTTTAGTTGAACTAAATCCAACCTAATCGCTGTTTTGGAGAACGTAGGTAAGCCAAATAAACACCCACTGCAGGAAACAGCTAATATAACTTTTAGATTACAAAAATCACGATATCAGTGCGTTTTACTAAGAGATCTCATTGTACTATTACTTTCACCTGCCGTCACGCTAAATTCAATTCAAGTGTACCTAATATGTCTTTTATGTATGAAGGCACGAAAGAAAAAAAAACCTATTCCAAACATAGGTTTTCCGTCAACAGGAATTCCGTTATTTTTTTCCATTATACTCTTCCACAGGAATTGAATTTTCTCTCCGATACTGAAAGTGGATCGGCTAGTTTATAAGCATACAAACAGGCAGACAGACAATAATATATATACTTGAGCTCTGGTATCGGGCAAATATGTACGATTTCAAGTTATTTACAAATAATTTTATCTATATTAGGCGATACTGGTAATATAAAGAGGCAGAGTTTGTTTGAACGCGCTAATCTTAGAAACTACTAATCTGATTAAAAGAATGTTTTTGTATTAGATAGTCCGTTAATTGAGGAAGGCTACAGGCTATTATATATCATAAGTATATAGTCTATCTATTCCATACTAACTGTTAAAAAGTACGTAAGAACTAACCCGCTACTAACTAACTAACTAACCCTAGCGAAGCAAGGATGAGCCGCTAATTACTAATAATTTGCTATCAAGCAGTGTACCTATTTAATAAATCTTGCTTTATGTATTCCCTAGCTTATATGATAATATTACAAATGAATTTATTGTTATGTATTTCCCATAAAATAGACAAATGAACAGATTTTTTAATGATTATTATATCATTGACGAACGCATCCGTGGAAAAAGGCTACTTTTTTTCGGATTTCCTTAACCCATTTATTTAAGTTATAAACTAGGCTAGTATGATATTAATAAAAAGAAACTATATCTGATTATCGATACCAAAAAAAAGTAAATGTACGCCTATAATATGGCGACAGGTAGATAATTTTCTCAAGTGATGTCTGTCGTATCAATGATACCAATTGAAATCGTTTATGTCATCTTGGATCATTAAATATTTTATTGTAGCTTCAGTACTCATTCACACAAAAAACAACGTAAACGTTCATAAGTTAAAATAATTATAAGAGAGCTTTTAGACATTTTCAACCCTCACGGACAAAACAGAACTAAAAATAGAAAATAATATTTTTTATTTCACAGACCATAACTGTAAACATTTTAGATGTAAGAAAAATATGCCACTTATGACAGTTGTGAGATATGACCAAACTAAGACAAGTATTGTTTTAACGTTCAAGATGACGTGCTATGAGTGCAGCTGTTTGATTTATTAACTGCCAACAGTGAGTTGAAATAGATTTGAAACACGCTGCACTTATTAACGAGTCTATTTTAATTCATTAGTTCCACTTCAGTGTGTCGGTTAGCTTATTAATTTGTAGAGTGTGATAATTCACCTGATAATATAAAGTGATTCTTCTTAAGAGAAAAGATTTTTACACTTATTGATGTGAAGTTTTCTTATTTTATTAGAAGCGAACCTGCTTGCAATTTTTTCTAAAAAGCTGTACAAATAATATGAAGTTTTAAAATCTTTTCGTAATATACGCCGTAAAAGCTACCACCATGCTTTCCCTTTGAAAAGGTTAAAAGTGGAGAATTATATACTATACTTAATATCATTATAAGCGAAGCAAAGATTTGTGTAGATGTATTTAAATTACAGTTGCTAAGCTTCATAAGTCGTAAAGCACAACGATACATTCAGTACTGTTTAGTTATATGGTAAAACAACTTCTGTAATTAACTTTTAATAGGTTTTCATTAACATTATGTGCTTTATGTATGTACATCTTTAACTTTCTTAAAATCAATGCGAAAGTTTCAAGGCACATTTTCAATGACCTTTAATATTCTATGACAATAACATTTATTGAATTGTCATACTATTTATGAAAACTATTAAAAGATTTTCTATAGATTCACATATTTTCTGAAGTACATGTACTTTTAAAATTTAACTAGCGACACACTCACTCCGCTCGGGTTCGTCCCTAGTTACGTTTAACGTTTAGTATAGATTTCTCAGAGATGAGATATTTTCCCGCAGTAAAAACTATCCTATATGTTGACCCGGACAACCAGCTATCATTATACCAAATTTCATCAAAATCTGTCCAGTGGTTCCCAGACAGACAGACATAAATTCTAAAAGCTATAGATTTGGCCTCCATATAATAATGACTAATATTTCAATAAAATAAATAATAAATCAAAAACAATATTGAATGTACCTACAGATTCAACTCAGAATTTTATTATATTAATAGACTAGCGACTCACCCTCGCTTCACTTCGGGCCCCTAGACAAAAACAAATCTATCCCACGGGAACCGTTTATTTTTCCGGGATAATATAGAGCCTATAGCCTTCCTTAGTTAACGGGCTATCGAATGCAAAAAGAATTTTTTAAATCGGATTAGTACTTGCTGAGATTAGTGCGTTCAACCAAACAAACAAACATTTCAGCTTTATAATATTATTAAGATTAAGATATTATTAAGATAAGTATAGATTTAAGGTATTAAACATATCAATTCTGAATTTAAATTTTAAAGCCAAAATATTGAAAGGCACCATAATTTTTAGGTTTAGATTTTGTCTCATGAAAGCTTCACATTTTTGAAGTAATATTCACTTGTCCCTATTTTGCACAGGTTCTGTTGCAAAAGGCAAAAATGGCTGAGGCTCTGTGGTTATTCATGATCAAGAGGCAAAAAATGTTCTCAAAGGAAAACATTTTCAAATATTCTACAACTCTTATACATTTCCATTTTCTCTACATACATTTTCTTAAGTGTTTCAAGGAACATTACACACATCTGGTGAAGCCATTTTTAGAATTATGATTTTTTTATAGGCTATACAAAAAGATGCCTTTTATGGTTAAAGAATAATGTATTTTCCTTTTATATTTATCTAGGCTTTTTTGGTAACTTTTAATTTTAATTTGGAACTGTTTATGAAATAAATCTTTGTAGTTGTATCTTTAGCAGGTTTTTACTATGTTAGCTTAGTGAAGTTAGTCATGACAATAGAAATATAAGTCAAAGACATAAGTAAAAATTAATATTAAAACAACAATAACAAATTATGTTTCTTTAATGAAATACATTGTATTATATTGTATTATTAATTGAGATAATAGGTGCATGGGAAACTGTATTTGAATGGCATGGATTGAGACAATGTCTGTTTCAATGTGTTATGATATTAATCAAAAATTAATAGTTCAGATAGATATTAAGTATTTAGTTAATATTTAAAGTACCATTACATTATTTGAATAATGGACAAAAACCTAAACAGTATTCACAAATGGGCAGTATCAAGCATCAATCCATTAGCTATGTCACGGCACTCCCAAATTAATTAGGTTACAGTTCACACAGGCAACACCTAGTTTATTATGATTCAATAAACACTCCTACAGGATGTTTAGCTCTAGAATTTTCAAATGTATTACACTATAGATGATATGGCTATTATTAATATATATTTTGAATGTGCAAGAATAGCAGTTACTTGTGTTCTTACCACAATGGTTAACCTAATCTAGATCAGGTGTGATATTGTTCAAACGTGCGTTCACCTTGTCGTGGTGGGGGGCTCATTAGCGTCCGGCAGTTCAGTCGGGCGCGAAGCCAAAAACGCACAGGGAGGTGGTCCACTTCGGTGGGCGGTGTACCATGTGGGTTGCTCCTGGTACTTCTTTGACAGCAGAGTGACCCATGTGAGCAACCCCTTGGTTGTGTGGTCTGCTTCGGCAGATCTGCTGGCGGGACGTCGTAGTTGAGTTCGTAAGCGATCCTGCGACGCCCCATTAAGACGGGGGAGGTTCTGTTTTGTTTTAGTAGGTAGTACTGGCTTTTCTACCCAGTGAGTCCCACATAATCTGTTTGTATACAGGTGGTATGCGTAAATACATTTCTCAACATTAAAAAAGAAAGGTGTGATTATGTTAACTCCCAAGAGGATTTATGTTTTTCAAAGAATAAAGTATTGTGAATTATTAATTAGCATATTAGTTATTAAATATACTTATTAAATTTTATTCCCAATACATAACTGCTATACTAATTCTAGCTTTGTATTCAGATATTCTAGTTTAAGGTTTATTAGTATATGTATAAACAATAAATTTGTATTACAATTGCCATAAAAACATAAAATCGTTATTAATTCTTTAGAAGTATATACATACTAGGTGCATTTAATTATTCTTATTATAAAATATGATATTATAAGTAAACCTAAGCTTAAGTTAATATAACTATAACGTAGGTCATAAGTACATTTATTTATGCAGGGACAGCATTTTAAATTTGTAACCATCCTTTTTCATTCCAATAAGATAAAAAGAAATATAATACGCATAACTTTCATATACTAGTGTAGTTCTATGTAATATGTTCCCTTTGATCCCTCCTTGTAGGGTGTGCTAAAAGCCTCTTTCACTTTTCAGATCCGTTTTTTAATAAGGGGAATACTTCAGGCAGATAATTTTCATATCGTGTGTATAACTTAAATAATAGCAAGAAATTGGGCAAATTCAAAATCATACATCGTATTAGTTTAAACTGAAATACTGTTTACTTAGAAATCTACCCGCAAATAATCATTTGTTTACCGATTTGAGAACGAAGATGTAACAATACATCTTTTAAGGAAAAACTTAATTCAGTACTCTGTGTGGTGATAATAAATAATTGTACTTTAAGATAGTATAAGGTGATTCATAAACAGGAAAGTTTTTGTGAACTTATCGGTTCCGATCGATCTCACGACCACGCCGGACAGACGCTAAATGCCGGTAAATAAACAAAAAATAACACATTTTAGCATTTTGATACACTGACGTGATAACATAACATACATCTAAAACAAAATATTAAATATGTATCGGATACAAATGCACCGCAGTTTATTTATAAATCCCGACTTACCAGCAACAACTGTATCACTCAAGTCATATTTCACTGGTTTTGGAAACTCTCTCAGCTTACGTCCGCTTAATTTTAATTCACCACTCAAATAAGCATCTTCTAAAATTCTCTCTAAAGATTTAGTTAACTGGCTATGAATATTACTATGACCATTCATATTTACACTCACACTCGGCCCTAACACGGCCATATTCTTTTTAAACTGAAACTAAACTGACAAATTATAGCTATGAAGTTGCTGATACTTACAACAGCAAGTACCAACAAAAAAAGTTATGGCTAATTTCATGACAGATCTATCTTAAATTTTTGTCTATGAATAAAAAAATATTATAATCTACCATTGATTTATTGTATTTTTACTATTAAAATTTAAAAGCTATTCATATACACTACTGAGAAAAATATTTCGACTTCAATTTGCTCAAGCCTTTTGAAGTATGTTTTGGCATAAATAATAACTAAAGTATTAACGATACAAATCGTGCGAATAACATTGTTACCCAATTGAAATTTAAAGAAGTTTAGTCTCAAATAATAGCATACGATAATCGAAAGAATTTAAGAAAATTGTAAATACCTAGGTAATTATTTCACAATATTTATTATCTGTTCAGTTGGTGCTTTGCAGTTTGCACCACTGTTAAATATGTCCATAGACAATTTTAGCGCAATGGTTTTGACATTTAGATAACCTAGTATTTTAAGGATTCTAGATGTATTTTGTGTTTTATGTAATAAAATAATTAATATAAAATATAACCATGACTCTTTTAAATTGGTATCGAATAGGAACAATATCAAGGTTAGCTAAGAAATCATGCAATATACAAGTCGAAGTAAGTAAAAATTAATATTGTTTTTTCATTTATCATATATTTTACGTAATTTAATTATTATCATCATTGTAATATGTATGAAAATATTAATTTTATATCAACTGTGATAAATATTTATGCATAATAAGTATTGTGTTATGATTTACGAACTATAATCTAAAAACCTTGGTATGTTTTAGAATTTTTCGTCGCATGTGAAATTTGCGGAACATAAGCAATTGGAGAAAATAAGAAATATTGGTATATCTGCTCACATTGACTCTGGAAAGACCACACTTACAGAGAGAGTATTATTTTACACAGGCAGAATAAATTCTATGCACGAGGTTGGTATAATATAAATATGTACATAAAAATTGAAATAAAGTTTAAAATATATTAAAAAAAATAAAATTTATTATATTGTATACCAGCGACTTACTCGCCTCGCTCGAGTGTATCCCTAGTTCGATTTTGTTCACAATTTCATAGATTTTTTGCGCTTAACCCTGTTTCTTTTTCTAAAATAAAAGTTGCCTATGTTAGTCCTTATAACATCAGCTGTCTGGCAATAAATAAATCGTTCCTCAAAATCGGTCAGAACATCTAGTGCTGTTGTCCTTGAAATTGTAGTTTTGTAAGGGCACCTCTTGTGAAGTTCGGAAAAATTTGTCCAGCTCATTCGAGGATTATCTGGAACATACAGACAGACAGGCAAACATTTAAAAACATACTTTCATATGCATTTAGCAAAAAGCTGTTATTTTGACATGACAAACATACACTTCAATTTTACTTATCCATATAGATTAAATTAAATATAATTATTATACATTATTAAAGCTTTTATTTAAATAAATCTTTAGTTTCTTGTTTTCATAATAGTCTTTTGTATAATAGGTAAAAGGTAAGGATAATGTAGGAGCAGTGATGGACTCAATGGAATTAGAACGTCAAAGAGGTATTACTATACAATCTGCTGCCACATATACAATTTGGAAGGATCATAACATAAACATAATTGATACACCAGGACATGTCGACTTTACTGTTGAGGTAGAAAGAGCTTTGAGAGTTCTAGATGGGGCTATTTTAGTACTTTGTGCAGTAGGAGGTGTACAAAGTCAAACTTTAACAGTAAATAGGCAGATGAAACGCTACAATGTACCTTGCTTGGCTTTTATTAATAAATTGGATAGATTATCTGCAAACCCTGAAAGGTATATCTCCAATAAACTATAGCCTTTAAGGTCTTAGAAATAAGATTGTTCACCTCATTGTTTTATTGCATGACATGAAAAATGTTCAGTAATGAACAGTGTCATCTAAATGTGATTAATTAGGCAAATAAAGCCTTAATTAAATTATGTAATTGATAAATTTTGGAATTTAGTAGTTTTTTACCCTTGTTGTATTTATTAGTGTTACATAACTACATCTTTAACATTTTATTGTCCAAACTTTAGGTTTGAGTCTGAAATAGAATTTACAGTGTTAGATCCTATTGTGAAGATATAAAATTAGTTGATTTGTTTGTTTGTAAAAGATAATATTATCTCTTAAATAGAAAGCTATCCTATATTTAAATAAGATGCTTTAGTTTTTATTGATACACCACATATTTAGATGAGCCTGTGACTTGTGACATGGGGCAAAAATGAATAAATTATGAGTTGTTCATACATTTCTTATATTTTAAACCCCTGACACAAAAGAGGGGAATTATAAGTTTAACATGTGTTTTTTCTGCTTCATTATTCATTAATATTATTTTTTTATGTGTTACAGAGTATTAAAACAATTGCGTTCCAAAATGAATCACAATGCTGCTTTTCTTCATTTACCCATAGGATTAGAAAAAGAATGTCAAGGTATTCTAGATCTGATTAATGAAAAAGCTGTGTATTTTGATGGTAATTATGGTGAAATTGTAAGATTAAATGAGGTCCCTCAAGACAGACGAACTGAGGTTAAAGAAAGGAGACATGAACTTATTGAACACTTGTCCAATGTTGATGAAACTTTAGGTAAGATTGATAGTATTGATACTTTAATTTTAATATTTTTTTTTTTTTTTATATATTTATGTGTACTGCTTTAATTCTAATTTGAAAAGAATAATTTAGACAAGGTTGTAAGGATATATTATTAAATGCCCTAAAGGTATATATATGCTCACGACGGGCTATCCAAGCGCGTGTGACACTCGCGTTTGTTTTGATATGAAAGCAAGTAATCTGTATTTATTATAGTTTATGAGCATTAGAATACGCGTAAACGATATAACATTTATGATACGTATGTCGTCGTCGCGATTATAATTTGTGTGCTAAGGCCTTAGGAGTCATTACTATTTGTAGGGTTCCATGCCCTAAGGGTGCCAACGGAACCTTATTATTATGCCTCTGCTGTCCATCCGTCCGTCTGTCAGGGGGCTGTATCTCATGTACCGTAATAGGTAGAAAGTTAAAATTTTCACAGAGTACGTATTTCCATTGCCCCTATAACAACAAATAATAAAAATAAATAAATAAAAATACAAAAACACATTTTATTATCGTTTGTAATCGATCATCGAAATGAATACGTCATATATAAAGTAAAAGTCATATTAATGAAAAGTACATGTACGGCGGTACGGAACCCTTCGTGTGCGAATTCGACTCGCACTTGACCTATTTTTTTATTATTTTTGTTAGGTAATTGATTTTTGTAATGAATATTTCATTAAATGTCTTTTACTAACAAGTTTTACTTTTCGTCTATATTCTATTGACTATAAAATAGTCTTAAAATTACTAACATTTATTTTGCTAAAAAGTTTATTTACATTTGGACTACAAATCATAATCATTGATCATTGAATTCAAATAAAGGAATAGATCAAATTGAATTAAATTTCAGGTGAAATATTCTTAGAAGAAAGAACACCAACAGTAGAGGAACTCAAAAAGGCTATACGACGAACTACTCTTAAACGAACTTTTACACCAGTTTTATTGGGAACAGCGTTAAAAAATAAAGGAGTCCAACCGTTACTAGATGCTGTATTAGATTACTTACCTCATCCTGGTGAAGTGGAAAATACGGCTATAATAAATGAGAAGAAAGGCAGTGAAGGTCAAACAATAGTTTTGGATCCTTCTAGAAATGGATCTAAGCCATTCGTTGGTTTAGCTTTCAAGTTAGAATTGAACAAATTTGGTCAACTCACATATTTAAGATGTTATCAAGGGATGCTGAAGAGGGGTGATAACATTTTTAACGCTAGAACAAATAAAAAGGTATTTGTATTTTTAGAATGTTTCTTTATAGTTTATGGCAGTATAAGTAATTTATAATTTATATGTTTTATATATATTCATAAATAGTATACATATTTAAAGTTTTTTGACACATCTAAATATTTTCAAGAAATACTGAGTGGTTGTTGTTGATGTTTTTGTCGTATATTAAATCTTTACATAGGTATTCATGTTTCAGTACTTAACATTGTGAACTAAATATAGTGTACATGACTTGATTGCCTGTATTACGCGATAGTAATTCTATTTGGTCTTCATAGACCTTATAGACCATATTTAGGTTTTTCGCTTATAAATTAAATATTTAGGTTAAATATTTTTTTTTGTTTTTTTTTTTGGTTCTTGTTCCCGATGTTTCGAATGCTTTACAGCAATGACGTCACAGTCACCGGGGAGACTGAGAATCATTGAAAAGATAGTTTTGTTTAAATTTTAAAATGTCAAAATTATATTCGAGTAAATCTAACAAAGTATAATTTAGGTTAATTAAAAAAAATAACGTCTTTTGTTTTCATTGGCGGTAAAAAATATTTGGGAAATTAAATCAAAATGAAATGGCGAAGAGTGTATGGAATTCAAAACATAAATAGATCTACATAATTCGCATCGATTGGTTAAATTCCGACACCGATATGTTTTAATTATACGTATATATGTAGTTTATAAGATAATAAAAAAACAGCATTATGGAGTTAACAAATACAATTTCCAGGTGAAAATCTCAAGGCTAGTCCGAATGCACTCAAACAACATGGAGGAAGTCAACGAAGTACTCGCAGGGGATATCTTCGCGTTATTCGGAGTAGATTGTGCTTCAGGAGATACGTTTGTCAATGATGGAAAACTTCAGTTGTCAATGGAATCAATACATGTCCCGGACCCAGTTGTCTCTATGTCCATCAAACCAAAGAATAATAAAGATAGGGATAATTTCTCCAAAGCTGTGGCTAGGTATGTAAAGGTGGTTTGATATTTTTCATTTGAATAAGAAATTTAGAATAATATAAC
This sequence comes from Argynnis bischoffii washingtonia, assembly GCA_033884665.1. Taxonomy (NCBI): domain Eukaryota; kingdom Metazoa; phylum Arthropoda; class Insecta; order Lepidoptera; family Nymphalidae; genus Argynnis; species Argynnis bischoffii. The sequence continues at coordinate 13,490,644 of CM066609.1, read as the reverse complement.
TAAGAATACGTTCTTTTTTTAAATGTGCCTTTTTTAATAATACTTTGTTTTTGTATTTTCTTGCGGATTTCTATTGATTTTTGGTTCCCGACCTTTTGTTTTTTGGTTTTCGAATCCTTTACAGCAATCATGGTCATGGGAGAGACTTAAGGTTTTAGATGTCTCAAAGGTCATTTTATAGTTGCTACAGTGAGTGCTTACCCACAAAATTATAAAATAATTTTAATATTACAAAAATGGCGACAAAGTACTTTGAAATGATATATTATAGAAATCCATTTTTCCTTCATTCTTCCCTACTTTACATAACTCTAAAATCCCACTGATGAATTCGATAGCTCTCTAGCTAACATAACAAGACTAACACATAAATCATCGCTTTTGTGCTTATTTGTTCAAAAGACCAATACTTATTGTACTTTTCAATAGAGAGTTCTTTCTTGTATTTTGAAAACAAAAGTTTTATTTCCAACATTCATATACACATATATTAAAATATATTTTTCGGCGCCAATAGAATTAACATTTAAAAGTCAATAATACTGCATTAAAAACTCTTTCGGTAAATTGGTCGTACAGACAAACATTGAGACAACGAAATATTAACTGTTAGTATAGAATAGATATATTATATATTATACATAGGTATGATGAGTTGTTGTGGGTTGTACTATAACGTGTTTTCGTAATATGTATTATATATAATATTAGTATGTTTTTCTCCTTCCACAGATTCACAAAAGAGGACCCAACATTCCACTTCCGTTACGACGGCGACAACAAGGAGACCGTGGTCTCTGGTATGGGGGAATTGCATCTAGAGATATATGCACAGAGAATGGAGAGAGAGTACAACTGTCCTGTTGAAATGGGAAAGCCTAAGGTCGCGTTCAGGTGATTAGTAATTTTTTTTTGAATATATATACATATATATTTATACTAGCGACTCACTCTGTGTGAATCCGCGAACCCGCGTAAGCGCTAGTTGACGATAAGAAAAAATCAGCAACTTTAGAACCTAAAACTGTAAGTAAATGAATATGTTTTTTACTTCCTCATGCTTTGACTGCTGAACAGATATGAATTTAAATGAAATTTGGTATTGTGATATCTTATACCTTTGATTAATAATAAATTTATTTAAAACCAGACAGGCTACTTTTTATCGACCTAATTAACCGTAGTGGACGACACGTTTGGCCCGGTTTGTAGTGAACCTACTTACTGTACCAGCGGTCGCGGGTTCGAGTCCCGCTGGGTGTATTCATATGTGTGATGAGCACGAATATCTTTTCTCCAATCATGGGTGTTTATATTTATAATATGTATTTAAAGTTATATATGTGTAGTGTATCAACTACCTGGTTTTCATAACACAAGCCTCGTAGCTTACCATGGAACTAGATGGTGCTGTGTGTTAATGTCCCAACATATTTATTTATTTATTAGTATAATATATGTGTAATTATCTTAAAACCAGGGAGACGATGATGTCGCCATGCTCCTTCGATTACCTCCACAAGAAGCAGTCTGGCGGCGCGGGACAGTTCGCGCGCGTGACCGGAGTCATGGAGCCCTTGCCGCCTCAACAAAATACAGGTTATATACGATTTATTCACACATTGTCTAGTTTTTATTAGTTATTTGTGTCTGTCTGTCTCTTTAAAGCCTATTATTGTGATTTGAATATGAAAAAAAAAATCAAAAATGTATTAATTTAAAAAAATCAAAATGTTATAGTAACAAAATAATGAATATTTCTTATTGCAATGCCAAAATTTTAAAATTATTTTTATTACTTAAATACACCGACACAGAGTATATCATAATTGTTTATATTATTATTTCGATTATGTTTTCTTAATCTCAGCTTCAAAAAAGTATGAGGTACAGTCAAAAGAATAAATGTATAACCATCGACAGTTCGGTAATAATAGCTGATTGCATGATTCATTCTTAATATCTATTTTTATGATTTTATCAAAAATATGTGACATCGAAGGACTAACAAAACTAACTAAATATGCAATACAAAAATATATAACATATCATATATTTTTCTCGTGACTGTACTCGACTCTTCTGTTTGTCGAATTTTCATCCATAATTGTGTAATAATAATATTTGAAACGACTTTGAAGTTTGTGTTAATTTTTTAACTAAAAATTATTTAATTAATATCCTATATACTTTCTTAGGTTTACGCGAATATTTGACATTTTAAATAAAACTATCTTTTCGGATTTTTTCGCGGATTTATTTTGATTTGTAGTTCCCGATGTTTCGAATGCTTTACAGATTACACCAATCATTAGATGTTTTAAAAGCATTATATAATTATTACAGGCCTTATCCGTACTATCGTTATATATCATTTTAAATTATCTAATAATCAATTTCTTGTTACAGTACTGGAATTCATAGATGAAACAATAGGTACAAATGTTCCCAAACAATTTGTACCGGGTGTAGAACGAGGTTTCCTCGACACATGTCAAAAAGGTTATCTGTCCGGTCACAAAATATCCGGAGTCAAGTTCCGGCTACAAGATGGCGCGCATCACATTGTGGATTCCAGTGAATTGGCTTTCTTCTTAGCGGCTAAGGGCGCTGTTAAAGAAGGTAATTCGCTTTACTTATTAAGAAATAGACTGAATTTTATTTAATTATTAAATTAAACTCATTTTCTTACTGATTATTTTTCCCAAGAGGCCCTTTATAGCGAAAGTGAACAGCCAAAGATTTTGAGTCCATTCATCCCTAAATAGATTAAATGGTAGTTAAGTTTATCTATGAAATTACGTCCATGAATCATTTTTGATTATACATTAATTATTAATGTTTAAGTTATTATTTATAAGATTATATTTTTTTCCAGAAGAGGTGTTTTTTTAATACTTTCTTAGATTTACGCGAATATTTGACATTTTAAATAAAATAATCTTTCCGCAAAAAAAAAAACGAATAAATAGTCCTACTTAGTAAATAATTATTTGTTAATGTAAAGAGGATACTAAGGATCAAATATCTAGTACTGAAACACTTCAAAATTCCATCCAACAGTATTCGAAGACGGTGCCTGGCAGATTCTTGAACCTATAATGTACGTAGAAGTAACAATGCCAGAGGAATTCCATGGCACGGTTGTGGGACAGTTAAATAAACGAGGCGGTATCGTCACCGGCAACGAGGGTTCCGAGGGATGGACCACAGTATATGCAGAAGTACCCCTAAATAACATGTTTGGTTACGCTGGGGAATTGAGGTTGGTTGATCAATCTATCAATCGTTTGGTTTATCATTATCAACCTTTCAATCGTTTGATTGGTTCTTTTATTGTTTTATATGATTTCATTCAACGTATCGTTTGGCATGGATTTCTCAGAAATGAGATATTTATCTGTAGTAAAAAGTATCCTATATGTTGACCTGGCTAACCAGCTATCATCATACAAAATTTCATCAAAATCCCTCCAGGGGGTTTTCCGTGATGCGGTCACAGATAAACAGACAGACAAAAATTCTAAAAACTATAGATTCTGCCTCTGTATATAATGTACAAATTCGACTTAGAATTTTATTATGTGTATAGATTATATAATCATAACTTCCAGATCAATGACGCAAGGTAAGGGTGAGTTCAGTATGGAGTACAGCCGCTACTCGCCGTGTCTGCCCGACGTGCAGGAGCAGCTCATACGCAAGTACCAGGAGGAGATGGGCTTGCTGCCCGACCAGAAGAAGAAGAAGAACTAGCCTTAGTGTACACTAGATTATTGTTTATATTATTTAATAAATGAATTTAATTTATAATGAGAATTGTGTTTCTTTTGGGGTTTTTTCTTTATTATGTTTGATGATCGTTACGTTGGCCGTTTTAATATTTTATTTTTTTACTTCAATTTTTTGTTTCTAGTACAGATATATGCATTTATTATTTATTGAGAACTGTTGGTAAATTAACGTCGAACTTTAGAAGTTTATACAATAAAAAAAAATTAAAGAAGCGTGTATGAATGTGTACATGCGCAAGAAGTAAAACTTCTGTGGGTTATCGGTACTTTATATGAAATTCAATTTATGTTTTAAATAATTAGGATAGGTGAGATACTAAAAAAATAAATAACGCATATTAGACATATTACAATCATATATTCATAGAATATCATTTAAGGAAAGAATATAATATTATATATCATACTTTGTAAGACAATAACAACGGTTACCATGGCAACAAACGTTCGCCTCGCCCGGTCACAGTGCGTAAAGAAGATTTACTTCAATAATGAAAATCATTTGGGAGATACATGTCTCCCGTGACCATATTTGCTGTAAACATAAAACCGCACTAAACCCAAAATATTAATATACAAAATACACAGTTAGCGTCTCAAAAGTATCCTTAAAAAAAAGATCACACAACTTAAAATTGTGCGCTCTTTTCAAATAGACTTGAATTGCGTTAGCTACAGATTGGACGTTCGAAATGTCAGTGTTCCTTCCAAAAATGTACATAAAATATTACATTTAGAGTTTAAAAAAAAAGTGGGATTATCATATTTTCGGTAAGTTAGAATGAAAATTGATATGAATAGATTGATATATTATACGGAGGCTTCAACTGTCTTAGTTTGTGCCTTTGGCATGTTAAGTACATTTTTTTTAAAAAAAGGTAATCTTAAAAGATAAGGGCTGAATGAAATAATTTGAAAATAGTTTACAAATAAAAAAAAATAGATCTGAATATAAATATTTGTGAGTAATTTTGAGAACGTGAGCTGCAAATAAAAGATCAATGTGTATATAAAACCATTTATTCATAACACTCCACAAAGATCTCCAAAACAATACAAATTCATGTAACAAACATATCCCGCCAGGTACAATAATAATTGTTTTGATTACATTACACTAAATATTTCAATAGACATTGACTACATCGCCTCTATATTCCACTAAATTAGGCATATTTTTTTTTATTTAAATAAATAACATCGAAACCCGATTCTAACTTACTTATATTTTAATAATAGGACTTGAAATTAAATAATCCATATTAATACCATTATTATTATTATAGGAATATGTGAAAAAACTGTTTCTGTATCTGCTTATTTTTTCCAAACTTAAACAGTTACACCGATTTTGATGAAACTTATAGGGATTAGGTAATTGTTTAAGGTAGAAAACTCCCTAGGTGGGTAAAAACCTAGGATATATTTAATTTAGCTCTAAATATTACATAAATAACGATTTCACATACATTACAGTTGCTCGTCAAATTCACTTCTAATAACATACAAAAATGAAAGTATAAATAAATTAAAGAACCTACAATGTAAATTAGTAATATAAAATCGGGTGCCTTAAGGTGAAGATGTATATTTTCATACAAAAATCGATAACGTTTTTCCCCCTATTCACATAGTCTAATTTTCATAATTTTTGGAAATGTAGATATAATGAAAAACTAGGTCGTATGTTTTTATTTTAAAGAAATATTGCGTATAGAAGTTATTAGCATCTAAATACTTAAAAACTTCATCGAGAGTTTTTTTTTAAATAAACTAAACTGAGTTACTAAAAAAGAAAAACGTACAGACCTAGGCTAAGGTGTAGGTATACTGAATCTAATGAGATCAAAATTGTTTCATTTCGTAAATGTTTAGGGGGGTGAAAACGTTATCGCCCGAAACAACATTTCAAACTTGCACCTAAGACTTGCAACTCTCTCTATCGCACCTTGGTTTGGCAAAGCGAGCGGTATGAAACATAGAATTTTTTTAACACCTATTCGCGCCGCGTATTGACACTTCACAATCCTCTTAAAAATACTTATTTAAACATGAAAGGACGATTAGCTATTATGTATACACTTGTTGGATAAGAGCAAAGTAAGTTAATTAAAACTATGTATTTAACTAGTTAGGTTAGTCTACTGATAAATAGGAAAAACCATATGAAGTAATTAGTATAATATAGGTTTGACTTTCCGTTAAAATGTAGGTAGACAGCTATTTTTAAACTATTTTTTATGAGTAAAACTCTTAAAATAAGAGTTATTAGGACAGCATCAATTAGACGTGCTGCACATAATGCAATCATCTTCGGTCAAGATACCTACGTGTATAATTAAAAATCAAACAATACAAGGTAATTTCGTTTGATTTTTCATTATGGAGTAAATATTGGAAATCATATAACGTGAACTTTAACATCTTTTACGTATTCACTATCGAAATTTTACGATTATTTCTATGGCTTATTTTTTGTTTGTTGAAAATTTAGTTATGTAATATCAAATTACAGTGCTTTGTTTAGATCTTATCCCACTTATTTTTATAAGTATCACTTCTAATTTCATTCATATGACTCGCATAATCGAAATTCTGTTATTAGTGGCTAAAATAAAATAGAAAGTCACAAAAATAACAACAACAATATGTTATGACTAAGTAAATATAAAAAGAAATTTATAAATAGCTAAGTAAACCGATGTAACATTAAATACTGACTTATGATTAATGGTGTTATACTATTGGCACTTGGTTGAGTAGGTACACTTACAAGGACTAGGTATTGTAATTAATCTTAAATATTCTATCTTACCAACATGGGCGCCGGGAGGGGAGTTAAGGGGGTGAACGTGCTAAAGAAATAAAATGATATGCCTAAAATCCCTGTTTAAATTTAGATATCTTTAAAGAACAGATGATAAATCATATATGAATTAAAATTATAAAGTTAATCATTTAAAGATTAGTAAGTATGTACCTCCATGAAAATAATTCTGCCGCCCCCCCATACGTTACCAATAATAAATAATACGTAAACTGAGATTTTTCTTAATTTCATACGAAAATGTCTCTCACTAATAAAAATGTTTACCTAACAACAGTACGATTACCTTCAGTATTGATTTATTTTAAAATATCTCTACGTAAATTGTGGTAGGTTATTTGTATAGGCTTATTTCGTTTAGTAGACGATTTTCATTTGGGGCAGATCCCAATAAGTATCTAATAATTTATCTATCCGAAGATTTCTCTACTAGATATAGAAATTTGACAAACTCAGAACAAATTACATACATGTTATAGGTTATTGGGATTTGCCATTAGAAGTTAATCGAAGAATAGTGAAATATTATTATGTATTACATATTAATTTAATAGGCGATGTTGCCATAGCAAATGTGAATATGTCACCTGTGGGGATGTAAAAAATATTCTTGTTCTTACCTAAATACTGAAAGGTAATAGTAATTAAAATTACATGACAGAATATTACATCTTTAACTACTAATGGGTATATATATGTATATAATAAATGAAATGTAACTTCTAAATTTCTTAATTCCAGACACATAAAACACCCACCAGTTTGTAAGTTGAGCGAAATAGTCAAGAATCCAATATATTGATGACTCTTGTTAGTAAGGACTTTATCCTAAAAAGTTGGTAATTCAATATTTATTCGAACTTTTTGACGAAAAATATTCTCTTTCGAAATGCCTTAAATCAATCGGACTTACTGCTAAAATTACATTATTTCACATACATTTTATGAGATTATTATCTAGAAAGCTGGGACATTTGCCATTTACATACGATTTAAATACTGTTAATTCCTAAATAGGTACATTTAAATCTACTTTTGTGCCAATTTCTACCAAAAAATAACACATTATCAATAATTATCATAACATTAATCACATCAAACTTCATGAAGTTTTGCGCAAAACGCACCGTTATTCATTAGAGCAAACACAATTCCTTGATATGGCCACAATATTTTCATATCGAAATTTCCTTGATTTTTCCGTATAGAAATTTCTTTTAGAAAATACTATTATTATAGGAATTTTTTGGTATATAATAATAACATCACGGCAACGGTACGAAGAGCGCATATTACTGACTTTTAACACCTTGAATCTTAATGTACTTAGTATACGTAAAAAAAAAAGAAATGATGGACTCCTTGACATAAATTGCAACTGTCAAATTCATAATATATACTTTGCAGATCTAAAGTAGGTTTAATTGGCTGGCAAATACAAGCTTAATTAATAGAAAAGTGTTTAAACTGATGTCTCAGCAGATGTATTACACTTTTTAAGTCCGCTACTCCATGAGTCCTTGCGCCTTAGGAGATCGCTCTGAAAATCGCCCAAATCAAATAATAGTTTAAGCAGTAAGCTACAAGAAAAAGTTAGTAAAATTTACACTAACTTCAGTAGGTATAGCATCTCCATAACACAATATAGCGCATACGTGTTTAAATATTCACATGTTAATCTACATTTTATAATGGAACTGTAGAACATGCTTTATATTTAGTAGGACATATTAGCCTATATGAAGTCATGCAGGAGTTTTTGAAAAATACCTAAATATGTATATTGAGTAAGGACAATCATCAATTCGATATAATAAGAACATTTTAAATAAAATTATCTTTTCGGATTATTTCGCGGATTTGTTTTGATTTCTGGTTTGGAAAAGTATATAATGAACTTTGAGACGTCTAAAACCTCATTCTCTTCCGTGACCATGATTGTTGTAAAGCATTCGAAACGTCGGGAACCAAAAATCTAAATAGATCCGCGAAAAATTCGAAAAGATAGTTTTATTTAAAATGCCAAATATTCGCGTAAATCTAACAAAGTATAATACAGTAACATAAAAAGCACATAAGGGTCTTTGATTATATAATGTAGGTATAATCAAAGATAAGGGTATAAGGATTCCCTTAGACAAGTTGACTTTCTATACCGCATATCGTTAATATACGAGTAGAACTAAAAATATGTACATTTCGTTGATATTGAGCCTATTTAGTTTTCTATTTTCGATAGCGATTGTAGAATGTCATCTTGTCTGTTTGATAGACAAATGTAACAAGATTATAAATGAATTAGCTACATTATCTGAAGGTAACTAAAAATTAATACACTTATCGTAGTTTCTTAATTCACAACATTATTGTACTTTGAGCTCAAAAAAATTATTATAATTAGAAGAAATTTACTAAAAAGAACATAACAAATATGTGATTTCAAATATCGCCTAAAATATAATTGGCTGAACACAATTGTTTTCATATGATTTAGACAGAACTTATGTACCGTACATAATTTTAATTAATCCACAAATAACAAGTACTTATGAGCTGTCGATGACACGAATTAGAATGTGGGCAATGAAATAGTAGGTATATGAATTACTACTCAATACTAGCATTATTATAATTTAAATTAATATTAGTTGTAAATGTATCTACATATGTATATGTGAACTACAACTAAGGACTGCTGCGGCGCCTTTTTGTCTGATAAAATCAATAGATAGATAGTGAAAATGTTATTCTTTAAATAATTTCAAAGCATCTCATTGACATTTTAGGATACTTATCTATTTTTATTTTAAACGTTTTTAACATAAGTTTTTCGTAACTATTCTGAATGATATTGACAAGGACTTGTCCTTGTTAAAATGTATACTGTCTTTTTAATTCAACATTAAATAATTAAACGTGACACTTAAGTCTTACTTAAAAAATGATTAAAAATGGTTTATGGGAGAAAAAAGCGCCACGTGCATAGTGTCGGGTGCGTGCCATGCCGTGCTCCTCCCATACAATGATCGGGTTAAAACTTTGTATCTCTGATGCACACCTTCTGTGAGTCGTCTTCCTCCACCTCGTCCATCGTCGAGAGACGCCTTTCTATTTCCGATTGTGCGTTCTTTGATATCAGTTTCTTGTGTTTGATACTGTAATTTAGGAATGGTTCCAATAGTTCTATGGAAGATTGTCTATTTACGAGTTTTGAACGTCACTCTAACAATTTAACCTTTTGAATAACTTAGTTTGAAATTGGATTTTAAAATAGATTACTATAAATAAATTGGTTTCAGATAAGATTTATTTTGTTACGTTGTCAGTAAATATATAAATAACATTAGCCTACGCTTATTCACCACTACTTACGTCTTCTTTCCGGATTTTGATTTTAAATCCTTGGAGTCAATGCGATTTTTTACTATATTACTATCATTGACTTGCTTCCATATACCTGTTTTATTCATTTCCTCGGAAATATTAATTGAAGCCAAGGGAATATTCATAATATTTCCATTAATGAGAGGTATTTGTAGATTTTCTTGGAATGCTGGGGGATTACTCTTGATGGTGTCCTACAATTGAACAGCCTAAGAATTGTTTTTAATCAAGAACATTTCGGAAATCTGTATGTTTTATATGGTTGCTACAATAAATGACATTCAATTTAATATATTTACAGTGAAATCTTTATCTAGTTTTTCTAAATAATAAAAATGGGTATTTACAATGGTGTATGTTAAGAGTAAGGTGGGTCAACTTTATTCATTGTTTGGATTATCTTGTATGTAAAAATCGTAATATTTTCGAAAACCATCCCACCTCAACGTCACCTAGTTCTCGAAGTTCATCTTGGTTCCTTTTAGTCATTTCGGGCATCACATCATCTAATATTTTAAGTTCACGTCGTGTAAAAAACAAGTCGAGTGATTTTCTAATGCCTATCATCACAACTAACATCAGTGGAAATAGAATAGATGTCATAGAGAAAGATTTTATTACCCACAGACATACAAGACAAGTTAATTGAATTGCAGTAAATAAATGAACGCGTCGAATTGGTACCTGGAATTAAAGAATATTTTTATTAACTTTTCTAAAGAATAACAAAAAATATGTTTGTTAATAATATACTACTTACTTGTCGCAGAAACATATGGTCTGGCTGATATTTTTGAGGCATAAACATTATTAGGATTCTATCGAAGAATTGAAGTCCTTTCAGTGAGGCTACACCCATATACAGAAAAACTCCAAATAATACTGGCATTGGTATATGTCTTAGTACTGGTGTCAGCACTACTGAACAACCTATTGTTAAAAATATGAGTATATGGGTAGCCCTTTGTTCTCTAACACCTAGAAATTGAGGTTTTTCTCCTGGAGCAGCACATTCTGATTCCACTTTCAAAGAATTCACATGATTAATACTGAGCACAGTCGCAGCTACAAACCATGGCAGTCCCATAATGGAGCATATTTGTATGAGAATTGCTAATACGAAAAGATCAAGATGATATCCACAACCCTTTTTCAGTTTATTTTCTTTACGGTTTACAATTACAGCTGTTATTTGTTGATCCATGAATATTAAAATTGTTCCTAGTAAAGCCGGCAATATAGCGACAAGCGCTGACCAGACAGGGTTTCCGTTAAACGGCGTAATGACCCATTCACGTGATGGTAAAGTAGGCTTAAATTCGGAGGGTACCTCCAATTTCGGAGTTTTTACTCCAACTTTAAAATCAAGGAAAGACATGGATAATATAGCTATGATTACTGAGAAGTCGCTTATGAATTGTCGTATCTGGAAAATATATTATGATTATTAATATTTACATAAGCTTTGTTAAAATTACATTATGCTAATCAGTTTTTAATATTATTGTAATATTCATAGTAAAAAAAGCGTTAAGATAGTTATATGATAAGTTCACCTTGGATGGGAAGAAAAGAGAATTTTTAAAGTCTTTCAATATTATAGATATCGTGAATGTTCCAAGGAATAAAATAATTGACATCAAAAATACATCTGGCACGTACACCTTTGTATCACATCCACCACCAGCTAAGGTTCCGTTATACAGCTGAAAAAAAATAATAATAACTAAATAATTTCGAACTAAAGTTTTGAAAATTAATAAAGTACTTCTTAATGTATATGTCTTAATGTATATGTCTTAATAATATGTCAACTCGCTCCATATCTAAAATGGTACCAGTTCAAAAGATTGCTTAATATTCCACTTCATATTGATATTGAAAGTCAATTAGTTAGGTACCTGACAAGACTCCTTGTCGATTGAAGTCCAATTAAACTGTTCCGGAACTCTTGAGTAATTGCCCGGTAAACAATAGCATTCATAATTGAGCACTTCATCAGGGCGCGTCTTCAGAGGGAATTTTTTGCCGATAGAAATAACATTTTCTATAGCCTAGAATGATTTTATTAGATTTATTATTAGATTACAATTATAGACGTATTATCAACAATTTCTTTATAATATTACCTTATATATAAATATAAATGCAATCAATGTTGCAAAATTTTCCTCAGTAAATCGTGTAATATAACAAACTAAAGCACTAGCATCAATTGCCACTAAAGTAACTAAAATTATTGTCGTCCATGTTCCAATGCAAAATCTAAATGACATGTAGTTCCATCCAATTTGCTTACAGAACTCGAATACTATTGTTTCAAATACCAATACTGGTCCTGTGGATCCTAAGATAGTTAGAGGTTGTCCTGAAAAGAATCCATATCCCATCCCGCATACAAAACCAGATACTAAAGATTCCATTGCAGCCATGTTTTTACCAGTAGCTTCACCTAACAATCCACCGAAAGTGATTATTGGCGATAAACATGCAAAATATAGAAATATCCATGATGCAACGCACTGTAAAGCAAATGCATCCCTAAAATCCGACCAATACCAAGGTGCTTTTCTTTTCAGATCATTAATTAGCCCACCAAACAGTTTTCCAGTTCTAGCTAAACCTGATTCTTCTCTTTGTCTTTGTTCTTCTTCTTCTTCGTCTGGTTCTTCTTTTGGATTATTATCATTAGGTCTTTTACGGGGATCCTGTGATGGGATCGCCGCTGGAGGTTCTATGCGAATTGCTGGATCCCATTCGCCTGGCGGTAATACTGTCACAGCGTCGAGAAATTCATCTATACCAGCTAAAAGATGATCTCGTTTTTTAGCTCTGTATGCTACTTCATGAAAAATTTCATCTGACATTAATGTTGCCATTGCTCTGCCTATTTCGTGAAAGCTAGAATTACTGTTTGGTGGTCCCAGTAGTACAAACATGAATCGAGTAGGAACTGGTACTTCTGTTAAATCTCCCATAATAGTTCCTGTTTTCAGTCGGACAAACGCTGACAGAGTTTTTTCTAGAAAATCCACTTCTCCAACCAATATATTAGAAGCTTCAGCTCCAGGAGGTATTTTACGCATAAAGTGGGTGTTGCATTTGTGATTAATGTCTCCATTCATGGGCAAATCGCCTGAACTGTGATTACGATACATAGATAAATTGCTTGGACTTTTTATCATTCCTTCATCGGGTGCTGCACCTGAAATTATCAGTTTTCTTAACGATTTAGGTAGACTCAATTGACAAGACCAAAATTAGTAACATTTAACATTCAGAACATTAAAAAAACATAATATAGTAAAATGTGTTTGGTGTATTTCTAAAGTGATATTACTTACTAAATTAATTAAACGTGATTATGTATACTAGTGAACAATGTATTAACAATGTGAATTTATTATCAAAAATATAAGAAAATGTATCTACAATCCTTTCTTGTAATTGTTACAGTTTCCAAAATAAATTACATAATTACTGTAGTATCTAAAATGGTATAAAATGAAGCAAAAATGTAAGCCAAAACAGCACATAGTATACACACCAAAATTGCACGTAGCCCAAGAATGAAATGAGCACACATAACATTGACAGTTTAAAAAATAGTATAAAATATAAAATGAATTACAGCCTTAAACATATATTACACCAATGAAGAGAGGTTAAAGTATAAGCGGTTACCCGCATTAGAGATGCCTAGGAATCGACCAAAATCGCCTTTCTGAGAATGTCCACTTGATGTACCGCCTTCATCCACTGGAATATAACGCCAATAGTTCACAAAGGAAAGGAATTAAGATACCCCACTTTTGTTATAAATATTAGGGGGAAAAATACGAAACACCAATGATAATAAAGATAATATATAACATTATAGGTTTAACATTGATACTAGCTTAAAAGTGCTTGCGTGTTGAATATATCAGTCAAAGAGCGTGATTTGGTGAGCTGATGCACACATGTTACCGTTACACGCTTCTCTGACCTGGCACGGCTAGATAAGAGCCTCTTGCGTCAGCAGCGTGAAGAAGAGCCGTGTTGGGGGATGAGGTGGACCCCCGACAACTCCTCGAACTGGAGCGTCGAGAGCCACCATCCTGTAAATCTGATATAATATCGCCACAAGGTCCATATAATTTCACCTATTTATATATAATAAAGAAATAATTTAATTTTTCATGTATTAAAAATAGATTTACTCACTTTTACATGATGAGTGATTTCTTCCTATATCTGCCAGAGATCTTATTAGTGGCAGCCTTGACATATTATTGTGATTACGTTTTTCATATTGATGTCTGTGTCTTCTCAATAAAGCATCTTTAACTTTCTCTCTCCGATCATAAGTGAGGCCGCCATCAACAACCATGTTATCTAGAACGTTTTCAGCAACTTGCTCTAAAGAGTTTGCTTCTAGATCTAAAATTACTGATCCATTTAGAATAAGGCTTCGAAGTTCAAACAGAGAATGCAACGAGAGAGTGGCTACGTGTGGCTTAGACCATCTATTGCCTCCTTCTTCAACATCTTCTTCAAATTTAATCCAACGAGCTGTTTCTTTCCATTCCAACTCATCTCCATCTTTAACCAGTTCTTCCATTTCAGAGAACAGTGGATGCGATTCAAGAGTGGAATCATCAACATCTTCTCCTAGAATAAATTGCACTCTTTGTGCGGGCGGAGTCACTGAAAACCAATGTAATGCATTTAAAGTTTTTTATTACTTAATAAATCGCTATTAAATATGCAAATGTCTGATCTGATATCTAAATATACATGAAAATATGATTTCTGAAGAATTTTTCAACGAAAAAAATAACCCAAGGAGATTGATGCTAAATAAACATGCGTCCACTAATACATTGATGAAGAAATCCAAGGAACAACGACTTGGTTTTGATTAATTAACTCATGCTTGGTCTGATTTGCAAATAAGATTGTAAAAAGTTTAAATAATAATTTGGAAAAGGTCATCTAGATGATTCGCGAAGTTAGTCTTACATGTCTCTCCATCATCCGTTACGCTGAGTCTTCTGACTCGGGCCATAATTGCTGGGCCTACGAATTCGAATTGATAATATTGCAATTAAGGAAAAAATCTATGTATGTATTTTATAAATGGAAAAATTTTTAAAAGTAGTTTTTATCAATGGTTATAAAATTTAATTTTTTTTTCTTACAATTTGACTGAGTTTATTTTCATAATATAATTAGAAGTCAGAGCTATCTTTTGAGTGAACTCATTAGCTGGTGACTGTGAATTACTTGATTTGCTATTTTGTTCAAAGCGTTAACGAACCTCTTTTTTTCTTTTGATCATTGGTTAGCAAGAAAAATGTAGTTATAATAAAGGTCATGACACACTGGATAATTTATACAGTAAGTACTAATATCTGCCTGTAGCTATGCACACGCTTGTATTTATATTTCTTTCATAATGTGTTAAATCTCTTTGAAGCTAATGCTTTTTCATTTAACTAATTAAATAAAACTTTTTGTGAAAGTTGGACATGTTATTCTGCCATAACCCTTACAGCCGATGAATAAAAGATAATAAAACAATTAAAGAAGGTAGTGTTATTATCGCTTACATCACACGATATAGGTACAATGTACAATTCTAAATAGAATTCGGAGAATACACTCGGCTAATCTAATATTATATGTATATAATCCTTGTTTTAAATACATAATTTTAACAAAAAAAGTACCATTTACTTATTGAAGAAATATTGAAAGATACAAAATACAAAGAAATTGAAATGTATTTATGTAAAAATACAGGACAAAGACACTTTTATATCTTTACACATAATAAAATTATAACCGAGTGCTGTCTGTACATGGAAAATATTCGAGAAAAACTGTTATTTGGGGGTCTTTATTAACGCAATAGAACCCAAGACAATGATGTTTTGGAATTTTTGTATGTTTGTCTGTGCGTTTGTGCACGCTAATCTCAGAAACGGCTTAACCGATTCACTTAACATTTAGTATATATTTTATTTCAACCGGTTCATAAATAAAAAAGTTTTATCAATTTAAAAAATCACCTATGGACGAACCCGAGCAATGCGAGGGTACGTCGCTAGTTTATAATATTAGTATTATAAGTATAAAGGTCTACATAAGAAATTAAATTATTCTTCGTAATGAAATACTCGTATTAATTATGCTTTGAATCTTTAATTAAAAGTACAACTCACTGGGTCTCTCCGGATCTTTTTCCCCATTACGATGGTGATGCTTGTGTTTTCGGTGTGAGTGGCGGCGCGCGGGCACGTGGACGCCCACGAACACGGTATGTGCTCGGTGACCTGTACAGCGGTTTATACTTTAATAATTGCGACAAATTTGGCATTAAATTAATATTTTGATTACTAGAAGTTCGAAGGGAAGAACATAAAGGTATTCTATACAGATAAATACAATTGAAGTAAGTCTGTTTGTGATGTCAAAATAACAGCTTTTTACTAAATGCGTATGATACTTTCTTAGATTTACGCGAATATTTGACATCTTAAATAAAATTATCTTTTTAGATTATTTCGCGGAGTTATTTTGATTTTTGGTTCCCGACGTTTCCAAAGTTAGACGTTATCAAACTAGTTTACAATATTTGTTAAATATTTAAAATGCATATGAAATTATATACGATACTTATAATCGAAATGGCTGGACTGATTTTGAAAGGACTTTCGCTGGCAGATAGCTGATATTATAAGGAGTAACTTTGGCTACTTTTATTTCAGGAAAAGAACTATGGTTCCGCTAAAAAAACGTACTCAGGGACTCTAGCTAAATAATATAATCTGATTCTAGAAGAATTTTTTTAGTCGATTGAAGTTGAAAAAAATATTGAATTTTACCATTTTATTCGTTATTTGTAAAAACATAATCTATAGTACTTTTGCTAGTAGCGACGTACAGAATTGGAAATCGACAGCTCTACGAGTAAATCGAATAAGAAAACAATTTCAGGAAAATACTGACATGAATTGTCAATAAAAAATTCTTCATACAAAATGAAATTAGAATACGTATCTGAATATCTATTAGTTATAACAATTACTTCGTTATGATATTATATTTAAAGTTCAAATAAGATCGATTATGCAACCCATTGAAGAAAAAATCATATAAATAGAAAGCATTTACAAGCTATGGTAGGTCATTAAATCAACTGGTGCTAAAGTCACTATTTAATCTATACAGATAAATAAAACTGAAGTGTCTGTTTGTAATATTAAAATAGCCGCTTCTTACTAAATGCATATGGATGTATACACGGTACATATACCAAAACAACATTTTTCACAATTTTTGTCTGTCTGTCTGTTTGTTCCGGCTAATCTCTGAAATGGCTGGACCGGTTTTGACGGGACTTTCACTGGCAGATAGCTGATGTAATAAGGAGTAACTTACTTTTATTTTAGAAACAAAAATAAGGTCCGACGAAAAAAAATTAAAACCAAATTAATTAATTTTGTTTTGGGAAGCAACCTAAGGACGAACCCGAGCGAAGCGAAGGGTGAGTCGCTTCTCTGTCGATAAAATTATTGATTTAATTTTTTACTACTAGACTGGATATTTTTTATTAAAGTATATGTGTAAATAATCATAAACAATAAAATAATAGGTAAGTATCTGTTAATGCTAGTTCCGAAAACAGCCATTAGTAAAATCTATGCGAAATTAGCTTATATAAGGACTTTTTTTTCTTATATACTTTCTATTTCTGCATATAGCTGTAGATTTTAGCTTAAATAAATAAATAATCACCGCCAATAAAACATGGCACGGGCTGATTTTGTAAAGTAAACAAGTGTAAAATTCTTTATTTCTAGAAACATTCAGAGAAACATGTCAGGGTAACTGTTTAGTAGAATATAAGTCTGTTCTCGTACAGATAAGCACAATAGCTTTTAAAAATGATATATTATGTAATAAGCTCCATATAAAGTTTCATAATACACAATTCCACTCGAAGTTCTGTTGGCTATGGCGTAGTTAATTACGCTTTCCGAAGTTTCACAACCACACGTGTATGAATTGCGGTGTGATATACAGATATATTTTGGGGCATAAAGTCTAGCAATATTTTTTTTTCAATTGTTAGCTAGCCTAAAGCACACATTTATGAGAACATTAAATATTCAAGAACCAATATAGGTGATGTTACAACTATGTATATTACGTACCGTAAACAATAAAATTGTGGCGGCAGTGGTAGCCCAATGGTAACTCGCTCGCTTCGGTATCCGAGTGAAGCGGGTTCGAATCCCGGGTCTTGCACCTCTGATATTTTCATGTGCGAATCATTTCTAACATGATTACCACTTGCCTTACGGTGAAGTAAAACATCGTGAGGAAACCTGCATGTCTGAGAGAACCTAGCAAGTTTTCGAAAGACATGTGAAGTCCGCCAACCCGAACTTGGCCAGCGTGGTGGACTATGGCCTGATCCCCCTCGTATTGAAGGGAGGCCCGTGCCCAGCAGTGGGACGTTAAAAAGGGCTGAATACATACAAACAATAAAATCTTGTTTTATTTCTACACTACATGTTTTCATCTTACTTTTACGTTACTTGGCACACAGTTTGTTTTAGTACTTGATTTCAACATTTAAGGTAAATCGATGGCTGAATATTTATATTAATTATCGTAAGAATTAACGAAAATCAATTAATATACCTACTCATTGTAAAGAACAATTGGCTAATTAATCTTGTTATTGATAGAGTACTAGGATCACATTTTCCATGGTTAGACCACCTCTCGAGTCACTTACATAGCAAATTAGGTTATTATGTGTTCGACACGAATTTGCACTCCAGCTATGTTATAGATCTTAATGTTTACTTAAATAATAGATTTAATATATATAACATCTTATCCTACTAATATTATAAATGCGAAAGTTTGTGAGGATTATAGATGTCTGGATGTATAGACATAGATGTATGGATGTTTGTTACTCTTTCATGAAAAACTACTGATTGGATTTTAATAAAACTTTACAATAATATCGATACCTCGGGGCTCAAAGGGCGTAACCGCCATTTTGGCGAAATTGACTTTTTAATGCAGTCCTACTAATTTTTTTCTCCTCTATCGATCTGTATATTTAAAGTCTTCCAATTCGCCAAAAAATGGCGTTTACGACCCCATTTTTTGTAAAAAATAATACAGATATTTGTAGTTTTTGTGTCGTAACAGCAACCACTGTTAATGGTCATAAATGCGAGGGTAGTAAGCGACACCGTAGATGATACAAATGTTTTTACGCCCGACATTTTACATCGAAATATTTGTAGTTTTGGGTCGTAAGAGCAATCACTCATATTGATCAATAAATGTGAGGGTAGTAAACGACATTTTTATGATTTTATTTAGACTATTTTTATAATGAATAAGACGAGTTATTGAACAGTTTTTAGGTTAACTTTTTTTTCGAAAGTTTAAGTAGCTCTTCTGAAGCCATTTGTCATTGTGACTCTAAAATGAAAGTCGTTTTCATCCATCAGCTTTAGTTTTTGAAAAATGGCTAATGTGTATTTTTGTAAAAAAACTCAAAGAAATCATTATAAAAATAAATTTAATTTACGAAAGCCGCCAAAAATGATTTTTTCAATGAATTTAACATTTCTTATGGGTCTTGTTGAAAAGTTTAGCAGTAATCTGCCCTGCAGTAGCAGTAATGTGTATCGTTCCTGCATAGTTTGAAAGTGTTGATGGAATATTTCTTCTTGTTTATCACTTAAGTGGACGTGATTTTCAGGAAATTGATCTTGATAAGAGTGTAAATAATGAAATTCTACGGTCATGTTGCAACCAATATTTTTCAAGTATATTTTTGGGCAAAATTTTGATAGTTTGGTACTTTGGTATTTACAAAGAAAGTTTTTTTAATTACTGACACAAATGATTTCTATGCATTAGACTGTTTAATTTATTGTTTTGACTTAATTTAGCTAGCAGTTTAATTTGTGGCCTATTAAATATTTCAGCTTTTAATTTTTCCGTATTTAGTTAAAGGAATTTCTTTGCGATAGACTCAAAATAATTTCCATTTGTAATGAGCACCTTAAAAAATTGCTCATGTTGATGGTAAAAGGTGGTATAGACTTTTGAGCTGTGCTAGATAGCAAAGCCTTTCTAAAAGGTCTTTTAGCAGATAGTAAATTAAGATAAATCTATTTACGGTTATTTTAATTAATACTATTTAGATTATCAAAGTCAAAATAACAGTCATGATGGTAGTTTATAGGTTCTCGCCAAACATAGGGATTTTGAAATTCAGGGAACTTCTTTTTCTACTTGACCATTGTCCGAAACGCAACAGCACAATTTTAACAATGATTTTTGGGGATCCATGGCTTGTAAATTACACAATTGTTCTTTGAAATCCTACTATAAAGTTATAAGCAGTTTTTTTCATTGATTTTCTATAATTTTTAAAGACATATTCTCCACAAATAAAGCAAACACACTGCGAATTGTACGAAACACGTATTCTTGACAAATATTTATCACAATAATTTTATCCTTCTGATATCAACAGTGTGCTAAATTCGTAAATGCATGCCTACCTTATGGTAAAGTATCAAGAAGCTATGTACGAAAAATAAAAGCTGTTAGATAGAAAAGGCTCGTAGATTTAAATTTACTGTAACTTAATATAAAGGAAAAGTAAAAAAAAAACCCGGAAAAGTTTAGAAAGTACTATTTTGTAGCTATGTGTAATTATTTATATAATTAGTTATCTGAGTTGAATTTAGGTATGCTAAGTTAATAAAGTCCATATAAAATTGCTATTAAATATCAAATAGTGTTTAATCAATTGAAGAAAACAAAGTAATTATCTATAAACTGATAGAACTAGTAAGCAAATTGACGGTTACAACCATCACTCATCACACATCCATTGATTTTTGGGGTGTAAATGCCTTAAACACGTAGTTTTCCGGGGCGTATAGGACAGCTATTTTTGTTAGTTTTAAATCTATTTGAAATATAATTTTACAGTTTTCTGCATCAAGAAAAAATTAAACTTTTGGTCTTGGAATGGTTTATTTAGGCCAAAAATCATAAAAGTTATGTCGAAAATAATATTATTTTTTTTGTTTTTTGGCTCTCCTGTAAAATCATGTTTTGGTGCTTACGCCCTTTGAGCCCCGAGGTATCGATATATTTTATACATCAGAATAAAATAATACATAGACTGCTTTTTATCCTGGAAAAATGTACGGTTCCCGTGAGATAGATCTGGGCTCCCGTGGGATAATTTTATTTTTGTTTTTCTGAGCCGCTAGTAAGCAATAACTCTACGGTCAGTTTTTAGAGAGTACTACATTTAAAATTGTCTTATTGGACTATTGTTGTAAATGTGAATGTTTGTACGTGTGTGTAATTACGATTAAGTAACGTACATTACTTTGACTTGACGTAACACTTACGCTACTATTAAGTACATAATATCCAGTATCCTACGCAATCAACTTAAGGCTTTTTATATATATAAGCACAACACACAAAAGAGCTTTGTATATTTTTTACTCATAAAATATTTCTGTAAAAAACATGTTAATTCTGTGTTGTTATAAGAAATAAGGCTAAAAAATAAACTTACAAACACAACTTCTACTGCATCCACACATACTGGCTACTGCTTATTCCCCCACAGGAAATATTAATTAATGCCCTCCTGACCAATATCACTGATCAGCTATCTACTATATACTATACTATATCTTTCAGCCAGATATACTATACTATATCTATCAGCCAGATATATTTTAGTGTAGTGATCAGAGAAAGATCACGTTTGAAATTAGCATGCTCTCCAGAAGAACCGGGGTGTAATAACTTATAATTTATAACTATACTCGCCCCAACCAGAGACACCAACTCAGAGTATTCGGACATGTGGTAGTGGATAGCAACCCACTAGAATGTAAGCCAACTCCACTTTTACCAACTGAAATAGGTAAAAGTAAAGGAAAGTAGTATATTATTACATCTAGATCTTTTTTAATATAAATAATAACTTTATATTAATTTATCATCAAAATCGTACACGTGTTAGCTTTATTAGAAACAGTATTATAATTTCCTCTTACGTTTTATGCTCCCGGCTCTTTTTGTATTTAAATATGAGAGAATTGCTCAGTAACTGTAAAGATGTATTCTGAACACGTATTTGAATTAAACCTCGCCATAAACCTTTTAAAATTAAATTTTATTATAAATCTGTTGTTAAATTAATTACTTAAAAGTATGAGATAGTAGATGAGTATTTAATACCCTTTATTTATAAAAAGATGAAATAAATTATAATACACTAGCGACTCACCCTCGCTTCGCTTCGGGTTCGTCCCTAGACAAAAACAAATCTATCCCACGGGAACCGTACATTTTTCCGGGATGATATATAGCCTACAGCCTTCCTCAGTGAACGAGCTATCTAATGCAAAAACAATTTTTCAAATCGGATTAGTAGTTTCTGAGATTAGCGCGTTCAACCAAACAAACAAACAAACTCTTCAGCTTTATAATATTAGTATAGATGTAAAAATATCAATTCTGAATAGCAATGATAATTTATCATAGCCGAGAAACTAACTTTGATTTGAACGATATGTGTTCATATTTTGAGTGTTATAAATGACCTAGTTTATTGACTCTATGTGAATGATATATTGATATAAATGGTTATAGTTTAAAAGCTCGTTGAAAATTATTATTTGAGTAAACCTAGAATAGAAGGTAAAATATCATTTACACCTTGTCC
This sequence comes from Argynnis bischoffii washingtonia, assembly GCA_033884665.1. Taxonomy (NCBI): domain Eukaryota; kingdom Metazoa; phylum Arthropoda; class Insecta; order Lepidoptera; family Nymphalidae; genus Argynnis; species Argynnis bischoffii. The sequence goes on along the minus strand of CM066609.1, from coordinate 13,467,843 downwards.
ATTATATCTTGTGACCCACGCGATATTTCATAAATATACTAACTTAAATGAATATTACTCGTGTATAATGTACTTTTCAAATGTTAAAATAATTATTAAAATCGGTTTAGTTTCGAGTTTATATATTAGAAACAAAAAAAAATATATTTTCTCTTTATAATATTAGTGTAGATAAATAAAAGAAATAATAATATCGCCATATTTATCTTCATTTTTCATATTAACACACGAGTCCAGAACATAATCAATCTAATGTTGTATTTACTTCCCTCTATCAATCACTCAGGGAATGTTGTTATTACATACAAGAACATGTTTGTAATCTTGTCAATAAGTTATACATATTTGTAAGTACAACTTGTTGCAACATGTTCGCACAGAATTCATCTATGATTGATCGCTTATTAAAAGTTCGCTATATTAATATATGGAACAGTACCAATTTTTAATTTTGCAGTAAACATGTCTCTGAACTATACAGCTGCTTAATACTCAAGAGATGTGTGGATTAGATATACAGGAGTAATATTGTACGTGAAGCGCTCGTCGATTGAAATTTTATGGCAAGATTTATGTGGGATTTGCGATATGAGTATGCGTGTGATAGATTCTTTAAAAATATAATATATAACAAAAGCTTCAAACTACCCAGTATTACATTAATATTAAGAGGAAACATAATAATTATAATTGGCATTTTATAATGGAGGTAGGTAAATAAGACAAAGGACACTGTAGCAATTAATTTATATTAGTAGTAGTATTGTAGTTATTATTATCACAAATAGCAAAAATATATCAGCAAAAATACCATTAATGTATACCTTATCCTTTAAACAATCATTAAGGCTACTTATCTTTGTCCTGATCAGCTGCTCGCCACAGAAAAAGTGATCCGCTAACAGTGCCAGCCAATACAAATCAAAGCACACCGACTTCGAAAATATCTGATAAGTATCTATTCTAAATGAAAACCCCCGTTTACTTATTTTTTACTTTTCAGTGCCTGGAAGTCGGTTTGTATTTTTTTTTTAAGATTTCAAATATAATGTTGCCAATAAAAAAAAACTATTTATTAAAAAATAATAATAATAAAAAGATTATTATATAAAAAAATATATAGTGAAATTAACAATAATCTATTACCTACGTGAAATGATATTTTAAGAGTAAAAAAAAAAACGTATGATAGGATTTTAAGAATGGAATAGAATGAAAAAAATGAATAAAAGCAAAAAAAGGATGTCGTGTCATAATGCGGCACGACGATACGCGAAAACATTGTTTTCTCTAGTTTGAATAAAATAATGTTTTCAACGCTTTTATTTATATCCCCTGAGCCTATTCATTCTAATATTTCAAATTTGAATGTGTATTTAATTGTTTTTTTATCCTTCTTCCACGTCAAAACAGAGTGACGGTCATAACATAGGCTACTTTTTTCTGTGGGAAATTATCTCATTCCCACGGGAAAAAACGTTGTAATACAACCCAAAAAAAAAATTATGATCAGAATTAGGTACTTGAAACTTGATATTAATGCTCTTTAATACAATTAAATAAATACGTGTTTAAGCATTTTTCAAAATTCATCCCATAATGAGGTAAAATAGGGGATGAAAGTTTGTAAGAATCTACCATTTTAGAAATTTTTTAGTACCTTACCTTTTATCCCCAGCGCCATCCTAGTTAAAATACCAATAGAAACTAATTGCTATAGTTAAATACAACTCAGGAATTCAATCGAAACTATTTATTCTTAATAGCATACTTGAATAAGTCAATATAGGAACAAATATAATCAGTATGGCTAATAAAAATATCATATTATACTGTAATCGAATGTCTAACTTCTAACTTAATACATATTACTGAACTACTTCTGAACTCCCAAATTAAGGTTTTAAATAATAATTATAAGTTAGACAAGTAGAGACAAGTACATTGTCAAAACAGCTTATATTTATGTGCAGCTTATATGTATGTTATACATATAATAAAATTGTAACTAAGCCGAATCTATAGATTAAATTTTTTTTGAAAAACTTTATTGAAATAGACAATATTATCGATACAGAGGCCGAATCTATACTTTTTAGAATTTTTGTCTGTCTGTCTCTCTGTCTGTGACCGCATTACGCGAAAAACCACGCGAGGGATTTTGATGAAATTTTGCATGATGATAGCTGGTTATCCGGGTCAACATATAGGATACTTTTACTGTGGGAAAATATTTCATCTCTGAAAAATTTATACTAAACGTTAAAACGTAAGTAAGAACGAACCCGAACTGAGCGAGGGTGAGTCGCTAGTATATTATATCTAAGACACTACATCTTTTAACTAAAATTATATTACCGCTGAAGAGATTTAATACAGATAAAATAGTTCTAGGTCAAAGCACAAGAGCTTCGTTGATGAGCCAGGGATAGATTTTTATTAAGCACAGCATTTTTTTAAGTTAAATATTCACAGGTCTATAAAAAATAGGTGAGATAATTTAGAAGAAAAAAATACTGTCAACAGTAATATTGAGTACACTCATCTTATATCTGAATATATTTGAGTAAAATTTAAGGTAGAAATAACTTGCAGTATAAAATTTTTGTAGATATTTAGTGGAATATTATATTTCATCTATAAAATTTAAAAATATAATGAAAGTTGATTTTCCAAAAACATCAACAATAAGTTATAGTAACAATATTCGATGAGATAGATATTAAACATATTTGACGAGACATAGTAAAAAGCTTTTGTTCAGAAAAGAATAAAGTTCAGAAAAGCAGAAAAATTAGGATTTTTCTATGTTTAAAGATATGTAAAAATATTATTGTATAGAAATAACAAAAATTAAAGCAATACAAATGCGAAGAAATATCAAAAATAATTCTTCCTGTACAAGAAGAAGAATTCCGCTAAGTGATTGTTACGGCTCCGGATGTATATTTTTTTGGCGTTTTATCATTCACCTGCCGAATAAATTGTATCCGGAATTCATATCCGGCGAGATTGTAAGTCAATTGCTTATATTCAGCGCGACTCGGCTCTGAAGAGTGCCGAACAAGTATTTAATGATAATAAGATTTTTTTCAAGTAAAATTTCTTGAACATTTTTAATTATTACAGTTATAACCGGATATTACCACCTTGTATTTAGTTCTAAGCCACGTAATAAGTAAATACGTAAGAATTACTTAGTATTGGTATTATTAAATATTTTTTTCACCAATAAAGATATAACCATTTCAAAATCACTTAAAAGTATTTATTTAAGCCTTTGAAGGGTTTAATTTCTTTAAATTATATTAAGGATTTGAGGTACAAACTTAGCCACTAGACTACCGAGGTAAATATAAAATAGTTAATAATAAGTAAAATACATATGAGGTCTTGCCAATTTTGAGGGTTAATGCGCCATGTTTGGTGTGTAATTTGCTTGTGGCATATAATTCTTATATTATATTCTTTAAGGCTAAGAGGATGCGTTTAAAATAATAAGGTAAATAAAATATTAAGGTAAAAAAATAGCACGAGCGTAGAAGGATTGGAGAAAACCAAAGAGAAGGAAAAATACAACTCACTTTAAATCTCTTAAAGATCTTAAAGAGCTTCGCTCGGAATTTTTGGCCAAAAGTAAAATTTTCTTTTTAATTTGGCTTAAAAACAAAAAAAACTAGTAACCTTAATAAGTACAAAAAAAAAAACAAAACTAGAAACTTTGTATCCATCCAACTTTGTATCATATATTTGATCGGGTTTACTCGGACACCTGTGATTGTCAATTTTGCGCCTTGGTCGCTTGACCACGATGCTTACGTCCGAGCGTGCGAAATTAGCAAACATATTTTGCGTGGAATAATGCGAAAGAAAACCGCATGAAAACTCGAAAATATGAGTTTTCCCAGACATAAGACTAGTCTGGATCGATTTTTCGCCCCCGAAAACCTCCACATACTAAATTTCAGCGAGATCATTAGAGCCGTTTCCGCAATTGCCGGTATAAATAAATAAATATACAAGAATTTCTAGTTTAAAGGTATTAAATTTTACTATGTGATTTATTCACATTTTTTTTAATGTTGTACATTAATTAATAGAAATATTATTTTTATCCCAGTTACATCAAGCTAGCTACGCTACTCTGTATAAAATATATTGGAGATCCTTTGTGCGCTAAAGGATTATTTTGAAACGAAACCAACGAAATAAAAAATTTAAAGAACATAGGGTGAACATTGGGACGACGCGATCGCTTCCAGACTCTTTCAAGTTTAAAAAATAGATTTATATTCTCATTCAGATTTTTTAGTGATCCTGGGCGTTTTTTCCGAACTACTATAATTTTATACAAAGTATAAAAGTAAGAATATAATAAAAATAACCCGAAGGACTTGGTTTTGTCTTTAACTATTTATTTCTTAATCCAAAAAGCACGTTTCTTTTTGAGAAAAGTCATTTGCTTGTAATTTTAAGTGATGAGCTTTACTAGCTCTATATAGGTCAGTAATACCATACTAATGAGCCAATCTTGACAATGCTTTTTAAAAACATATTAAAGTATGAGAAAATTGAATTGGCAGTGCAAATTATGGGCGCATTTCCATAAAAGACATCTCTAATTGCATCAAAGCGCTAGCTTTATTCATTTATGCAAAGTTTTATGCTGTTACTAATTTTTATTTCTTAAAGCAGTATAAAAATATACTTGTTTTCAAAAAAATATAACACTATGTCAAATGATTATAGGACACATAATAATTACGTATAATATGTTAAATATTTTTTTTTGTTGGCATCAAAAATACTCGTAACATAAAAATTTAAATAAATTATTTGTAATATAATACACACAAATTAGAAGCTAAAATGGCCTTAAATTGTGTAAACATTAGCGTTTTTGCTAATAATTAATTAACCTAGTATGAATTAATTACAACATACTATCTGCTAAAATAGCTTCTATCAATATTCAGAATCAAAGTAATGTTAATCATGTGCAAATGAGTTCACAGGATTACACTACCCGACACACCGATTGCGTGCCACGGCCCTATAATCCATGCAGTACTAAAAGTTTATCCATCCCCTAATTGGTACAGAGCCTTGAACGGGCTTTAATCAACGGCCTAAGTAAATTTTAAATTTTGCACAAACTACAATAGACTTGGCCTATTTCTAATTTCTTGTTAGATTGCGATTGTATAGATAGTTTTAAAAATAATAGATTTTATAATCAAATAAAATAATATAATATATATATTTTTATAATCCTACGAATATTACGAATTGTTGAAGTTTGTGTGGATGAAAAAATGTATGGATATTTTTTACACTTTCACGTTAAAATTACTGAATGGATTTTGATGACACTTTTACAGTAATATACTTAATTTATATATCAGATCAATATATGGGCTATAATTTTTAAGATGTAGTAAGGAATAATTGAATTAGCCATGCGAAGCCGCTGGAAAACGCTAGTATAATATAATTAGCGTTAACTTACATCGTTTAGTATGTAAATTAAATGTTTTTATATATTCATTGTAAATTACATCTCTTTAGGTGATATTTTGACGACGGAAAAAATAATTACGTACGCAAGGCAGCGCTTAACCTCCACATTCCACATTTTCGAATAATTAATTTTGTATTTGCACATTATCACAGTTCAGTTGCGCCGACAGTTTTTAATTAATTCTGGATGTATGCACTAGACAAACAATACTCAGCCTGACCTTAAAGGTAGATTTACGTTTTTCGTTTATATCTTATCTGAAAGAGGACAGAAATTACCGATACACTTTAGGTTTATTTACTTATTAGCAACTCACCCTCGCTGCGCTTGTGTTCGTCCCTAGTTACGTTTTAACATTTAGTATAAATTTCTCAGAGATTATTTTCCCGCAGTAAAAAGTATCCTATATGTTGACCCGGATAACCAGCTATCATTATACCAAATTTCATCAAAATCTGGTCCAGTGGTTTTCTCATAATGCGGTAACAGACAGACAGGCAGACAGACAAAAATTCTAAAAACTATAGATTCGGCCTGTGTGTCGATAATAATTAATGACTATTTCAATAAGATTTCGAAAAAATATTTAATGTACAAATTCAACTCAGAATTTTATTATATGTATAGATTTTGAAAAACAGTAGATAATTAACAAAATAACAAGTGATTAACAAAATAATAATAATTACAAAAGTTAATAAATTGTGTCTCATTTATTAACATACTCCTAACATACAAAATATATCTTATATATTTAAACGAGCAATTCTTGTTTATTTATTTATTTATTTATACCAGCGATCTCGGGAACGGCTCTAACGATTTTGCTGAAATTTTGTATATGGGGGCTTTCGGGGGCGAAAAATTGATCTAGATTAGTCACATGTCTGGGAAAACGCGTGTTTTCGAGTTTTCATGCGTTTTTCTTATGCATTATTCTACGCAAAATTAAATAGCGACATCTATACAATTGTCTCAGTATCACTTAGTCACTTAATGTCAAATTATTTTTAAGCCAAATTAAAAAGAAAATTATTCTTATGGCGACATCTATACAACTGTCTCAGTAACACTTAGTCACTTAATGTAAAATTATTTTTAAGCCAAATTAAAAAGAAAATTGTTCTTATCGCGACATCTATACAACTTTCTCGGTAACACTTAGTCACTTAATGTAAAATATACAATCTTTCAACGACACGTTTGGCTCAGTTTGTAGTGACCCTACTTGCTGTGCCAGAGGTCGCGGGTTCGAGTCCCGCTGGGGGCATTCATTTATGAGCACGAATGTTTGTACTCCAGTCATGGGTGTTTATATTTATAATATGTACGTATTTAAAGTTATATATGTGTAGTGTATCAACTATCTGGTATCCATAACACAGGTCTCGTAGCTTACCATGGAACTAGATGGTGCTGTGTGTTAATGTCCTAATATATTTAATATATTTCAAGAACTCCGAGCGAAGCTCGGTCGCCCAGGTACTATGTATGAACTATTATAAGATACATGCTTAATTGTGATTGCCTATTTTATATTACCACAGTAGTTGTAAAGGCAATTGGTTGGTTGCAATTATTGTAGTTGCAATGTGGGAAATCACCATTATCTGAAATGATATCGTCATTCGAAGAAAATAAGGGAAGGAAGGGTATAGAATGGATGAGTAATTGAGCCTCTTGTGCTCTTATCATTTATAGAACGTGACGTAACCAACTAACATAAAAAAATTAAAGAGTGCGTATACACGCGCAAGAAGTAAAACTTCTGTAGGTTATCGGTACTTTTTATGAAATTAAATTTATATTTTAAATAATGAGGATAGGTGAGATACTATATATATGTATATATTAGAAGATTATAAGCATACAACACAAGAAACAAATAAAATTAGATTTACCTGTCACTAGAATTAAAAATGGAATTAAAAAAAATGAATTTGAGGGAGCACAACTGTATAACAATTTGGCAAATGATATGGTAATTGCTATATTCTTATATGAGTAAAAAATGTACTTTTACTGAATAAGAAGATACATTATATATTTGGGTTATGTAAAATGTCAAAGGTGAAGTCAAGTTTTTACGTTATCTTTATATATTGTAAAAGCCAGAAAATATTGCATAAGTTGTAAAGTTACTTGAAACTTTGTAAGTGAGAGGTTAAGTGAAACCTCTCAGCTTCATAAGTGAAAATAAGATTCAACATCTCGTCCCTTTAGGACTTGAAATACAATATTTTCAAATGTTTTAAGTTTTAAATAAGACTACGATGACAATCATATTTTAGGCAATAATTAGAAGTTGATGTTATTTTATGAATATAACACGAAACATTACAATAAAAATAAATTACATATTTTAAGTAACCCATTTTTAAGACACAAAAAAAATCTCTAAAAAGTTAAAAAAATAAAATGGCCTTTTAACTTCATTTAAAGCTTCGAGGGACCGGTAATACTTTATCATTATCAATCTTCTTTTTATTTGTATACTCCTTTTTATTTTAATTACTTATTACTATTATCAATCGAATCTGTAAAAGTCACTAAGTCCCTTTTGTCAAGTAGGAAATGAATGATGATCATCAAACGCCTGAACAGATCACGTCAGCTTTCAAACAAAAAAAACCGCATCAAAATCGATCCATTCGTTTAGGAGCCACAGACAGACACACAGACACACACAGACAACCGTCAAACTTATGACATATCCTCTCTTTTTGCGTCGGGGGTTAAAAATGGTTTGACTTTAATAAAACGAATTAACTAAAGGTCACAGCTTGAAAATCCATTTCAAAATAAATTGAGATGTTTCATTAAAAATTGGACTATAAATCTTCAACTCAATTAAAAAATCATAATTTTAATCAAAGAGTATTTGAACAACCAAGGGAATAATATTTTCAATCCATATTTCTTTTTCAATTTTATATCAAATAATTTAATTCTGCGTGGGAAAGTAATTTTCTGCGATCTTATGCTGTTTTCACCTTAAGGCTATTAAAAACGTTATTTAAAAACTTTACAGTGTAAGCAAGCTTATACTTACTTTACTACAAAATTGGCTTCATTGTTAAAATATTTTTTATACCTTTGCCATTTTAATGAGATTTTTTTTCCGTTATCCTTTATTATTTATAATATTTTTTTTGTCAGTATCAATTAAAAAATTCAATATATTATGTACAATACGTAGTATTAGTGCTACGAGTAGCATTTACAGGAGTTGTGTAGGGTCTTGGGTGCGAGTCCAAGATTGGGGCAAGTGTAGTTATCGGGTTTTTATTTTAAGAATTTATTCTTAGTATTAAACCAGACTAGGGTAGTTGGTAGTGTTTCGTTTAGCGACTATAGCCATCGGATGATCGGTCCTACGCATGATCTCTCTACGATCACGTCGAATTGTCGGCACATCCAACATTGTGAGATTCACTTGTATTAGCGCATTTGTAAAATATGACATCTCCTGCGTACTAATCTAATTGAATCATGACCGAAATTGGTCACTATTTAAAAAAAATTACAACTAACCCAATTACATATTTTAAATACATAATTCATTTGAAATCTATACTAATATTACAAAGAGGTAAAGTTTGTGAGTTTGTGAGGTTGTAGGGGATAATCTTTGGATCTACTGAACCGATTTAGATGAAATTTGGTAACATATATTGAGACCCTGGTAAGGATATAGAATTTTTATCCTGGAAACCATCCCTTAAGGGGATGAAAATAGGGATGAAAGTTTGTATGGGGAAGCAATCTAGGGACGAATCCAAGCGAAGGGAGGGTGAGTCGCTTGTCTATAATAAGCGTACATTCCTACATTTTAATTTTCTGTTTCTTAATATCCTGAAGTTTTAATTTTTTTACTGCTTAGTGCTTATCCTTTACAAACTAGGAAAGTTGATGCTTGATTTAAAAACACAGTCCCATATATTCAAGCTTATGCTGCTTAGAGCTGACCCTCTGACCTACTTCCTAACGCTAATTTATAAAGACACACGAATTAAATACAATTCGTAACGTACCTAACTAATAGGATTTTAACAGACGAGCTAAGTATAAAAATCAAGTTAACTGTTTTTGTTGATTTTTTATAAAGGTCAAGTTTTTAAATCTATACTTGTATACTAATATTATAAATATGAAAGTTTGGATGTTTGGGTGCATGATGAATGAATGGATCTAGATGAAATTTGACACAGAGATATATTATAGTCTGGAATAGCAAATAAGCTACTTTTTATTTCAGAAAAATGTACGATTCCCGTGAGATAGATTCGTTTTTGTTTTTACTATTTCTATTCTTAAATATGCGCTGATTTGGATATTTCTTTATTAGAAGCTTTGGAAGTTAGAAATTGTATCCTATTTTGGTAAGAACCCGACCATGGACTGGATATTACGATGGTTATAGTACAGAGCAACAGTTATTTCATTGCTCGTGTACTTCTCTATTATAGATCTATTAAAGAACAGGTATATTTGTCTATTAGAAGTCAAACATTGATTACTGTGAAAGAGTGCTTACAAAACGTGCAAATATTACGAGGAAGTTTAGTGATATTATTGATCCTCTCAGTTCTGCCAAAAACTCTTCACCTTCCGGAGATTAGCAAATATATGGCACAGGCTGGCAGAGAAAATTTTGTTCATGGGTTTGGAATTTAGTATCATTTAAATAACAAATGAAATCATTACTTATATTAATAGGTATAGGTCAGCTTTTTGTTCAACAGATGAAGTTTAATTTTATCCATTATATTAATAATGTAAAAGTGTTCGTGTGTGAATAAGTGAAAGTGTGTATTTACATCAGAATAGAGACAGCTTATGTCCTGGATTTGTACATAGACCGAGCGGAGCCACGGGCAAAAACTAGTAAATATAGATTAAATATATATGTATATCTTGCCTTCAAAGTCTTGTTCAGTGTAGTCATGGTGAGTGTGCTTTCTTGCCGCTGGATCCGTTGGAGCTTCTTCATCATCAGCTCTAGCATCCATTTTCCACTATCTGCAACAACAGAAATAATCCTATTAGTATGTTATTTTACTGATATAATATATAAGTGATAATGTGCTGAGTTTGTTAGAAGAATATAATCTCATTAATATTATAAAAAGTTTTGATGGATGGATGTTTGTTACTCAATTACACCCGAACGGCTGAACGGGTCTGGATAAAATTTGGCACAGAGATAGATTACAGTTTGGGATAACACATAGATTACGTATTATCCCGGAAAATGGTACGGTTCCCGTGGGATAGATTTCTTTTTGTTTTCCACAGAGCAAGGGATCAACTATTTAATCTATACTAACCGTCAAATCGTGCCTAGGGACGAACCCGAGTGAAACGAGGGTGAGTCGCTAGTTTCCTTATAAATACAAACTACCGAGGATGTTATGATATGATGCTATGCTTAACAAAAGATGTTTACAATGTGTTCAACCTTCTTTATTGTCCCATTGCTGAGCATAGACCTCCCTTCAATACTAATTGAAAAAGGCAAAATAGCAGTTGTAGCCCAGTGGTAACGCGCCTGCTTGGAAACCGAGTGATGCGGGTTCAAATCCTGGGTCGCGCATCTCTAATGTCAAGTGCGAATCATTTGCTATATGATTACTACTGCCCTTACGGTGAAGGAAAACATCGCGATTCTATTTTAATTTTTATAATATTTTTAGTTAGGTTCCAATATTACTAATACGATTACATCTATAAATATGTCACTCAAGTTGTTAATGTTATTAATACAAATTAATGTTATATTATTCATGTCAGTCATTATTTATGTCATTTATTAGCATTAATAAAATTATACAAAATATTTTTCTCATTAAAACATAATTAAATTCAGAATAACTGAATGAATCTCCGCTTTATACGCGTTTTCCTTTCATTTTCTTTCATTTTCTCGCCCACTTACATATAATATACACCGACAATTTTACTTAGCTACCCAACACTCAGTACCGACACAACGTATTAATATCGTATTACTTAAGGACTGAGGACTTGTGTTCTGAGAAAATTACATTCTTTTTATAAAAGAAACGGTGTTTTTCAATAACATGACTATGTTAGAATACATAAAACTTGCTTAAATTAGAGTCAGATGTGCTTTATGGAGAGTTTTACACATTGTGGGATTTACGGTCCTAAGAAGAAAGAAGAAGAAGACGGTTTATCTAATTTTAGGTTTAACAAATAAACTAAATGCGATATTAAGATATAAATAACATAGACATTTTATTTTCATATCATTATCAATATTATAAGATGAATTTCTCTATGTTCTCTACGTTTATCAATAACAGATTACGTATACACTATAATTTACTTCGAGATCTGTGTATTTATTTCTATTTTCGTAGTATTCTTTGAAACAATAGGAAATGAGGTGAAAATAGACTCTGATAGAAGAATTAAGTTACCATTGGTTTATATATGACTTTATTTAGTGGTTTACTGTATGTTTTGTTAGGATGATTAAAAAAGTTCGTAGCACTGTATAAATACCGTCATAAAAGAATAATAATTTTCTAGATACGATTCTATGCATAATTATAAAAAGTATCAAAGAGAGGAATGTTTAATTTAAAGCATGTAGTGTGGACTTTTTGAACCACAGGCTGTTATTGACTCGACCTGATTCGACAAACTAACGTTGTTTATATTAAAAAATAAAAACGTGTCATCACTAAATATAAAAATATTATAGAATACGTACTATACAATATTTAGGTACATTATAAAAGCTTTCATTTTATTTTGATTTAGCTTTTTTTGAAAATCATTCTGTCAAGGTATAAAATATTTGAAGGCAATAGATAGATGTAATGATGGAAAAAATATATTTTGCAAAGATATAATATACAAATATAAGATACTCGCCGTCACACCCACTTTGCTGGGTGTACCTACGTACACAAATATTTCGTTTTGTCTTCAAATACCTTAATATATTTAGATTTTTCGCTTTTAAATTAAATATTTAGATTAAGCAAAAAAAAAAAAAAAACAAATGAATATAAAAGTGTCACGTCTTTTTTTTTTTTGGCGTGAAGAATTATGTATAAAAGTAAATAAAAAAATGGTATGGAATTAAAAAAAAAATAGTCTGAAACCATCTAACGATGATCTCGTGTCGATTGGTCAAAGATCCGATACCGATATGCTCAGTAGATTAGTGAATTGCGTCTCTACGTGCTTAACAGTAGTTATGAATTAATATGCTGGGACATTAACAGCAGCATCTAGTGGTATCCACCATCCATGGTAAGCTACGAGGCTTGTTATATGGATACCAGATAGTTGATACACTACACATATATAACTTTACATAAATATATACATATTATAAATATAAACACCCATGACTAGAGTACAAACATTCGTGCTCATCACACAAATGAATGCCCCCAGCGGGATTTGAACCCGCGACCGTTGGCACAGCAAGTAGGGTCACTAAAAACTGAGAGTATTAAATTTCATTAAAATCCGTCTAGCTTTTTCGGCGTAAAGGAGAAACAACACACATATTTACAAATTTTCGCATTAATAATAGTAATGTGATTAAAGGGCAGTGTGACACTGGCTTAAGACAAAGAACTTTAATGACATGAAAAGTGATAGTGCGTTTGGTAGTTTCATCTTTCACGCAACGGAGCAACGAATGTAAGAGATTTATTCCAAGACAACGCGGCGTGTGCATAGGAAAAGTCATAATTATAGTAATAGCTACTTGTTACATTAAAATTAACTTATTTAATCCTTTTGATCTCTAGTATATTCAAACAGCATCACATATTCAACTTCTGAAATTGGAAATTGCTAACGAACGTCAAATAAATAAAGTTAACACACACCTCGCACAGGTGGTGAAGCCGAAAGGTATTAAATTACAATACTATTGGATTCGATGGGATCGTGTCGTTGCTGTTCAGAGAAGCGAATAATGTGGGTATAGGCTCTTTGTCAGAGTTACATCGATTAGAAGACCTATCCCCGTTTGGTGTATGTGAATGTATGTGTAATTTCAAACGTAACTTGCCTTAGTGTTATTCTGAATTGTTACATTTGTTAATTCTATGAATGTTAAACAATTGTATTGTACATAACGGGTACTATTAACTATAGATATTAAGATGTTTTTTTTTTAATTCGAATTATTCAACCTAGATAAACTAAATTGGGTCCAGATGTAAAGAACAGTACGTACACAAAATTTCATATGTATCCACCTTAAAAATCACGGGTGCTGCTGCTATAGTTTTATATGTGTCGTAACAGTTCAATAATACATATGTACATATCTCTTTACGTACAGCTTTAGTCAACTGATATGCGTTCACAATGTCTATCTATTAGCCAACTTTTTTTATAAGTAGCCTATTTAATATGGCGGAAAGAGCAATTTTAATTATGTTGATCGGCTTATCATATTATCTGGCTATGTCTAAGTAATTGAAGTAAAACGTAGTAATATAAGAAGTTTCAAAAATATAACCTTGTTGGATAATGTATCCCCATATAAAGTAAAGGTCACATTTAGTGGTGATCAATAAAACATATTTGATCATGCGAAGCCACAACTAATAGTTTTAAATAAAATTTAATATAACTTATAATTAAATCAAAGTAAATATTAATACTTTCTTACTTTTATTTAAAATGCAAAGTAAATATAGTTGATTTTTTATTTATTTTTGGATGAAATTTCTCTATTTTCAGAATATTTACATAAAATTCTAGGCAAAGTTTGCGAAGAGTTAATTGCCGACTAAAATGAATAAATGCGAATTAAGTCAAACATATTTAATTTTAGTATTTACTCTTCAGTTAAGTGACAAGTATTTGATTTGATCATGGTCTCCCGCTGTCACTTTACTTTTGCCCTCGCTTAATAATAATCAGTTTATGAGATTCGCTAAAACTCAAAATCTAGTCATTTCATATTTATTTTCTTTATCTAGTCATTCTAGATAAAGAAAATAAATAAAAAAAGAGCTTCAATATCCTCCTGGTTCAATTAGCAGTTCAATCAGCTCTAAGATATAAAATTATTCAATTGATATTCGCATCTCACATATAAAGTTTTTGTGTGTTTTAACCTTTTTAACGGCCCACTGTTGGAGGTGGGCCTTCCTTCAATACGAGGGGGATCCGGTCATAGTCCACCACGCCGGCCAAACGCGAGTTGGCAATTATCTTATAAATATAAGGTTTCTATAGGTTGCTATTTAGAAATAGATTAAAATCGACTTTGATTACAGAGTTACAAGTGAAGCTAATAAAATCTTGTTAAAAAAAGCCTATTTTCTTATTTCTTATATTTTTTAATCTACTTATTAGTAATTTTAGTGCCTCTCATCGATCATAAAAGAGCTTCACATAAATTGCATAAATGGATGTACATATCTTTTGAATAGTAGTTAAGTAATAGTTAAAATATCTATACTAATTTCATAAAGAGGTAAAATTTGTGAGTCTGTAAGGTTGTAAGGTGTAATCTCTGGATCTACTCAACCGATTTAGATGAAATCTGATAAGAAGATAGTTTGAAACCCTGAGAAGGACATAGGATACATTTTATCCCGGAAATCATCTCTTAAGAGGTGAAAATGGGGATGAAAGTCTGTATTGGGTATCAACCTAGGGACGAACCCAAGCGAAGCGAGGGTGAGTCGCTAGTTTATTATAGTGATTTTACGTTATTATAACGCATTATCTATTGCTTTTAATAGAAACAACAAACTAAGGATTTCTATCGGTACTTTATCGCCCTAATTTATAGTATAATACGTAACTCAAACATATTGTGCATTAATACGAAACCCAATCCCACTCGCATTTGACCAATTTTTAATATATCACTTGAATATTCATAAAAAAGTCAAATTACGTTCAAAATTAACGCTTTAAGCTACATAATGATAGACGTTAAGCTTTGCCTTTATTAAAGCTCATAATAAAATGAGCTTTAATAAAGGTTTAAATGAGACTGAACGTGGGATTATGATATTTGCAGCAAATATTTAGCCAAATGTATGAAGTGATTCGCTTCGTCTAATTGTGGATTTAATTTGAAAGGGTTAGAAGAGATATAAGATCGTTAGAATTTTTTCCTATACTTGTTCTACATCTTATTCTATTTCTTGTTTTTTTTTTTAAATCAATATTTTGTTTAGAGCGGTATTAAGTTTTGATTCACTGTATCCTTATTTAAATTTCTTGAATTAAAAAATCGCTTCTGATAATGAAATACTTAAGTTATATTTAAAAACGAATTAAAATTTAAACATAATCATTAGTTTTCCATACATAAGTTAATATATGTAGTTATAATATATAGTGGTGTAAGGTGGGTTTCGTTATAGAACTTTTCAATCATACTTCTATTGTCTCATGCAGCCATTTTTACATCGCACATAATATGATTTTTTTATATATGCACTGGAATAATGAAAACAGTAGAAATATTGAACATAGAACATGCCAGTGGTGTCATAAAAACAAATGATTATGACTTATTTGGACTATAACAATTTATTATCACTAGCGACTCACCTTCGCTCCGCTCGGGTTCATCTCTACGTATGGACGTTTTAACGTTTAGTATAGATTTCTCAGAGATGAGATATTTTCCCGCAATAAAAAGTATCCTATATGTTGACCCGAATATTTAGCTATCATCCTAATAAATTTCATCAAAATCCCTCCAGTGGTTTTTCCGTGATGCGTTAACAGACAGACAGATAAACAGATAGACAAAAATTGTATAAACTATAGTTTCGGCCTCTGTATCGATAATAATGTCTATTTCAATAAGATTTTCAAAAAAATATTTAATGTGCAGATTCAGCTTCTCTACATTTTTATTAAATTTTAAAAGAAGATTATACTACTCGTATATCATATAATCGTCTTCTAAAATGTTATATTTTTAACGTTATGGAAATTTTAGGAGTGAAGCAATTAACTATACATAAATAGACACGAATCCAAAAAAAAAAGATTAAAAAAATATATAATATATTTTTGTGTTCATTACATATAAAATTCTGCCTTAAATCTTAACTATATTTAACTTGTTTTCTTTCTACCTGACTATTGAAATATTCACAATATTTTCCTATAATAAATAAGAAGTCTAAAAATACTAAATAATAACGTTGAACTTACCTCATATTTGGCATGTGGCACAAATAAATATTTAATATTAAATTATTAAGGAGCTAATAAAGATATGGCGAAAATTCCACGTAATTAACGTACTTAATATGTGAAGGGTACGTGAACGTTATAAGTGTAGGTTTCGGCTTTGACTAGACAGCTTAATCGATCAGATGTCGTTCCATGAACTAGCTACCCGAACCTAGCGGAGGTAAGTGTGGCGAGTGTAAATTATTATGGATGAAGTAAAAATTTGGATGCGGCATTTTAGTGGATAACTGTGAGTTCTTGGGTTGCGCTACAATTATAAACTATATTAAAATCCATGCAGTAGGCGATCGCACATTGATTTTAATGAATTGCTGCCAAAAGCAAGGGTTTTCCAAAATGTTAATTCATTGCGAATGGTAAGTACCATCTTATTACAAGTTATATCCCATCAATCCTTCAGCTGTAAAATTTTAACCGTAGATGGTATTCGTAGGTGTAATATATTATTGGTCGATTTTGCTCGTTGGAAAAGTCGAACCCACTCTTCTCTGGAAAGTAGGCAATATTTTTATATTTATCTCATCTTGACTATGCTCAAATGCAATTTTACATATTAAAAGACGCATGAATTGTAAATGTCTCATCGTAAATTCATAGCTTCATCATGAAACATGATGTATATTGCCAAGTGCCTAGTGAAATGGATATAGGTACATATATCATGTGTAGATTTAAGGCTCAGGTGCAGCCGCACAGTTGAATAGGTACTTCAGGGTCCACTACAAGACCCTTACATTCAATATATATGATAGTTGAAACTGATTAAATTTACAATTACGATTTTTTTTATGTTACTATTCAATAATGCGTTTTGATCGACTTTAAAAAAGAGAATTAGAACTAAACTCGCATGTTTTATTATGTATTTTATATTATACAGTCGCCAATAATTCAAAATAAATTCCCCAGTTTTTATGATTTCTTTTAATTAATTAAATCTTAAGTAATTTTAAGAATTATGTCGATTAAACTTTATTTTTTTAAAGGGATATTGAATTTATTATCATTAAATCGGTGGAGATTTTTTTATGACTTTAAAAAGGAGTGTAGGACCTAGGTAAGTTTTACCTGAACGGGGACAAATCCATTTTTTTTTGTAGCAAAATGATATATGTTGTATCGAAATATAAGAAGCTTATGTTCCTCTCAGGCGCTTAAACTATCGCTTTACGAAAAGTTACGTTAATCTGTTGCGAGCGAAGCGAAGCTAAGGTAAGTCGCTGGTTATATGTATATGTAGGAAATACTTACCATTGGTGATACTGTTTAAAATTGTCAATTTTTTTTTCTCCTCTCATTTAAAACTATATACATACACATTTATGTAGTAAATTTAAAAGCGGTTTATTGTAACCAGCTAACGGATATCGAACTATCGACACATAGAACATTTATCGCAGCAGAAATTGAGTTGCGCCAATTAGTGCCATTTGATGTTATGCAACGTAGGATGTAATTGGAAGCTGAAGTTCATTTGAATGTATATATTATACCAGAAAATGATTGCTTTAATCTACGATGAGATAATTTGGCGGATCCATCATTTAAAAGTATATTTTAAACTAGCGACTCACCCTCGCTTCGCTTCGGGTTCGTCCCTATATAAAAACAAATCTATCCCAAGGGAACCGTACATTTTTACGGGATGATATATAGCCTATAGCCTTCCTCAGTTAACGGGCTATCTAATGCAAAAAGAATTTTTCAAATCGGATTAGTAGTTCCTGAGATTAGCGCGTTCAACCAAACAAACAAACAAACAAACAAGCAAACAAACAAACAAACAAACAAACTCTTCAGCTTTATAATATTAGTATAGATTTTTAACAAAGAAGTGCAAGAGAAACGGTCGACACCCAATTTTTATATACTGATATAAAAACTGTTTTCATTCTGTGGCGGTGTAAAAATAGCCTCTTTGTGATATGACTTAATGATTTCTTTCGCTTTTTTATGGAATATAAAGAAAATCTATTTACACTAATCCCTGTGTTTTACTTTCCTTTGTAATAATCCAAATTGTATTGGGGAAGTAGATTGTACTACACGTGGACTCTTAAAAGCCATTAGGAAGAAAATTGAATGATTGAGGCAACTTATGTTGGTTAATGGTACTGTTTTTTGAATATAAATAAAATTGTGATGATCAAAATACATATTTATATGAAGAAACAATGATTCATTCTCTTTGTCACGTCGCTAGATTGCTCTTTGCTTCCGAGGATCATTCGTACCAGAATGAAGAGTAGGTATGTCACTCTCCGGTCTATAGACTATTTGTGGGCAGAAAATCATATCCTATCCTTGCTTGAATACTGCGTCTAAGGAACACTAACCACACATGCGTTTTTTATATTAAATAAGTATTAAGTATTAATATATTTATCCTGTATAAAAATCAAAGTCAAAAAATTGGATAGTTATTTCAAGATTTAACTGGAATTAATTAGTAATTAAGGCCAGTTATCTTGTAGGTACATATGTGTAATATATTATCTTTATTAAAATCTAGTAATAAAAATATTTTGCTACAAATATCGTTGTTATAAAGTTAAAAATGAGTAGTAATTCTCAGAACTAAATTCCACCGGTTATAACATCCAAAGTTGTCAAGGAAATTACTTCATAATATAGTTATAAAGCAGTTTCTTTTTTGGATGCTACATTTTGTTATTGTTATCATACTGAATTGTTACTGAAAAGAGCTCCTTTTTTCTAAGAAAGATTTGTTATATTATTGAGGTATTTTTTTCATTATTTATTATGCTAGTGTTCTAATACGGACAAGCAAACTTTGCCAAAGTGGGAAATTGAGCGGTTCACACGATATTCTTGTTCTCTACTACTCTACTCTACTAGTTATATAGATTATGTAATTTATAAAATAATTAATTATAATGTTATAAAGAATATTATAATTTAAGTATGAATTTTTTCCATTATGTTCATAATTTTAATTTATGTTCTTCTTTTCTTGTTATAGAACAATTGAAGTCTCTCATCGATGAGATCGATCGATTGAAAAATGAATTTTAAAGAAAAAAAAGACAAATAATTTAAATTACGTGTACCTAATATTGGCTCAGACCATAGTTTTAAATATCATACCCATTATATTCAGATCTAAATCTTTAGAATTCTTTACAATAGTATGATACCGCTTTCATTTCCAACAACTGTAGACTTCTGAACAAGATGATCGGTCCTTTTTAATTAAATGTATCTCAAATCGTGCATTTTTTGGAGTTATATTTAAAAATTCAAACACTGATAGCTAATAACGATTAAAGGATTAAAGTCAAACACTTACTGATTCGATTATTATTGTAAACTTATTTTTAATGTAGATGGGATGTACATTTTTAAAGACTTGACGTCTCAAGCCTTAAAAGTTTTAGTCTTCCTCTACTATATTTGCTGTAAAGCAATTAAAACAAAACACGGAAAATCCGTAAATATATGTAGTTTTATTTAAAACAACTCACCCTCGCTTCGCTTTGGGTTCGTCCCTAGACAAAAACAAATCTATCCCACGGGAACCGTACATTTTTCCGGGATGATATATAGCCTAAAGCCTTCTTCGATAAATGGACTATCCAATACAATAAGAATTTTTCAATTCCAACCAGTAGTTCCTGAGATTAGCGCGTTTAACCAAACAAACAAACAAACTCTTCAGCTTTATAATATTATTAGTATTAGTATAGTATAGAAGTATAGATGTTAATTATAAGTAAGTCAAAAAAGTATGGATTAAATATTCAAGCGTGTAGTATTTATTAAAATTTCATTAAACTGACTGAACGAAAGCGTGATTGTATGTATGTATATTTATATATCTAAATAATATATGTGTATATTTATATTTACAATATATAATCCAGTTTGTAATAATTTGGACAAAAAAAGTTTCTTGAAGAGCTGGAAATGTGAAGAAGTCTTTTCGAAGTTCACTTTACCACCTCATATTTCCGTCACGGGATACAAAACTTATGTTTTATGGGAAAAAATAAAAAAAAATGACTGGAACACTGGGAAACTCGGTAGTACATACCGTAAAGTGGTATAATTGCTTTTTTATAGATTTTTTGGACGACGTCAAAGATCATAAGTTTTACTGAAATTGGGATAAAAAGTGTCTGTTGGGTAGTTTTATAATAAAAATAGTTATGTAAAAAAAGTTATGCAGAATTTTTTTTATTCATTCAAGTTTTTCATTTCAAATTACTGGACAAACATATGCGTGCACTTAAATCGTCAAAAATGTCATAACGTAAATGAAGTAGGTGTAGCCGAATACTTTGTTTCATGATCATATAGTGTTATAAAGTTTATTCACATGACTTCAGTAACTACATTCTTCAGTATAAGCTTCATTTGTTTCTTATGAAAAATTTCATATTTTATTTCAGTAAAATCCTATTGAAAGTTAGTATATAGTTAGAAATGCTTATTTGGCAACAATCCGTCGGTCCTGCGTCTGATGTCTCGAATGTCTTTGAATTATCGTCCCATCGGAAGAAAAAGGAATAGAGTGTACTTGTGTTTGCGCACACATTTGTGCATTATACTTTGTCTAAAATGTTATTTTCTGCACAGTTGGCTAGTCTTAATGAGATTGGCCGCAGTGACCGATGTCAAGACATTACTTTAATGTAAAACATTACTTTAATGTAAAACATTAAAGTAATACTTTCTTAGGTTTACGTGAATATTAGACATTTAAATAAAACTATCTTTTCGGATTTTTTCGCTTTGATCAAAATGATCATTTTTGTTAATTGTGGGTAGGCTGTCTGTAACAACTATATAATGCTTTTGAGACATCTGACACCTTAGTCTCTCCCGTGACCATGATTGCTGTAAAGCAATCGAAACGTCGGGAAACAAAAATCAAAATAAATCCGCGAAAAAATCCGAAAAGATAGTTTTATTTAAACATTAAAGTAATATCGTGATATCGGTCGGTTTTACATTAAAGTAATATCTTGATATCGGTCACTACAGCTTTATTTATTTTTTGCTTCCAATCACTAAACTTCTAAGAATACATACAGGAATTATTTAGTTTGCTGGGATAGAAAGTAACCCATGTCACACTCCTGTTAAAGAACTTGTCAATCCGACATTTTGTTGATATCTGAAGTAGATTAAGCCAATGAACACGCATACATAGTTTTTGTCTGACTTCGAAAAAGTTGTTATGTTACTCGACAAATGAGGATCGGTTTTCATAATTCATGTTTTTAACGAATAGTTTATATCTCAAGGGAAACAAGATCTCGTCCTTTAAGATGACAAATATTTACATGTTTAATGATTTTAAAGTCGGTATAGTCTGTGTGTGTTTTTATTAAAAAATGTTATTAGATAAGCCTTCTTTAATTTAGCGTCGTGTTTCTTACATTTTAAATTGAAATGAACTCAAAGTCACAGTAATAAAATCTATACTAATATTATAAAGAAGTAAAATTTGGGAGTTTGTGAGATTGTAGGGGGTAATCTCTGGATTTACTGAATCGATTTAGATGAATATTTTTTAAGAAGTTTGTTTGAGACTCTGGGAAGGACATAGGATACTTTTCATCCCGAAAAACATCCCTTAAGGTGGTGAAAATAGGCATGAAAGTTTGTATTGGGAAGCAAGCTAGGGACGAACCCGAGCGAAGCGAGGGTGAGACGCTAGTATAATAATAATAAGGAATCCAAGGTAAAAAATAAATCTGTTCATAGGTGTGTAGTTATAGACGTAAGGTATCCTATAGTAACAGGCATCGTATCACGCTCGGGTAAATATTGCATAGCTCGGTTCGTTGTTTTTTCAGCCTTTCATGAATTACACATAAGCTGTATGCGGTAAACTGGGACACTGTGATATACGCATTGCTCGTTGTTTTACTAACTTCAACGTAATAGGCAGATAGTAATGAAGCAACAAGAGATGCATTATGAGTGGAGTGTACATGTTTGTTTGTAATTTAGATAAATTAAAAATGTACCAGTCTAAAGTTTCAGAGAGTGAATTTCTTTAAGCGTAAGTTCACTTAGTCAGTCCTTTTTAAAATCCTATACTTAAGAAATAATAGTGTTTTTTTTTTGTTAACATTAACATATAAGGTCGTATCTTGACTATGTTCGATAGTGATATTTTTATGTTAGAGACTGAATTAGGTAAGTACATCAAGAAAAGTTAGGATTCCCAAAAAATGAAGGAGAGTGATATGAATATTCTTTTAATGTAATTAATATTCTTGATAGGATACTGATAATAATTTGTTATTACGGATAGACAAAAATGAGTCTTATCGAAATTGCAAAAAAATCAAGGATTATCATACTAATAAAAAAAGCATGTAAGGTATACAGACACTAGAAGAAAGAGACATAGAGGGGGGGGGGGGGGATAGCGAGAGGGAAAGACAGATAGAAAGAGAAAGAAAGAGATATCTTTGTAACCCGTAAATAGACCTAAGTTCAACTTCCTAAAACTCATATAATATCCAATACGTATATATTCATCTATATATTACTTATGAATCATCCTTCCCGCGGGATATTTTTTCTAAGAGATTAGCTTAGATCACATTCCATCAAATCCCGACAAAGATCTCGTTGACCTTTTTTATTCTTTATCCCGAAACCCTCTTCTTTCCTGTAATAAAAGGCTCTTACAGTCAGTTTAAATATTCTAGATATTAGAAAATATAAATAAATAACTACACATAATATAACAATATCCATATATTATGTGTGTATATGTATGAAATATTTTAACTATTATTTGAATTAAACTTTATTATGGGCTAGTTATAGAGTAGGGTATACAGACAATTTAATTTTATTTTCTCATTATAGACATACAAAGTAACGAAAATCGAACTCACTGATATCTTTTTATGTTAACTACCACTAGTCCGTTGCGTAGCTAAACCGCTGAAGTCTAATTTATTGGGTTAACCGATATTGTGTGAAGCTGTGCGTTCATAATTAACTTGAAAGGCCATCAATATATTCAAATAGTTAATGAATTTGTTCAAATATTCTAGAAACAGCTTAATTAGGAGACTGACTTAAAATTAAGATAAGAGGACTTCCGGTGTGTGTTTGTATGAATCAATACAATCAATTCTAAAGGTAATTTTGATCCCAGGCTAGGGTAACAAAAAGTCTAAAGCTAGGGACCTAAAATTATGTATACTAATAATATTAATAACTAACGGCAATTTCTCAATAATCTAGATATGGTAACAGGTGCATGGAAAAAGAACAAAGTAACAAGTACTCTTTAAATGAACTATCTTTTCGATTTTCGCGGATATATTTTGATGTTTGGCTTCCGACGTTTTCAATCTATACATATAATAAAATTCTAACTGACTCTAACTGAGGAGACTAAGGCTTTATACGTCTTAAAGTTTAACAATCACATACAAAATTAGACATTATTTTGGAATATGTAAGAAATGACATCGAGGTTATAATGTAAAAAAAATCTAATTAGTGTTAGTGCTATTAAGAGTACTGATAGATCGCTTTCTTTGTCCGATGTAGGTGAGCCCACAATCACAATTAAGCTTGTACACTCCTGCATCTTCCAGAGGTACTTGACTGATAGTAAAAACTGCCTAATTTTCATTGGCCGCTTGAAGGAAGTTTAAATTGATGTATGTTTTAGTATGTAGCCTATCGTGTAAATCTATTATCTATATCGTGTAAATAAATAAAGGTAGTAAATATTTATTTTATAAAAAAATACAAAATGATTCATACATTTATAAAAGAAATGTCAATATTTTCCAAGAATCAGAGATTTACAGAATAAAATACACCTGTAGTTTTCTTCACTATAATTTGTTTGCTAAGTTTATTATAGTTTATTCGCCAGTAGTCTTTGAAACCGTAACTACATTCACCCGTCTAGACATCTGCAGCGTGCGATAGCGGATGTCTACCGTCTGATAGCATTGTGCATGCTTCTTCCAAATTATAGTGCAGTTAAAGTTTTATTTTATTAACTTTTACCATTTTATACTAAATGTTATAATTAAAATATATATGATTATATTATACATATATAAATATAAAATAAAAAAAAAATACCTATTTGAATCTTATATTTAGTAATATTTAATGATAATTTTGTTAAATAAATAAATAAAATTTTGATTTATGTGTTTTAACATTATAAATGTGAAAGTTTGTGTAATTTGTGTGTGTAAATCACGCGTAAACCATTATATAGATTTTGATTGAACTTGGCGTATTGATTATATTCCTTTAAGTATTCTATGCTGTTAGTACATCATTAATAAGAAGCTGTCAATTTTTAATTTCATTCTTTATCTGTACAGGTAATAATATATGGAATCGGAAATTTAGAGAATTGGGTCAGTGGCCAAATTCCACTGTTGTCACACGTTCTTCCTAACGTTCTAGTGTTGATTTTATCTTTACTGTACTTTTATATAATGTACTTGACAAGTCTTTAATTGTTTTTATTTTAATTATTAAAAAGTTAATTATAAATAAGTATAGTATTAGTCATGATCTCTGACTTTATCTATACAAGAAAATATACCTATTGATATATCATTAATATAAATAAAATCATAATTTATATTTATTTTTATTTTTACTATCAATAAAAACATTTATACGTTGAAAGTTAATAAATTATTAATTCATAGAAAATCTCATTTAGAACCAGAAGTTAGAACAAGGAAACCCAGAAACCATTGGTTTATTTATTTATGAGCGATACCGGCTTTGACCTTTAATATGTACAATGTACATACATATGTACTTATAGTACAAAGAACTGCATGAAAGATATCGATGTTGCGATAGGTACTGAATTTTACTATTATTTTTATCTCTTTTTTTTTTAAAGTCTAACTTATAAACGTAAAATAACACTATCAAAACCGGACCCTTAAAAGATCTCTGTACACAATATCATGTCGATTTGATACACAGTTACTGCGTGAAAGGACATACTAATAAATAAACTTTCCAATTCATAATATTGGTATAGAAGTAAACAATAATTTGAATTTAAATGCTAAAAGTTAGTGCAATTTATCTATCGAACCGTACAGGTTAAAATAAAAAAAAAGTATAGGTAAGCCGATTTTCATCTATACTAATATTAAGAGGTAAAGTCTGTGAGTTTGTGAGGTTGGAGGTGGTAATCTCTGGATCTACTGAACTAATTTAGTTGAAATTTGGTAAGAAGATAGTTTTAGACTCTGGAAAGGACATAGGATACTTTTTATTAAGATACAGTTGTGAAAATGGGGATGAAAGTTTTTATGGGGAAACATCCTAGGAACGAACCCTAGTTGACGATAAATATCTAGTCAGATAGATATGTTTGTAAAATATATTAAAAATAATTTTATGATTTGTTTACTTACTATACTTGATATTTCAAGGCTTTTTTTAATTTACTTGAAAATGGTATGCTCTAAGTTTTGAAAAAAATATAAGGACCCGGGATCCATACAAACATTAAATACAATTCTGATAGTAGCGAAATCGCCCGAGCCGTCTCCGAGAATCGGTGACCGTCTGTAAAAAATATATAGGTACAGATGACGAACATAGAATCTTACTTTATAAGCCCCTACTTATTGGTAGTCAATAAAAAAAGGCGTTTAGTATGAAAACACTGGCTATTTATTTATAAAAGCAGAAAATTGTATGAGTCACATTCTCCATGGGTGGAGAAGAAAAGTGCACGAAGATTTATGGTTTCTTAGTGAAACTCAACCAATACGTTCTCAAACTTAAAAATAGGGAGGAAATTCTAAAAAATCTGACAAACCTGAAACTTTTACAAGATGGTTGCTATAAATCTTATTAACGGACGACAAGTTAATTGTGTCACATAAATCGCTCGAAGCCTAGATTTTTTTCGTAATAACGTAAACGTAAAAACATTGATATTAATTTAGGATAAGGATTTTTTGTTGCAAAAAAATAGTGTTGCCAACTTGTTAGTAAACTAACAGCCGTCCGACCTCACTTCACTTCCGCCCTCATGTGCCTCGTGTATTGTGAACCGATTTTCATGAATATTTATTTAGCGGAAGTTGGTTTCAAATAAATTTCAAGAAAATATTCCAGCTCTATGTTTGTAATAATTTTTTAAGCCGGTACATTTTTAGTTAAAAAGTAATTATTATTTTGATAATAGCCACGTTCTATGTTATACATTTTAATATCTAAAAATATAAAAGAAATATTTTTAATTTAAGACAAAACATAATAATTTTACTTTAGTAAGATAATTTAACTTTTGTCTGACAATATTAAATTTGACTTTTTGTTTCAGATTTTTTCAGATTTATTTTTCATCTGAAAGTAATCTATACAGATAAATAAAATTGGGGTGTCTGTTTGTAATATTAAAATAACCGCTTTTTACTAAATGCATATGGATGTATACACGGTACATATACCAAAACAACATTTTTTACAATATTTGTCTGTCTGTCTGTCTGTCTGTCTGTCTGTCTGTTTGTTCCGGCTAATCTCCGAAACGGCTGCACTGATTTGACTTTCACTGGCAGATAGCTGTTGTTATAAGGAGTAACTTAACTACTTTTATTTTAGAAAAAGAATCAGGGTTCCGCGAAAAAAAATGAAAACCCATGAAATTGTGAACAAAATCCGCGTACGGCGTACGCAATAACGTACGCACGTAACGTAAATCGCTATATAATTTAAGTGAATATCTTAGAAGTAGCAAGCTACTATTTATGTATAAACAGCTAATCGTGAAAACGTACCTAGGGACGAACGCGAGCGAAGCGAGCGTCACTCGCTAGTTAATTATGAGTAAAATGATTATAATATTCTGTAGTACCGGAGAAAAGTGTTTATATTATAAGTATTCGGTTTATATTAGTTAATATTTTAAACGTTGGAATCTATAACTTTTACACATACGATATTACAACTAGGGACAGAAAAAATGTAAAGATATAACATGAAAAAAATAAAACAAATAGATGTTTACTAATATTTTAAAGTGTGTGTGTTTTTTAAGGTTCTAATATCTGGAATGAGCAGCCAAAACTTAAAGGCTATTTAACACTACGCTGTTCCTTTAGAATGTGAGCAATTATATATAAATAAATAACTCGAGCAGATACCCAGGCAAAATCTAGTATTCTGACATAGACCATGTTCCAACGACGGCCAGAAAAATACCCTCACAAAATAGACATATGAGCGTTGTATTGTTTGAAATAACAAAGGCTTAAATCGGAAAAAGGAAAATATTCCTTTATATTATTATTTAATATTAAATATCGACACGTGGAAGTTATATGTGGGTGTGGGCGTAGGTTGTAACTAGGTTCATTATTCATCTCATCAAGGTTACAGTATTATATTACTTATACTAAAATGACAAGTGTTTCTGCTCCGCTCGTAAGAGTCACATAATCTTCTAATTTTCATCCCCAGAGAGTGTACTGTCTAAACTTCAAACTAGACTAGACGTAATTTTTAATCAGATATATTATCTCCGGTGAATTATTAGTTAAAAAATAACGGATTTTCATACAAATTCAATTCCTTTTTTATTCTTTTAGGGGTTAAATTTCTTTAAATTCTCTCTTAATTGATACCTACTCCCTATAAGAGGAATCTTCCTGCCTTTACAATTTGCACCATCTATACTTTCTGAGTTTTCGTAATTAATCACTGAATGGTATTTCGATTTTATATATACTTTATACATATATAGAGTCAACAACTTTTATATTTGTAACTTGTAGAGTGTCTGTATAAACGTTCTAATCTTAGGAACTTTGATGTTCTATGGGAAATATTTTTTATTTAAGAAAAAAATAGGCAAAGTAAGACGCAAAAGCTATTATTTCAAAAATAGAACAAGCAAATAAAAGTATTGTTTTAAAAAAAGTAAATTTAGCTCTTCTGGCGTATCAAAGAAAAAGTTTTGGCGACCCTAAATCTAATAGCAACAAGTGTACGACTGTGGATTAAAAGGTATTTTCTAGAAAAGATACTGATTAAAAAGGGTCAAGCAATGACATCCTTTGAAGGCGTTCAGAGAGCAATTTCATTAGGGATGAAAAGGGAAAGTTATTTTAAACGTTCAGTTTCTATATGTTTCAGGCCATTTTGTAAAATCAGGCTTCTACTTGTGAACGTCGTGAACGTAACGTGTAACGTGACTTCATATTAAATCTAATTGGATATTTAAGAAATATTTTCACACGCCTCTACTCGCGTACATTTTTTATGTACAATTCTAAGGATCGTATCATGTTGAAAGTCTGTTATATTTTTTTTAATTTAATTGGTATAAGATTAGCATGTTTAAATAAAAAAAAATCGATCATTGCCTCATTAGTCTAATGTCTATCTTATGTATACGTTCCTCCTTAGTCCGGGTGTTATATACCTATGGATGTATTATGTACACCTAATAGTGCTAAGCTAGTGTTGTACAACATTTGGAAGTGGAAAAATAAAAACCATCTGGCTCGTCTCAGGGAGATTGTCTGCCATGACCAAGATCGGTCAAGAGGATTTTTTATGAATATTTTTTTATATGTGTACTTTAAAAGGTGTCTTTAGAACGATTTATATATCAATTAGTATAATTTTATCAGTACATAATATATTTTAGCTAAATACTTAGACACGTTGATATAAGTTAAATATGTTTGATTATCTTCCATTCCCATTGAATTTATTTAAGTCAGAAAAAGTTAAACTAAGACTTAACTTAAACGATCTTTTCAACTAAAAGTATAAATTTTGAGCGCAAGAGCTTTTAATATCAACTATTGCCAATAAAAAACGTATTGACTTTATTTAGTTGTAGTTATAGTTATTGCGTACCCAATAAATGCCATCAAAATATTACTTATTCAATTCAAGTATGATAAAAATCATGTCCTTTTGAAATGTAACTTTAAAATCTGTTATTAGAATATAGATTGTAACCATTCGTCTTGAAAATTGAAAAATCCTTAATATTGCCCGCAATGTATAATATCTAACCACCCCTTTCAATTCCACGCTGCATTTCTCTGTCGTTTTCTATAACGTTTTTCAGAATAGCACTATTATATAATTCATCAAAATGTGTTCATCAAGAAAAAAATATCAGTTATTTGACAGTTTGTCTTTCTTTCGCATAAATATGAACAACTTGGCTAGATATTTTCTGTAGAGGAAAAGTTTGCATGCTGTTATATATTTATTGTCTTGCGTATATTACAAAAAAAAATCTATTCTCAATTTGAAAACAGACTTTAACAATAAACAAAAGAGTATATATGCGTGTGTGTGTCAAATACATGGTAGTGTGTGTAATGTTTTTTTTATTGATTTAATGTATTTTTTATGCATAATTAATAAAAAATATTAGCATTCTGCACTCCTTCTCTATATAAACATAAGTGTGGGAAATTTCCTACTCCTCTGTCCTCGCAATTTTCGTAAAAAAGGGTACAAAGTTTTTGCTTCACGTATTAATACATAGATAAATAGGCAGAGTTTGTTTGCTTGAACGCGCTAATTTCAGGAACTACTAACCCGATTTAAATAATTCATTTTTTATTAGATATCCCATTTATTGACGAAGGCTATAGGCTATATGTCATACTAAATTACTACTAAAACTACAACAAAAGAACTTAAAAAGCTAGGTTTCATACAAATTTTCATCCCTTATTTTATCTCCTTATGGGTTGAATTTCAAAAAACGCTAAAACACGTATTTATTTAATTGTATTGAAGAGCATTAATACCAAGTTTCAAGAAATTCTGATCATAAATATTTTTTTGGTTGTGTTATAACGTGTTCTCCCGTGGGAATGAGATAATCTCCCGCGGTAAAAAGTATCCTATATGTTGACCCGGATATCTAGCTATAATCATACCAAATTTCATTAAAATCCCTCTAGTAGTTTTTCTGTGATGCGGTAACAGACAGACAGACAGACAGGCAAAAATTCTAAAAACTATAGATTCGGTCTCTGTATCGATAATATTGTCTATTTCAATAAAGTTAAGTTTTTTTAATAAATAGACTTTCTATTTCAATAAGATTTTCCAAAAAATATTTAAGGTACGGATTCGACTCAGTTAGAATTTTATTATATGTAGAGATAATATATAGTCTATCTATTTCATACTAACCGTTAAAACGTACCTAGTGACGAACCAAAGCGAAGCGAGGGTGAGTCGCTATTTAAACATAAATAAAGTCATACTGCCTACATAATCCTTCATTATTATATTAAGTACTTGCAGATTTAATTATTATGAAGCATCTCGTTCCCATTCTCTTAAGCAACCACCGAAAAGCGATTACTTTGTTCAGTGTCAAATAAAATTAAGCCTTAAAGTGTAGTAATAAAATTGTATTTGTAATATCTAGTACTGTAAATAATTTACAGTCCATAAAGTAACACAACGTGTAGCTTTGAGCTGTACAATATTTTTGTGGCATGATAATAAAATTAGTTAAGATTTAAAGTTACTGTGTCCTTTTGTCGGTCCGACAATAGGTAGTGATTTAATGTTTTTGGCGATGGTCCTTACAAAAAAACATATTGTAAGGTACGTACGTTTTCACACTAAAATACTTTATTTAACACTAAAATACAATAATATTTTACATGAAAACTGATTGAACGTGTCGAGGTATGTCAGGGTTTTTTTTCAAATACTATAAAATATTATTTTCAATATATACAGAATAAATATGGGATAATCCTTGGTAGACTTAATAGTCAATACAAGCCTACTTTCAGTATGTGAGAAAATCGAATCTGGAATTTCTGGTGTAGTAAACTACATCTGTCACATACACTACTGTGCCATGGCGTCCTTAAATGTTTAATACTGAGTGTACTAATAAATACATAAATACAAATACAACCTTACATGAGATTTTAGCTAAACGTAGGGGCTTACGTTGTATGTAAAATGAATATATAGAGCTTTTGCCTTCACCTGAGACTGGCGCACGTGCAACATTAGTTTGCAGCTACCGACTAAAAGCGCTCGCTTTCGAATCAAGCGAATGAAAATAAAAGAAAATTTAAGAGATAGGATTTTTTCGACGATTTCTGCTTCAGGTGTAAACGGATATAACGACGATACGTTTGGCTCAGTTTGGAGAGACTCTACTTGCTGTGCCAGCGGTCGAGCGTTCAAGTCCCGCTGGGCGCATCCATTTGTATGATGAGCACAAATGCTTGTACTCCAGTCATGGCTGTTTATATAATATGTACGTATTTAAAAGTTATATATGTGTAGTGTATCAACTATCTGGTACCCATAACACAAGCCTCGTAGCTTACCATGGAACTAGATGGTGATGTCTGTTAATGTCCTAACATATTTACATATATTTATTTAATAATCTTTCTTTGGTTCTGTTTCTGTCTCAAATGTTCTAACGTTTAAGATATTTCGGGAAAAATTTAGCCTTTAACCGCTTTAGTGCTGAGCACGTGCCTTCTCTCTATGTAAGGGGTAGTAAGTAGGTCAAAGAATACCACGCTGGGCAAATGTTTGTTAGTGAACTTCAACATATTTAGAAAATTAAGTTAATTTCTCTGGAATATGCAGTCTTTTTCGCTATGTTTTTCGTCATGTTATTAGCAAGTGGTAACCATATTAAAATCTCAAAAGTGTCAGATGCGCATTTGAAACCACATCATAAAGTTTTCCAAACGCTCTTGTTTAGAAATTACTTCGTATATGATTGTTTTGGATTTAGTATTTATTTGAAATGGTAAAATAAATACATGTTTTATAATAATGAAGAAGCTGGGAACCGTATTAAGTTTTCATCACCTGCACATAGAGCAGTAGGCAAATAATCAATTTTATTAAAGATTAAAGAAGTGCTTTCTTTTTGCTTACCGATGAAACGTCCACAAAAAAAGGAAATATGAATATTAAAAAAATATTTCGTAGCCGTTTAGATTTTTGTAGATCTTTTAATAATTCATTCTTCTCATAGTCACCACAGATATTTTCGCAAACGTTCTTGCAACGATTTTGTGAATTTTTGTGTCATAATATAAATATATGATTTATTATTATCATAAATATGTGATGGCAATAAAATTCGCCCTTTACATTTAAGTCATTCATTTTGACAAGTTAGGTAAGAAGTTTGTGATTAGGTCAGGTTAGAGCTTAGGTAATTGTCGTCAGATCTTAGTTAGGTAAGTTGTAGTAACTGTTCTCAGTTACTACAACGCCATAAACTCTAAATAACATAAAACTAGAAAACTAGAAAAAAATCCATAAACCCTCCGAACCTCTCCCCCCTCAAATATATAGATATAAGGGCACCCTTATTCTAAAGTCCTTCTCAATGTTAATTAATATATTATGTACTGGATTAATATATTATGTGTGTATGTATTTCATTGTTTCTAAAACTTATAATTAAGAAACTAAAACAATAAATAACAAATGCAATAAGCGGTGGTAATAAAACAAAGGTTACATTACGAACGGTAGATACGTTGTTAATGAATTACTTCGTTTTAGGCACACTTCGTCCTAATTCGTTTGCGAGCGCCTAGAGACCAATAAAACGTAAATTAATCAATGTTATAGAAAATCGTTTTAAGCACGCTTTTCTTATTAGTTTTACAACTAACTCAAGCGAGGTTCCACTGTTAGGGGCGAGTTGGCATACCCACAAGCCTGATTCTAAAAATAGTAGGTTTGGCTTGTATTCATGCAGGTTTCTTCACAGTGTTTTACATTCACCGTAAGACAAGTGGAAATTATTTGCACATGAAAATATCAAAGGTGCGAGATCCGGTATTAGAACGAGCTTCACTCGGTTTCCCAAACATGCGCGTTACAACTAGATTTCCATTACCTATGTATCTAGGCTTAGCTCATGTTACTTATACTTCCAATGCCTTATAAATAATAAAAAAACGTGTGTATGTACTTATGTACGTATGTAAGAAGTTATACTTCTTTGGCGTGACAAAACAAAAATAGCTAAAAATTTCATCCCGTATGTCACAACTCTCTGTTTGTAAAAGGAATGCAGGTAACTTCATCATGTTGCTTTTTAGCTGTTGGTGTGCGCGCGCATCGTAAAAATTTTACTCTCATATTTTTTTTCAAACGTACTAAAAGTACAACTTTAAAAAAAACTTTTATACAAATATTGGTGACTCTCCCGGTCAGTGTAGCTACCGCTGAGAGATTGTTATCTATTCTACAGTAAAGTACCTTTTAGGAATGTAATATAACGATCATGAGCAAGTCCATACTCCGTACACTTAGCTGATATTTGGGTGGCTGTGACTACAACATTTTTTAAGGACTAAATCCGCTTGAACTAACTCTTTATGAAATCAAATTTTAGAAGTCAATTATTGCTTGATATTATCACGCTGATATATCAAGCGGTGGATAGTGGAACTCTTCAAAGGCTAATACTTTCGAGTTGTTGTTATTTGTTTCATTCCAAATCTGTGGCTTGAGAAACAGTTTTCATTAAATTAATTTGTCTATATTAGTATTGTTATGGCTTATAATGACTACTACCTGGGCGACCGAGCTTCGCTCGGAGCTCTTTTTTATTATATCGTATTTTTAGATTAAAAAAATAAAAAACTTGAATAAATACAAAAAAAAACAAAAGTTAAATCTTTGTATCCGACCGGGATGCGAACCCGGCCGCTTGACCACGAAGCTTATGCCCGAGCGTAAGAAATTATCGACCATATTTTGCGTAAAATAATATTAATATAATAATATAATAATAAAATATAATTATAATAATAATTCCGCATGAAAACTCGAAAACACTCGCTTTCCCAGACATAAGACTAATCTAGATCGATTATTCGCCCCCGAAAACCGCCCCATACCAAATTTCAGCGAAATCGTTAGAGCCATTTCCGAGATCGCCGGTATAAAAATAAATAAATATACAAAAATTGCTCGTTTAAATATATTAGATTAAGATTAAGTAATATTTGATTCATGTGTAAATTACACGCCGCGCCGCGGTTATTGAGGTGTTCTAATTAATAGCTACGTATGAATATTAAATATGTTGATATAAATGGTTATTTATACCTGCAGAGTAATTTCCTAATAACCTTTTCGGAAACAGTAAATTTCCTTTAGCAATTTGATTATTTTGCCATCTTGAAACAGAATCCCTTTGAGTCAAAGGAATCTTTGAGTCCTTGTAAATCAGAGCACAATAAAATTACACAGGCTTTATTACTTAAGATACTCTTTATTACTTTGGCTGTCAGGTTGAATTCAATGAATAATATTTCATTTAAAAATGTAGTGGTCGCCCAGTAGTTGAAATTCGATTATTATTATTATTATTGAAGACTAACAGAACCCGTGGCTGCGCTCGCGCTAAAATTACAAAACAGGACAGACTAACAAACAAACACACTTTCATATTTATAATATTAGTATGGATTTGAGGAAAACATAAATAAAAAAATTAACTAGTTAAATTTGTGCATTTGCACAAATGTAACTTTAGTTTGTATAGTCCATGATAGTCGAGTAGACCCGGTTTGAGTGTCCTCTGATATATATATATATATATATATATATATATATATATATATATATATATATATATATATATATATATACTAGCAGACCCGGCCACACGTTGCTGTGGCACACATATGAAAATCGTCAATTTTGCAATAAAAAAAGGAAATAATCGGGATAAAAACTATCCTATCTTTTAAGTTGGGACAAATCACATATTTTGAAAAAAAAAACGTTAAGATCGGATAAGTAGTTTCGGAGTTCATCCCGGACCAACATCGTGACACGAGATTTATATATATATATATATATATATATATATATATATATACACATAGGATAAAACAAAGTCGTTTCTCGCTGTCTGTCTGTCAATATGTATGCTTAGATCTTTAGAACTACGCAACGGATTTCGATGCGGTTTTTTTAATAGATAGAGTAATTTAACAGAAAGGTTTATATGTATAAACCTAGTATAGTATAGTACAAAACACATGCATATTATAGTACAAAAAAGCCGAGAAATTTAAAAGTAAAAGATTTGTATTTCATACAAACAGTCAAAACGTATCTAGGGACGAACCCGAGCGAAGCGAGGGTGAGTCGCTAGTTATAGATATAACAAGAATTTAACCATTCGCCTCAAAGAGAAATCAAACCTGTTCTCATCTCGTAAGTACGTTTCATTGCATGAAAATAACGTAAATAAGAATATTAAAGCGTGCATTTTGAAATAAAATATACAACTAGTGGAATGAGAGCAGCAATTGAATTGGGATTATAGGTAATAGGCTATTGGTTCTATGAATAAAATGAGATTTTAGGTTCAGGTTTTGGATTTTATTCGAGTGATTTTAATATAAGGTGTATTTATGAGAAATAACTAACTTTATATATATTAAGGTTTTTATAAAGTGTCTTGCTGTAACGATTTTAAACGGTTATATATTTTAACAGTTTCAAAAAATAAGAGACTTGAGTTGCATTTTAATAAAAAAATATCGGAGTAATATATAAATAATACATTTTTATTATTTTTATGTAAAGGACTTGTTCACAAGAAAAAGAAACATGTCGTCCTATTCTAGCTTACAACATAAAAATTTTAAATCCCTAAAAACCGATAATTATAAGCACAAAAACCCTTTTACTATGAGTATATAATTAAACTTTTATCTCTTTTTTAAGCCTTTCATTAATTTATACACGCTTTTAACGGATTTTGAATAAGGATGTTAATATACTATTGTAAACTCCTAAACGTTTCATGCCGAAGACATTCCATCAAAATGTGATGAAAAATGAAGATATTTTTCCATACACTACGCGCAAACGAGATGAAACCTTTTTCATTATAAATGCAAAATAGAAATAATATAGCAATTCTCGATCTCTGTATTATGTTAAAGAACATGTTTTGCTTTTTTTACATATTAAATTAATTTTATAACAGAAATATTTTTTAACTTTAAAA
The DNA here is from genome assembly GCA_033884665.1 of Argynnis bischoffii washingtonia. Classification (NCBI taxonomy): domain Eukaryota; kingdom Metazoa; phylum Arthropoda; class Insecta; order Lepidoptera; family Nymphalidae; genus Argynnis; species Argynnis bischoffii. Next base: position 13,431,040 of record CM066609.1, on the reverse strand, counting down.
TTTGCCATTTTGTTATAAAATAACTTAGGTACGTTATATGTGTTTTAGTAAATAAAGAGTTTATGGCATTTAGGTTTAACTACAATATTAAACTCAGTCGGGCGTTGAATCGCAAAATAAATTTACAGATGTGTGAAATCGCTTAATGGATATTGACCTTCTGACCTGACCTTAGAAAATTTATTTCTATATTCTGTTGAAATTCAAAACATAATTCTACATATTAACGTACTATGGTTCATTAATAATGACGAAATTCATCACAATTTACACATGTCTAAAATAAAAGAGGAAGTTCGTACTTTGACGTGCCAATATAGAACGCGCCTTGTTAATCAACCCAACATCCTAGCACACCGACTTCTGGATGATAAATGTCTAAGACGACTCAAAAGAAAAACCATATTAGATTTAGAATTATAATTTCAGCTTTAATCATTAATGAGATTTGATCCTAATGAGGATCAACTTCACATGATTAGCCAGCCAATACAAATCAAAGCACACCAATTTCGAAAATATCTGATGAAGTATCTATTCTAAATGAAAACCCCCGTTTAGTTATTTTTTACTTTTCAGTGCCTGGAAGTCGGTTTTTAATATTTTTTTTAAGTTTTTTGACGTCCCACTGCTGGGCACGGGCCTCCCTTCAATACGAGGGGGATCAGGCCATAGTCCACCACGCTGGCCAAGTGCGGGTTGGCGGACTTCAAATGTCGTTGGAAAACTTGTTAGGCTATCTCAGACATACAGGTTTTTTCAACATGGTTACCACTTGTTTTACGGTGAAGGAAAACATCGTAAGGAAACTAATATTATAAATGTGGAAGCTTAGATGTTTGGAAGGATGTTTGTTACTCAATCACGCCAGAACGGCTGAACGGATCTGGAAGAAATATGGCACAGGAATTATAGTCTGGAGCATAGGCTTCTTTTTATCCCGGAAAAATGTACGGTTCCTGTGAGATAGATTTGTTTTTATTTTGCGTTTTGGGTGAACCACTAGTAGATAATATTTCAATTTTATCATTTATCCATTAAGGGAAAACAGTTCGGTACCATTTTCTCCTCTATTTTTCTTTTTTTTTTTTGTTTAGTAGCTTCATACATCCTAAAACAAAATTATAATTGAATTTTGACCACTTGGTGAATACTAGTTCGTACAGATATCTTAGTCATTGGTAGTAAATCAATCTATTTACATTAATCTATTTTAAGAGAATAGATTATGCGAGCGGATTTTATTGTAAAAGCATTAATTAATTAATGCTTTGAGAAAAACAATACAAATGAACGCGTAGGCTGATATAACCTGTTTTTGAAAATAGAACAAGATTTTTCCTTAGGATACATTATGCTTAATAAAATTAATTAGTAATTACTTGTTTTAGATTTAGGCATTTTGTTTTTCTCTGGCCCTAACTTTATATTCTCACTTATTTCGATTTCATTTGTAAAATTATATTTCACGTTAACTATTTATTGTACATAATAAATATAAAATAAAAATGTATGTATATCGACATCAAAATCAACTTTATCGTAGATCCTTCATTCTTATGGACGCATTTTTTCTTAATATAATGAGTACTTAAAAAATATCATAAAAATTTAAAAATCACACACATTCGCAATAACAAACTCCTTCATTTTTGAAATCGGTCACAAATGCTTATGCCAATCTCCGGTTGCGCACTCTGTATAAAGAACTATTTATACAAACCAACATACATAGTGCACTAAAGTAAATATTTCTAATTAAATACTTAAGAAAAAAAATCATATTGGCAAAATCTGTTCTTTTTTCAGCGTTATGCTAAAAAAGACTTATTACAGATATGTATTCAGCCCTTTTTAACGTCCGCTTTAACTGTTGGGCACGAGCCTCCCTTCAATATGAGGGCTATCAGGCCATAGTCCTCCATGCAGGCCAAGTGCGGGTTGGCGGACTTCACATCTCTTTCGAAAACTTGCTAGGTTCTCTCAGACATGCAGATTTCCTCACGATGTTTTCCTTCACCGTAAGACAAATGGTAATCATGTTGAAAATGATTCGCACATGAAAATATCAGAGGTGCGAGACCCGAGATCTAGATATAAAAAATGCTAAATCCTTCTAAATAATGCTAGGATATGTCCTTTAAAAAAGGATGAAATGGAATAAAATTTTATGTCAAACAACTGTCTATTAGCTTCGAGTCGGTTGAACTTAAAGATAGCAAGCTACTATTTTCTTGTGAAAAACTTGGTGGAGCTTTTATAAATATCTATTAATATGTATATGGAAATAAAAATACATATTTCATATAGCAATCTATGTTTGAAACGTCTTTATATGTAAATGTTTTAGCTTAAGCATTCTATCGTCTTTAAGATATTTTTGTACTCTATAGTTACTTTATTATGTATTTTCATATATTTCATCTATAAATACAATTTGAATAGATTTTTATTATTACGGAGTGAAATATTCAGCTAGATTACTTTATAACTTACACGAACTTTGACATTTATAAAAGTAAAATCCAAAGGACGTTTCATCAAATTTATAATAATGAAACACTACAATATTAGTTGTGTATAGAATATATTACAGTTATTGAGTACAGAGTAACATTTAGATTACGTAGCTCAATCACACTGAGATTAGTAAATTTACCTTTACCTTTACTTTTTACTCAAGTACATTTACCTTTTACTCAAATAAGTGTAGGTAATAAAAAATATTACTAAAACAATAAACACATGCAAAAAAGTGAAAAAAAAAATGCTTTATGACAGTTGTTTTTCTAAGACGAAACTAAAGACGTGTCATTTATCAAAATTGCTTAAGCTGTTTAGTAATTATGTGGGAATATAGAGTCGGACATACATGTATAGATTACTTACATACGTACACGCATACAAATCACACATATATACCTCCTTGTGGGCTTCGTCATAGTTAGATAAAAAAATCCCTTATATTCTTAGTCCAATGAACAAATCTAGTAAGTAAGCTATGATCCATATACCATTTAAGCTATCCACCAAATGAAATCATTATAATTTACGTAAATTAAATTAGTAATATCATCACAATTTCTATACATCACTAGTTGCTAGTGCTGATATGAAGTTCTATTCACAGTGAAACGCTAACTTCCGTTGGAGATGGAATCGGAAATCGACTTCGCAATACCTTTCAATGTCGGGGTAGGACTAAAGGGGTACAGTGTAAACTCGTTATACCAGGTTCAGAAATTGCGAAGAACATGTATAGTACGTGAAGATATCAGATTTATTTAGTTTTATTTGACATAGAGCCATTGTCTTTCACAAACTACTTTTACATTATTTTTTTACTAATTCCTGACTTGATTATTACTATATCATATCTCTTAATACTGTTAACAGCCAAAAAGGCCGTTTAGAGCTTTTTTAAAATTATAATTTGGTTATCTTTATCTTAATAATATTTATATAGATAAGTGGGAAGGAATAACTAAGGTGGTGATGGTAGAAAGAGGATTAGATTGTGATTTATATATTAAGAAGATTAAACGAATCCAATCTGCTTAAGAAATGAATATCCAAACAATCTGGACTAGAGCGATCAAAGCGTAAAAAAGAAATAATACAAAAAATACTACTCAATCGCCTCACCTTGTGCAAATATACTATGCCCATTCCCATTAGTGCTGATTAGATTTCCCTAGTGGCGAATCGAAACTAAAGAAAGCATTAACAGTAAAAGTTTTAATTACTTTGATTTATATTTTGCAAACTTTATAGACAGATTAAAATGTGAATTTACGAGGTCGAAGCTCGCTCGTAGCTTGTCGGTTGGGAATAGGGTTTGGATCCGTGACGTCTCGTGTCTCGAAATTCTGGGATTTTTTGTAAATTTAGTTGTCTCGGGTCCCGAGACTTTCGGGTCGAGGTTCGAGACATTTTCTTATTTCGAATTTGAGTAAAACTGCAATTATTACTTTTGCAGAAGAAGTGTTTGCAGACTTTTTGAATATATGCCTCGTATCAAAACACCAGAATTGGAAATGATGGATGCCAAACTCATTACCAATAGCTCTACTGTACACAACGACCCCGACGAGTCGTTTCAAAGTCAAATAGAATAGACAATAAAAAAAAATCGAAGAAAATGTACCTGAAATTCTTGCAAAAAAATCACGAACAAAACATTACACACGAGTTGCGGTTGTTTGAAGGATTCTTAAGTTTGTTTTATAATTATAAGATTTTACTGCTAAAAAGTGAATCTATGATTATAAGAATTAAATATACGAATTGTTTAGAATATAATACACTGGCAAAACCCGCGGCTTCGCTCGCGCTAAAACTACAACAATAAATCTTTAAAAAGGTAGGTTTCATACAAATTTTCATCCCTTATTTTATGGGATGAATTAGAAAAAACGCTAAAATACGTATTTATTTAATTGTATTGAAGAGCATTTAACACCAAGTTTCAAGAAATTCTGATCATAAATATTTTTTGGGTTGTGTTATAACGTGTATTCCCGTGGGAATGAGAAAATCTTCCGCGGTAAAAAGTATTTTATATGTTGACCCGAATATCCAGCTATCTTCATACCAAATTTCATCCAAATCCCTCCGGATGTGGTTCCCAGTGGTTTTTCTGTGATGCGGTAACACAGACAGACAGACAAAAATTCTAAAAACTATAGATTCGGCCTCTGCATTGATAATATTGTCTATTTCAATAAGATTTTCCAAAAAATATTTAATGTACAGATTCGACTTAGTTACAATTTAATTATATGTATAGATAATTTCTAACGTTATAGATGTTAGAATTTAATTTTATGTACAATAAATATTGAATTTTACTAAAATTGCTTTTTTATTGATACTTCTTCCCAAAAATTAATTCGATACTAATTTAATTTTGAAAAGTCTTGAAGTCCCAGGACATTCCGCGACTTTGAGAATGTCGATACTTCCCAATCCCTAGTTGGGAACGACAGCCAGTGTATCTTGAGCCCACCCTAAGCATTTATTAGTATATGTTATTTAATTATTTGTATAACGGTCGCGTCCAAGTCAAGAGAAATGGGGTAACGCACTCACTTGGAAAACCGAATGATGCCGGTTCAAACGCGAATCTCGCACCCCTGAGATTTACATCAAATCATTTTCCATATGATTATCACTCTCCTTACGGCAAAGGAAAATATCGTGAGGATACCTACATGTTTGATAGTAGCTATTTCGGTTCTGAAAAATATATGTACACTAACCTGTATTTGGCCAGTGTTGTGAATTATGATCTGATCCCTCCTCACAATGATGAGAGGCTGCAGTAGGACGTTAGAAAGAGTTTTTTTTTTATTTTATATTAGTGACTTATCCTCGCTTCGCTCGGGTGTGTCCCTATGTACGTGCACATAGAGTTGCTACAGTTTAATAGAAAGATCTTTTTAAGAGGAATAATTTTGTAAAACATTGTTTTCATATAACTTTTTTACTTTCGCGGCGTACGCTAATAAAACTCCCAGTCGGCATGATTTTTTTGACATCTTGAACAATCATCGTGATATTTCAGCCAATTTACACAAAACCTTAATGAATTATACACTTAAACCTTCCTCATGAACCACTCCATCTATTGGTGAAAAACCGTATGAAAATCCGTTCGGTTGTTTTTGAGTTCATTGCGTTCAAACAGACAGACAGACGCGGCGGGGGACTTTATTTTATAATAGGTAGTCATTATTTATTTTCGAATGATAATTTTAAACACCATAATGTAACAAGTCTTTGAAAATGCCTTGTGGTTTTTATAAACGTATTGTATTTCAAAGGGGCAGAAATGCAATAGAATTTTCGAACGATGGACGATAAACGTGTGAACCATTTATTTTATAATGAATTATTCAGCTATTTGCGAATCCATTAGCAATTTATACTTAGGTAATTTAAGGAATTTTGTATATATGAAGAGTATACCTAAGTACATGTACAGGAATATTACATAATATTAAGACTTTCTGAATGACACTAGGTATATTCCTGGCCAGCACTGACTGTTACATTTGATATATGTATATTAAATAGGTTCGATTCCCATATTAGATAAATATTTTTATTTTAATCTTTTCAGCTATGGGTTATACACGGGCTAGGTGGGTATGGGTACACCTAACTTAGTATACAGTGGCGTAATGATTATGGCGGAAAACGGGAAACTAAATGTTTAGTCATTATAAGTAGATAATAAGTGTAGAATATGAATAGTATTATACCGTCCCACTGATGGGTATGAGACTCCCTTAATTGCGAAGGAGATCAGGCCATGTACGTGAGATTGTCTCAAGCGTTTTATTATTTGAATTAAAAGAAAATAGTGTTAAAGATGTCTAAAATATAAAAAAAAAACGAAGGTCAAGAACTAAACAATTATACTATACTAAAAGATATGCGTTCAATTTTGTTGGTAGCAATGTGTAAAACTATACATTAAGTAATTATTTTTGTACTATGTTGGCAACTCTGCTGTCATTGTGGTTCCAGTGTGCGCTGTGTTAAACATTCTCTCTAACGTTTTATTAAAGTCTTTTGAAGTTGAAACATTGTTGTGCTTTTATTTCTTCAGGTTATGGGCCCAGTCACATAATCCTGACAGAATAATATAAAAGACAACAAACTAAACATTTTTGTTTCGTCATTAAAACATACTGCCGGTTGTTGAGGTTAGAAACCGGCGGGAAAACTTGCGAGCGTGTGAAGCAAGCAAGGGCGGGACGACGAACAGAAAGATGGAAGACGACAATAGTTTCAGAATCCAGACGCACATAAAGCTCGAAGGAGCATCCAATTGGAATATTTGGAAATTCCAAACCATCGTTTTATTACGGAGTCAAGGCTTGTTAGAAGTGACAGACGGAAGCAGTGTGAAACCAGAGGCGGCGGTTGAGAAAGCTGCATGGGAAAAGAAAGACGCGAAGGCTCAGTCATGGCTTGTTACAAGGATGTCAGAAAGCGTGATGATGCACATTATAACATGTACTACGTCTGCGGAAATGTGGAGGAAACTTGCGAGTGTGTATGAGCAAAAATCTGAAATTAGTATCCATATTGTACAACAACGTTTTTTTCAATATAAATACGAGGAGGGCACCGCGATGTCTACATTCTTATCAAAAATAGAGGAATTAAGAAACCAACTCAAACAGATGGGAGAAGATATTTCAGAAAAATTCGTCATAACGAAAGTGCTAATGTCACTCCCAGATACCTACAAGCATTTTGTGTCGGCGTGGGAGTCCGCGCCGGACGACAAGCAAACGCTGGATAATCTCGTCGCGAGATTATTGATAGAAGAGGAACGTATCAACGAAAAAGAGCCTCAAAACTCGTCAGCATCGGCGTTTGTAGCTAAGAAAAACGTAAAATGTTATAAGTGCAATAAGTTAGGACATTATCAAAGTGAATGTAATCAAAACAAGGGTTCGGGACATGACAATAGAACGATTAAAAAGTGTTATTACTGCAAAAAAACGGGACATACTAAAAGTGAGTGTTATTTCAAGAAAAATAAGGAAAAAGACAGTAAAAGTAACGCATTTGTGGTCATGAATTTAGATAGACATGTTAAACAATCTCAGTGGTTAGTGGACTCGGGCGCTAGTCAACATATGTGCCGTGATCGGAACTTATTTACAACATTTAGATCGTCGAACGATAAAACAGTGATAATCGGAAATGGCGAGGAAATTAGTGCGCTCGGATGCGGACAGGTGGCGCTACAGGTCTATGATGGCTGCGAATGGGTGAACACAACCATAGACAACGTACTATTCGTTCCAGAATTAAAAACGAACTTGTTTTCTGTCAAATGCGCGACAGAAAGAGGTTATGTTGTGAAAATGGACAATAACTTGTGTAAATTTTACAAGGAAAATACTGTGTGTGCCGTAGCGAGTCGTAACGGCGATATGTACTATATGGACGTGCGTTACAAATATGAGATAGCGAATACGACTGAAGTGAAATCTGAACTAAAAGAGTGGCACGAGAAACTTGCCCATCAAAACTTACAATATGTGAAGGGGGTGCTTAAAAGTAATAACATTGAAGTGAAAGACTTGGATTTTAAGTGTGAAAGTTGCTTGGAGGGTAAAATTCATCGATTGCCTTTCAGTGCAAGTGAAAATAAAACGAGTAAGCCGTGTGAGTTGATACACGCGGATACGTGCGGACCCATGGAGGTGCCGTCCGTGGGAGGTTCCAGATATTTTGTTCTACTGAAGGATGACTACTCAAACTACAGGTCAGTGTATTTTGTTAAAGACAAAAGTGAAGTGAAGAAATGTATTGAGAACTTTTTGTACAAGGCCGAAAATGTAACCAAAAATAAGGTGCTGTGTTTTAGAAGTGATAACGGGTTAGAGTTTGTAAACAAAGAAGTTCAAAATCTGTTCGAAAAACGTGGAATAACTCATCAAACCACGGTGCCATATACACCCGAACAAAATGGCAAAGCAGAGAGAGTAGCAAATACTGAAAGTGTTAAGAGATTAAAACACATTGATATAAGATTCCATTATATTAAAGAATTAATTAAAAGTAGAAAATTAATTTTAAAGTATATTAAAACTGAGGATCAAACTGCAGATATGTTCACCAAAGCATTAAATAAAAATTTATTGTTAAGATTTACTAAAAACTGTGGTTTGTATTGAATAAGTTTCTGTTTAATAAATATACCTAAATGTATATTTTTTTTAGTTTATCACATTGAAAGGGGGTGTTGGTAGCAATGTGTAAAACTATACATTAAGTAATTATTTTTGTACTATGTTGGCAACTCTGCTGTCATTGTGGTTCCAGTGTGCGCTGTGTTAAACATTCTCTCTAACGTTTTATTAAAGTCTTTTGAAGTTGAAACATTGTTGTGCTTTTATTTCTTCAAATTTTGCTTACACTGTAAAGGATCAAAAATATTATAAAGGACTAGCGACACTGAGATATGAGATATTTTCCCGCAGTAAAATGTATCCTATATGTTGACACGGATAACCAGCTATCATCATATGGTTTTCTCGTAATGCGTTTCTATACAGACAGACGGACAAAAATTCTAAAAAGTACAGATTCTATAATTTGACGACACGTTTGGCGCAGTGTGTAGTGACCCTACTTGCTGTGCCAGCGGTCGCGGGTTCGAGTCCCGCTGGGGGCATGCATTTGTGTGATGAGCACGAATGTTTGTACTCCAGTCATGGGTGTTTATATTTATAATATGTATTTATTTAAAGTTATATATGTGTAGTGTATCAACTATCTGGTATCCATAACACAGGCTTTGTAGTTTACCATGGAACTAGATGGTGCTGTGTGTTAATGTTCCAGCATATATGTCCCAGCACATATGTCCCAGCATATATATAATGTTTTATGTTGTCGTTGAACACTTGTAGACTGCAATAATTTTTAGAAAATGTTCGAAGATTTTTTTATTAATTTTCTTAGTCCGAATAATACTTAATCTAAGACGTACACTAAAGGGTATATGTGATATTCCAACATATGGCACACTGGGTTAAGTAAGCATTTTTTTAATTTCACATGTAGGGAAGTTGTGTGACTTAGATTTCCTCAAGGGCTCACTCGTGTCTCAGCTTTATAAGAGGCTCTCTAACGAGTTTAAGAAACACATGTCTTATTTTTAAGGTCAGGATACACGTACAGTGTTGTCCCAAATTTTATATAGTTATAGAAAAAATACACTACATAATTGTATTAAAACTTGTAAAATAAAATTATGATTGTGAGTAATCATCTTTTCTTTCTTTTAATTATCTATTAGTGACTAAGAATAGAATAACACATATGTAAGTAATAGCTATAATTTTAAAGACATATTATATACTAGCGACTCACACTCGCACCGCTCGGGTTCGACCCTAGGTGCGTTTTAACGGTTAAAAAGTATCCTATATGTGTACCCGGATAACCAGCTATTTATTTATTTATCATACCAAATTTCATCAAAATCTGCCCAGTGGTTTTCTCGTAATGCGTTCTCAGACAGACAGACAGACAGATAGACAGAAATTCTAAAAACCATGAATTCAGCATTTGTATCGAAAATAATGACTATTTCAATAAGATTATCCAAAAAATATTGAATGAACACAAAAAATATTGAAATTATGTATAGATTAAGAATAGGTACTTATAGTCATTATGAAAAAATATAATTGAATTTCGTTTAAATATACCCGACATACGTAGTACAAACGAAGAACAGCCATATTCCTTTGATGGCATAATTAGTTACTACGAATTTAATATGAAAGCTACTATACTAAACGTTATACGAGTTTTGCGCAAGTAGATAGATAAAATTATTAAAATAGAGTAATGAAATATTTTGAGCTTTCTTGAAGCAAAGCTTTATGTAGCGAGCAAAATTTGCAAGCTTTTTAATACAATGTATTTAAATGGAACGAGACGGTTTTCACGAGGTTTCCCCTGTGAGCCTGTAAAAGCTGAAACATTACAGAGTACGTTATTATGTTAAGTTCTTATAAAATCTATTTATGGAGCACAAACTTACATTTTAGTAGTGAAAAAGGATAAAAACTTTGTCTGTTATTTTGTTCTTCAGTATTTTAAGGCTTTATACCCGTAGGCATTTTTTAAACTTACGTTGAATGCCCATTATTTTGTCTCCTTTTTAAGCCATAAGGTGAATGAAATTAGTCGGTGGGTACCTTAGAAATAATAAAAAAGTAAAAATGATAAGATATCTAGTGTTGTTTTTTTAACTCTATCATAATTGTTTTATTCGACTTTCTTCATTCGATTTTATCCTTTGAATAAATAAAATTACAATAAACATCAAAAAAAGTGTGTATGTACTTATGTACGTACGTAAGAAATTAAACTTTTTCGGCGTAATAGAACAAAAATAGCTAAAGATTTCATCCCGTATGTCACAACTCTGTTTGTAAAAGGAATGATAAATCAAGAAAAATAATTAAATAAGACATATTAGGCATATTAAAATCATATATTTAAAGAATATTATTTAAGGAAAGAATATGATATTATACATCATTTGTCAGATAACCCTCTGTTTGTAAAAGGAATGCAGCAACTTCATAATGTCGCTTTTTGGCTGTCGGTGTGCGCGCGCATCGTAAAATTTTACTCTCATATTTTTTTTCCAAGCGTGCCAAAAGAAGTATAACTTCAAAAAATATAATGTGCGTAATGTAATTAAATTCCACAAGTCCATAGACAATTCGCATGGTTTTTCTTTTAAAAATGTTATTTAAATTTTAAGTTAAAAGTAAAGATTGTAAATCTAACAAACGTTCGCCTCGCCCGATCACACTTTTCGTAACGCTCTCGTCACGCATTGACCAGCTTACTCCCCAAGTCAAGCGTGCGTAAAGAAGTTTTACTTCAATAATTCATCTTTTGCTTAGATTGCATATTTTTATCTGTACGGATTTGGTTGCGTATTTCATGAAATAAATAAGTAAATAGCATATGATTAGTAATGTATATCATAATGTCAATAAAAATGCCGTCTTGGAAATCTAATCACGTATTCTTTTACCTTTTATGTTACTATGATATGTTTTATATATTTTGGTAAGATAAACTTATTTTGAAAGTGACTTTATATAAGCCTGATTTCATTTTAAAAAACGATTACAACTCAATAAAACATCTTCAGTCAGACGTATATTGTAATATATAGACACACACAACTAGTCTATGAACTGAAGTACTGGTGAGTAGGGTCATTATTAGTTTATATTATACTAGTAGAAACCGTGGCTTCGCTCGCGCTAAAACTACAAAAAAACTCTTTGGCTTTATGCTATTAGTAATAATGTATGGAAGTCTGTCGGATATGTTGACTTTTATGATTACTGCTCCGCCCATATATAATATAGCCCATAGCTTTCCAAAATAAATGGTCCATCTAATGCAAAAAGAAATTTTCAAATCGGATTAGTAGTTCCTGAGATTAGCGCGTACAAATAAACAAACTCTGCCTCTTTATAATATTAGTATAGATTAGAACTCAGAGTAATATAGACGGAGTAAAAATAAATGACGCGCAAAAATAGTAGCGTGATATGCTATTTATGCTACTATTTTCGTTCTATCCATACAAATCGTTTACTTTCTTTAAAGAATAAGGGAAATTCTATATATGTATTAGTTAAATTAATATACAATTTTTAAGAATAAAATATGAATATTAAAAATATTTTCTTTGAATTTTTTATACATTAGTTCTTTTCACCTTGGAAGAGAGATAGCATAATATTAGCTATTTTTTTTTATTATAGTAAAATCCGTGAGCGATATTTATTTATTTACTATATAAATTGCCTTTTATATACCATTTTAAAAAAATGTGTATATTATTTTAAAACATTATCCCGTCCCGTCCCGTCCCCCTCATTCATTTCGAATGTTAGTACTCCAATCAGTGTTTATATTTATAATAATATGTATGTATTTAAAGTTATATATGTGTAATGTATCAACTATCTGGTATCCATAACACAAGCCTCGTAGCTTACCATGAAACTAGATAGTGCTGTGTTAATGTCCCAACATATTTATTTTTTTATTTATTTGCTGTCCTTATCTACATAAATAGGCAAAACAGTACCTTTTTCTCCTCTGTTTGTCAACCGATGTTTTTTTTGTTTAGTGTTTTTTAATAAATTTAAGTCTTATCAATAAAAAAAATTTGAAATTAAAAATGATCGAATTTCGACCACTGGGCCGACGAGAGAATAAGCTAAAATACATTACATAGGAAGTCATAAATAATACTGAATAATGTGTTATTATGTAATATATGTTAAATAAAATATAAAATTACTTTTAAACTTAGCATAAAAAAACTAAACTTATTATTTATAATAAAAATGAATATTTATTAGGTACTGTGGGATGAATGTGCATAAATTAAATAAAAGCTATTATGACTAATTGTTGCCATGGTAACCATTGTTAATGTCTGAAAAATATTTTTACAAATATTTATATATTTGACAGACAATAACAATGGTTACTGGTAATGGTTGGTCATATAAGGAAAGAATATTATTGTTATATTCTTTTCTTATATGATATTCTATAAATATATGATTATCATATGACTAATATAAATGTTAATTTGTTTTAATTTAAACGCGACATTCTTTTTTTGAAATATTTTTTTTTTCCACTTCCACATATTTAAATTAAAGAGTATATGTTTAGACTTTATTTTAAGAATCATAATTTATACTAAATACATTTTTGGTGCTGCCATCTCTAAAAGCTTGACAGGAAATAAGTATTTCATTTGACTCTAAATAATACTGAAACTATATTTATTCTTCTCATACTAGTAACAATTCATAATATTGCGAACACACGTAATAATGTCATTTTATGCATAGAGTTTATAGTTCATACTTCGGTTGGTTACATAAGTATTATAATATTATATGGTGAAAATACGAATATTAGAGCTTACAAAAGGTGGCTGAAATAGATTACTTTGGACTTAACCGGTACATTGATAAAAACAGCTTTTTGTTAGTGAAAGATTTTATAATTAAAATATCAATTTAGTAGAGTCGTAGTTGTTTTCTTATGCAGACTAAATTTACTTTTTATATAGTAAAAAATGGTTGACTAAAGAACTATTGTAATATGTACATTGCACATACATATATATAAATTATTCTTGTATTAGCAATTGTTTAAGCTGCTTCTTTATTAAAAGAAGTGTTAGAAACTAGAATATAGCATTATAATTTAATATATCATAATTACATACATAAATAATTACACTAAGTTTATAAATTCGTTTTTTTTTTTAAGTTTGTTACTTAATCTATAATGGCTCTATAGATTCGAGTAAAACTATAAATAAAGATAGTTTCTTTAAGAGAATAACACATTCTCTGCTACTTTTACTTACCTTCAAAACGAGTGGCATCGCATACAAAAACTAGTATTAATATAAAAAGTAATATATATACTAGTAGTTAAAATAAAAAGTAAAATGTTACCCATATTTATGTATATATTATTTCAAAACAATGTTACATTAGGAAGGTTAGTCGATTGTATCTAATCGCCTTCTATTGGCTTCAGCATTCTTTAGGCTTCGCAAAGGTTGTAATGAAGGTCGGATAGATTTATAGATGTTTGCTTAATTTATATAAGGAAACTGAAGAAGAAATAAACGTACTAGTAATGATCACTATTTTATTTGCCAATTATCTTGTTCTTGTGACTCCGTTTGTCGAGTCTTTTGAAAATTTAATCTATATTACTCTTCTTCTGAGGACGGTAAGCCTAAGGTAGATGATAATCTTCTTCAACAAATACTAACTCATATAATAAAACTGTAGAGGTCGAATATCTGTACATAGAAAAAAAAATGCTAAAAACTGAGTCAGGGGGAAAGAAGGAAGAGAAATAGAACAAATACAGATTTTTTTCAATTTTTTTGTCTCTGTCTGTTTGTCTGTTTGTACGGGCTAATCTCCGAAAGCGTTGAACCGATTTAAATGAAATTTTGTATGGCGGTACCTTATATCCCCGGTCAATATTTTAGATACTTTTTATCCTGGAAATTTAAAGAATTCCCGTGGGATAGTTTAAAAAACTATAGCAACTTAAACAGCTTAGTACACAAATACTACTCATTGGATTTTAATGAAACTTTACAATAATATAGTTTATACATTAGAATAACAAATAGGCTACTTTTTATCCCGGAAAAATGTACGGTTCCCGTGGGATCCATTTCTTATTGTTTGTCTTGAGGCGAACCCGAGTGAAGTGAGAGTGAGCCACTAGTTATGTATGTTTGTTTTTCTTCTCGCTGAAATTACTGAACAGATTTGGATGAAATTTAGTAAATAGAAGATAGTCTTTGATCTGGAGTAACACACAGTACTGTTAGGCACCACGGGACGCAGCAAGTCGCTAGTTGCTCATACAATATGTATGTGTGTAATAATGTATTCCTGACCGATTTCGTCCACGACGGCGAATCTCACTGAAACTAGCCACATGCGCAGGAGATATGCGCACAAGTGTTCGACACAACCGGTGAGAGTTAAAGCGCAATACCGACGGCTTAACGTGCTCTCCGAGGCACGGTGGTGAAATACAGCTGCCAACTTCCCAACTCCGGGCTGTTACTGAGAACTTATACCTTAACAACCCGGGACTCGAACCCAGGACTTTCGGATATGCAGTCACACATGCTGCATGCATGTAATAATAAAAACAGGTAAGCATATTGTTTAGTTATTTATTAAAATATTTTTTTACCATCCCTCGTAAATAAATGCTTAAGTACAATCGTTTCACGTAAAACAGATGAATGAATTTAAATTAACTTAGTGATATTAATATATAAATAAATAAATATATTAACACATTGACACAGTACCATCTAGTTTCATGGTAGGTTACGAGGCCTGTGTTACGGATACCAGATAGTTGATACACTACAAGTGCATAACTTTTAAATACATACATATTATAAATATAAACACTCATGACTGGAGTACAAACATTCGTGCCCATCACACAAATTAAAGCACCCAGCGGGACTGGAACCCGCGACCTATGGCACAACAAGCAGAGTCACTACAAACTGAGCCAACGTGCTGTCAATATATGACTCAAGTTCACACTCGCGTTCACAGCAGTAATAAATATTTATGCCACAAGTTCATTATTGTTATATCATTTCAAAGTTCATAGTTCACACTTATGGAATTCTCAGAAAGAAAATTATACGAGCTTATTTTATTCAAGAAACTGCAGCATTGAAGGATGATTTATATTAAAATTGTACCACTTCTTGAGGGTTCCCTGTTACATTTTATAAAGCTACTTATGCATGACCTTTAACTTTTAAGTATATGTACATATGTAAAAGATATTGAATTTTAGGAATTCACATTTTATAAAGTCTCCAGTAACTATCCCCTTACACCTGCGCTGTACGCCTGCTGACTATCGGTCAGTCTTATACTTTAAATGTTGCACTTTCTGAGCAAACTTAGATAGATAGATAGATAGACACTTTATTACAGACTAGATTTATATAAAAAAGGACTAAACCGCTAGACTGGATGGATTTTAAAGAAATTTAGGACACAAACTTATACCTGGAGTAACGTAGGCAAATATAAACTACTATAAGGTACTTAAAAGTAGGTATAGTAAAATAATGTCTGATACCTTAACGAATAAAAAATGCAAATAAAAATTTAGAATACTCATATGTTATGTTGTTTTTGTTCCCATATAGAAGGACTAAACGTCGTGTATGTTTTTACATATGTGAGTATAGTACCAGACAATTAAAATTGACCAAGTGTTTATTGGCAAAAGTCTTCTAACAATATTGCATACAAAGGTAAACTTTATTGCTAAATACATATGTACGTATACTGTATAGCGGTAAGGAACCCTTGTGGTACGTGAACCTCAAAAATAATTTATTATACATTACAAACCTTAGATTTCTAGCAATAAAATTGATGCTTTTAAGTCCTGGTTCAAAGCAAACAAGTAATTTGGTTATTTTCATCAAAGAAATTTCATAGCAAAATGGTAGTATTATACTTCCTTGCCACAAAGATATGTAAAAATATTGGCCCGAAGGACTTTATTATTTTCTCGATATTTTGGCTTGCCTTTTTATTTGAATATAAGAGGGAATAGAAAATGTAGTCAATAGTCATATTAGTACACTCAATTGTGTCTTTTAATTTTTCCATATAGTTTTCTTTGGTTAGTCTCACATGATCGCGATAATAGAAACTTCTAAATCAATCCTCTTCATAGGCATTGTGAACACAGTGACAGTATTATTATATATTTTCATGTGAAATTTCACGTTGAATAGCCCCTTAAGTCTAGCTGACTTCTCGCAATCAAACCGCAAATAGAAAACTAAATAACAATATGAGAATGACTGAATGATGAATGACCAACACAATTTTGAGTTTTCTATAAGCGTTAACAATGTAAAATGTCGTTTTGTCTACATCCAAAGGTCCTCATTCTGTATTTATTATCACATGACATAATAGATGAATAGTTTACGTCATGCGGCAATTTAAACCGTCATGTCCTACTACCGACCCACTGTAATGTTCAGGGTTTAACTAAAACCCGAGCACGCAGTCGATTCTGCAAGTTAGTAATACCGTAGAGTAGCTAAAATCAAATGAAAATAATTTTGCCTACATAAAGTTAAAACAATAAAATGTCAATCCTGAGCAATGGTAAAAGAAACTCCAATTGAATTACTGGGTACACGTCACTTTCTGCAATATAGGCTATTTGCGTATAAATTAAAAACTAATCTATTCTAATATTATAAAGGGGAAAATTTGTTTTTTTGTTTGTTTGCATCAAATACGCTCCGATTAAGATGAAATTTGATAAAAATATAGCTTCAGACCCTGGGAAGGACATAGGATAGTTTTTATCTATGATGGGAGTGAAAGTTTGTATATGGAAGCAACCTAGGGACGAACCCGAAAGAAGCGAGGGTGAACGCTATTGTTCATATGTTGCTCTGTCACTAGGTGAAAGTGGGACTATCTACAAATCACAGGTTTGTAATGATAATATTAGTGAACATTGTAAGACAGCTCACGCTTCAATAGATCAAGTTAAATCGTTGGTCTATCTATGCATATAATAAAATTGTAACTAAGCCGAATCTGTACGTTAAATATTATTTGGAAAATCTTATTGAAATAGTCAATATTATCGATGCAGAGGCCGAATCTATAGTTTTTAGAATTTTTGTCTGTCTGTCTGTCTGTCTGTTGATACATCACGTTTCCGTGATACTTTTTACTGCAGGAAAATATCTCATCTCTGAGAAATCTATACTAAACGTTAAAACGTAAGTAGGGGCAAACCCGAGCGGA
Source organism: Argynnis bischoffii washingtonia (assembly GCA_033884665.1). NCBI lineage: Eukaryota > Metazoa > Arthropoda > Insecta > Lepidoptera > Nymphalidae > Argynnis > Argynnis bischoffii. The sequence continues at coordinate 13,413,065 of CM066609.1, read as the reverse complement.
GCAAGGTTGAGTCGCTAGTTACAAATAAAAATACAGTTCACTGATTTCACTAATACTGGATTACGCTCAATAGTTTCGTGACCTTCCTAATATCCTTTAACGTCTTTCATGGGTAATCGGTCGAGGAGTAGTTAAAATGTGGAATTAATTACTTCACTATTATACATGCATATGTATGTACTAGCAAAACCCGCGGCTTCGCTCGCGCTAAAACTACAACAAAAAAACTTTAAATAGGTAGGTTTCATACAAATTTTCATCCCTTATTTTATCTCCTTATGGGATGAATTTCAAAAAACGCTAAAACACGTATTTATTTAATTGTATTGAAGAGCCTTAATACCAAGTTTCAAGAAATTCTGATCATAAATATTTTTTGGGTTGTGTTATAACGTGTTCTCCCGTGGGATTGAGACAATCTCTCGCGGTAAAAAGTATCCTTTATGTTGACCCGGATATCTAGCTATCATCATACCAAATTTCATCAAAATCCTTCCAGTGGTTTTTCTGTGATGCGGTAACAGACAGACAGACAGACAGACAAAAATTCTAAAAACTATAGATTCGGTCTCTGTATCGATAATAAAGTCTATTTCGATAAGATTTTTCAAAAAAAAATTAAGGTACAGATTCGACTCAGAATTTTTATATATATACATATAGATATACGAAATTTCGTATGTCTGTGTTTTCGCAATGTTACGGCCATCGGATCGGATGGATTTCACTATTTTCTTGAAATTTTAAATAAAACTATCTTGTTGGATTTTTTCGCAGATTTATCTTGATTTTTGATTCCCGAAGTTTCGAATGCTTTACAGCAATCATGGTCACGGGAGAGACTAAGGTCTTAGCCGTGTCAAAGGCACTATATAGTTGTTATAGACAGCTTACCCACAATATTGCAAAATGAATTTAAAAATACAAAAATGGCCTTACATATAATTTTAATTTTAATCATTTTTAATTTTAAGCATTGGAAACGCCGGAAACCAAAAATCAAAATGAATCCGCGAAAAAATACGAAAAGATAGTTTTATTTAAAATATCAAACATTCGCGTAAATCTAAGAAAGTATTATTTTCATGAAATCTGTGTACTACACAGAGATAGATTATGTATAACATGGATTAATATAAAGGTTATTGTTAGTAATAAAATTTGCCAAAAGGTGGCGCTTGGCGTTTGGGGAAATATAAAAATGCACATAAAAAAAATCAATGCTTTTATATCAAGAAGCTTAAAGCAAGCCAAACTAGATGAAGTTACTATAATAGTAAAATATTATAAACTAGGCTGTGGGTGTTAGTAAGACGATTATTATTTAACATTGTCCTCACGAATGTGTATTAACTTTGTTGATTTAACCATTATGTCTTTACGAGTTACGCTTTAAAGGGCTGTGTTATTTGGCAAGAACGTAACTTATTACATGGTAATGAAATTTTTTTTGTCCCAGTTTATTTATTCTTTTCTGTTGTATATCAGGTTACTTTAAAGATCAAAATAAGTAATGAAATCATCTATACTATATAATATTATAAAAAGAAATAAAGTTTATGAGTTTGTAGGGGGTAATCTCTGGATCTACTCAACCGATTTAGAAAAAAATTGACAAATAGTTAGTTTGAGACCCTGCGAAGGACATAGGATACTTTTTATTTTGGAAATTATACCTTAAGGGGGTGAAAATGGGGATGAAAGTCTGTATTGGGAAGCAAGCTAAGGATAATCCCGAGCAAAGCCAGGGTGAGTTTGTATATAAATAGACAAAGACAAAACAGTTACCATCTTTTTTTGTTTAGGAGCTATTGACGAACTTTAGTGTTATCGATAGACAATGAAATATATTGGGAACGGTTCTAACTCTGAGGCAGAAAAATTATTCTTAAAGTGATTCAAAATCACTGTGCCTTTTTAGCTTAAAAAGTAATTATTAAATATATAGGGTACTGAACGGTTTGGACTTTGCTTATTTATATGTAGATATTTATTGTTAGATGCTTAACGTTGTGACAAGATGTATCTTATTAGCATAGTCAGCGCTAGATTTACACTAGGGCCACTCGGGCCTAGTGCCCAGGGCAGCAAATTTTTAAGGGCGGCAAAATTCGGAGGATGCGAAAAAATTTTTTCGTGTTATTGAAAATGCTTTTTTTATTTTCTAAAAAATGATAAATTAAAAAAAATACTAGTACATTTTTCGAAAAATTAATATCATTTATAAATTAATTTCTTGCATTTTTCAAAAATTATAATTAAAATAGAAACTTTATCGAAACTTTATCCATTTCATGTAAAATTTCGATAATAGGGTGGCATTTTTTATAGTGCTCAGGGGTGGCCTAAGGTTGAATTCGGCAATGAGCATAGTGCTGACGAGCTCGGGGTAAGCTGTGAAAATCATTGTTCTAATAACATATATCATATACGTTGTACAGCCTTTAAGCTGAAAATAACAAACTGAGCGCCTTAATTTAATAATGGAGTATTTGATTTTTTATGGCGTGGAATCATTATTTATACCTACCTTAAATTTTCTGTATACTGAAATGCATACTATTGTTTGATATATATCTATGATATATGTATTACCTTTGATCCCCTCCCAACTTATGACGCGAACAAAGTCGCTGAAAAAAGCTAGTATAAACTATTTTTATGACTTTTCACTTATGACATTGTTAAATTTAAATTATCATCTAATCTCGTAAAGTAAAAAAGATGTTTTCAAATATTTAAGTCTCGCAATTAAGAATATTTAAAGATCTAATTAAAGGTTCGTATAAGGTACCTAAAGGATAAAAATAATTCTACAATTTCGAAAACATAAAATTAATTACATAAATTTTAGCAATTTGACATAATTAAATTTATTAAAATATTGGTACAACAATGGAGTTATAAGTAAATCAACGTAAATCTGTTTTTATACAAATCCTATATACATAATCTCATCTAATGATTAATGAAATATGTAAAATTAAATAATAAAAAGCACTCTAATTTTGTATATGAAAACTATTATTTATTATGGTAAAAAGAAAACAAACATAACTCAATGGTTTCATCTGAGTAAAAATGCAGGAGAATCAACATTAGAATTTAAATAAATCACTTACCGAAATCAATTGATGATGCTGTTTGGTAAAGAGGGCAACGATTTCAAACTTTCTCATACATTCACATACAGCACGTAAATATATCAGTTTGTGGCAAAATTTTCATATTTCTGACAAATAAACAGTATAGAAAAAGCTAAAATTGGATGATTCACACAAATATACAGATAATTTCATACATGTATTTGTTCTAGCTGAGACACTTTGTTTTAAGGGCAGGAACGCGTCGACGCTGCCGTTGATACAAGCGATGTGCACCGTCTGAATTTTCCTCAGAATTGTTTGTAGTCGACTTTGCGCATGCGAAACCACCCTTATATCGTTTTCCAACTTCACGAAACAAACGCTTAGCGAATTATATGTCAAGTCTTTATGGTGTCGACATGGTGTATACCTGTGTTGCAAATGAAGTGGAGTAGTCAAGCGGGTTTCAAATTTTAAAGATTCTACTATAACTATTGAAAAGTCGTTTTTGATTAATTTTAATGCAATTACCAAATAAAATAAACTTAATTTCTAGTTATTAAACAATAATATATCGATTTAGTAGATATTATACTTAATAATTAGTCTGTGTTCTGTTAGCTTTCACAGTCATTGTGCGTGTTAGAAGCTTAAAAATTGTAATATATACATATGTACTTCAGCTTTATCTTGAGGTTGAATTCTTGATGGTATTCCTATAACGAGTCAACTTTTAAGGAAAGAGGTTTTTCAAGTTCGTTTCTTTCTGGATGACAAACTTCGTACGGAAAGTAATATTCGGATGATAAATAATTTTAAAAAAACATAGCCAAGTGAAGTGATATTATCATATCATTTATATGACTAGCGTTTTCCCGCGGCTCCGTATGCCTAATTTAAATATAATATAATACTATATCTTTAAAAATTATGGCCGTTTTTGTATAAAAGAGACAAGACATCCATCCTTTCTCACAAGCTTTCGCGTTTATAATATTAGTAGGATATTCGTAAGAATATCGCCCCGATTCGACGTGAAAGAAGGACAAACAAATATACACTTGCACATTTATAATATTAGTACGGATTTTTCTACCGTTTGATGTAACTACTGCTTATTTATTTTAATCAGGTCGAGGTAAAAAATGAAGAACTGAGTGCAGTGAATATCGAAGAAAAAACTGCAAATAAATAGGTATTTCTTTTCTGTGATCAACACAAATATAGTTTTATTCTATCTTGTTGAACTTTCTAATATACTTCAATCCATTTATATTTTCTATGAAAATAGCCAAACAATGCTTTCAAACTTCCCTAACTCCAACGAAGCGCTACAAGCTTGAAACAAACGACTTGAAAACAATTTTAACAGAATAATCCTTTTTCAGACAAGGACTTTCATCATGAATAGAATATCTCTTAGATCTTCTTTTTAAGTTTCTTCTTTATAAAAAAACTTATTTTGTGATTAAAGTAACTGATAATGATATTTTTTGGAATTTTAATCACAAACGTAGACCTAATTTTTGATAAACAAATAAATAAATAAATATTTTGGGACATTAACACAGCACCATCTAGTTCCATGGTAAGCTGCTAGGCTTGTGTTATGGATACTAGATAGTTGATACACTACATATATATAACTTTAAATACATACATATTATAAATATAAACACCCATGACTGGAGTGCAAATATTCGCGCTCACACAAATTATCGCCCGCAGTGGGAGTCGAACCCGCGACCGCTGGCACAGCAAGTAGGGTCACTACACACTGAGCCAAGCGTGTCGTCAAATGATGTCGTTTAGATGAGACCCGACTCAGTCTAATCCTGCCTTCAGAACTCCATGCACTAGTCTAACCCTTCAGGTACCCATGAACGGTCAGACTTGCGTATGTGAAACCATGTATTCGTCGTTACCAAACACATATATATATATATAATACAGTGCGGTCTACCGCGGTCGAATCCAATAGATTAGTCTATTTGTCAATAGCAGGCTAGTCTATATGTAAGTACATATTCGGCATTGGGTTCCGCTATAAAAAATATATTATATTTCTTATATATATACCGGTGGTAGGACTCTGTCAAGCCTGAGGAGTCCGACTGGATGGGTACCACCCCCTTATCTATTTCTGCCGCCAAGCAACAATGATTGCATTGTTGTGTTCCGGTTTGAAGGATAAGGTAGCCAGCGCAATTACAGGCGAGAGGCATATCATCTTAGTCCTCACAGTGACAACGCACCCGTCGTTCTGCATTTTTGTTACTTAAAACCTAAGTGCATGAACCGTAGGTGTTATGGGCGACAGGTACTGCTTTCCATCAGGTGGTCTGTCTGCTCGTTTGTCACTGAATCTCATAAAATATATATATATACATTAATTATAATTTATCAATACTGTACTAAAATAAGGAATACTAAAAGGTTGAAAATGAATAAAGTTTTTCATTCATTAGAAATAATTGGAACATTCATATATCTTCATAATAGAGCAACAAGTTAGCACGTTTTTGGCTTACCATCTCTGATAATGTATCGGAGGGCATTGCCTGTCTAGCCAGAGCTTATTTAGTACATGAAACCCTTATTTTGATAACAGTAAGGTATATATTTCTTTAAATAAAATTTTATTGATAACCATATTTGCAGGTATCGTCATTCGGAGCGTACTGACGACTCTCGAATAGAATTTACATGGAATTTCAACTAAAATTAACAAAAGATCGTGTGGTCTGTATTGGAGATAGCCATGTCTATGTGGTATAATACATCGATACCAATTAAAAGAAAACTAGGTGTAGTAGTTACCTATTTTTCTTTTCTACTTAAGTTTATCCTAAGTTCCTCGAAGAAAGCCGGTGTTAGGTACTAATATTTAATAACTAAAGATTTGCTTCTCATCATGTTTCTCATTCTATTTGTCTGAGATGAAACTTTAGTCTAAAATTGACGGAAACGATTTGAGTGAGTTAATAATCGCCCACTCATATTGATGAATTAATATTTTGTGCTTATTACCGTTGTTTTTGCTAAGCTTTTCAAGAAATCAATGAAATAATCACCATTACAATGATATCTATTTTAGATTGAAGTTAAGTTAATCTTTATTTAAAATATTATAATAATATACTATTTGACTTGCAATTGCATATTTTTAAAAGCTTCCATTATTTTTATATAAAAGTTTCGTCAGGGCGTTGTGTCATAAAATATTTTATTAGACAAGAGCATTCATTAAAACTAGTAAAAATGTACGGATTAAAATATAATTTCAAGTAGTAACTTCATAAATGTCTTTGTAACGGCGTAGCACAGTTGGCGCTACGCCAGCGGTCATTGACCGCGTAGCAGCTACGAAAACAACGGAAAGCAAAATTATATTATTGCACATTTTTATGTGCATTTGAGAATAAAATATCACTTAGGTAAAATAGTTTGATGTGTCTTAAACATGTAATATTTTTTTTATATAGAAACAAGTACGTTCTATTCTATGTAACATTTAATATCTTTATTATAATATATATATATATATATATATATATATATATATATATATATATATATATATATATATATATATGCATATATAATTTAAAACTAAAAACAAAATAGCAGTGATAGTTGTTTTTGTATGTTTTTGTTGACTTCAAAATATATTACACTATAATATTACAAAATGGATTTTAAAATCAAAGAGTGTTTATATTTGAAAGAGTCATTTAAAAATCTTTTTTGACTATTAAAGCGTCCTATTCTTTTTTATTTTATTAAAAACCACGAAAAATTGTATGTTTTAAATGCATCCGAGAAAATTTGTGAGCCAATTTAATTAAGCTTAGCCAGTTTTTTTTTATATCAGATTAACGGAACTGAAAATCAATGTATAATAATGTTATTTTGTAAATTTGTATTTAACATAATGTTTTAAAATCTATAAATAAAATAAAAATTCAATACTTTATTCTCAATCTAACAGGAATCATAAAAATATCTATTTGTAAAATGTCAAATATATACTTTTTTATTAAAATGGTATATCAGCTGTAAAATCACTTAGCAAATATTCCTCCCTTAAACGTACAACTTTTTATCGAAATGAATATCGACGGTGAAGCAAAAATATGTATACATACAAGAACTACAAAAATGTTCATTATATAGAAGGGGACGTTAGTAGGTTACGTAAATTTGAGGAAATAAATAGAATTTACCTATAAAAAAACTGTTTCCAATTTTTCTATTGATAACATTAGCTTTAGCGTTACGTTACGTCAAAAGATACAAAAAAATAAAAAGAAAATCGGTTGAGTATTAAAAACTACTGAACTCTTGTGTCTTTCTCTATTTATATATAGAGAGAAGAAAGAGAGAGAAGATATTAGATACAACAAGACCCTGCACTTCGTTACGTGAAGCTTCCGACAAATATATCTTAAAGGAATATTATTAATTATTAATATAATTTTATATAAAAGACAGTTTAAAATCAAGTAGTATTAAAAGTTAACTTAGTTATAGCTCTCTTTATGTGTTAAAAACTGTATCGGTCGAGGGACGCTGGTTGTCCGGAGGCACGTGATGCGCGCCGCACCGCGTCCTATTGATCCGCGCCGACCGGTTTGTACCCGATGTAAGAATATACATCCTTTGGATAAGATATATGGAAAAATATGCAGTTTAGCGTTTTTATTATACATAATATTATAAAAAAATGTACACTATACACGTAGTGTTGTGATTTGTATTTAAAAATAGCAACTCACTATCGCTCCGCTTGGGTTCGTCCTTAGGAACATTTAAACGTCTAGTATAGATTTCTCAGAGATGAGATTTTTCCCGCAGTAAAAAGTATCTCATATGTTGACCCGAATACCCAGCTATCAGTATACCAAATTTCATAAAAATCTGTCCCGTGGTTTTCTCGTGATGCGTTCCCAGACAGACAGATAGAGAGACAACAATTCTACAAACTATAGATTCGGCCTCTGTATCAATAATAATGACTATTTCAATAACATTTTTCAAAAAAAATTAATGTACAGACAGATTCGACTCAGTTAGAATTTTATTAGGTATATGTATAGATTATATTTTTTGGTTTAAAATCTAAATTGTACCGTTATACTAATTACAAAGAACGGGTTAAAAAGGATAAAGGAAATTTGAAAGAATTATGGAAAAACTCACATGGTGCATTAAAATCGTTCACCTAGTTATGTTACTAGAAAATATATACAAGTTTTTTCCATTATAGAGTAATCATCTGAACTAAAGATAAATCTATAGCATTTGTCAATTAAAACATATCGATATTCTTTTGTTTGTCTATAGATTTTATTAGTTTTTTTTTTAATCAAATGTTCGATCTAACCCTTAGGAAAAAAATATTATCCTATATTTTATGCATTTCAATAATTCATAAACATTTTTTAGGAACTGTGCTCACATCCACATTTTCTTACTACATCCATAACGGATATGTGCACTGTCCACCACTCGCTGGAACACACGACGTTGCGCACCAGTGCTTAATCCCAACGTGACTGGACAAACGTTTATACAAATAACTTGAAACATGCAAATAGATTGATGACACTTTTAACATATTTGTGACTATCAATTATGTATCGAAGCGTTGTTTATCTCTCTGCAGATTGTTCCCTATAGATTATAATTTATCGTTTGATTTGTAAAGCAATCGTGTGGGATTTTTAAACGGCATATTGTGGTATACATATGTATATTCGTACTTACTATTTTTTAACTTTCAAAGTATTTATTCGTATTAATACCACTCAATTTTTCTATATTATTTTATATAATGCATATATATTTTTTAATTTTGTTTAACTACTTTTGTTAGATCAGTATGTCGATATAGGAATATTGATGATAATAAGTTATATGACTTGGATCGATTCTAAAATATGATAAAAGTCTTTATATTTTTCTTCATTAATTGACTTTCATTTTTTTGTATAAAATTTCTATAATTATACACCTTTTTGTTTTGTAAATGCCATTAATTAAAACTGTTATTAATATTTTATGATGTCACTGCCTTCTTTAGTAAACTATAATATTACTAATTGAATGAAAATTACATTTTTTGAACCTCTTTACTGATATCGGTAGAAAGATAAGGTACGTCTAGGGATGCTAACGTTATTAAATTATATTTATTTACATTTTAAGTATATTATTTAACTACGTAATATCTTCTTTCGAGTATTCATGCGTATATAAAGAAAATGCTAGAAGCATTATAAAAATATACATTAGCTGAATTCTGACCTAGTCTTATGCATTATATGATTTTTGTTTTTAATTTCGGTTTGGATTAAGGTAAAAAATATAGCTTTTGACTAAGTAATTGTGTCTGTTTAAAAAAAATTGCTAAAATATGTTAAAATTTTAAAGTATGGACGGCCCTATTCTGGATGGAAACGTTAACTTCATTGAAGTAAGAAGTCAATTATTTGCTCTATGACACTAATGTATTTACACTGATTTCTATGTTGACTTATACCTTTTTTGGTAAGGTCCCACCCAATTTGATAAACTCATTATCTACTACACCTTTGTCTTTTGTTAAGTATGAGCTCATTGCATTTAAGAACGTCATCATCGCTGCATATAATTAAGGAATCATGTAATTCATGTAATAATGCTTACAACCAGTATTTTCCCCATTTTGATATTTTACACAGTTACAATATTCGCTACGGAAAATGTTGAAGGGTACGTATGTTTTACACTTAATTCTATACGAGTGTTGTGGATTTAACGGTTAACACACAGTTGTTGATGTTGTAGTTGAAAAAGTAGTTATAGTAAAAATAGGAAAAAATACATTTAATTTTCTGTTTTTAATTCGTTCTTAGTAAATTCGGCAGTTTAAACTTAGTAGTAATGCCGTTATTTATTTTACCTCTTATTTTTATATCGGATGCTTCTTCGCTAATAGCGGATTAATATATAAAATGAAAAAAATCTACGATCATGGTACTTGTTACGTGTATCAGTTTTATTTAAAAACAAACTACTAACAACATTTTTTTTGCAGATCTCTGCCTGTATTACAAAAAACCGTAGAAGCGCTATTTACCGATAGATCCGGTACTATTTATCCTGGGACTTGTAAAGTATTTACATCTTCTAAGCGTCAATCAAAAATGTGCCACAGGGAACCCGGACTATCCAGAATTCTATTGCTTGCCAAGCAACAAGCCATCGCAGCATGTGAGGAGGCCTTCCAATATGACAGATGGAACTGTTCTCTCATTTTTAATAGGAAGGCCAAAAGGGGAGTTTTCAAAAGGATATTTAGAGAAACAGCATTTATATACGCACTGGTTGCAGCATCAATAACACATACAGTAGCGAGAGGTTGTTCTTCAGGAGAGCTCTCCAAGTGTTCTTGCTTAGTTAGCTTTCAAAATGCTTCCACTCAAATGCGAGGAGGCTGTGGCGATGACTTCAAATATGGAAAAAGATTCACGAAGAATTTTCTCGAATGGAAACAAGCAGGTTCAGACCAAATAGCAGAAATTCTAAAGCAGGACGTGGTAGTTGGTATCGACTCTATCGGTGAACAGCTTAGGGAAGTTTGTAAATGCCACGGTTTTTCTGGCTCTTGCACGACAAAAACCTGTTGGAAGAGATTGGGACCTTTTAACTCAGCCATGGGACTATTGAAAAAACATTATCATCACGCGACTAAGAAAAAATTAGTGAACTACACGACAAAACGTGCAATATCGCCACATTTGCGGAGAAAGTTACAGATGGACAGGAAAAACTTGATCTACTTACAAAAAACGCCTAATTTATGTGTGAGTACTAGAGGCAGGAGTTGTAAAGATAGGAATAATTGTGCCACACTATGCTGTGGAAGAGGATTTATTGTTGTCAAGAAACCGATAAGCATAAGGTGTAATTGCAAAATGGTGGAGTGCTGTGTTGTTAAATGTGAAACTTGCGTGAAAGAGGTTGAGTTTTTTACATGTAAGTAGTAACAGAATAGAGAGTATATTTTTACTCTATAATCAATATTTTTATGAAATTGGTTACAATCTGTGATATGTAGATTTGTAAGATAATATCAAAGGGTTGGAAAAATTTGGAGGGCACAATCTATGTAAGGCAAGTTTGCAAGCTATATATTAGACCTATGTTAAAAAGAAGAATGAAGAAGAATGTGAGATGAATGTGAGATGTATTTATAGTATATCATAGTAAATGTTTGAAAAATGAATTAGTTTATACTTAAAATATCAGTCAAAATTCAATATTAATAAAAAATATTCTCCTCTAATACTGGTGCTAAGTTATATTGCAATTGCTTTTTATTATATATAATGTACTCGTATATTATATTAAATTAAAATAAAACTATTAATCCTATATATCCTTATTGATATTAAGTTTGTAAATGTTGAATTGAATTATATTATATAAATGCCTTTTACTACAGAAAGATCTTTCATTCCCACGGGAAAACAAAATAACTGGATCTGTCGAGTCGTCCTTAGAAATTTACATGACTAAAACAAGTTAAAATTTAAGAAATACATCAAAACAATGTACGAGAAAATTGTACGTCCTAAATAGGCCTACAGAAAAATCTGCAATAGTATATGTCTATCTTCTAAAGTCTCGGAATAACTATATTTATCTATTTAAACGTACCATGGCACGCACTCGAGCTTAGCGAGGGTAAGACGCAAGAGGGTAAAACGCGAAGTCATGAATATATACTAACTAAATTAAAATTAAAATATTTTCTTTAGTATTAAATTATTAAAAATTTTCACTAAACCTCATGAGTGTTAAGTTGGGAAAGAAAAAAACCTCAGTCCTGAAAAGAACTGGCAAAAGATATTTAGCGGGCCTAAAATTATTTTGTCTTCTTATGTAAATAAAATTATTGTAAATATAATTTATTTTATAAAAATCCTTATCGATACTAATAGTTTTTAAATGTTATCTTATAAAGGCTTCTTTTAAAATATTTTTAAAATTTAAACACTCCATCTATCGCTGAACTAAAGCTTTACGTCTCTAAAGCTCTCAACTATACTTGTAAAAGTTTCTTAAATATTTATACAGATGGCGTTACTAGATAGCCAAGATGAACAAACTATTATAACATATTATCAATAGATGGTGTTTTTCTAACTACAAAAAAATCATTTTCAACATTTTAAAAAAATGCACCGTACAGTTTATTTATAAAAAAATGAGCATTTTGTAATTTTTAAAGACCGTTCTACTTTATGAGGCCAAATTTCATATTGTTGAATTTAATAAAACATTTTGAGTCCCTGAAGTCAATTTACATTAGCGTGAAGTCTGAATTCCTGGTACCCAGTCGAGATTAATGCGATTCTCACATTTTGCAACGCGCGAATGAAGACGCATGAGCGATAAGATCAACTTAATTCGTGGCGATCGAGAAATATTATATGCGTGGAAAACATCAACACGGTTACAATAGTAACATATTGCGCAATTGTTTTTATTTTAAAGCATTTTGTTATTCATGTACACATACAAAACGGTTTCAAGTTTATTTTGATTTATTTTTAAATTTTTATTTTGGTATGAAGGGTAAAGTTTGTGAGTAAGATGTCAGAGATAATCTCCGGAACTATTATATATATATATATATATATATATATATATATATATATATATATATATATATATATATATATATATATATATATAATATATTTAATAAGTACTTATTAAATATATACTTATATACTTATTTCTATATAACAAAATTACAAAGTTTAAAGAGCCTGGGGAAAGCGAAAGGGGGGCCGAAAAAAAAGTAAGTGGATGGTGAGTACTGGGGGCCTGGGGGCGGAGAGGGAGGGGGGTGGTGAGCCCCCCCCTTCTTATAAATATAAATGTTTTGCTTCTTATAAATATAAATGTTTATTAATCGTTACTGCAAATAGATTCAAACAAGAAAGATTAGATTAATTTGACTATAGTACATGCATGTGACTTTGCATGCGACATAAACAACCATCATACATCATGTTTCATAATATGTCGTATGAAAATGTTTTTTTTTTATTATTTGATGAAATGATACTAAACAACAAATTAAAAAAAAGGAAATAATTTGTTTTTTTTTTAATAAATTGATTAAAAAATGTATAAAAAAGGCCAGTATTGCAGCTATTCGTAAAAAGTACGCGTGCGAATAGGTAGATGCGTAGATCTAGGTATTGTTTTTACTTTCAGTCCTTATTAAACAAAACAAATTTAATATGCTTTTTAATAAAATTTCATAACACTATATGCATTTAATATATGCAATTGAAAAATAAAAACAAATAAAAGCCAAATAAAATAACATACTCTAACATAATAATCACTAATGAATAGCACGGGAGTGTATTACCAACTTAAATCTCTTAAAGACGGGTCTACATTATAATTATGACGCCTATAATATTGACCCATAAACCATAATGGCCGACCACAAAATTGCGGTTTGTTTTCGATACCAACGCACATAATTACGATAGATATTAATCTAAAAAAAGTTAAAAAAACAGCAGCGTTGAGATTTATTTATTTATTGACCTCGGGTTTGGTTACTACGAGTTTCATTCGATGCGTTTTCACTTTTGAATACTTTTATATGTTCATAAAGAGTTATTTTTTTCTCTCTGTATAGTACAATCTTTGAAACTGGCTAACTGATTCTAAATATTCTTTCTTTTTTCTTATAATATAAAATAAATATTGTATAACCAAGATTACCATTTATCTTTGTTAGAATAATTGAATGTGTGAAAACTCTGTTACATGACTACAGGCTTCTTAATTAATATAAATATTATAGAAATTAACATGATTGATTGTCTCTATTATATTCGGATTATCTGATACTCTCTATTGAGTGCGGCTTACAAGTTTTATTCCTTAAAACACTCGATATCGTCCTTGATTCGATGAAAAGTGAAATGTGGACTTATACTATTTCAGTATTTTAATAACAATCAATATATATTATACATACATAAATTATCATGTAATATATAAATATCTCGTGTCACGGTGTTTGTGGTCGCACTCCTCCGAAACGGCTCGACCGATTTTAATGTTTTTTTTTGTATATTCTGTAGGTATTAGAATAAGTCGTAAAGTATTTTTCACCCTTGTACCCCCACCCCCCATTTTTTAAGTAACTAGGGCGAACCCAAGCGGAGCGAGGGTAAGTCGCTAGTATTTTATATTAATTCGTGAACTCATAGTAACACTGTCCATCCTTTACCAGGACAATGCCAATAAAAATCATGTTAGGTCGACCAATTACAGACTATTAAACAAAACCTTTATAGCTTAATGTAATACTTGCCTTTGAAATATTAATTTTTTATTATAAGTATTTTTTATTCATTAGTAACTTTATTTTAGCCAAATCGATTTCTGTCTTCGAATGATAATTGATTTTTTAATAAAATAGCTTTTTTAGTAATTGACAATTTGATACTAATTTTTATAACTGTACTATAATTAAGTATTTAAGGATTTTTATAAATGAACTTTGACATCAGTTTTAACAGGATTAGATTTCAAAATGTAGCTTTAGAACAAATTACTCAAACAAGAGGATTTTGTCTAAGTATCTTGTATGTAAACTATTTTTTGATGATGCTTGTTTTTTAGGGTTCCGTACCCGAAGAATGTCAACAGAATCCTATTACTAAGCCTCCGTTGTCCTTTCGTCCGTCTGTCAGAGGGCTGTATCTCATGAACCGTAATTGGTAGAGAGTTGAAATTTTCACAGAGTATGTATTTTTATTGCTGCTATAACAAAAAATAATAAAAATAAAAATACAAGAAATATTTTTTCAATATTCGTAATCAATCATCTAAGTTAATATATTACATACATAGAGTAAAAGTCATTTTAATAAAAAGTAACTGTACGATGATGATGAACCCTTTGTGTGCGAATTCGACTCGCATTTAACCGATTTTTATATTTTATTTGACCATTTGAGTCAAAAGCGAAAAGTATAAGCCCCGTATGTAAATCTAGTGGCTGCAGTAAAACAATCAAAGATTATCTCTATATAAATATCGAGCGGAAATCAAACGTCAAGATCGATTATTTATGTTCCTTTAAACCGATCGAGATGTCGATATATGAAGACGTAATGCCTTTTTGTTTTGTCCATTTGTCTGTTGAGAGGTTAATTAATTATGTTAAATAATGCGATATTATGCATATCCCATCACACGGATCGGTTCACATAAAATTCAAAGTGATATCAGAAATGTTTGGTTTTTTATAACTTTTTTATAATTTTTATAACCAATAGATAAGAAAAAGACCATAAAATTGAAGCTTTTTAATAATACAAATGATCATTAATATAACTTATTTATGATCTACCTACTGCATGCGAATTTGATCGCATACACATATTTTTCTATTCATCATATAGTTAATCTATGTAGAGTAGATCAGTTTCCTGATAAAAATATGTAGGTATTCGCTGTCTATATATACTAATATTATAAAGAGGAAGAGTTCGTTTGTTTGTTATTTCTTTGTTTATTTGTTTGAATGCGCTAATCTCAAGAACTACTAATCTGACTTGAAAAATTGTTTTTGTATTAGATAGCTCGTTTATAAAGGAAGGCTATAGGCTATATATTATCATACTACTACTCAAGGGAGCGGCATAAATGTCAATGAATCGAGCAGAATTCCACACATTATTGTAAAACTAATGTTTATAATATGCTTAAGTGACTTAAGCTCAGAAATTTTGGTCAAATACTCATTATGTAGAGGGTAGTAGAGAGGTATATAAAATAGGCATAATATATGTATCATCAAATTTAACGCTGGTGAAACACACACACATACACATTCATACACGCGCTCTTTATTTTTTTTTACATTTATTGGTATCTGTACAAAATAATCTAAGTATTTACTTAAAAAGAAAACTTTATACCCACTTTTGAGCATATTTCGCGTACTGAAGACTATGAGCTTTGGCATAGTTAATATGGACTGCAGAAAGCTAAAAATTATTTGCTTTCTTTTATCTGCGGTTGGTTCATGTTGTTTATTTGTTTATCATTATTCCACTTCTAAAATCTGCAGCGTGAAGTTAGACAGCCTATTTAAGATACATGCACTAACTTTAAATAACTATTATATTATAAGTACTGATATATATTTTTATATTTATATGTGTGTATTAGATTTTCAAAAAAATATTTAAGGTACAGATTCGACTCAGTTAGAATTTTATTATATGTGCAGATTTGTCAGACAATAACAACGGTTACCATGGCAACAAACGTACGTACATTTTTTCGTAACGCATTCCCCAGCTTACCCCGCAAGCGTGCGTAAAGAAGTCTTATTTCAAAAACTAAAAAGCGTAATGATGTCTTATTTTCAAGAACAGCAATATTGTAAAAGGTTCTTAAATTCTCTATTAACTAGTAAATAACCCTCTCTCAAACATTAAATAGTTTCTATGAAAGGACACTAATTTTCCAAACCACTGACTCTGCAATAACATTCGCAAAGGTATCGACTACTGAAAAAACCGCTACGTGTGAGGCTTGAGCCCATAATTACCTTTGGTTGTGATCTCAACTGTAAACTCATTTCACTTTACTAAACACTCAAAAATCTATAGTTATATTGTTTATAATCTGTATAAGTATAAGTGATGTTTTTTTAAGCTTTAAAGTTTTGAGGAAAATTAAAAAATCAATTGCGTTGAGCTTTTGTTAAAAGCTTTAGAATAAGTTGTTAGTTTGTAGGTGACGGTTAATCCACATAATCTAAACTAATAATGAAATTACAATTTGGTCAAGTATATTTAGCAGGTTTTTCAAGCTTTTGTCTTTACAGACATTTTTCTTTGTTTCGTTTCTTTCCTTTTCCTTTGTAATGGAGCAACAAACTATATGATGGATATTTCTTGGCGGGCCCTATATTACTTTATTTATAAAATCATCACAAACTATGGCTTGAACCAATGCATAGGTTACGTTAGTAATAAAATTTGCCAAAAATTCACCGGTCGTTTGCTATAAGTACAAACTTACATGTTAATCTTTATTTATTATAAAAAATCTCTACCTGCGTTGATACACATACAAATGATATGTAGTTACTAATTGTATATAAATGACTTTGGTTTGATTCCCCATACAAGCTTTTATCCCCATTTTCGCCCCCTTAAGGGACGATTTTCGGGATAAAAAAAATCCATGTTCTTCCCAGAGTCTTAAACTATCTTTTTACTAAATTTCATCTAAATCGATCCAGTAGTTGTTGAGTTTATTCGTAGCAATCATACAAAAATACAATAACACAAATCTTTCCTCTTTATAATAGTAGTGTAGATGTTTTCAATAGGTATATTTCCACCCACATATCAGAAATTAAAATGAAAATTGAACCTGTAATAATCCAAACAACAGACGCAAAAGGGATATAAACCAGAGCTAACATTCCCAATTATCTACATAAGAACTTAACTGAAACCTTTACACACACCTAATGTTCACTTACCTGCCTCTTGAATGGACATAATCTCTTCACAATGGTGTTAGGGCCAATAAATGCCGGTGTATTTGTTTGTGACGGAATGTACAGTTACAAGCTTTTCGTAGCTCGTGGTGCGTATGAGTGGATAACTTTAATAGCTATTGCGTTTCTATATCGCTTAAACACTCTTTAAAGATTAGAATGTGATATAAAAAATTTGGCGATAGCTGATTTTAGCGATCGCAAATACGATTCTTACGATGACTTTTTTTTTTATTGTAGGTTTCTATAGGTGATTTGTAGGATTAGGGAAAAAGTGCACGACTGTACTGTCTAGTTAGGTAATAGTTCCTTGGTCCAGTCTAATTAAATTCATTTTTAATAATAAAATTAGTATAACGCAATATTAAAACGTAAAAATTATTGAGCTATTACTATTTTAAAAGTATACAGAATATCTTAACTAAAGTATACCATGGTCGTACCTATCGTTTTAAGCTGCAGCGTCATAATTTAAAATCTAATAGATTTGAATACTTCATAATAAAATAATATTAGTTAATAGTTATGGAACTTGAAATTTATATTGGCGATAAAATATAAATCATGAAAAGCTTTCACGATGTTATTATCACAAAAAAAGCTCTTCCGAACAGTACCCTCATTTTTTAAAGTTAGTCAATAAGAACGTCAATAAGTAAAATAGATTTTATAAAAAAATAATGTAAAACCTACCTATTATAAGTACATCGCATAAATATTTCATATTAGGGAAATTCATCAACTCTAGCTACATTGTTATTAATTCATTACATTTGAACAACATAACAGTACGTTAACATGGCTTCAAAAGTTTAATGATTTAATTAAGAGGCGCGTCTGAGGCCGTTGATAATCGGGTATGATCATGTCGGTCAGGTTTTGAGATTCAGTAATCATTTTAATCTGGCCATGGTACAAAATGTAAAGACAACTAAAATATAAGACCTCTATAGTGTACGCTTGTGGTTTTGTACACTTAATGTTATTTATTCATTCAGGGATACTAGGTATAAATAGCGTTTTTTTAGAATTGATTGAAAAAACAGGGCATAGCTAAAAATGTTATTATTTTATAGTCTTTTACTTTTATTGTGCACGCTACTTATATACATTCATATGTAGTACACAATACCTCTATATGTTAGTATGTGTACATAGTGAAATTACATTTTTTAATATTTTTTAAACTCTAAGAAATCAAATGATGAAACAGTAAACAAACTCTAACAAGTAATGCGACGTCCTATAACAAGTTATTTTTTGTTGCACTCATAACTAATTTACTCTTGAGAAGACACTTCTATACATAGTTCGTCAGTGATCCTCTTCAATTATGTATGACACCGGTCACTGTTAATGTATTATTTAACACGTTTCACAGTTTCGACACATTTCTTGACAAGCACCCTGTAGAGTCCTTACAGTTAGTCTGTTGCTTAAATTATAGGATTCAGCGACTAAAAAGCAATTATGTTCTATAACTGGTATTTGCCAGCAGCTTTACTTGCGCATGCGTAGCTTTTAATTTTCTTAGCGATATACAAAACGTTGATCTCAAATTGTATCAAGTACGATCTATATATAAGAAAAAATCTTTGTATCTGTCTGTAGTATCATACTTACCTTTTAAGTATTAAAGATAAACTGAACTATGAATAAAATCGATTATGCAAAATTTCTTGTTAGTTAAACAGTTTTTATAAAATTATTCAGTAGATATAATAATAAGATATAGTAGATTCAGTAGGTATAATAATAATAAAGTAATCAAACCAATATAAACTAACTAGCAGAACCCGCGACTTCGCCCGCGTTCAATCTACAAAAAAACTCTTTTGCTTTATGTTATATAGCGACTCACTCTAGCTTCGCTCGGCTTCGTCCTTATGTGCTTATATAATATTAAATGATTTGGATATTATTCATACAAACATACTAAAATCACTATTAATAAATGGAGGGGTAGGGGTAGGAGAGTGAAAAATATTTTACCACCTATTCTCATACCTACCAAATATACAAGAAAAAAAAAACATTAAAATCGATCGAGCCGTTTCGCAGGAGTGCGACCACAAACACCGTGACATGAGATTTTTATTTATTAGATTAATTTTTAAGAAATCATTAAAAGCACCTGAAAATTAAGAAGTTGATGGTATTACGGGTACATACCATGCCACGGGAAACACATAAAACCCTTACTATTGCACCTAATTTTTCCTTTTTTGACATTTGAAATACACATGATCGCGTAAATAACGCGTGATATGATTAATCAAGATGTTTGATTATTCCTTTATTATTATTCAGCTAAACTCTTATAACTTACACTCCACTTATAGGTTAATATTTTTTCTTTACGTCCACGTCGCGAGATTGACAGTGGAACGAGTTTAAGCGCAGCTATACTGTTTCGTCAATCAAGACTTGTATTAGGTATAACAATTGTAGCTATTCATGATTTCTATTCTTTTTAACTTCGCCGTAACACGTAAAAGAATGTTCTGGTCATGAAGTACTAGATAGATAAATTCTAAGTAATATGGCACTGTACTGAATTATCTTTTGTTTACGTACATATGTATATATGTTTTAATAAATCATGTAATTTTGCCTACGGTTCTCCACTATATTCCTTTAAACCGTATCATATGAAAACAAATAGGAGTGCAAACGTACTAAATACACACTTATTTTGGTAGACCAAACCATAAAAAATATTAATAAAACTAATAATAATATTACCTCGAGTGAGATTCGAACCCATGACTTCAAGCGTGAAGACAGATACATATTTCAATTACTAGGCTAGGTGAACTAAATGTATATCTTATATATTTAAACGAGCAATTCTTGTATATTTATATCTTTATTTCTTTATTTATTTATACCAGCGATCTCGAAAACGGCTCTAACGATTTCGCTGAAATTTGGTATGTGGGGGCTTTCGGGGGTGAAAAATCGATCTAGATTAGTCTCATGTCTAGGAAAACGCGTGTTTTCGAGTTTTCATGCAGTTTTCTTTTTGCATTATTCCACGCAGAATATGGTCGATAATTTCTTACACTCGGCTGTAAGCATCGTGGTCAAGCGGTAAACGCCTAAGTTAGACAACACATATGCCCGGGATCGGATCCCAGTTGGAATACAAAGTTTTTTTATTTTTGTTTTTGTATTTATTCAAGCTTTTAGTTTTTTTGTCTAAAAAAATACGATATAACAAAAAAGAACTCCGAGCGAAGCTCGGTCGCCCAGGTACTAGAATTTAAAAGACTTAAGCAATACTTTTGATAAATTGAAATACATATAGCGGTCACGTCAAAATAAAACGAGTCGAAATTTAAAATTTTACCACTACACATTAAAAAGTTCGAGAATAGACTTCCTACAACATCATCTATATCAGACCAGCTCAATGATAATCAAGTTATTCGAATAAACTATTGTTCATAATCGATTTTCAAGATTTAGCCACAAGTAAAACTAATAAAAATGTATTAAACATATTGAGTTTTTGAAGTGAACACTTCTATAGGCAGGTTTGGATGGGGAGTAAATTCATGTAAGTCGTCATCGAAGTGCCTCTAGATGTCAACACCAGATAAATGTAAACAGTTTTAATTTAAGATCAAATAATTAATTTGAATATCCAAAAATAACAACTGTTTGTTTATAGTTTTAAGTTTTCACTTCTGTCAGCAGTCTTCATGACTGCTTTTTTTTAGTTCAAGACACACTTAAAAAAAATATATATTATAATTTTATAAGCAAACACGCGTTGCTATTGCGATCACAATCTACACTAGCTTTAATAAATCCAACTTCACACCGTTTATCGAATATCTAGAATATACTAGGTCTTTAATTAGTACTTCTTTCATTCGCCGCAATATTTAATTAATAAAGATACTAAATTTGCGTGCTCCGTGAAACATCTGACCATCGATGTTTATCGTTTCAGAATGCACAGTATGTAAATTATTTGTATTTATTATTTTAGGTTATCTTGATATAATAGTGGTATAAATATATAGTGGTATCAATTATAACTATTCGTTATTATTTACTTTAACTAATTTTTAGGTTTTAAGTATTGAGTTGAGGTCATATTTAGACTACAGTATATATAGTAGGTAGGTAGGTACTTATTATATTAGAGCAGATACCTCATCTATACAAATAAATAAAATTGTGGTGTCTGTTTGTAATATTAAAACAATCGCTTTTTACTAAATGCATATGGATGTATACACGGTACATGTACCAAAACAACATTTTTTAAAATTTTTGTCTGTTTGTCTGTTTGTTCCGGCTAATCTCTGAAATGGCTGCACCGATTTTGACAGGGCTTTCGCTGGCAGATAGCTGATGTAATAAAGAGTAACTTAGGCCACTTTTATTTTAGAAAAAAAACAGGGTTCCACGAAAAAAAAACAAATAAACCTAAAAAAATAAATAAATAAAAGTTTGTTTTGGGAAGCAACCTAGAAACGAACCCGAGCGAAGCGAGGGTGAGTCGCTAGTCCCATATAAAGATTTTGCACAGCAATGATTCGAGCTATTCTTCGGGCTCTTTTAAATATTTATTACACTTACGCCATTCGGTTTAAGCTACTAAAATTCATACATAGACTTTATTTTTGGATATATGAATATAATTTTCTGTCGTTTGTAAGAAGCAAATCACTAACCACAGTGATTTTCCCGAACGAACATAAATTGTGATATACTACTTTATTTAATTAATTTAAAGGCATTTGGAATTTCATAACTTCAAACGTTATTGTCTTAGCTAAAAGATATCTACAGCTGGACATAGCTACTTGGAAAGTTTTCCAGGCTACCTTAGAGAGTCTTAAGCTTATAATTTGTAGGGAAATTAGTTAAAGTTTTTAAATATTTACGAGTATCTATTATAATACTTGCTTTTCGTCTAACAATGTTTAAAGTATTAGTTTGAATTGGACGAACGTATTCCACAATTAATAGACCCCCACGCAGGATGTCATACTGAGAGCCTTTAAAGTGTGAAGCGTTATAATTATTACTTAAATAAAGCAAGTGGTTATAGTTGAGGGCGGGGCCGAGTTGAATGAAATCTATTCCAGCCTCCCTTGTGAATTGTATTGGCCACCGTGAAAGCGCGAAATTTGAGAAAACATTAATTTATTTACGTCAAGACAATAATGAAGAACACAAAAATAAATATGTAACCGACGGCCATAACGTAAAGTTACGCCTTAGAACACCTTTTAGGGATCCTTTCGTGCCGGCGCTAGCTCGCACAAAGGCAACAATGGGGAAAATAAGAAAAAAATGTAACGTTTCAATATGGCGTAAGTTATAAAAAAGATGACATTTATGGTACAATATGACAATATTGATAGAATTTCATGGAAAATTTACTAATTACCTATTTAAAAATTAAAAAAAATATATATTTTTGAATTCAAATAAGTATAATGAAATAAGTTGTTAATTATTGTTTGACAATATAAAAATACATGTTCAAATGTTTAAGCTTGCGGGCAGTATGAAGTTCTCCACGCTACAAGTTTCTTTTTATTATTTTTAGAGTATCTATAAATATATATAATTATCATATTTATGTACAGAGATGGATAAATGTACACACATTATTTTATTATGTACATTGTACAATATTTTAAAAAATGTATGTATGTAAATGTACACTAACATTTTATATGTAGTATATTCCTAGCGATGAAACTATTTAGTTGAGTCAATGTGCCTACCAGGCCAGTGGGCACGTATGCATAAATTAATCTGACATACGAGATATATAGATTATATATACAATAATATTATTCCCAAGTTTAAAAATAAAAGCTTAGTTGCGTTTTTGTGACAATAATAAGTTTATTTCACTTCTTGAATTAAAAAAAATACGCTTACAACATAACAAAATAATATTGTCTTACCTGTAACAATAATAGAAACTACATTTAAACCCTTTATTTCAAGTCTCTTTATATTTGAACATATTATATTGAAGAAAATTTGTAAGCTCATATCTCAATTATTTTATTAAATCTCAAAGATAAATAAAAAATAGAAAAAGTTAAAACCAAATTAGGAATTAATTAAAAAGTATTATTGTAATAAATATAAACTTATGAAAAACACTCGCATATGAAGTGGGTTTCTTTACAAATAGGCAAAGACAAAACAGTTCAGTACCTTTTTTTCCTCTGTTTATAAACCAATTTTCTTTTTACTATTGTTTTACTATTGTTTATATCAATTACTGTTTTAATACGTATTTAGTACGTCTAGCTATATTTCGACTCGCCATCGCCTCTGCCTTACTCTATACCATAGTAGATATGTCGGGGTCTTTTAAGAAAATTTTGGATGCGCCTGGTGCAATATTTTTTTCAACATTCACGTGGGAGGTGAGACGTAATTGCCGAAATTCCTGATTTTTGACAATCTATAGACAGGATATAGCTATTATGATGTACCGAAGAGCCCACGTCAAGGGTAAATGGCATATTTTATAAAATATTATTCTATTTTTAATAGACTTTAAAAGGTGTGTGAATTATATTTAAGTTTTATATAGTTTTTTTTTTTCGTAATTTTTAAGGAAAATAATTTCTTGTAAATAATTTTCTTTTAGATATATATATATATAATGAATTATTTAGTGCCAAGGCTTTTTTAATTCAATATAGAGTATGAGTTAGTTTAGAATGTATGACATAAAAGTATCCCGGGGATGATCGCGCAAACTCCTGGTAAGTACGTACATAGATAATGTAACTAAAACATATCTCACTTATCGTAAAATTATTAACTTTTTTTCGCTCTTGTTCGCTCGCGCTAAAACTACAATAAAAAAAACTTTAAAAAGGTAGGTTTCATACAAATTTTCATCCCTTATTTTATCTCCTTATGGGATGAATTTCAAAAAACGCTAAAACACGTATTTATTTAATAGTATTGAAGAGCATTAATACCAAGTTTCAAGAAATTCTGATCATAAATATTTTTTGGGTTGTGTTATAACGTGTACTCCCGTGGGAATGAGAAAATCTCCCGCGGTAAAAAGTATCCTATATGTTGACCCGGATATCCAGCTATCATCATACCAAATTTCATCAAAATCCCTCCAGTGGTTTTTCTGTGATGCGGTAACAGACAGACAGACAGACAGACAGTCAGACAGACAAAAATTTTAAAAACTATAGATTCGGTCTCTATATCGATAATAAAGTCGATTTCAATAAGATTTTCCAAAAAATATTTAAGGTACAGATTCGACTCAATTAGAATTTTATTATTTGTATAGATTTAATATTTATTCGCGAATACCATTTGTATTTTAATATTAGGTGTATGGTTTACATAAATAACCTATGTAAAGTAAACTAAAGTACAAATGTGCACAACATTACCTACTTTTCCCATTCACAACAGGCCAGTAATAAACATTTCAATTTATTGGCAAGTCGAATAGCATCCAAAAGAATAATTTACAGAATATTGGACGGAACATTCCAACATATTTGTATAATGGAGCGCAACAAACGAATTCTAATACATAATTTACCTTGATTGTGTATTCACTCGCGGCGTGAAGGCACTGTGGGACCCACACGAAGATAATGAAAATGGTGATGTTTTAATATTCTTTCTTCCCATCCCTCTCTTATATATGGCTAAGAAAAGAGAAGCAGTTAATTCGAGACGGAGTCCTTCTTTTATCCCTTCAGTCTATGGCTTCATTCGTGACGGTCATCTGATTTTGATGAAGGAATTTGTATTAGCGTTGAGTGAATGGAAATATTTTATAGGATTATTAAATACTATACACATTTATTTTATCAGACGTTAGTTTCCTGCCTCTTGTAAAATATTATATGAATGTATGTTATTTTGATTTGAATTAAAAAAAAAAGTTGTGTGAAAATAATGTTAGTTATTATAATATTATTTCGTCATTTCTTCAATTTTAAATCTAAACTAAGGTTTATTTAAAAAAAAAGGTAGCAAAAAATGGCATCCATGCGGCCCGCCTTGATCATTAATAACAGTCCGACTAAATAGCCTTCCCGCCGCAAAATGTGCTGCATTTGTCGCCTAATTTGTTAAAATTATCTTTTATCCTTTCAAATTCACTAAAATGAGTTGGCGATTATGTACTGGAGATTAAATTATTGTGATAGCTGATTATTTTTAAGACTTTGAAAAGCTTTCTTATGTTTATATTATTTAGTTCAATGGATCCTAAATATTTATAATTAATTCACTTTTTTAAAATTCCATTTTTATTGTTTAAGGTTTCAAAAATCTATCATATATATTATATACAATGATATTGATAAAAAAATAATTTTACTTACTTAATGTTTTTACATAATACTTGCATGTATTTTAACGTGTAGGTTTTATTTATCTGTACGAAGGTACTTAGGTATATAGCATAGGAAATAAACATCATAAATATTTATTTTCTAAATATTGAGAACCACTGACCTACCTAATACGTGGGGGGTGAAATGATTTGTTGAAATAGAAGCTAACAAATTCATAGTTCATAGTATAATGCGAGCAGATGAGTTATGCTCGACTTAATTATTTTTACATTTCGGTCTAGAGCATTATTGAGTTAATTTATTTATTTTTACATAGATTTATCTACATTTATGACTTTGCACTTTTATTTAATTTTTATGTATTTTGTATACCAAAAAAGTTAGGGTGCTTTTACATTTTACAACACAGATACATTACGTACACCTGCGTAATAGTCATACGATTTTTAGAATATTTTATTTAGTTGCAAAAATAAAAGATGTAGTTTATTAGCGGTCATTAAAAAGAGTTACACTTGTCATGGTTTTGTTTCGTCTAAACAATGAGAGATAATCCTTTGTTTTGCAAATATGGTAATGATTTTAACTCGCATTTATATTTTCGGTTGTAAAGGTGATCACTTTCTTAGAAATGTTATCAGTTTCTTTATAAAACAAAAGTAAGGTACTGACATTTGTCCTAGTTACGCTAACATGTATATTTTATAAGTTATTAGTTATGGAATAATGCTATTTAAAACTTTCCAATAAAGGTCAAAATGTCTTGCATGGAATGATCTAGCAAGTTCGTTCGTGTTACATGCTGCTTAAAAATTGTAAAACTAAAAGGACGATTGTAACCACTCA
The DNA here is from genome assembly GCA_033884665.1 of Argynnis bischoffii washingtonia. Taxonomy (NCBI): domain Eukaryota; kingdom Metazoa; phylum Arthropoda; class Insecta; order Lepidoptera; family Nymphalidae; genus Argynnis; species Argynnis bischoffii. Next base: position 13,386,174 of record CM066609.1, on the reverse strand, counting down.
ATAAACTTTATGACTCTACGGTACGTATCATAAAAAATAACTGTAATCACCACCGGTTTTTTGAATTGGTCTAAAATATGTATAATGGAAATTACGCTAAAGATATTTTTCCTTAAATATAACCTATAGATAATTAGTCTCTAAATTTTTTCATAGCAAAAATATTACTTCACCTATAAACAAATGACGGTATCATAAATAAATACCTTCTGCTAATTTTACTAAAAAGAGTAGGTAAGAGCGTTCTATCTTTCCTTTTATATAACACTAAAGACTTACCTTCGCTTCGCTCGGGTTCGTTCCTAGGTACGTTTTAATGGTTAGTATGGAGTAGATAGACTATGTATTATATACATAGGTATGATGAGTTTTTGTGGGTTTTCCGTGGAAATGAGATAATCTTCCACGGTAAAAAGTAGCCTATGTCACTCTGCAGCCGTTAAACTATCTCCACACGAAAAAGTCACGCCAATCTGTTACTCTGTTTCGACGTGAAAGAAGGACAAAGAAACAAACACACTTACACAATTATAAGATGTATACGATTTTTTTATTTCATGTTATTTTACTCAAGAAACAATTTAGAAATGATTTATATTGCCAACAACGCGCAAAGTCTTTTAACTCATATAAAACTTTTACATTTTATATTTATCCGTTTATTTAAGTAACTTCAAACAAATTACGATAATTTTATTTATCATAAAAAAAACCTTAAAAACTGGCTCCTAACATTCAGTAACCATTTATGGATAAACCAATATTGCATTCATTCAAAAGACAACTAATCAGTGCTGTTTTCTATTATACAAAAGCGTTTACCTAATTTGCTATTGTCTATAATGTACAAAAGGGCCGATATTCCCAGTTCGCTGGCAAATGCCTTTTTTGGAAGTCGGCAAACAGTCTTATCGGTATCTTTTTTCAATGGGATAGCTTTCCGGTTATGAGTTTTGTGAAACGAGGTGAAAAGTTTAGATTACTGTAACCTAAGATAACATTATTTAAATTTCGAGTATTTTTTGTGATTCTTGAAATTTGTATAATAGAATTTATTTGTGTAATGTTTGAATGTAAATATAGCTAGGTATTAGGTATATACATTATGTTTTGCTTCTTTGTTTGTTAATGGGCTAACAATGTTATTTATTATTAAGGTAAGTAAAGATTATATTTTTAACAGTCTTCAATATTTAAAAAAAATTTTGAAGTTCAAAGTAACCTCATGCTAAATATTTCATCTATACTAATATTATCAAGAGACAGAGATTGTTGGTTCGTTTGAACGAGCTAATCTCAGTAACTCCAAATCCGATTTGAAAAAGTCTTTTTGCATTAGATAGCCCGTTTATTGGGGCTGTAGGATATATATCATCATACTACTAACGAGAGTGCGGAGCAGTAATATAAAATATCTATATTTTATCCATTCCATACTAACCGTTAAAACATACCTAGGGGCAATCCCGAGCGAAGTGAGAGTAAGCCGCTAGTTATAATATTAAGACTAACGCATATAAGTAGTATGATAAAATTAAATTATCGCCCTTAAAAATTCCACTGTATTATGATTTAGTAGACAGTAGATTTTTTAAAGTTTTAGGAAAAACGTCATAAACTGTAAAGGTTTACAAATAAGTCAGGTATCAATAAAATCAGTGAATGTGCTAACAACTTCACGAATAGATACCAAATGCAGGGTGTCTTTGTGATGTCGTAATTTACACATTTTACTAAAGTCCTAAGAAACTTGTAGTTATTGAACGTTGTCATGTACTCTATAAGTGGAATAGCTAACTTTAATTTATCTATAATAGATTTCAGTATTGATAGACTTTCTTAATATTTTTAACTAAAATATTTCAGAGATTTTTTTTAATCTTGCAACTTTTCTCTAAGTATATTCAAATCGTTAAACAATATAATAATGGGTAAATTGGTATAATTAAAATCCATACTTCCATACTAATATTATAAATGTAAAAGTGTGTTTGTTTGTCTTCCTTTCACATCGAAACAGAGTGACGGATTGGTGTGATTTTTTGTGTAGAGATAGTTGGAAGGCTATAGAGTGATATTTACCGCGGGAGAATATCTAATTCTTACGGGAAAATACGTTATGACACAACCTACAACAATTGTTAATAAACACCTGTCTGTTACTTTTTACTTACGCGCTTAAACTGCTGAACAGATTTTAATAAAATTTGCTAAGAACATAGATTGAAACCTGGGCAGGAACATAAACTACCTTTGATGCCCGCCTTACTTACCATGCGCGACAGTACCAAAACTAAAATATGTCAACTAAAATCAACTAAATTATCTTATAATATATATTTTAATTATTTTAATTGTTATGGTCGACGTTGAAAAATCCATATAATAAGAATAGCTTAGTGAAGTATGGATAGCAAAAAAGTGAAATAAATATTTACGAACATTAAGCCTCTAAGATACTTTTAAAGTTGATTTCTACTTATTTACATTAATATATTTAAGTTAATTAATCATTATTTATATATCACATTATTTGTTTTGCTTTAACGCTTTATATCGCAACAGTACTTTGCATGAAATACTGACTCATTATTACGACAAAGAGTGGCGCCCGCGCCGGCTCCCACAGAAACATTTCGATACATTTCATCAATGGCGGTCGGTCGTTTTTCTTTTTTATCTTAGAATATCAAAGATTCACACGCTCAGTGAGACGTTCCCTGTATTAAGGCATTAGTTAAACGCACCTTCTAATCCGTTATTATTATATCTTCGATTGATGTTTTAGATAATTTTATTTCATATTAAAATAAATGTAATCCATAAAGTAGTGATGACTTTATCTGATTGAATGTATTTAAAACATTGGACTTATATAAGGTACATTTTATACTAGACTTTTTGATGATATAAGTTGTATATGTACGTGCTAAATTGACTTATTTTCTCACTTCTGAAGGGTTTCTGAAAGAAATCTCTTAAAGTGATAAATTATCCATTGTCGACATTCAGTTACTTTATTTTCTGTAAAATATATTTTATGGCACATAAATAAATAAAAAATCTAGAAAAAAAAATGGTGATTTTTACAACTATTTTATTTTAAAATATCAATTTATTTAAACTTCATAGAATTTTACCAAAAGAATTGTTCCATCCATCAAAAATAATTTAAGAATAGGTATATAAGTAATTTATAAATACTATAAAAGTCTAACTGATCGCTGTTTGTACATGAAAGATATTTGAGGAAAACTATTATTGGCGGTCTTTATTAACACAATAGACTCAAAACAATGATTGTAAGAATTTTTGTCTGTTTGTCTGTGCGTTTGTGTGCGCTCATCTCAGACACAGCTTAAACGATTTAGGTGCGGTTTTCCCTAATGTATTGTGGTAAGCTTCACTTAACATTTAGTAGGTATTTGTTTTATTTTAATCGGTCTATAAATAAAAAAATTATCTCAATTAAAAAGCGAAGTGAAGCGAGAGTGAGTCGCTAGTTGTAATAATTTAATTGGACATATAGATGAATTTAAAATCCTTAAACACTCGACTAAATCATAACCGCTGTAAGACGTTAATATAACACGTTTTATAAATTATTATTGACATATTCAAACGCTTCCCAAAGTTGCGGTTAGCTTAAATCGAAGCCTACCATATTTAGGTTAAGTTGAGATAAAATAAAAACTTATGTAAATTTAAAGTTTACGAGCAATGCTTAATGAATATCGTTGATCGGAAATACCGCAGAAAGACTGACTATCTTGCGGTTAGGTTACTTTGTTGATAGGCATAGCTTGTCATGTTGTAGCGATTTCTTTAATTGAGTGGATTTTGGAACCCTTTAGTTGACTTAAAACCACACCAAATAGGATTTTTTATATTAAGACTTTTTTTAAGCGTTAATAAAATATTATTAGGGATTTAATAAGGATTATTTATTAATACTTATTAGTCGAGATTCGTTTTGTGTTTTAAAAAGAAACCAACCTTAAAAAAGAAGGATATCACTTTGAGCGTATGTGACGGCATGTATTCGCCTATTATAAATCAATTTCAATGATTTTATAAATGAATACGCTACATGTCAAGAGGTCCACCCATAAAAATGTTGAATAAGAAGTAAAAATTATACGCCTACTGGTAGAATACTTACTTTTAACGTTAATTTTGACATAATTTTCACGTTTAAAAAAATATGTTATGTAAGGAGACACTCTATGCATATAATCGTTCATAAGCAAAATTAAGTTTTTTATAACAATTAAAAGAATGTAATCTTTTTTTATGTTATCTATTATTTGTACCCTTATATAAATAAATTCATTTATTTCCCAGAATAGTGAAACTAGGTAAGATAATATGTCATACTATATGTTTGATATAGTAGTTAAAGAAAGTTAAAAGGGAGCAGTTTTTTTAATTTTTAAAACACTTCAAATATCCACATAAACATTGAAATTCATGGTGTTACCTTCGTGTGGTATGCCGCAGGGTGTATCAATTAAAGCATTGTCTCTCTAATAGCTTGCAGCTTCACGCCTCGGCTCAGCCTCCAGAGATGCGTCTTTACACCTGGATCTCTCATCTTAAAATATATTTTTAACTTTATAGTATTAATAAGCTAAAGTGTTTACAAGATTTTCCTATTCCCCTAATGTGACAGAATAAAAATCCTATTTCGCTCTTCGGCTCTGAATAGTCTCAGCTATTCATTGCTATATTTGAGACGGAAGTCATTACAAATTAACAAAGTAACCTAACTATTTATGGAATTAATTAAACAAAAAATTTTTTTTTACATAAAATTGCTAAAGCATCTATTCAAAACACTTAAGCTTAAATGTTAAGCATTTATGACAGAAATATTCAAATACCTACTACTTATCATCTATACAGATAAATAAAATTGGGAGTGTCTGTTTGTAATATTAAGATAACCGCTTTTTACTAAATGCACATGGATCTATACACGGTACATATACCAAAACAACATTTTTTACAATTTTTGTCTGTCTGTCTGTCTGTTTGTTCCGGCTAATCTCCGAAACGGCTGGATCGATTTTGCCGGGACTTTCACTGGCATATAGCTGATGTTATAAGGAGTAACTTAGGCTACTTTTATTTAAGAAAAAGAATCAGGGTTCCGCGAAAAAAAATTAAAACCCATGAATTTGTGAACAAAATCCGCGTACGGCGTACGCACCCGAGCAAAACGAGGGTAAATCGCTATATAATTTAAATGAATATCTTAGGAGTAGCAAGCTACTATTTATGTATACCTAAACATACTATTTATGTATAAGTACCTTTATTAAGTGTTTAGATTACATAGAAAGAAGCTTATACCTATACAAGCTTTTTTCTCTAACATATTATATCCTAATAAACAACGACGGTTGCACCTCTCAGTGACCTTGAGCGAGCATCTTTATGATTAACTAAGATTGATATCTGTCTGTCTGATGAAATACACGAGAAATCCATAAAACTGGTTTTTGCCATTAGATCAATCATGATTTTCGGTTACTATTTCCCGCTAGTAGCTAAATGTAATCTTTATTACCGCAGATAATTTTATTTATACTTTTAATTGGTAAGAATTTTTATTTCGTTTCGACCACTTAGTAATTTGAATCTTTTTACAAGAAGATATGTATATCTACTAGTAATTAAAAAAAGCTAAGCTAGTTTTTATAAAAAACTTTTTTAATCACAGTTTGAAATTTCCATAGGTACTATATAACCTCATTTTAACGTACCTATTATGGATATCTGGAGCACATCACTATTAAAAAAAAAACGGCATATCTACACGCACGCAGAAGTTAGTATAAATATGATATTAATAAAGTTATCTTCTTGTGTGGGCAGGAAACCGTTGTAGACCTTCACGATGCATACATATGTCATAATTCTGAAAGAGTTTCGACGTGTTACCGAAAAACTACCTACGTCCGACCAAATTACTGACATCTCAATTTTTTGTATTTTATTCCCCTTTTATATTCTTAATTTATATCTTCATGCAATGCACTGATTAATTTAATTCCTTAATAGCCGACTGTAATCTTTTAATTCGATTTTGACATAGATGACAGTTTGGCTTCATGTGAAAAATAAGGATAAATATATACCTACTAGCGACAAACCCTCGCTCCGCTCGGGTTCGTCCCTACTTACGTTTTAACGTTTAGTATAGATTTCTCAGAGATGAAATATTTTCGCGCAGTAAAAAAGTATCCTATATGTTGACCCGGATAACCAGCTATCATCATACCAAATTTCATCAAAATCCCACCAGTGGTTTTTCCGTGATGCGGTAACAGACAGACAAAAATTCTTAAAACTATAGATTCGGCCTCTGTATTGATAATAATGTCTACTTTAATAAGATTTTCCAAAAAATGTTTAATGTACAGATTCGGCTTAGTCACAACTTTATTATATGTATAGACTAGCGACTCACTCTCGCTCCGTTCGGGTTCGTCCCTAGGAATGTTTTAACGGTTAGTATAAATTTCTTAGAGATAAGATATTTTCCCGCAGTAAAAAGTAACCTATATATTATAGGTTACTTTTGACCCGGATACCCGGCTATGGTCATACCAAATTTCATCATAATCTATCCAGTGGTTTTCTTGTGACGCGTTCCCAGGTAGACTGACAGACAAACGAATAGACAAAAATCCTAAGCGCTACACATTCGGCCTCTGTGTCGATAATAATGACTATTTCAATTGTAATATATCATACTTTTATATATATATATATATATATATATATATATATATATATATATATATATATTATAAAATATGTTAATATTCATTATTGAATATTAAAATAAAAATGTCTAGTTACCATGATTGCTTTAGAAATAATATGAATTACAATAAATATAACCATACTTTAAAAAAAGAGTCTAAAAATTATGTATTATTGAATGTTACTTTTCATAAAAATATTACAAAGTAAAAAATACGATTAAAAATTTAACTTTTCTTCATCATACTAGTATTGGGATTTAGGGAGGAATATGAACTTGTCAATTCTAACACATCACCAGTTATTAAGCTCACTGAAATCGATATGCTTTTTGTGACTTATTTTTTGCGGCCTCGTCTTAGTCATAGCCGTGATATTAAAACGCTATTAGTACAGATGGAGGCAAGATATATCATTTTAGGGCGGTGATTTTATCGCTCCTAAATGCGGACAAGAATTTCGATGTCTCAATTTTTTTGTGGTTCTTTCGCGATCGAAAACAATGTTCAGACTGCCATTAACAGGTCGGACTGTAGGTACAGAGTAGGTACTGCTACAGTTGCAAGTTATTATTATTTTTTTTTATAAATAAAGTGTTAATTTTTGTAAGATCAATTTATGGTTTCTATAATAGATACCGATTGTAGAAAGTTAACTATGTAATAATCTGATATTTCTATTGGTAGATTTCGACTAAGTAGATTAGACTGAGATCTGTACAGAATATATTATAGTGCACGAATATGCGCGCAGACGCAAGTGAACTCTTTACTTCTTTTACCTACAAATCCTGGTGGGATCATATAACGAAAAGCCCAATAATTATACTTGAGCATCTTAGTTTATACATATGTACCTATATATAAGCACTGTATTAATTTGACATCAACTATGTGATACACTCCTAAACGTACCTACATTTTATGTTACATACATTGTAATTAAAACTACGACAAATATAACTAAGATTTTTTTTATCATTAAGTGTATTCATAAATTTAATAACAAGTAATTGTGAGAGCTCAATTATATATTCTCTTAATAAATATTTGTATGTGAGGCCCTATTAGTTTCTCTGTTAGCAACATACTCTGTGTCATACTCGTAGTATTAATGAGAAATGAATTCGGTCGGGTCGCCCGATGATTGTTTATATTCTAATCGCTTCGGACTTTGGAATAGACCTCCCTGGCCTCCTTTCTGGCACTAGGTAGGTGGTAATGATTGTGGTTTTTAGTAAATACATAATTCATAATTTTTTAAAAAACATTTTGTTTTAAGATTAAATTATTTAAAAATATTTCTTGGTAATGTACCTAAATAAAAAAAACTATTTTTTTTTAAATTATTAACTATTTTTTTAAAACTTAAGCTAAATATACCTAATCGATCAGTTAACCACATAACACATATTAAACAATATACTATATCATAATATAGGCACATACTTTTTTCAGCTTTTGTACCTTTTTTAAACTGTAAGGTTTGCGTGATGTTACGTTAAACGTGAAAAACCATTTTAATAAATAGGTAACTTAATGGAAACAAATATTTATTTACAAATATTTAACAATAACACCATAGTTCCTAGGTATTTATTTTAAACAAACTACCTATTATTAGTTTTTTCTCTTCAAAAATTATCTTATATTACAATACAAACTGTACCTATACCAAAAGTAAATATTTATACATACATATGTATCTATATAACAATTAAATATATAAATCTCATCCTGCCGAAAGCTTTATTTGCCTCGATCCAATGCATGGTATTGTAAAGCGTCCATGCATGAAATAACGATGGGATTAACAGAAGATGACATCGTATATTTTCATTATCGTTGTCGACTTCATATTTATATACTTTCATTGAATTCAAGCTTGTAATGGCTATACTTAAATTATTATGATCATTAAATACAGTTAATAAGATCATTAAAAATTTGGAGTTTTGTTTGTTATATTCGTAAAATTGAATGTATCGATAAACATACATATATACAAGTTTGATGATAGTATTTATTTTTCTTATTAATTAAAAATGTATTTTAAAACCCAGAGTCATATCATAGAAAATAAATATTCTTTTAAGTATATATTTATGATACTCGTAAGTATTTTAATTGGTTTAAAGTTGAATATACTTCTTAAGCAAATAAAATTGGTTAATAACACGTAATATATTGAAAATATCAATAGCTAAACTGCCAAGTCATAGATAAATCATCAGTAAGAAGTGATGAATTTGGCGTTTCCTACCACCAGCTACTCATAAAACTAGGGGCAAAAACTTTTTTCAACTCGATCGCGTTGGGAGGCGACCACACTGCGTCAATAGTACCGCACTATTAGTAAACATAATAAAACCTTAATATTTACGCTCACTCTGAACAATAAAAGCACAATAAGTTCTGTAAAAATGCTATCTGCTTTTCCGAATTAAATTAATCGATATTGTGTCTTAATTCATTCGAATAAAGCCGGGTTTTAAATGAATTGTGATAATAATATGTGACCTTCTTTATCGCTGCACCTGGTAACTTATTTGTAGTTGTGTATTGTTTTAGAAGGATATTTACGTTTCGTAAGGTATGGGAAAGGCTGTGAATCATGAGCTTTCTTATTTGTGGCAGGAGCTTTTGGTACTGTAACTTACGATTAAGTGAATTGCTTAATTCATTTTTTTTTATTTTGTCTATATTTTGACATAAATGTAACTTGAACATTTTTATATAATACTCTGTATATATAAATAACTATAATGGAAATTGTGATCTTGTAACGAATTAGGCAGTTTATAATGAAAATAATTTATACTATTGAATGCTCACGTATTGCTCACTGCGCGAAGTGTCACGTATTTCCCGTAATGAGACCTTAATTACTATACATTTTTTGTACTAATAATACCTATTCTAAAGAGTCAAGAATATACTTTTTTGTCTCACTACACTAATGAATGTAATAAAGGTAATAGCAATATCTACTACATATTTATGTATGGATATACGTAAATTAAATTTACCTGACTCTTCATTTACTAGAGTTTCCTACTTGTTAGTAAAGTACCTACTTAGTAATACTATCTCAATTGCTGTAAACGCATTCAAAATATCGGCAATCAGTACTTAAAATCCACGAAAAATCCGAAAGAATAGTTTTATTTAAAAGTATTAAATATTAGAAGAATTATTTTACAACTAAACTTTTATATTGTAAACATATACCTATTATAAATGAGAAAGTACGTATTGCATTTTATTTTTTGGAACATCAGAGCAACGTATTTATTTGATATTTTGCATGGAGTTCATAAACTCGACATATAGGATTTTAACTATATATGTATATCAGCAACAAGTTACTTATGAGTTTATTAATACATATTATATAGAGATAGAAGTGGATATTTGCGAAAAGATAGTGATAATTCATGTTTATTTTAATTTACGTGCAAAAAGCTTAACATGTTGACAGCTTTTACCTGTGCTTTATTTCAAGATTTCTGTTAAATTGGTCGTTACTTATATTTAATTCTGTTAGAAATTGACAATTATTGACGTTTAACGGAAGTCCGTAACGAATTGCTACTTCACTTATTTATTTTAGTAAATAGTACTTTAAAGCTATATTATTAAGGTTAAAATTGTCTTATCATGTAAGATTTTTCTGGGAATAATGAACAGTGTCTCTAATGAAGTCCTTACTTGTTCTAAAGGTTAATTTCATGGTGTCCTTTGAAAATAATTCTTCTATACTGAATGAAACAACCATTTATGGGAAAATATACCTTAATTTTATGGTTCAGAGCTCAAAATATTATATTGTTAATGCTGTAGAAAACCAGTAGAGGTCCTCTAAATTTTGTTATACTTCTGTTTCAATGAATGGAAGAAAATTAGCCAATTTATTCTAAACCTTCTTTGATATTTGAATATAAACCTTAACCGTTTGTCTTAAAGTTCTAAATATAAACCAAATTGCAATAGCATTCCGTTGGGACGTATTATGACAATTGATAGGTCTTAATTATTTAGTATTGTAGATTTACAATGGATATTGTAAATTATTACTGATGCTCCTACTGTTTGATATTGTGTTGCACTTAATGGCAATTTGCTTGAATTTTACAGCTTTTCAGACATTCATTACTGCAAGAAGCCATTATTGATTTACAAAACGCAATAAGATTATTTAATTTGATTAACTCAATGTTTATATCTTTGAAAGACTATCAGAGTAGCTTAATTTTAGATAACGATCAAATAGGTGCTAAAAATATGTAAGCATTCAATAGATTTGATGCGGGATTGAATATTGAAATGAATTTTATATATGTAATAGTACGTTGTTTTAGAATTATGAACAAGGAATATTTATTTAAAATTACTTAAAGCACCAGGTGACGATATGACAAATAATGTACCTACCATGTAATATAACATCTGTTTCTAAAACGGAACTTCTGTACACAACTATTCAATTAGCCATGACATTGTCATATGATGAACACATGTGAGCGAATGACACGCGCCGTTTTTTATCTGAGCACTTTAAACTTATCCACTTAAGTATGATTCAAGTATGGCTTACTCTTTAAATACGTATTTTAATTGCTATCCATATACAATTTTCTCTTATAAAATAATGTTTTTAAACGTAAAACATATGTAAGTTTGCTATTAGGTAAATAAAAAAAATATGTTTCTAATCTTAGAGTAAAATAATTATCTGTATCAATATAATATGTTTTGATTGATTTGAATGATTGCTTTAACAGGATGTGGTGTACAATCATTACATATGTAAGTAATTGCGTTATATGGATTAGACCGCACGCGTTGATGTCTTTATAAGGCGAAGTGTTTGCATGTTGATAATGGCCAATATCCTTATTTAGCTTTTATTATATTTTAATATAAATAATTGGTTTTTCTTTTTTAATTTGCCTTAATTGTAATATTGACATACATTAAAAGTGGGCTATATGATTTATGACATAATATAAAACAAAAATCATTGAATGTTCCTATCTCATTGCATTGTAACATATCTCTAAGAAAATTAAAATATAACACATTCTGATGATTTACATTAGGTATATCTTATATAATATTTAAATATATTCAGTACACATATATTTCTTGCTTACACCCAAACTTTTTAATTAATTATAGATAACTACCAACGATGTTGAACGTACCATTATTCGTTATTTAACCTTAATTTATAACAAGATAAATAAATGTTATTAGAATATAGTATCATCAATGAAATCCCTGTAGCCACGTGGTCGCACAGTACTGCAGGTTTGGAGCGCTTTGATTGGTCGACGCCGCCCCTCCCACTGCGCGCGCGCTGACTCACGCGCCCGGCCCCACTTTATTGACACGAGAAAGTATTTACACAATAATGATTTTCTTTCTAGTATCTAAATATAAAATATTTTTAGTAAAAAAATTACAAATTTTACTCTTTATGTAATAAAAGATCATTTGGCTTATAATAGTGATGTACGAAATAAGTACAGTACAAATTTCTCTATTCTCTTAAATTTGTATACATTATCGATAGGGTTTAAAATCTGTTTATTTTATGAAAAAAATATCAATTTCATAGCACTTGTCACATATTAAAACGCCGCAATATAAGCTTTTCTTCTTTTATTAATATGTAATTCCAGTTATAAGTATTAGAGAAAATATATATTTTTTATAATATCAAATGTGCTTTTAATTAAAGAAATAAATAAATAAGAAGTTACGATGGTTTTTATCTTATTTATAGCTTGAGGTAAGCATGGACGCTTTAATTGTCCTCCACAGTATGTAATGTAATACTAATAACATCAAAGTATTGAAACGAATTTGTTCATCATATTTTACTTGATTTATTGCACAATAATTATCTAAATGTTACATTTAGATATTCTACATATATCACAATAGTAAAAAAAAATCTTAGTAAAAAAGGTGCAATTTAAAAAAAAAAAACTGCTATAGGTGGATACAGTAAAAAAATTTTATATTTATTTATTATATTTGTTTAACTAACAAACGTTTGTAAGTAAGTATTCTATTCACCAAATCCACTAAGTTATCTTACCAAAATCAGGTATCAATCAAACAAAAAAAACCTGTGATAATCCATTATCTAATTGCGTAATAAAAAAGGCAGGCGGGCGAGCAGGTAAGGCCTCCCTCCACGACTCCGCCTCGGCGGTAACGCGAGCGTTCGTCAGAGTGTACTGTGCGCTGTCCGACCGCGCTCATGCCGCGGGTCCGCCCATCGCAATGAAGTGGCTGTGTATGTTTGTGCTTTTTCTGTGTTTGAGGTGCGAAGCCGCGAATAAGCCTAGGAGAGGACGCGGCAGTATGTGGTGGTATGTTATTAACTTATCTTCCATTTATTTTTACAATAGATACATTAAATATTGACGTTATAGTTGGTTATTTTGTCATTGCTTTGCCTTATCTATTAATATTTGTGTGCTTAAACCAAATAACGATATAATGAAGTGTAATATTGAAGTTACAAATAGTGTTAATAGAAACACTTAAGATAAGTATGTAACAAATATCACTTTCTAAATCTCGAAATTAGTCACGATGTGCTATCATGTTATTATAATTATCTTATCGATAAAACCAGTACACATTGTTGATCACACGTTAAAACAACTTCCTCTATAAAAGAGAGGAGATAATTAGCGAATCATTAAAAAACCCGTAAACAGACGCGCGCGATATCGCTAATGGTGCCGTTAAACTTAATGCATCCTAAAACTTGCATCTTACGAGTATTGTATGAATTATTGCGTTATAAATAAAGATACGTTAGATTTTACACCAAAATGTCCTAATATATGCAAAATATTGTAGTTATGGAATTTTGTACAGGAAATAATGTAATCTGATAGCAAATCAATTAGAAATGTTTTTAATTTGTAAATTATACGGTTTTTTTTAATTTGTACTAGTCAAATTATAATTACTAAAATTGTGAGTTGTAATATGTTCAAATGAAAATATTTAAATTGTCACCTGCGCGTGAGTCGAGTGACGGACGTCAAAACTATATTTGCACACACTATCGCCCGGCTCCTGGTATGCGGCAACCCTAATCCCTAGTGCATAGTGTATATATTCTATTAGAATACAAAATTTTAATTTAAGTATAGATTTTGTTTGTACTACTATTATAAAAAAAAAGGGTAAAATGAATTTCTTTTCCTTATACTTCAGCAAAACACTCAATTGCTAAATTAAATCGTTATCACTTAAATAGTTTATAACCAAAACAAATTTGAGCTAATTTTTATTTTACTTCCTTCATATATTTTCACGTTTATAGCATCGTTTAATTTAAAGATGTATTTTGAAGATACACTTTTAATTACTCAAAGTTCTTTATGCTCAAATAAAATCACTGAACATAAACATTTTGTTTTACATTTATTCATTAAATTCTTAATTCGTTTATTACACATTTTTAAAATTATTTATATAATAAAATATATGAAAAATAAAAAAGAACTATCCGTCGGAAAATACATATTTAAAGAAAAATACAATAATATGGCACGTATCACCAATCTTATAAAACCTTATAAATAGCTTCATTAAAAATCAATAAAATCTTATTTATCAATAGATATTTTAATATTTTTAGTATAAACGTTGTATTAAACAGTAGGCGGTCGGAGTTAACCGTAATCAATCATCAAATGTCCGCATTAAAAGCTAAGACTCAATAATGATTAATTACTTCATCAAACTTAATATAATTTATCATACAATTTTAACACTTTTATAGGATTGAAAGAAAGTTGGCATTAAAATTGACAAACTAACGTTTCAGTACAGTTTTTTTTTTTTTAAGAAATGTGGATATCTAATATGATTTTTTTTTCTTTGTGCTTAAATAATTCTAAGTACACTTTATTATTATTATCTTTTAATATTAAAGGTTAAATATTAAATTGTATAAAATATTTCATGCCCGTTCTAAAATTTCTAAGCCACTTAAAAGAACTTATCACTCACTATCATTGTGAGATACAGTGGCGCGTGCGCATTGCATTACACAAATATTTTTACTTGTTTGTTTAATTAACTAATTAGGATAAAACGGAAGATACACTTGATTATTACACTTGTTTTTAAATTTCACTGTCTCTTTTCCTTAAGAATTAGGTAGGTAGTACATGTCTAATAAAGATTTTTACTAGGTATTCGAACGTCAATTAAATACTTATTAAAGAATATATAAATTACTAGCGGCTCACCCTCGCTTCACTAGGATTCGCCTCTAGAAAAACAAGAACAAATCTATTTCACGAGAACCGTATATTTTTCCAGGATAAAAAGTAGCATATGATTGCTGATGATTGATGATTCCAGACTATAATCTATCTCTGTGTCAAATTTCATCTAGATCCGTCCTACCGTTCTGGCGTGATTGAGCAACAAATATCTAAACATCCATCTAAATTTTTACATTTATAATATTATTAAAGTAGGATGAAATCTGTTGTAGATGAAAGAAAAATGTACTATAGTAATATATATTGTAAAGGGAATAATATTAAACCAAAACAGAATTGTAGTTGAAAAAAATATTTTCTTTCCGACGGTAATATACAACAAGCTTTTTTGTAAAAAAATACTAACTAATATAATAAGTTACCAATTGCAATTTAAATATGTATTGTTGAAAATAATTTAAGTACACTTAATTAATTAAATGAAAAATATTCATTTTAATTATTCTTTTCCTAGAATCATATCAGGTATCTATCATTTAGGATGTGATGAAAATGATACTTGTAAAGAAAAAATAAATGAAACAATTGAAATTCTATAGTAATATCTATTAGTCTGTTTCAAACATCAGATGTATTAAAAAAAGGCAAAAATCACCACACCTCAGCTAATTTTTATTCATCACACGTATCTCATATAGCATTACCTACTCTGATATCGCGTGCGGTTGTCGTGATACGACGACTGATAAGGGATAAACATTTTATAAAAAAAATATGTTAAAACTTAAAAGTATCAATTAAACTGTAGTTAAGTGAATCTATATTAAAAATAAAAATAAATAAAAAAAGCAGTGAATTAAAGTAACAAATAATAGAACTAAACTTTAAAAAATTAGCTGTCAAATCTTTATAAAACCTTTATACACAGCCTGTATTTAAATATATTACGTTTATTGATAACTATAAAATTATCCAATTTTGAAGTGTTGCTACGCATATATAACACTAATTTCACACTTTTAAACTGCCTCAAACAAGTTTAATTCACTTTTAACTATAAATTACCATATATGTAACACATTTGTATTTTGCTTATCACATATTATTATGTTATTATTATAGTAAATTTTAATAGTCACTAAAACATCGTTAGTATTCATATCCAAATTCAAATTAAACTAATGTTTACCATGTTTTAAATAATCTTGTTAAGTAGAAACACTTAAAACCAATCCGTATTCATAATATCTGAAAAATATGAAGTATCTTTTTAGTTTAATTGAACTCTTAGGCAGTAATAAGTAGTCAAGAAGTATAACATATTACTTTTCCGAGTGTAACTTACACTCGCAATAAAACAGTTGATTTAGTATGTGACATTTTTTAAGCCTGACGGTATTTTTGTTTATAACTTTATGAATTTCAACTTCATTATTCTATACTTGCATGCTGTACATAAATGAATATCACACAAATGCCGCCTTCATCAATAATCAATTGTTTACCTAGTTCTAAATATTACGTACGTATAAGGTGACTATTATAAAGTGGCAGTTTACATGAATAAATAACAAATGAGCTATTTAAAAGAAGCCGGCTACTACACTATAAATTGAAGGCAGAGTGAAAACAACAAACAATTTTTTTTTATCAATTGAGGATCATACTTTAAAATAATACACTTTCTACATACTAATAACACTTTCTTACATTTACACGCATATTTGATATTATAATTAAAACTATTTTTCATATTTGTTTCCGACATTTCTCTTTTATGTCAAATTGTATATTTTTTGTGGGTTTTGTCTATAACCACCGTCTGTAACAACTATGGCTTGAAACGTCAAATACTTTCGTCTGCCCTACGACCATGTTTGCTATCAAGCATTCAAAACACTGGGAACAAAAAACAAAAAAAATCGCGAACACATCCGAAAAAAGTTTTATTTAAAAAGAAAAAGCAGTTTTTTTGACCACTACACCGAACGCTTCTCATGAATCAAGTAAAACGTTCTTAAGTTTGTACGTGGAATAGCAAATCGAGTCGAGAAAAGAAAATATTTGTTATTTTGACACATTCACACAGTCTTTATCGCTGTTCAAACATAGCGCTTGCTCGTGAAAACTATTCATTATATTCTCGAGGTCCTCGTGTCTCGTATTTGGTTTCCGATGTGACAAGTGTAACCTAACGGACACAAACAAAACCATCCTTCGCATTGTTTTCACTGTATAATTAAATTAACACCTTTGATATGTGGGCTAAAGTACTGTGTGTAGTTGGGAGAGATCTATATTGAAGACTTTTTTAAAACCTCAATAAAAGGTCATGAATAAATAAATAAGCTTTTTTTTTTTGTAAAATATCTTTAAGGAGTTGAACATGAACAAGTTATTTAGGTAGATTCGGTTATTAAAGTGTTATATGACTTAAAGTCTCAAAAAAGCTAATCTATTTTAATTCAAAGTCGGTTACTATGAAAGGCTGTTAACCAAAACATATCATAGTTTAAAAGCTCGAAGTCAAACTCATGTCGCATCGTCTCCATGAATTCTCGAAGGAAATGACAATTTCCGACGAACGGCCTCATATTTACGTAACACTTGACTACAAAGAGAGGCAAATAGAGAAGTAGTACGATTTACAGCGCTCTGGCCAACGTTTTTGTGAGTTTTACCTTTATTATGTTACTTAACATAAGCATCGTACAGTTTTTATTAATAACGACATATACATTTCATGTGGCTAAACAAAAGGCGGTATTTTTGGATAACTAAGCGAGCAATGTACGTTTTAGTCGATTTCAAAGTTTTGTTTCTCAGTTAGTACACAATAGCTCGAAGCCCAAGTTCCGAGGCCGAGTCAATAGGCCGAGATGTCGATCGCTCTCGTCTTGTGTTTACTCACTCAGCCCTCGAGGATTAATGCGCGACGCAAATATTTATCTAAACGTCTGCAGATTGACAGTTCAGTCGACAATTGTTTGTTGTCTTTACCTTCCCAAATGAGCATTTCATTTCGAGTTGCACCCTTTGCCTTAAGTGGCTTAAGGGGTGTTTATTTTGTTTTTTCAATGTTCCTATTTTTGAACATTGACATTGTTTTTGCGGTGACAAAATTACTGTAAATATAAATGCATATACTTACAGATCATAAAACTATCCGTAATATGAGTAGGTATATGATGAAGTTACGTACGTGCACTTTATTCGACATCTTCCGTTGATGTTGACGCGTGGGTGGTTGCCGTCGCTTTTTCACATATTAAAGATAAATACTCATAAAGCTCGTATATTAAATATTTTCCGTTAGCAAGAATTGAATCTGCGATTTTTGTCACTTAAAAGTAGGTTGCCATCTTAGCAAACGATCCGAAAAGAATATAAAAAAAAATAGTTGCACATCGAAACTTATTATAATATTAACACCTTCAAAGTTCCCGCGATAAAATATTAATCTTAATGATTTCTTTACGTTTAACCACAAGCAAATTGATTGATATCAGTTACAGAATATTGAGATTTGTATCGCAATAAATTGACAACTTAATTAGTCAACATGTAATTAATAACATCTCAGGTAATATATCAAATAGGTACCAAATAAGTTGCAAAACTGCATTTAGAAACAGGTTACGATGCAAATCTCGAATGTGATCATCAAATAGATATACTTAGAGTGTCAGATTTATTTATTTATTTTTAATTTCACAGGGGTATAGCAAAAGCTGGCGAACCTAACAGCCTGTCACCAGTCTCACCTGGAGTACTGTATATGGACCCGGCAGTCCACGCGACGTTGAGAAGAAAGCAGCGGCGGTTAGCTCGAGAAAACCCCGGTGTTTTAGCAGCAGTGGCCAAAGGAGCTAGTATGGCAGTGGCAGAATGCCAACACCAGTTCAAATACAGAAGATGGAACTGTTCTACAAGAAATTTCCTTAGAGGGAAGAATTTGTTCGGCAAAATTGTTGACAGAGGTGAGTTTTATTCACAATAAAAAAATTATCAATAAAAATCCAATAATGTAATTATTGAAACTCATGTATAGACATGTTTGTGTGATGACAGCAAAAATTAAGCAAAAAAATATATTAATGATGCAGTCACAAGAATTCCAGAATAAAATGCTTTTAATTTGATAATAATGTATTCAGAATATTGCGTGTTGCCCTTACCTACTGCAGAGCGTATTGCCTCAATAAACATAAAGTTTTAGTTTTATAAATTGTTTATTATGGACTTAATTAAGAATAAATTTTGATAAAGACTGACAAGTTAATGCCTAAGCCACGATTATCCTTTTGGTAAAGGTGAAAAAAAAAACAAGAAGCTTAAATAGCGAATATGAGAACACGCGTCATTCGTTTGTCTTAATTTTGTCCCAAATAAAAAAACAAGACGTTAAAAAGAACTTAAGAAGATAATCTCTAAATACCCATCGAGGATACCAAGGAAACAGATTACAAGGCATTGAGACGTATAAGCGATTTAAAAAAACATGATTCAAATTTTTCTATATCGAATTGGCGCTTAAAAAAAGTAGGATGTAGAAAAAAGTTTTTTTTAAAAAACAAACCCTAATCCGAGTTACAAAGAGTGGCTACAAATTAAGTGATATTTTTAGTTGGCAACCCTTTTAAGAGATGCTATCTGTGTTCACTGGGAGGGTAGCGCGCCGGGGGCACCTATAAAGGGCTCATCAAGATAAAACCTCCTGGATCAATTACATGCGACGGAGTGACGTTCCAAATCTCGTTTGTCGATGCCCCTTTATTTGTTCCATTATAAAATTTCCTTCTGAATAAACTTTTTTACATATCATTATTGACCGAACTTTTTGTTTTTTAATAACAAATATTAATAACTCTAAGAAAACATTTGAAGATTTTCTGCTCTCATCAGCTTAATTCGCTTCGATAAATTTGAATAAACAAAAAGCTCACAATGCTTTTAAAAAACACAAATACACAATAGCATTAGTATCAATTCCATTTAGTTGACTTGAATGGATGAGATATTATCTTTAAGATAAAAATCAGCAAATAAGTACTTTTAAGCACCTAATATTTGAAAACCTCTTTTATAAGGGCGTACAGTATGGGACTAGCCAACATGCTGTAGTGTATATGTAAGTTATAATAAAGAGGCGAGATTAAATTTATAAAAGGTGCACTTACGAAAATTAAAATGTTATAACAAAGCTCTCTTCACTCTCGCTTAGATTTCTTGTAATTCAAGCGTCTCTATTACGACGAGACAAGGTATAAAATAAGTTGCGTTCACATTTCGCGACTGTACAAATTCATTTTGCCTTTCAAATCAGAGCTGCCCTATCTCCGGTGTCCGATTTCGATGCTTTGTACGCGATATGCCTTATTATGAGCCTGCGAACTGCAAACATCTGGTCCGTACTTCACATTATTCGCTTTTAGCAAAAAAACAGGTCGTATTGTAAATCAAAACTATCTCGACTTTTTATTAGCGAACCAAAACAAATGCGATTGAGAATAAACGTTACATTTTTGTTGGATTAAATATATTATTGAAATAAACACTTTACTTCGGGGTCAGGCAGCAGCGAAGGGGTTATCTTCAGAATTAAAAGCGTTCGCTACTGTATCTTGTTCTAATTCGATCATTTCATATTCCTACACTGGTATACATTATATGAATGTACGTGCATGCGCCACGGTTATTGACCCTTTGCTTCTTACGTTAATGAAACGCGTAAACGTTTTCTGTAAATGTCTCTACTAACTCGCACTCTGTAGAAAATTTTTAACGACTTCATATAGAAACTGGGAAGGGAGTACTTAATTGGACTCTATTTTTTTTATATGTTAGCACTTATAGATATAAGATTAATTATAATAACATTAACCAATTGTGGATTGATTTTCAATTCAATTCAATTTCTTTGTTTAGTGGCTTCTAGGATAATTTATTTTCATTAATTTTGTTTACTTACGGTGGTACCATTTAAATTAAAAAAAAAATACCCCAAGAATAGGTTACCTGAATTTCAATTGATAAGTCTATGAACCTTTTTGTTAAAACGTAATTAAAAAAAGTTTCAAGGTGAAATTCAAAATAAATATCGTCCAACTTGTTCGAACACATTTGGAAAATAATGCAGATTGACATATAGTAATATAGTTTGCAAAATGAATCGCTATACAAATATTTAAAACCTGTCAAACATCACCGAATTTAGCAAAATCATTAGTATTGTTACGATCCTCAAACAATATATTTAACGAACGAGGTCGGGCGAAGGTTATACCAAATTAAGGTATTTTGACATTTTTCCAACAGATAAGATGATAACGTATTATTTATTGTTAATTGGTAAAATTTGTAATCAAATATGTGTTTACATAATGTCAATATTTATTTATTGAAAAAAAACAAGTCGTGATCACTGACCAGCTCGTGGTCAAGTTAGCTTCTCAATTAACCCGTTCATTCACTAAATCAAAGAGAATCATTTCTGAACCAAGCGATTAGCTCCGTCTTATTTATGTAAGTAGAATAATGTAAATTGCTAAGACAGAACCAATTAAGGCGATAAAGTTCATTAATACGAGACCGGCAATTACTCAGTCGTTTCTTTTTTTTTTCTAGTCCCATATGAGAACAACGAAGCGGAGCTATAAAATAATTACACCTTGACAGTAAAGCAAACGCCTAGAGCTAATTCCAGTATAAATATTGATATTTTATTTCGACACAATCTATCTACAAAGAGTGCCCACGATTTTTCTAAATTAAAAGCCAGATATAGCACTGCAGACCACCGTCGTAATAATTTCACTCGATAAAAAGAGCAAAAGGCAATACATAATTTATGTTATATGCGTGTACATTTAGAGCATATTACTTTATTAAGGGCAGGCAGGGCGGGCGAGCGCGCGGGGCAATATTACAGGCCGGCCGCAAATATCTGCCGATAAACTTTTTTAATACATTGCAATTACGTCCATTTGAGAAACGCATAAAACGAGCGAGCGATCGCGGCGGGAGCCCCATACAACGTAACTCATTAAGAAAAAAAAATCGTAAATATGATTTTGAATCGCTACATCTCATCGAGAACCGAAATCTTTGAATAAGGTTGGTCGTCATAATTACTGTTTCGATCGACAAAGCCCCCCCGGATGGAGCACGAATAATTACTAATATACACGTCGACACACCATTGACGAGTTGACGCGACATCTTCATCTCATTGTGGTGTAAACCTCAAGGATCGTATTAACACAAATGATGACAACGGTACAATGGTCCGCTTTATAGATCGGGCTATTGTTGACCCGAGCATAGAAAAATATATGATCCGGGTTCCCGTGGAGAGGCCTCCTGCGGAGCGGTTTGGCGATGCGCATGCGACGGTGCTCATACACGTTCTACGGAAGCCACGTTTACACCTATCGCAGCGTCTAATGGCAGGTAACTCGCCCAATAAAACGACCTTTCTCAAAATATTTCCTGTTTTGAAGGTTTTATATGGAATCTCGGGGGCTAAGATTCCATCGTGGGTGTATAAAACGTACAAAACGATGCATCGAAAATAAAAAGCAAATAAAATGGTCTCGACGAAATATTTAATGCTCAATTAGATAAGCGTTTTGTGTTTTGTTGAGTTTAAATTGTTTTCAGTTATATCAATTTGTGACATTTAAAATGTTGATATGTATATTATATATAATTTTATGTCCCAAAATTCATATTATGTATGTGTTTCAAAAAAATTACAATTGACATCATATAACATTATTTATAGACAGTTAATGTACTGTTAAAAAGAAATTATTTTCGTTTTTTTTACTCAGTTTGAAAACAAACGTCTTTGTCCACCATATGAATGGGTGTCGGGATGGTCGATGGTAGCGAGTGGTAGCCCTGAGCGCTTTGTACCACTCACAATGAGTGATATATGAGCGACATAATTTTGAATTGTCGCAGCGAAGTCTCGGTCGGAGGGCTCAATGTGAAATTATCACCCATATAAGGCATAACGAAAATGAATTATTACTTTTATGGCCTATTCTTGCTTCGCCACTGCAGCAAAAACAATCGTCATCCTAAGGCTCTTTAGTGGTCTTTTAAGAAATTAATTTGTGTGTTCTACACGATGTTTCATCTTTAAATAGAAGCTGATACGATCAAAGCTCTCAGTAATATGACATTATATTCTCATAAAATATTTTAAAACACTAATAAATGACTTCATCACTGTCGACGCCCGTCCTCAATAGGTCGACGTCTAAACCGGCCAAACACCGCATTATACGACGAGTGATTTATGGTTGTTTTGAGTAATTACATCTCATCAAATTTGAATAATGCGAGTTGCCATAAATAATAAGCTACACGAGACGCAACGCGCGAAATCGTCATAAGTCAATCTCTCAAATTAATCTCTTGGAAACACCTCGGCGTGATGACTTAATGCGGACGGGAACATATTTAATTAGTGCATTAATTTTGAATTATTTAATGGTTCTCTCTGTAAGGCTACGGAGCCAGGTGTTCATCAAATGTCAACAGTGATTAAGTTTTATTTTACGGAGCGAGCAAGCGGTCGTACGTTGGATTTACGAGTTTTTGACTTTTATAAATTCTCAACGCCTCGCCTTAACTGCCAATCCGGCGGGATGGAATTATCGCTCGGTGCTCGACTGCTCGCGTTGTAAACCGACTGCGGGACCATTTATTATCCACACAGATAATCCACCGACAGCACTTTATTATCAGTTATAATAATAATTTACTTTTATAGATTCACATTACTCATGTTTGTTCTTATTTGACTGCAGTTTGATGCGGTGGAATTGCTTCAATAAAATAATAGCGCGCCTTAATTATAAATGCTTTATATCGGACCATCTAAGATACTAATCGTTATTTGTATTAGGCCTCGTATGTGGTCGGTGTCAGATTAACGTTGTTTGGGTAGTTAATAGAAGGAATTTACATTTTATTTAATACCGTGACTAATGTGGTCCCTCGAGTGGAGCCTGTGAGGACATCTGTCATAATTTTTCTACGTCGCGATTTATTCGCAAAACGCGACAATCCTCTTTGTTGTCAGACGAAATCGATGGTCGAGCAACCAACAAAATAAATTATTGAATTATTTATAAATACATAAATATCTCGTCTCACATTAGACCAGAACAAAGCATCGCACGAGAACGTCCACCAGAACGGGTTAGGTCGTGTATCTTTTTGACAGAAGTTTATAAACATATCAGACCAATTAAAAATTATATTCGTTCGTCGTTTATATTCTTAATTGATAAGGTAATGGTTCCGTTATATCATAGCGGAGATAAAGTAAAAGTAGTCACATAAAAATCACAGCGTGCGGACAGATGTCGTGGGCCAGATGTCGACACATCGACACTCGATTTCCTACGTGTTTTGAAGACGCGTAGAGGCTCGCAGTAGGAGCTACTCGGCCACCTGGCTGCGGCACCCCGGGGCAGACCTCCGCTGACTCATAGCTACGTAACATCCGTGAGCGTATCACCTTCCACGCTCACTGTTGAACATTTTATTACTCTAAGAAGATATTATAACATCAAAACATTTTAAACGTTATATATATCTAAAGTGTTCCAAATAACAGACTTAATACAGACATTTTTAAGTGTCATATTTAATGGATCCACACTTATTTTTATAACAGAAATACCTTTAAACTTATTACAAACGATAAATGCTGCATGGGAATTGTATTCGTAACCGTTGAATTAATTTCTCCCGAGCATTGAATGATGGCAAAATTGACATAAAATTCCCGGTTGAACGTCTCAAGTAATTGCTGAATAAAATACTTTTGTGTAACATCCCAAAGCGAAACACAAAAAGTGAGTCGACTACGTCAGTGTGCGCTGCTCGTAATTTATATCGGTGCACGATGACAACTCAATAAAAAAATGATTTCATTTGCTTATTGAGTCCTTAATAACGATAGTCGACTTGGACCGTTCCATATATTATTATTATAAATAATAATAACAAATATAAGTTCCTGATTATTTTTGTATACAGGTTTTTTTCCATTGGTAATGCGTGGCGACGGAAGCCCACCTAAGACGTTTATATACCTAATAAATAATTATAACTTTTTATATGATAATGAAATATTGTGTTATTATTTAAAACTATACACTTCTATATAGGAGTATGTTTCAAAGGTATTATAAAACAGATATTATGATGCTCTAAAAGGTGTAATAATAAAAAGATCTATTGCAATAGCGAAACTTCTCAGATAAATTAATGCGTGTAAAAAAGCAGGTCATCTTTTTAATTATGATTAAGGTAAATGGCCAGCCATCGAACTACTTTCGGTTTTAACGTTGAGGAATTTCATTATAACCTTGACTCGAGTTTGATGAGTCAGACTATCATAGTTGACTTACTGTTTATTCGTTATAGCTTTGTACGCTATAAGAAATTGTTTGGAAAAAAATAAATTGGTTTGTCATCATTGATTTGATTTAAAATGGACATTTATAAAGTTACTATTTATTATTATACTTAGATTATTTTACTAATTTTCAGAACGTTTAAAAGATACTTGATATTTTACTATGTTATATAATTAAACTTAATTCACTATGGTAGGGGTTTTCGATGCTAATCGTCAAGAATCGTTGGTTATCGATATTATAAAGATTCGTTGCGCTCGCCAGTACCACTTGTAATGATCAAATTTATAATCTCCCGGGTAGGTAAGAGCCACTTCTTTTATTTTCAATCGTCGAGATATACCCTCTCTCTTTTAATTGTATTTTATGAGTATTTGATTCTAATGCCGGGCCATTAATTATTTATAGTATTCGATACGGGATGAGAGAATCGATTTATGTATTCGGGAGATGAATGAATGCATCGATCCTTTTGTATTTGTGCCTCGAGTTCTTTTGGTAATTACTCAGGATTACATTATGACTTACTCAATTTATACCACTTTAATGTCGAGTCACTAATTAATATTAATTTTGCACACAATCTATATTCTTAAATAATTCTTTAATGATTTGATTCATATGCATTTGTATGTATGTATTTTTTGCTTAAAAGTCAAATTAAGTTTTGTATCTGTTAGCCCTAAGGCATAATAAAAATTGATTAAAATATGGGTACCTCTTCTGCTGGCACGTATTAATTATGTGAATACCAAACACACCTATGCAAAAATACCTACATAAACCTTATATTCTTATTACAAAAACAACAATATTAAGCCAGAAGCGAGGTCTGATACCTGCATTTTATAAGTTAATAGCAGTCTATTATCACGATAACCCACAAAACTGTCTTAATATAATATATGGATTTCCAAACAAAGAACACTAATTGTAATGGCATATTAAATGCCATATTTTTCAATATTGAATTCGGATTAATAGCAATCGAACATTTACGGACGGTTGACATATTTATTTATATTATAAATTTAATTTTATGAAAAGGGTCAAAAGTCTGTTTTATAAATATAATGATTAACCCATTTTATTTGCCGTAGGTTGTCGTGAGACAGCGTTCATATATGCAATAACGAGCGCCGGTGTAACGCATGCGGTGTCCCGCGCGTGCGCAGAAGGCTCGATCGAGTCTTGCACCTGTGACTACTCGCATGTTGACCGCGCGCCTCACCGCTCTCGCGCCGCTGCCGCCGCCAACGTACGCGTCTGGAAGTGGGGCGGTTGCAGTGACAACATCGGCTTCGGCTTCAGATTCAGCAGAGAATTCGTCGACACTGGCGAAAGAGCGAAGACGTTGAGAGAAAAAATGAACTTGCACAACAATGAGGCCGGCAGAATGGTAGGTTCACTCAAGTACCTTTCAATATGTCAATATATCATTCTTCATTTACGGCAGCTAAATAACTCCTGAATTAAACAATTCAAGTGGCTGTCGACATGTGTCGTCACAGCGTGTTCACATTACCATTACGGGTGACGATCGAGTGTCAGCTACTTGACGTGTCGCTTAAGTCTAAAATTAATTATGCGTCAAGTGGTTCGGCCCATCGCACGACGAGTGTGCAACAGGCACCCATTCGTTGCGCTCGCGCATCTCCCTCCCACCGCACACCCACATTTGCATACCCACTGCCCGTACCTTCCTAAAATTCATCAAAAAGGGACGTCTGGAGCCTCGAGCCACACAAATGCATCATTAACCGACTCGCTTAATTCTCGTCACGACAGACGCACTGGGTGTCCACCTGTTGAATATTCAAGGCATTCCATCGATTGTTTAACACATATTTAGACACTAGACTGTAAAACTCATCGTTCTTATCCATATACATGACAATAAAAAATCCGTCGACATTTTCTACGAAGTGTGTTCACTCACGAAGGATAGGAAAATATTTACAGTCTCTATCCTCGCGTCATTTATCTACTTTCTTAGAATGATGAATGTATCTAGAGCATGATTTATGGTCCGTCCACGCACGGTGACGATCAGCCCACCTCTTCACCATTTGTAACAATTTGCTCGATCGTAAGATGCGATCGATGAAGTGTTTTCTAAAGATCATCGATCACCTACATCGGCGCTTATCGAAGGAATTTTAAGATATTTGGACATCATTATAGACCTCCTCACGCGATTGAATAAATTATTTGATCTGATGTTTTTTTGTGTTATATTATTAATTATCATATTTGTCCACAGCACGTGCAAACGGAGATGCGCCAGGAATGCAAATGCCATGGTATGTCTGGATCCTGTACAGTAAAGACATGTTGGATGAGGCTACCAAGTTTCCGGTCTGTGGGAGATGCATTAAAGGACCGCTTCGACGGAGCTTCGCGGGTTATGATGCCAAACACAGAAGTCGAAGTTCCTGTTCCACGTAACGATGCAGCGGCACACAGAGTTCCCAGAAGGGATCGGTACAAATTTCAACTTAGGCCGCATAATCCTGATCATAAAACACCTGGTGTCAAAGATTTAGTGTACCTCGAATCATCACCGGGTTTCTGCGAAAAGAACCCGAGGCTAGGCATTCCCGGTACGCACGGGCGTGCCTGCAATGATACTAGCATCGGTGTCGACGGTTGCGATCTTATGTGTTGCGGCCGCGGCTACCGGACCGAGACTATGTTTGTAGTGGAACGGTGTAACTGCACATTCCACTGGTGCTGCGAAGTTAAATGTAAGCTGTGTCGCACAGAAAAAGTAGTTAACACGTGTTTATAGACAAGCGGGCGTTCTGACGCGTATGTGTGATCATCCAGAGAGACTCAGTGTCGGACTTGTGACTCGGAGTAGACAGTGGACTTGGTAAACAGACATGTATATAACCGCCTCGCTTTTCCCTATCGGATTTGTCGAAATCGTATTCTTATTGACTTATGTAAATATAAATAGTACTATACGCTGTTTATTTCTCTTTTACGCTTATAATCGATACCCTGTGAAATTAATTTAAGCGGTATTCGGTCATTTAATTTATTTGGCTATTAAGTGCGAACATGTGATCTAGTAATGTTATTTTGTGGACGCTGTCGTTGGGATACTAATGAGACCAGTTTATCGACAATTTATTCCTGTCATCTTGTCATCTTGCGGCCACTATCGAAATTGGGCTTATTGGTTTCCTTACGCGGTCAGGTGTATGAAAAATTAGTCTTAGATAACGCACTTATCACCGTGACTACTCACCCGGTCGGCTGATATATTAGACTACTTTTAATGGTATTTAACTAATATCATTATAAAGTTAAAATTAATATTATAATTATATTTTAATGAAGCTGAACGCTTCGCATATTGATAATTCCAGTTTTATATGATTTCTATTTTATAGACGTCCGTGTCGGGTGTACGGTCGCATAACTGTTGTAAAACTCGAGAGCGAAATTATCTTGTAATTATAGTTTTATATTAATTATTCGTCCGGTTAATGGATTTTGTGGCTTAACTATATTTGCATAAAGCATCTTCTTGGGTGTCCACAGCTACAGGTTGCATTTGGGCCTTATCAGTGAATAAGTAGCGCCATCGTAAAAGTGTCCCACATTATGAGATAAACGCTCTCGAGAATTTTAATTAAATATTAAACGAATTAAATAATCAGTATTATATGTATAATATTGTATGCGTGCTGCGTCCGATATTCCAAGATAAAGTTGCACGTAAGCCCGATTGACACTTGTTATACATTTTAAACGCTCGCTCGTGCTTTTAAATTGCCCATTATTTATTAAGCATGTACAAAACATTTTTTGCCTCTTATATATTTTTAATTAGTGGAGATATCGCAAACTGTTGATTCTGGTTATTTATATTCATACATGCAGATGGCATAAATGTTATTACCTTACAAATTGTTACCTCTCATCTGATATCCTAATATAGTTGACGGTTTATAAAACTCGATTATGTACGGTTAAAATATATCTGTATTAGACTGATGTTCAAACTCGACAGTTTGCTATTAAGGAGAGAAGCTTTACTAAATATAGTTATTTGTATCAACGTGAATGATATTTCATATGTGATATAAACGTAGTTTAGAAAATAAAATAGTGTAAGTAATCCACTGAGCTTCTCTACGCGGTGAAGTTAAATTATGTACTTAAGCTATTTATTATTATTTCAATTAAGAATTTCAATTTACTTTAGACTGAGACGTCTAAAGTAAAATGAAATAGTTGTTTTAGTATTAAATCCCATGTTAAAACTGTCGGGATTACTACTACTTCGCTATCACAGTTCTATGTTATTGTCAAATTGAAAGGTTTTGTGGGTTTTTAACGTGAAAAGCTGTTTGTGTGACAATTGGCGATAACTGTTAATTACGATATCTGTGATATGCTGTTTTAATATATACCTATTGGTATTTCATTTTAGTATGTATTTTAATCTGCTTGCATTTCAAACAGGTTGTCGATTGTCGTGGAATTAAAAGACTGATTTTTTTTTACTTCATAGTTGTAACATCCGTAGTCGGATCATTAAGCCATTTTTAAATTTTAGCCTCGAATCGAATGTGATAAAATCGATTTTAAAATATTTTATCTGTCACGAATCCGAAATTTAATCTGTTCTGGATCTTTTATCGATGACAGTTGAATCCCAGGTTTTAACATGTGTCCTTGCCCTAATCAAATTGTCAATGTAAAAAATGCGCATGTAAATATTATTTTTATTATGATATTTTTAAGTTATTTATGTGAATTTAGCATTTTATTGTTAATACTAGATAACAATACGATTGAAATCAGCTGAACTTATCTGAATCTCAAATACTATTATTGTATATGAATTTACCTATTTGAAATTATATTTCGTCCAGTGACCACTCTTGCGGTTGACGCATCGTAACGATATTGGTTGTACATTAGTATCTATTTATGATTAAATTAATATTGATTAGTTGTTACTAAAAATACAAAATTGATCAAAAATATGTTTTTTATTGTTCTACCTTATTTAATATAATGATGCTACCTACGTAAAAAACAAGATTTGAAAAATATAAAATAAATTGATGTTTTAATACAAATATGGCTTGGCGTCATCTAAATGGATGTTATTGATGATGATGCACTCTGAATGCACTAATTAAGCTAGTTCTTACAAGATATTTTTTTATATTATTCTTATATTTTACTCGTATTTGTAACTGTTAAAAAGTCAAATCTTATATATAAATGAATGAATTATAAATGAATGTTTGTATGCATGTCCTCTATACGATCCTAAATCATTGGTCCGATTGTGATGAAACTCTGATGGATTATTCTGTATACGCCTGCAAAAGTTCGTCTTTTATGTATTCCGATACGTTAAAGTACTTATGCGTTAATCCATTCGAGCTTCGAAACGCACCCGAGCGAAGCGAACGAAAAATAACATTTGACTTCTTTAAAAAACAGACAGCAAATAAGTAATATTCCATTATTAGTTATTTTCAGGTAGGTTAAACTTGCGTTAAATAAAATGTTTTGGTTATTTTATTGATATTACCTATTCATATCGAGTAGTAAAATAAACCTTGGAAATTTAGAATTGAGTTCCGAGTCCAGTTCGTATCATATAATTTTTGACTTTAAAACACTTACTAGACATTTTAGTTTTTAAGACGATTTATAGATTCCATTTTATTTTGAATTATATTACGTTTTTATCCTATAGTATTTATTCTTTTGTCTATTATAATATGTACATACATATAAAAGCAAAATACGATGTAGGGGAGAGTGGGGTAATTGAGAACACTTAACTTCTAACGCTCAAAAATAATAGAACAAAGTCACAAACATAATCAACTTTCATTGCAACGTAAACTTTGTTTAGGTATCTATCTACTTATTATTAACAAAAAAATCTTAAAGATTAACGTTTTATTCGAAATATGAATGAAAACAAAAAACATTGCCGTTCCTTTTTACTCCATAGGGTATGGGGTAATTGGACCATTGGACCATCCCGCGGGGAAAATGGGAACAGTTTAGGGTTGTTAGAAACAATACAAATCTTTATAATAAACTACAATTAATTTGTGTAGCACATATCACACATGTAACTTTTCTTAATCTCACCAATAGTACATTTTTCATGTGCGCAGAGCTTACAAATGGTGCACATGATCCAATTTTCTATCGGTGGGGATTCATACTTCTCGTTGCACATTGTACAATAAAACTCCTCTTCGTTTTCATTCACTTATCAAGCCTTCTTTGAATTTCTGACTCCTTTACCCTTGACTCTTTTTCTTGTATAGTTCTTTTAATGTTCTTTTTGGTTTTTTTTTAGTTACAATTTTTCTTTTCTAGCTTTCCGCTCACTTTGTCTTTTCTGTTTTTTCAAAACCAAAATCTTGTATTTTTTTAAAACTGTGCTAATGTCGGTTTTATCCATATTAAAAATACAATGACAGGGTACGAGGACAGGTATATTATGTTTTGATTAGATCTTTTTTAGTTAAAAGCTGTTATTCTATTAAGTGAAGTGGCTTCTGGAATTTAAGCTGATGGATGGATGTCGAGACATAAAACCATATTACCAGTCTTTGCCTCCAAGCTGGGTTTCGTTATTGAAAATTGTGTTTCAGTTTGATCGAAAAACAATTCTACGTAAAGAATTTGGTGTTATTCCATAAAAAGACTTACAACAATCAAGTATATATTTTTCTAGCTGGTCTTCTTGTTTTTTATTAAATACAGTTTATCTTTTTTGGTATCTTAAATTTGTTTTGTTTTTGTTTTGGGTGCTGGTATTGGTAGCAGCTTGGTCCAATGTAAGCTTTTTATTTTTAGCATCATCGATTGTACGGCGAAGATCTTCAATTTGGTATTTTGTTTCAGTCTTTCGTATGTAATTTCGAAATATCTAAAACAATTTATAACGTTAAAACATTTTTACACAATCAATGAGTAGCTCTTAGGGTAATTAAGAACGCAAGGGGTAAATGGGAACGATCCCAATTACCCGCATAATTCCGTTCCAAATTACCCGAAGTAGTCAATATATATTAAAGTTGCCGCCAATCTCAACAGTAACTTTGGTGAGCTTCAAATCACGTGGGGCCTGAAAATTGATAGTATATTCATGATAGTAAGAGAATGTGGTGTCTTTGAACTCAAAAATATGATATTTACATCTATTATAACGTACGACAAAAAATATTACAGAAATGCGAAAAAAATTGTTTGACTTACCATAACAGCGTACGTGCGGCCTTTTACACTCACTATCGCGTATGCACTAAATGGCGCTAGATGCGTCCATTGAACAGGTGCGGGATAGTTTAGTGCGGGAGAAAGTATTAGTTTCTTAGTTATTCCCAATTACCCGCCGTTCTCAATTACCCTACTCTCCCCTATCAATTCATCGTTTTAGTTCTTATTTGCTCAAACCACTAATAGTTGTTGTACGTTACAGTAGATTCTATTTAAAAAAAATATATTTCTAATATATTCATACATACTTACTACTTATATAGATTAAAAAAAACTTTTTTTAAGTAAAATATGTATTTAATGTCAATAGAATTGACATTCAAAAGTCAATTACTCTGTATTTAAAATTATTTCTGTAAATTGGTTTTTTGAACAAATAATCATTGAGACGACGAATATATTATTAATAAAATCTCAGAAAGAAAAATGATAGAAGACTTCAAATTTGGAAGGTACATTTACAACTACAAAATGTACAAAGATTTTTGTAAATGTAAACCCTAAAGTAGTGAAAAGTATGAATATCCGATATTTTTAAATAAGCGGGCAGAGCTGCAGACAAATGCTAGTATTGTGGGTATGCACCTACTTATAGGGTTGATAAGTAGTATTATTCTATAGAAAGATTACATAGGTATTAAGAATTTGTAACGTTTATATTTGTTCTTAGATCGCTTGGGGCATTATTCTGCCAATTTAACCATAACCGTTAATTTAACGTAGTAGATTGCAAGCGTTTAGGCGTATTATGATAAACATACATATGTATAGCTATATGAGGTCTGATTTTATGAAAACAATATTTACATCTGTAAATTGAGGCAGTGATAGCCCAGTGGTAATGCGCCCGCTTGGGAAACCAAATGAGGCGGGTTCAAATCCCGGGTCTCGCACCTCTGATGTGCGAATCATTTCCAACAGGGTTACCATTTGTCTTCCGGTAAAAGAAAATATCGTTAGGAAACCTGCATGTCTGAGAGAACCTAGCATGTTTTCGAAAGACATGTTAAGTCCTTCTAAGTGAACTATGGCAAGATTCCTCTTGTAAAGGGAGGCCCGTGCCCAGTAGTATGACGATGTTAAAAAAACGACTGAAAACAAATACATTTAGAAATGTTATTCATTTTGTCCTTCTTAGATGCAATCGAAAGGTAGATCGCGCTTCGTTTGAATCAAATTATTCTAGAAGATTGTATGATTAAAATAACATTTTCTGAAGACCTCCATCCGCAGTAGTTATACACATCATGATATACCTACTCGCAAACTAAAGAGCCAAAATAATCCTGAATCTATCAAAAGTCAAGACAAGTTAATCCATAAATAAATCATTGAAAGAATAATTTATTTTCGTATTAATAAAGAATATAATTTAACATATCTACAGAGAGAACTAAGTAACAAGTTGCAATCGCGTTTATTCTGGTAACCATTAAAAGCATGATAACAAATCAAACGATTATTGGCATTTGGCAATCCGTTACGAGGGGTTTGTTTAATAACAACGACATTCATATCGATATACGACGATGTTCCCATTTTATTTATGTGAGTGTATTTCAGAACGCGATGCGAACTGTCATATCTCCGCCATTTTGTTTTATTGCGAACGCAACCGTAGAGGGATCGCGCGCAATTTTCTGAAATGGCTTTATTTTCTAACAAAGGACTTATAATGTTAAGGAAAATATATTTTAATATAGTGTAATAGGGTTTACTTTTATTTGCACTGAAAGGTTGAAAGTGAAAAGTCGATCCGTGTTGGTGGTCGCGATGCCGCGGGCTCGTTCCCACGAGTATCGCGCTGAGGAAAATTTATGTTTATGAACTGAGAAATCTGTCATAAGAGATACGAATGGCGCGACTGAACCTGAAATAGCGTAAATAATTTTTCACGCACCTTTCGCATTTTGCAAGTGAAATTTTGTTACAATTGCACCCATGGCGCGCCCATTTTGGTTCAGAAAAATTAATATATTATACTATTTACTTGTCATGATGTCTAAGCTAAGTGAGAAAATAAAGATCATAATCTGTGCTAAAATAAATAGTACTTAATAAATGTTCTTCTACGTAAAAATATTTTTAGGACAAAAAGTAGATCAACTACTTTAAAAATTCACATATTTTTATCAACAAAAGAGTAAGTGTCACTCCACAAAAGAGCATGGTACTCTTGAGTTTTTTGGCACAATGATGGCTAAAAAGCAAATAGATTAAATAAAACTATCTTTTCGGATTTTTTCGCGGATTTATTTTGATTTTTGGTTCCCGAAGTTTCGATTGCTTTACAGCAATCATGGTCACGGGAGAGTGGTCACTCCCGCTTTTTGGCGTAAAGCAATCGAAACGTCGGGAACCAAAAATCAAAATAAATCCGCGAAAAAATCCGAAAAGGTTGTTTTATTTAAATGTCTAATATTCGCGTAAATCTAAGAAAGTATTAAGCAAATAGATTAAATTCATATTAAAAATGAACAAACATCAGTATTGAAAGTAGACCTATAAAATCAAATACCTTTGCATTTAAGCGTTACGTTATATTGAATATAAAGTTTATCGTTAGTAATAAAACGTTGAAACTGTATATGTATAACTGTTACCCAGTTCAAATAGCAATTGGATTGTGACTTTTGCAGACGATGCTCAGCCACTTTAACGTATGGATATTTTATACAAGCTTAAAAATAATATGTAAGTAGAAATAGTTGTTTTTATTATTAATTCATTCAACAGTTATACTTGAGTAAGAAAAGTAATATTTTATAAATAATTATTTTAATTTCTTTACGTTAATAAATGATATTAACAATATCTATCTATTTAATCAATAATTATTTGAATCAAAGCTAAATATTGAATTTTAATATGTGCCACAAATTTGTTATCCAATCTTTTGTAATAATGTACATAGTTTCCTGTTCTTTTTGCAATAATATACAAAGAGATGTATCGTAAATCTACTCATATAATAAAATTCTAACTGAGTCGAATTTGTGCATTAAATATTTTATGGAAAATCTTATTGAAATAGTGATTAATATTATCGACACAGAGGCCGAACCTGTAGTTTTTAGAATTTTTGTCTGTCTGTATGTCTATCTGTGATCGCATCACGGAAAAACCACTGGAGGGATTTTGATGAAATTTGGTATGATGATAGCTGGTTATCCGGGTCAACACATTTTTTACTGCGGGAGAATATCTCATTTCTGAGAAATTTATACTAAACGTTAACACGTAACTAGGGACGAACACGAGCGGAGCGAGGGCGAGTCGCTAGTTATCTATATACTTATACATATATACATAATTAGGCAAAGAAAAAACAGTTGAGTACCTCTGTATAATCGTCTGTTGGTCAACCATTTTTCTTTTGAAGTAAGACTTCTTTACGTACGCTTGACTTGGGGGGTAAGCTGGTGAATGCGTTACGAAAAGTTGTACGTACGTTTGTTGCCATGGTAACCGTTGTTATTGTCTGACAAATGATATCTATCTATCTATCTTATATACTTAAACGAGCCATTCTTGTATATTTATATCTTTATTTATTTATACCAGCGATCTCGGAAACGGCTCTAACGATTTCGCTGAAATTTGGTATGCGGGGGCTTTCGGGGGCGAAAAATCAATCTAGATTAGTCTCATGTCTGGAAAAACGCGTGTTTTCGAGCTTTGATGCGGCTTTCTTTTGCATTATTCTACGCAGAATATGGTCGATAATTTCTTACACTTGATGATAACCATCGTGGTCAAGCGGTCAAGGCGCAAGTTAGACAACACATATGCCCGGGATCGAGTCCCGGTCGGAATACAAAGTTTTTACTTTTGATTTTTTTTTGTATTTATTCAAGTTTTTATTTTTTTTTATCTAAAAAAACGATATAACAAAAAAGAACTCCGAGCAAAGCTCGGTCGCCCAGGTACTAAGTAATATATTTAAACGAGCAATTCTTGTATATTTATATCTTTATTTATTTATACCAGCGTTCTTGGAAACGGCTCTAACGATTTCGCTGAAATTTAGTTTGTGGGGGCTTTCAGGGGCGAAAAATCGATCTAGATTAGTCTCATGCTTGGGAAAACGCGTGTTTTCGAGTTTTCATGCAGTTTTCTTTTTGCATTATTTCGCGCAGAATATGGTCGATAATTTCTTACACTCAGTTGTAAGCATCGTGGTCAAGCAGTCAACGCGTAAGTTAAACAACATATGTCCGGGCTCGAATCCCAGTTGGAATACAAAAATTTATTCAAGTTTTCAGTTTTTTATCTAAAAAATACGATATAACAAAAATGAACTCCGAGCGAAGCTCGGTCACCCAGGTGCTATAATATTATATTCTTTCCTTAAATGATATCCTATAAATATATGATTGTAATATGCCTAATATGAGTTATTTTTAGTATCTCACCTATCCTATTTATTTAAAACATAAATTGAATTTTATTAAGAGCACCGATAACCTACAGAAATTTTACTTCTTGCGCGTGTACACATTCATACACGCACTCTTTATTTATTTTTTTGCTTAGTAGCTTTAGTGTTATCAATAAATAAAAATTGGAAGCAGATTTTTTTTATTTCATTATTATGATCGAATTTCGACCACTGGGTGAACACTAGTTAATATAATTATTTATTACGACAAATAAAATGTAAACTATATTTTCACAGCAGAGGTTTCTGCTCCCTGGCTGTTACCGTGGATGCCACCCTATTTAAGTCACACTCCAAACCAATTGGACGATGACCAAAAAGGTTTTGATCTGAATGAAGAAGATATGCGCAAATTCCATATCTGGCCTTCAGGAATAATTCCTTATTATATCGATGACTTTTCATTTGGTAATGTAATTTTACTTAAGGTATTAGAATGTAAATATATATTTTTATATAAATATTTTAGGTTTTATTAAGATTCAAAGAAGGGTCGGAGTATGTATTTATTTATTATCTGGGTACGCGGATTTTAGTCACAATGTCATGGGTTTTAATTTTTTTGCGCGGATCCCTGATTCTAGTTTCTGAAATAAAAGTAACCCTTATAACATCAGCTATTTGCTAATGAAAATTTTGTCCAAATCGGTCTAGCTGTTTCGGAGAGTAACCGGAACAAACAAATAGACAGACAGACGAACGGACAGGTAAAAAATTCAAAATAGTTTATATACATACTTTTTATGCATTTAGTAAAAAGTCGTTATTTTGACATTACACATTACAAAGAGACACATCAATTTTATTTTTTTATAGATAATTACTTAGAAATATTATAGATGTGTAGGAGAAGACGCAATACAAAAACTTTTACAAGTAATGTAAAGATCTCTTCTGCCCGTTGCATATAGAGTTATGGATCGAAAACCCCTGAGTCTAAAACTTAAACTATCAAATATAATATTTGATAAGTATAATATTTGCCATGTGATATTAATGTTTTCATTGATTTCTCGTACTGATTTCTTTTTTTCAATTTTATACTAAAATATCTCATGTTTTAAAGTAATATTGCTCATGACGGTCGCCATCAGCGAACAGCTGGTAGACCGCTAATGCATAATAAGTACTCTTATTTATTCTAAAATAAAACTAGCTGACAAGCAATACAAACAATATATGTATTTTTTTCTAGACAAAGTTTTACGCGATAAAATTCGTTTGGAACTCGAGTTTATTAACAAAGTTACTGGCTTACGT
Organism: Argynnis bischoffii washingtonia; assembly: GCA_033884665.1. NCBI lineage: Eukaryota > Metazoa > Arthropoda > Insecta > Lepidoptera > Nymphalidae > Argynnis > Argynnis bischoffii. The sequence goes on along the minus strand of CM066609.1, from coordinate 13,347,704 downwards.
TTTCTGGAGATACCCCGACCACCAGGAGATGATAAAAGTAGATGGGTCTTCTTCATCAATAGAAAAGGTCTCCAAGGTTGTGCTGATCTTGCTTTCAACAACTTTACCACTGAAGGTGTACAGGTAATAAATATTGTATTCATAGATGTGAAAGGAGGACTTCAAGCAAGCGTACCATTGGTCCACCACTGTCTTATGATTATTATTATTATTATCATATCTTTTTAAATAAATACAAGGTATTAAGCAAAAAAATTTGAGCCAAAAATTTAATGTCGAGTGCCATTTTTGCCGATTTCAAAAAATTCAAAATTTGACAAGATTTTCATTGTTCAAAAAAATTTAGCAAAATTTTTTGTTCAATAGCCCCAAGTGTCCCCTTAAAAACAAATAAAAGTCCGTTTCTGTATCTATAACGGTTTTCGAGATATTTGAAATATAAAGTTGAAAAATGAAAAAAAATATTAAATTTTGAATTTTGTATAACTTTTGAAAAAAACAATTATTTTTTCCTTTGGCAGAACTTCGTTATATGATAAAAGAAAATATACAAAACTGAATAACACAAAAAAAATTGCTGTTGCTCTTAAACAGATACTTTCTACAATTTACATTATATTTATGTTAGAACTAGCGATTTTTAGAAAAAAAAAACAAATCTATCTCTCGGTAACCACCCATTTTCCGGAATAAAAAGTAGCCAATGTGTTATTCTAATGTATTAACCAAAGTTTTATTAAAATCCATTCAGTGGTTTTTGCGTGAAAGAGTAACAAATATCCATAAATCTATACATCCAAACATCCATACATCCTCACAAACTTTCGCATATATAATATTATAGTAGGATTTTTAGTGTATTTGTTTCAAAATTTAAATAAAATCCCTATTAGATATAAATGCTAATGTTTTTTTTTTGTAATTTGCTTTAGAGAGTTGTTTTGGGGTACGATTGTCTATCAGACGGAAATTTAGCTGGTATCGTTCTAGCGATAGTCGGAGTACCTCCACAACATAATGCACCAAATCGTGATGAATATATCAAAATTCACAAAGAAAATATTTTGCCAGGTAGTAAAAAATATTATATTTTTTATAAGTTCCGAAATTACATTCGTTTTCATTCAATATTTCATGAAATAACCATCGGTCCTATTAATAATAATCGGTCCTAATTATAACAAATTATATATCTACTACCAGGTACTAGATACTGCTATTAAAAATGCAACAAAATTGATATGTACTATTTTCCATTTGTTATGAATTATCTTGTTACAGATAAATTGTACTTATTTGAAATTTTAAAGGATGATGAGTGGATTTTTCATGACATGCAATATGATACACACAGCGCTGGTCATTATCTTCCTCATCAATATACATCTAATGGTGCTGCGACGATAACGATGCTACAATCAAAACGGGTAAAATTTTTGCATATGACTAATGACAGTCATAGCTAATGAGAATTATTTAACCATATGAACAAGAAACCACTTTAATTTACATAATGGCTTTTATTAATAATATTTTTTTGTTTTTCATTATTGCATTGCAGTTCACTCCTAAATTACAAATAAATTCTGGTAATAAACTAAGCTCTATGGATATTAAAAAAATCAAAAGTCTCTATAACTATATCTCAAGACAACGAGAAAGCTCGAAACAAGTACCAGGGTGTGAAAAATTATTTCAACCTGGTTCTAATATAAGTAATTTTGTAGCTGCTCCTTCTAAGGTAAAGCCTTTGAAGAAACCAATTAAATATTCAGGTTTTGAAAACACAAATGACCAATTTGAAGAAAAAGAAACAGAAAAAAATGAAAAAACATCTAAAGAAGGTGATATAGATATTGCATCTAATAAAGGTAACGTATCTCAAGAGGAAAATGGATCCGATGCTGCAGAATATTTACCAAAAGAAGAAAAAACATCGAAAGAAGATGATATAGTTATTGCACCTAATAAAGGTAACGTATCTCAAGAGGAAAATGGATCTTTTGCTGAAGAAAATTTACCAAAAGAAGAAAAAACATCTAAAGAAGACGACAAAAATGTTAAAGTTCAAAATACTGCTCAGAATAACAATGATATCAAGGAAAATGCTGTAGATGAAAAGAATTTTAAAGATGAGAAAGAAAATAAAGAAAACATTGATATAAATGCTTCAAATAATGTTATGAATGATGATTATGAATCTCCTGGAATATCACGAGAAAAGTATACTTTATCACATTTAGTTAATAAGAAGGCATCTATTTTAGATCGATCTGATTATCAAACAGGAGATGAAGGGGGTTGATAATATATATATGTTTGCAAAACAGAAATTAAATAAAGCGATGAATGCAATAAGTTTTTCTTATTTTATTTCGTTATTGTGTCTAGCACAGATTCTTCATCGCTAAGAATAATTAGTAATGTAAACTGTTCTCGTTAACTTACATTCTTTCTGCTATAAAAATAAATATGTAATGTTTGCCATTCATTGAAAATTTTTAATAACTTCGAATAATAATTATTTACTTCGAATAATGTGTTTCAATGATGTTTATAAAAGTTTCTTCTATGATGAGAGATATTATCATAAGAAGTCAATTAGAGTAATTAAATATAGAGAGTTCTATAATAACTCAAATAAATATATTTTAGAAAGAAAGTTGGACTTGGTGATTTTGGAGTTTTCGATTTTCTTAATGTATTTATCAGAGATTGAAAAAAAGATACTTATTACTTATAAATATTTATTTATATTTTAATTCTATCACATTAAACACACGTCTGTACGTCTCGTTTCACGTAACACGTTTCGCAAATCACTTCGCAGCACCATTTAAACTGACAATTGCAGTTTTCAGCCTCCTTTATAGTGGTTTGTAAGTAACCTCGCCTGCAGCAAAGTTGGTCACAACTGTCTGTTCCAGCGGAACTAATATTACATTGACGTCCTTCAGTTCCTAAAGATCCAGTTTTTAGATTGGGTGAACAAAAATCTGGTGATTCTTCAGAATAAATTATATCTTTCTTTCCTGGTCGCTTTATATTGGGACTTTCAGGCATGAAACTGTCACCATCGTTACTTGATATTACCTGTTGATGATAACTTCATTTAGTTATCTTTTCATTATGTGATGTTAAGGAGTACAAAAACATGAAAATAAAACAGCTTGTAAATTATTTTGTACAAATTACTGTGCTAATTGGAGAGATAAATCTCGAAGAGTCTTTAAGTAGTACTGAGCTATGTACATATTTAAGTATTACAGTGTGGGGGTTTTTTAAAATACTTTTTTAAATGATAAATTTAATTGTACTAAGTACTATACAAATATATAAAAATAAATGGTATACCTTAGCAGCCCCTTCAAATCTATCACGTAGTTTATCTCCTACTTCTCTAAACGTAGGCATCCGCCACCAACAAGTCCTAAGTGTACAGGATCCTGACAGTCCGTGACATTTACACTCTACTTTCATATTATTTTTTATCGCCTAAAAAATAAAAAGAGCTGTTAATATTAATATTTTCTTAGGCTAAATGATAATATTTTAACATTAATTATAAAAGTCAATCAAATAAACTACAATTATTTATAATAAACCTAAACTAATTGAAAGATAAAAAACTTAAGAATATTTATCATCTCAACAAATTATGTAATATATAAAATTCTCGTGTCACAGTGTTTGTTACAAAACTCCTCCGAAACGGCTTGACTGATTCTTATGAAATTGTGTGTGTATTCAGTAGATCTGAGAATAGGATGTAAACTATTTTTTATACCCCTAAGTGATAAGGGTGGTCCACGCTAGTGTCGTCCCTAGGGTGGACCACCGACTACCCGAGCGGATCGAGGGTAAGTCGCTAGTAGTTTTATGTTATTAAATGTGTATAGTAACAGCTTAGATTTAATTTGCGCAAAATCTCTGATATATAGGAACTCCCAAAAACTTACCAACCTCCCAGCATTATGATTATGGAGTTTGATTAAAGTTTTTATGTCACTTTTCTTCCTATAGCGGCTGTCCATGAATTCACGGGACTTTTGTAAGCCAAAGCGAACATTATCACTACAACCGCCCCATTGCCATCTATCTTTTTGAACGGGGGTTGAAGTCTGCGGAATTTTTGCCTTCCCACGACGTGGTTTTGGTACTTCCTAAAATTAAAAAAAATCCATATTTATTGATTTAGATTGATCCCATTTAATTCAAATAACTAGCTTAATTTTGATTAAAATACTGTAAAATAACATAAATCAACAATAATTTCAGGGCAAATATATAAAAATATTCCAATATCATCTATTTAATATGAATAAATAGAGTTTCTATTTAGAGAAAAATTTCTGTAAATTTTTGTTTTTTACTTCTGTGCTTTAAACTTAAACTGACCTTTTCACATGAGCATTCTAAAAGCGAACCCGCAGTACATGCTCGTGTAATGGCATATGTAACACCGGCCGCCGTGATTGCATTCACGAACCCTGTTTCTCGTGTATCTGAAACAAAATGTTACATTATTATAGATTGTAATGTACTCTTGACTATGTTACACACAGTGGTATTATTAAAAAGGTGTGAAATATATGTCCTCGTTAAGTTGATCAATTGTTTTTATGCCTAAATCATAGAATAGGAAAACTAAAAGGGAATTATACTGATTTGTAATAATTGTTATTTAATCTGTAATTTTAAATCGACGCTAGCTAGCAATTCATGAATTTATCTCAAAAAAAAAAAAAACAATTTCCTAACATTTTCTCTTATATCCTAGAAGAAAAGTCGATATGGTTCGTTCAAATAGTAATAAACCTAACGATTACGCAAAGACGCTTCACCATTTTATGAACACTGCTGCCGATTCGTCACAGCGATGCTCTAGGGCTTGCAGAGAAATAAAATGCTGAAGCATAAAGCACCAACACAATGAGTGAAGCTGTTGACCCAAAAATCAATATTCACACGGCCGCTGTAATAAACAACGATGGGCTTCACGAATCGAAGGCTGCATCCATAAAACATGTTGACGTGACACACGGCTGGAAAGAATGGGTAGTATGTTATGGCGAGATGGATGATAAAATATATTATTATAATAATAATGGTATTTTAAGTGACTGTTTACTTTGTTTTTTTAAAGTTACTTTTCAGACGACTGAAGATTTTTTTTTATATTTAGAGCATAGATTTTACGAGTTATAGATTACTCAATAATTAGATGAAAAATATTCACAGGCAACTAAAAACTAAATAGTATAAAGTATAACATAAGCAAATAAAAACTTTTATACTACTGTCGTTTGAACTATTTTAGTAGTTAAATACACTATTGAAACTTTCATATTTAGTCTGGGTTATCATTTGTACCTGTATCTGCTAATTGAAATAATCATCTTTTGCTGTATGTTTGCTCATGACATAATATTACTTTTAAAAATTAAATATAAATCTAAATAAAGGGTGAATTATGTTAGTAAAAAATACAAGTTTTTTTTTTCTAAACAAAAAAAAAGTTATAGGGTTATAAATATCATGGTTGTTTTACCTGTGAAAAATTCTCATAAAGGTTTGTTCTTTTGTCTTCGCGGCCATATGCAAGCTATAAGGTTGGCTATAACAATTAATGGTGGGTGAAACTGATGTTGGAATATTCAGATGGCATGAATAATGTGAAAATTGTTGTGCCCATCTCAATGAGCTTCGGTCATCAGCTAAATGGACTCTGTTTAGGTCGATGACTTTATATTAATAAAATGATGATCGTTTAGATTGGTTATAGATTTTTCTTACGAGTCCAAATTAATAGCGGATTTTGAGAAACTATCTTATAAATACTCGGTGGTACATTTTTGTTAATAGACTATTGAAATATCAACAGAAAATTCATCTAAATACATAAGCTTGAAGGTTTTACATTAAGTTTATTAAGTATAAGCAATTTTTAAGTTCGTGGCGAGATAAAAACTCAAGTGAGAGGGCTATTGGTTAGTGAATTTTGCCGAGAGATTTCGACGAAATTACATTCTTTTAAATTCAAGAGTAAGATGTAATTAATCCCAACATGTAATGAGGAAGTTGGAAATTAAATAATGTCAGATAATTGTTACACATAAATTTTTTGTAAGCTACTCGAAGGAAATCGCAGGCATACCGATAGCTTTAAATAATTTTAATAGTTGGATAAGCACCCTGTATCGACTTACAGGTCATTTAAAGATCATAATGTTCGAAAATTTCTCTCAAATTATTGTTTAAGTAATTATTGAGTTAAGCTTCGGTTTTAATAAATGTTTTTAACGTGCCTATATGTTATATTTCAAGTACGTTTTCCATACCTTTCTATATTGTCAATTATGAAATATCCGCTCCGCTCGGGTTCGTCCCTAGTTACATTTTATCATTTAGTATCGATTTCTTAGAAATGAGATATCTTCCCGCAGTAAAAAGAATCCTATATGTTGACCCGGATAACCAGCTAATCTTCATACCAAATTTCATAAAAATCTATCCAGTGATTTTCCTATGATGCGGTAACAGACAGACAGACAGACAAAAATTCTAAAAACTATAGATCCGGCCTCTGTATCGATAATAAAGTCTATTTCAATAAGATTTTCCAAAAAATATTTAATGTACAGATTCGGCTTCGTTACAATTTTATTTTATATACTTAGATATTTTTATACCATATTTTATCATCAATATTATAGTATAAAAATAATTTTAAATGATTTTTTTGAATATCATATTTAGAATACTGGTTACAGAGCTCCATTGAAATTATAGATTTATCTTTATCAAAATGAGGCTTTTCGAGATTTTTTTTTCATATAGGGGTTAACTCATTTTTGTGATAGTAGCGAGGCATTCATTAAGTTCAGATTAGATAACCAGCTTACGCAATGCGGTGCGGTTGACAGGAGATCGGCATCGGGCGCGCCTATCGATCCCATGCTAATTGGCCCGTATACCGTGGAGAGCGACGCTGTATCGTCGTTGCATTCCACCATGACCAGACCGCCACCCGTCCAAAGAGATACAGCAAAATTTATTGCACAAACGATTTATATAATTGACGTGCGACAAAAAAGCGAGAGTGCACACCCATCCAACTCAGAATTCAGACGGTAATTACATCACGTCAGCGTTGTCGTCAGTGAATTTCATGAGTATTTTTATCAGACAGATTAAATTTCGCTGGACATCGTCGTGGATATGCTTCGGATGGAATTATGAAAGGAATGTCAATTTCGAGATATTTTGCTAGTCGTTTAGCAGGCCATAGGGAAAAAAGTGGCGTCGTCAAAGGGGGAGGAGGAGGGGCGGCATGGGAACAGGTCCGCCCCGCGCGGCTGCTGCGAACGCCGCGCTTTTTCTGCTACGTATCCTGCGCTGTCGATACAACAGCGCGGTCGCGACACTCGACCGTCATTATAAATCCGAGGCGGTGAGCTCAGAGCGAAGCATTCCTTGCGCTCCACCCGCGTTATGCGCTGTAATTATCGCAAAACGCGGTCCCGACTCGCAAATATGTCGTCGGGAACGAGGGACATGACATTCTCATCACCAAACGTTCCCGTTTTTCTATCGTTTCCAATCTCAAAATATGCACAGTATCGAGCCACTCCCACGACGTCCATCAAGCCATATATTTGAGAGTCGGTGACGGTGCTTTTTGTCACATCCGTTGTATGCGTGCGGAATGTCGGTATTCGTGTCCACCTGAATAATTCAGCGAAATTGTCAATCAATCAATAAAATCAATGGATGAAATTGATTCACACTTGTAGATTGTGTAGCTTCCATAACGCGTGGAGTTTTTGCTGTGTCAAAATGCTTGAAAGTCAGTCTGCTATTCAGACCAGTCAATCAGGAGCACGTGCCCAGCAACCATCTCATGACAATGATGTCTGTTCTTTTCTTGGATTGGATAATTGACAACTAGTTTTGTTGAAACAAGTGCCTACTTCAATGAAGGTAGGTGGAACCTCGCAACCGGTTCTTGCAGGAAATGCGCTGGAAGCGCATGAATAAGATACAAGGGCACACGAACAAAGAAATACGGTTGTATTGTCCTTATTTTATAACATTTCAAGATTAAATTCAGGAGAGCTACTTTAAGATAATCAAATATGTAGTTGTAATTTCATTTTAATATTATTATCTTATGATATTTTTTTGTAAGACAGCTATGGAAAAGTAAACTGTCAGAGGACGTCTGTCAACATTATAAAAATGTGAATTTATAACGTATATCTATAAATATTAGAATATTAAGAAAAAATTAAAAATATTTTGAAAACAATAAAAAAAATCAATAATGGATGCAGTTATGTTATTCCACTACATCACGTTTACTGTTGTAGTTTTCTGCACCATGTTCGATGAAGAAGTGCTCGATTATCTTAAAACATGAAGAATTTGATTCATCCGATGAAAAATCTACTTATTGTCATCTATATGAAATCTATAAGTAAACTGTAAGGTTTTTGTAATTGATTACACGTAGCTTAAAATTACAAATATATGTCGCATTTACTTGCTGTATACGACCCTACCTAATCTTTAGATCATATACATTATTCAGTAAGTGTCGTTTATGGATTATCGTTTTCAATCGTTATTATACTTTTATGAAGGATTAAAATAACGAGCATTTAGTTTCAACAGTTTCAAGGCAGTACAGTATTTCTTTATAAACGTCTGAATATCACATAATTATCACTAATAAACCGTTCCAATGTTTTAATGTGTTTCGCTGAGCCAATTACAAACATTAATCAATAGGAACGGCAACATAAATTATATTGATACAAGAGAGTGCGAATACCGTGGAGTGCCGCGGATGTCAAATTGATAACGGCCTCGAGATCATCTACAGCCCATATGTGAAATCGCTGAGAACTTTGCAATTTTAATTTTATTTATAACAATGTAGTTTAATTGTAAGGAGTCAGCGGTAATTTTTATTTATTGATATTTTGGTTATGCTATTGATTTACGTACTTAAATCTCTCAAGTTAGTTTATATAGCTACAGGTTTTGATGCCCTGGGTTCGAGTCCCTGGGCCGGCAAAAAGGTGGTTCTATCTTTCTCGAACCTTTAAGGACGCAGAGCCATCAGCCATGCGTTGATTTCTCTCCTTGCCGTATTGCCTCATAGTTCCATCACATGGAACTATGAGGGTCGGACTATGTCCTTACGTCTTGTACATAGACAAAATCTAGTCTAAGTGTTACTACAGATCACATAGTACTATAGTGTGTGTGTAAGTGTGTTGACGACATGTTTAGCTCAGTTTGTAGTGTCCTGCTTGCTGTGCTAGCTGTCGCGGGTTCGAGTCCCGCTGGGGGCGTTCATTTGTGTGATGAGCACGAATGTTTGTGCTCAAAACATGGGTGCTTATATTTATAATATGTATATATTTAAAGTTATATATGTGTAGTGTATCAACTATCTAGAAATCTAATAAGCCTTGTAGCTTACCATGGAACTAGACGGTGCTGTGTGTTAATGTCTCAACATAATTAAAAAGTAGTTTTAGTCCTCAAACATTACAATTTAGGGATGTCAATAGCTTAAAATACCTAGACAATAAATGATAATATTTACATGCACATTAAAAGTGCCTTTAAAAGTACATTGTAGTATGAAAATCATTTCCCCCAAGCTTCACACCACTTGTACCACACCGACCGGACGTACGAAGTCCGCTAGAAACTGATAAACTGAAACTCGCTCCTTGATACTGATCGTTTTTCGCTCTGTAGTCTGTAGTCAGGCCTTAAATTAACCGTTCACTCGCTACCCACTGGAATTTTAGATTTGATACGGACGCGACATTACCGACACTTTGACCTTTGCTGAGTATACTGAACTAATAGCTGATTCGAGGTTATTTTACTTATATATTTTTAGAAAAATATTTAAGCTATATTGAATCAAAAACAATGTATATATTTATCTATATTACCCTTTTAGACTGTTCCAATGTTTATTATCGATACCGCTAATAGAAAACAAAGTTGGGATAACGAGACTATTTAATCATTTACATCATTTCCACACACTTTTTAGTCTTCAAATAGCGATTGTCTAAATTAGCGTTTGTCTTGTCTAAATGCATTGCCCTATTTTTTAATATTTATTAAGGATAATTTTAAAAAGTGATCTTGTTACTAATACAGAGAGTATTCTATAAAACTAATCAAGTTTATGAAAATTAAACACATAGCTTATGAATATTTGTACTTAATTATATTTTTATAATTGATTTAATTAAATTAAAATATGATTAGTATCATTTATTGATGTAAATTAATAAATTCAAATAAAACATAAAAAAATCTATCAATAAACATTGATTTCATTTTACTTTAAATATCATCAGGTACGTATGTATATTATTTTTCACAGTAAAAAATATATATACAAAATATTTCTATATGAATTCTTGCACGTAACATTTTCAACCCTGAGTTAAAGACTTGAGTGAAACATGGGATGTGATGTTTCCTAGCCGAGCTGTCAAGTATCGTGTGTCGCGCGAACTCGCTGTCATAAACATGTATGCCACCTTACCACCGCGCTTGCATTGCGACCCGCTCATAAAACGATCTCACTATCTTTATTGCACTATAGTGACCACAGATTACTAAAAGATATTTACATGTAAAGAGTTTTTGATAAAATAAACAAACGCACATCTATTTACGCTTAAATTCTAAAGAAAGGCAATTATATGGTGCGGTAAAAAGACGAGTGATAGCTACTAAAAAGCGGATCAGCTCAATACAAGGACAATACATCGAGCTGTCGCCGCGACCGCATCGGAATGTTTAAACGAACGCGAGCATTTTATCTCATCTGATTAATTCAAATATTTAGCGCAATAAATACGGTCAGGGTGAGTGGGGGTGGACGGGGCTCGTAACACTGTCGCGGCTGTCGTGTGACGGCGGACGGCGCATGCTAGCAATTGCGTCAGTGTCAGCTTGACAGCGGGGCCATTGTGGCCCCTGAGGCCGATATACGAGCGTCGAGCGTCGACCGTTGCTGATTTATCGACGCCCCGCCAGGCCCGGCCGACTGGCCCGCTGTCGCCGCCCGAATAAAGCGCATTCTCACGCTACCGAACGCACGCGAACGCTCCCGTCTCTTACTCGTATTTAAATTGAACGATCGTTTCTCATTCCTTTCCCCCAGATATTTTACGTCGGGTAATACGATACGACACTGTCCGGCTCTTTCTGCAGTTTTCGCGTTCCTTTTTCCCTTCGACCCGCTATTGTTCACTTGTCAATTTCTTTAGCTAATGCGAGTAAACGTCTCATTATGCGGTGCGGTGCGTCCACGACGCGCATTGCGTGTTGTGACAGCAACCACCCACCGGAAGGGGCCGAGCGTCATTCAGCCGCGTACAAAACGCGAATACCTTATTCAAAGTACGTCTGATGGTTAATTTGAATGGATTGTGCCCTTTTAATGGGAATAATTAGCTTTGTTAATGCGTACGACCAAGACATCGGTGGTATCCGTTACAAGTGACCTGTGCAGACAGTTTTGGTTTCATAGTTAACGCTTTATCACGATCCTATAAAAAATATTCTAAAATCATAAACTCATATAAATATTTCAAAATATTGTCTTTAAATGCCATAACAAAAGGAATCGTATGCCTAATAAAAATTAAGATTCAAAAGTATAAGTTAATCACTACCTATCAGCAGATTAATCAGGTTGGAATGTCGTTGACAGGCGTACTATAGCTGTTGATTTTAAGCGTGAGCCTAAAAACCGCAAATGGCCTCAGTTATATCCTACTATAATTACCTTAATAGCACTTTAGTAGTAATCAATGCATGTATGCTCCTTAAAAGTAATTTAAAGAAAAAACTTATTGCAGATCTGCAGCCTATTTTAGCGTAGTGAGGGAATTTTCTTTAATTTGGCGTTGGCAACTGGCGACAGTGACAAGTGCGGGTTGTCGGGCGCTCGCGCGCGCCTGTCACTCGTGACGGACAGACGGCTGTCGTCAAGAATAAGAAAAAATAAAAGTGGAATAACCTGCACTTCATTACACGTGAAACGGATATATTTTAGAAAAGAGGATAGAAAGAGATGTCCGAATTCAAGAAGACAAGCGATCTCGCGGATTTCCTTCGAGATATTGCCTTAGAAAATGGTTTTGTATTTGAGACGTCGATTTCTTGAATGAGGACCAAATATTTGACTTTTGAAAATATTGGATCTATTTTTTTTAGTATTAAGAGCGTCAAGTTGACGTAATAATATTTTGTTTGTACCAGCCGTATATTAATTACATTATGCCGACTAATACAACGATTTCGCAAACTTATACTTAAATAATTCTAATTGCGTTTACATTTGTTTGTATAAAAGCGAAAGATTTTAAAATTAAGTATATTTTCAAAAACAAATTAGTCGTAAAGTCACCTTGAGCAATTCTAACGTATTCTTCAAAGCGGCCTAAAATATCGAGCTCCAGTTCGATTATTGCCATTAGCATATCTGAGAACATATTAAGATGTACTTAAATTTTAAGTATTGTAAGTGGTTGAACCCGACCGATAATCGATATCGGAATTACGACCATTATCCATGGAGGCTGGGAGCGACCATAAGAGTGAACAGATTAGATATAACGAAAACACTCCCCGGAAATTACACTATAATTAAGCACATTTACGTGTTACGGGCGCCAAATTTATCGCCGAGTTTTTTGTTGATATGAAGCCATCGTGGCTATTTATGAGAGGATCCACGGGTACGTGTGAGGTCCAAATGCTGCAGTAGTCACGTTATCGTGTGGTAATCTTTATGAGCCCCCGCTGACTCCTCCGGGCGAACTGTCGACACTTAATGGCTCTCTCAGATTAGTATACAGTTCGAGACCCCAATATTTTGGGAGACCGTGTTTGTGGGTTTGTTTATAGCTTAATTAGGCTGTTTTGTTTAAGTGGGAATCGGTACCGTCGTCGGTCTAGGTAGATAAGGTGTCGAGGTATTTACGATTTGATATCGTGGTGCTGACTTTGATTACGTAGTTCGGTGTAGTCGTTTTGTTTTTATCGAGTTTTAGTTTTAAAGGTTAATTTATCTATTTTATCATTCCCATTCAAACTATGTGCAGCAATTTAAATATATTTATTTATATTTAACTTTAAGTATTTAGGTATATAGAAGTATAATTAAATAAAATCCTCTTAGTGGATATTTTTTATTAAGCAAAAGGTGTCAAGAAGATAACAATGTCAAAGGACGGGATAATATAAATGGGATTAATCTAAAATAATATATATTTATGAATATAATATCTTAAGCCTCATTAAGCGTTACATTACGGGCGTTCAACGGGCATTGGACAATAAGTATAGGTATGTATATGATAAGGCAATTTAAATAAAAATGAAATCCTTTTTCATTGATAAAGATTTGACACCGAAAAAACAACGAAGCAAAGAATGCACGGACTTACTAATGAAAGGGACCAATTAACGATGATTATTTTTTTCTCATGACTAATGTGATACAGCGGGTTTTAATCTCGAGATATTAGATATCAAGAAAAGATTTTTCATTTTATTTTTCTTAAAGTTTTTGAACACACCAATATGTAAAATGCACGTCCAATATTCAAACTAAAATATATTTTAACTATTTGTTTATATATAATTAGTATCTATTCTATTATGTTACCTAATATACAAACAAATTATTTAATATACTTTGTCTTAAAATTTACCTTTTTGTTAGAAATCATTCTTTTAATGTTAGACCCTTAACATACTGTATACAGCTTTTTCTTGTCACCGAGTGATAAAAATCCGGGGCTAATTCAGTGCCGTGTGCGCCACCCATAGCCGTTCACATCAATTTATGGGCTTTTAACCTAATTTGTTGCTTTGCTCCCATATTAACCGCCCACACTTCTGCCATCTTTGTTTAGCGTTCGTATTAATTACTAATCCCATCATAAATTAGAAGTAAATATTCAGATCTGATTTAGTCTAGATTGACTTAGATCAAGAATTTAATTGAAAATATGCTAGTGCCCAATGTTTGAAATATATACATATAGTATGTATCTACATACGTCTTGATTTTATTTTCGAGCTTCATCACTAAGTTAGAGGCTTAGAGAAGAAAAAGTAGAAACATTTCGTTATAGTTTTATTTAGATATTTTATATTGGTCAATGATGATTATTATAGAAAGACTTGTCTTGTCTTAGACAGAAAAGATTGAAGCTTGGAAAACAGAAAATTTAAAATAGTAGATAATAAAGAAAAATATTAAGTTTAACAGCAAGTAGGGTCACTACAAACTGAGCCAAACGTGTCGATAAACTGTGTACCTAATAATCTAAAAAACAAACTTTTATATTATGTATATATATTCAAAAACAAACTATTTCTTTTACTTAATAGTAGGTAATATTGAAATGATGGAAGTCTTAATAATAAAGCCATTAAGCCTTATCAATCATATCTTTTTATCTCATAAGATCATCTATACAGATAAATAAAATTGGAGTGTCTGTTTGTAATATAAAAATAACCGCTTTATACTAAATGCATATGGATGTATACACGGTACATACACCAAAACAACATTTTTTACAATTTTTGTCAGTCTGTCTGTTTGTTCCGGCTAATCTCCGAAACGGCTGGACCGATTTTGACGGGACTTTCACTGGTAGATAGCTGATATTATATGGAGTAACTTAGGCTACTTCTATTTTAAAAAAAGAATCAGAGTTCCGTGAAAAAAATCCCATGAAATTGTGAACAAAATCCGCGTACGGTGTACGCACCCGAGGGCAGATCGCTATATAATTTAAATGAATATCTTAGGAGTAGCAAAGTACTATTTATTTATAAACATAGCTAATCGTGAAAATGTACCTATTGACGAACGCGAGCGAAGCGAGCGTGAGTCGCTAGTAAGAAATAACACTATAATGGTTTCATTAAAACCTGTACTTTCAAGCAAGCAAATAAGGAATTTATAAAGGAACTTATTATAATTTACAAATGTATATGTAGCCGTGGCTTAGATATTGGGTAATACACATAAACCCTGCACGTAATAACATATATATTTATATCTAAACTAGGTACGTTTTAACGGTAAGTATAGATTTCTCAATTTTAAATATTTAAAATTAGATATTTTCCCGCAGTAAAAAGTATCCTATACGTTGACCCGGATAACCAGCTATCATTATACCCAAATTACATCAAAACCTGTCCAGTGGTTTCCTCATGATACGTTTCCAGACAGACAGACATACAGACAGACAAAATTTCTAAAAACTACATATATATTTTCCGTATCGATAAAAATGACTATTTCAATAAGATTTTCCAAAAAATATTTAATGTACAGATTCGACTCGAGTTTTATTATATGTGTAGATTACTTACTATACCAGTTAAATTCAAGCTAGTTAATCTCAAAATACCCGGTACGCGCCATCTATCGTAAGTTAATGGTACTATGTTAAAAATGTTCACAGGCGTATTCGCTGTCACCGTAAATATAAAGTAATCCAAACCTCATGTGTCCTAACTGACAAAAAAATAATAACACTCATATAATAAAAGCATGGTCTGTAAACCCCTTTGAATTCTCTGTTTATCTATAAATAAACCTTTATTAAGTGCCCAGTATTTTCCATTGCATTATGAATCATTGCCCCAGTGAGATTTATGCTTTTGATTAATTTATAATCTGATTGACGCGAGAAACTCAGTTCCGGATACATAGATAGCTAAGTGATAAATCATGCGATATATCAAAGATTTACTTTTCCATGTAACTTTTTAATGTACATTGTATATAGGTTTTTGCAGCTTAATATAACAAAACGACTTTTCTTTTATATTTTTATTATAATATGTATGTAGGTATTCATATTTGGCAAACAATCAACACCACGTATACTAATATTATAAAGAGGCAGAGCTTGTTAGTTTGCATGTTTGAACGCGTCAATTGCTTCTTAAATAATACAGTGTCATATGTATATACCTAACTGATTTAAATGTCAAGACAATTTCTGAGAAGAAATATATAAGTATATTTTTAATAAATAAAGTAAATCGGAGAATGGATAAGAAAAGGTTCGCAAATTACACTTTTATAAAAAAATAATTGTCTTATCCAGCAAAGTTAGATTGCTCTTTCGCAGTGACCTAATCTTGTTTCACCAAAACGATGAAACCAAGAAACAAAAGTATCAAATTAAGCTATCTTTCCGAACAATAAAACAGTCAATTATGTATCTTACATTAGCAAAATGGCTCCTGATACCACAAAAAGCCACAAAAAATAAGCGCTGACATTTAAATCGACTCGTATTTTATATTGAAATAATATATAGTCAAAAATAATTTGTTTCTGTTTTTTCTTATACACGATAAAGTAGCGATAAGCTGTGAAACGTCCCAAAAGCTTGGTAAGGTGAAGTTTATAAATATTTTCTGTGTGCAGGCGAATTTTTGACATATACCACTTAATTTACACTAATGAATACCAAATGAATGCACGTCGACATCTAATGGTCAGCAGTTAAAACCACATAGTGATGTACATTTCAATAAAGTCGATATCGATAAAGCAATGCACTAATTCATTCAATAACAAATTTATATCGTATTATAAAAAAAAATATATTTTAAAAATATATATATATTTTCATGCAAAATCATATCAACATAAACATTTAAGTCGTAAAATTTTAATGGTTTTTATTTAAGTGCAATATAATAAAATTGCAAATGATTATTGATAATATCACTTAAAAATCGGACGCCCACTGAAATATCGATAATACGTGATCGCATCTCTAAACCGGATGAATTTAGATAAACGAGTGGTCCCATAAAATCAACTCTTTTGGGCTAATCGAATTAGGCACTGATAGCTATCTGTGCGATTTAACACATTTTGCATTCTTTTGTTCATCAGCTATTAAACTGGGCAGGTAGCGATCCCTTAGCCACTAAACTTACCAATATATACATATCATTTTACTGTTTGTTTCAATTTAGAAAATATGGCGGTTTAGGATGCCTAAATTAAAGAACCTGTGTCGTTGTTGGATCAGGTAAATATACATTTAAGTTTGTTAAGTGCAACCGTTACAAGCTTTAATTTAATTTGCATGGAGCGTTTTTCTAGTTTGAAAATTATCATTCATTTTTAGTGCACTTGTTTTTATGGAAATTAAGTGACAATCGATATTACTATATATTTCGAATTGCATATACAATAATGCAGTGTCATAAGTTTGTCAGATTTTGGAGCGGAAAACCATAACGCCTATAAATAAAAAAAACGTGTGTGTGTACTTGTGTACGCACGTAAGAAGTTATACTTCTTTGGCGTAATAGAACAAAAATAGCTAAAGATTTTATCCCGTATATCACAACTCTCTGTTTGTAAAAGGAATGATAAATTAATAACATAATTATATAAGGCATATTAGGCATATTACAATCATATATTTATATTATAGAATATCATTCAAGGAAAGAATATAATATTATTTGTCAGACAATAACAACGGTTACCATTGCAACAAACAGTTGTCAGCTAACTTCATCATGTCGCTTTCAGCTAACTTCATCATGTCGTTTTCTGGCTATCGGTGTGCGCGCGCATCGTAAAAATTTTACTCTCATATTTTTTTCCAAATGTCCCAAAAGAAGTATAACTTCAAAACTCACTTTTTTATATCGCCTAGAAAATTCACTAAACCTACTGAACTGGAAATTTGACAACTTTTTCAGCGTCATACCACACTACACTATATCTATACTAATATCATACAGCTGAAAAGATTATTTTGTTTTTATGATTAGTTGAAAAGCTAATTTCCAAATCAATCAGTTATCTATACTAATAAAAAAAAGAGGTAGTTTGTGAGTTTGTGAGCATGTAAGGGGTAATCTCTGGATCAACTAAAACGATTTAGATGAAATTTGGTAAGAAGATAGTTTGTGACTCTTGGTAGGACAAAGGATACTTTTTATCCCAGAAATCATCCCTAAAGGGGGTGAAAATGGGGATGAACGTTGAATGGGGAAGCAACCTAGGGACGAACCCGAGCGAATTGAGAGTGAGTCGCTAGTATCTTATAAATTCTATTTGCGTTTTATTGAAGAATTCTTTCTAGTATCACGCTAAAACAATAATATATAAACTACGCAAACGAAGCCGCGGGCAAAAAGCTAGTATACACTATTACTAGAATATAATATTACATAAGTAGAACTTGTAGAAGGCGATCATCTAAATCTAATTATAAATAACAGAGTAATTTAATAGGATAAATCCTATAAAGCTTTATGAATAAAACTTTAAATTGATGAACTCATCGCACACCTTTGTATAGTTCTATTTTGTTAATAAATTTTTCGTTATAATAAATCCGTGTTAAAACCGTGTTATTCAGTTTTATGGAGAGCATAATAAAATAATAAAATTAGACGTATAAAGACTGATGGGACGCGAGGTACAATAAATGAAGGATGTTAGAATATGTTAAAAATTGTGATTTAATTTATATTTTTATTAATTTATAATATGTGCTAGAAATAATTGGCGTATCATATTTATGTATGTTATTAGTAACTTATTTAAAAACATCATCAATTATCATACTTAAGTTATTTTCGAAGAATCATCATTTGACTTGCTAACTACTTAAAAGAGAACCCACAAAAAATTAATATTATAACTATAATATTGTGTATCTCAGAAATTATAAGAATGAATGAAAATAATAAAGATATCACATATATTTTAGAAGGCATTGTCCATTGTGCTGGAGGTTATAAGTTTGATTTATAGCCTAATAGACAATTTAGAAATCGTATGGTCAGAAAATCCTTAAAAAAATCTGAAACTTGACAACGACATCACCGACTAGGTCCAACTATATAACTAAAACTCATCCAATTAGCCCCAAAATTATTGAAATTGGCCAAGCTTGTTAATAAAATAACAATCACGAACATACGCAAACCAGAATAAAACCTGCAAAAAATCTTCTTATTAAAACAAAAACTCAATTTTGGGATGATGCAGTGAGGAGTCACTTGCTTTCCATGAAATCAAAAGGGAAAACCCTTTAAACTCCAGTTCAAAACTCACCTCTCATTAATATTTTCCTCATACTGCGTCTCTGAGTGGTGCAATTCCAACGACGATTTCTGAACTGATGAGCACACTCTGTTGCTCCTAGCGTCACTCCTCGACTGATCTCCTTCAACAGACCCGTCTCGTTTCTGCAGATTTGAGCAAGGCGGCCACGCGTACGTCGATTCTTCTTGCACACCATTCGAGGGTCCAGAATTACTGCGCTGCCAGACGCCCTAAAAAGATACGTCTATATTACTCACTGTCATATATTATTGTTTGTTTTAATACCATACGTCTAGACAGTGTTAATTAATAAATACGGGTGGCTGTAATTTGTATCTGCAATTCAAAAGGATTTACTGCTAACTGATAACGCATAATTAAATGATCATAAAATTAAAACTGCTAAAACGCTTGTGTGTCGTTTTGATTAAAACCAATAATAATGGTAAATATAAAACGCTAGTCCATAAGTTTTAGAAGTAGCTAAATCTATCTCGAATCACTTGTGGCCGGCTGTGAATGAATGTATTTTTACTTTTGTTTACTTAGGTTCTGGCTTGTGAAGTGGGCGAAATTTCGTTGAGTAAGTATACTTTAAAAATAATTAGATGAGCCATGGTTATTCAGTTTTTAGTATATTTAATAAATATCAATCGTATTAAGGAAACACATTAATTTGTAATTATAATTTGCTTAACATGTTTACGCTTTCAAATCTTACTTTATGTAATGATAAAGTGAAAATAATTACCTTAAACACCCACTCAATTTCAAAATCAGAACGTTCCTAATTACAGAAACGGTCGTAAAAACCGACTTACTACAAGTAGTGTTGTGCTTCAAACCGGTAAATATCGATTTACGATCCGCCACGGGAATCGAGGAGAGACGCGCGCCAGGTCGCGCTGACTGATCGATTGTTTACTCGATAAGAGTTCATTGTCAGAGCAACGAGTGCGAAGCTAGCTCGAATAAATTTAGACGTGTCTGAAGACTTTACCGGGAACCCAATCTCGCTCGATATTCATCGATTACATTACATTCATTTTAAAGTAACGATTCGATGATAGCTTGACGTCCGATTAAAACAGAATTCATTGAAGGTTGTCGCTAGTTACTCTAAACCAGTTTCTTTATATGAAGATGGGATCTTCGATAGGTATGATAGAAACAGTTATTTATTTTAACATGTTCTCATTGAGTTTATAAGTAAATCGTATGTTTATTCAAATAAAATTTGGAGAAATCATCCATAATTAGGTGTTTAATTTGTTAGATAAGAGCTAATCAATTTAAATACAGATTTTTGCTTAATTTTTTTTTCTATATCCGTTATTTAATTATGTCACATCTTCAAGCATTTGAATAATAACACGAAATAATGTTAGTACATTTTATTTCATTTACCGTTGTAATGTGTTGTAAATTAATTAGTTTTGAGTACATTATACAGTATAAAGATGTATCTATTAAAGATTTAAAACAGAAAAATATAGATGAATATATCTAATAATTTTCGCAACGAACAATATTTTTGATTTAAAAGTTAAGTAAAACTACCAAAAAAATAGAATTCGTTTGTTTAACAGTTCATTAGAATATTATTTTTTGCTTTAAGTAGTTAGTTTGTACTGAATTTTCAATAATATCGACACCGGAAATTTCAATTGTCGTAAAGGACATTTTGCCGAAAATGAGTTATATATATATTTGGAATCTGCGTCACGAGCTCTATCGATTGGTATATTTAAAATAATCCTATCTTTAAAAAAAAGCCCCTTACGACCTGGATTTTCAACAGCTCTAGCTCGATTTTTTTTACTGTTTGGGATGTATCGTAAAAGTAATTTTTAATAGGGAGCGTAAAGTCATGTTTTTATTATTTATGAGGTCGTAATCATATTATTTAAAAATCGAATCCCTTACGACCTAATCTATGCTTTGCTTTATCTTACGTAATTAAGGCGTAAAGGTCGTTTTCCGATTTTCGAAGTCGGTGCCAGCCAATACAAATCAAAGCACACCGACTTCGAAAATATCTGGTTAAGTATCTATTCTAAATGAAAACCCCCGTTTAGTTATTTTTTACTTTTCAGTGCCTGGAAGTCGGTTTTTTTTTAAGTTTTTATTTTTCCATTTTTAGTGTAGACGTATCATCAATACAAATTAATCAAGCCCAAACACCAGGTAATTGCTGTAAATCGTTGAAGAGTTCCCTCGACTATCTTTCGGGTCCATCATCAGATTGACTCCAGACCTTCATTAAATAGTAGTGCTTTAAAATACCTAATGAAAATGTTATCAATCGCACTAGTCGCCGCTACAATTTCCGAAAGTTTCCCTCGATTTCTCTGGGATCTCATTATCAGATCCTGGTTTCCTTATCATGGGACCACTCTTGGAATATGTCCTTTCCAACAAAAAAAGAATTATCAAAATCGGTTCATAAACGACGAGAAAATCCGCGAACAAACATAAAAAAATATATATATATACGGTCGAATTGAGAACCTCCTCCTTTTTTTGGTAGTCGGTTAAAAAGTGCTTAATACTCTTCACGGAGAGAGTATGTTGTTATATAATAATGCGCATTGTCTTGTTCAAGAAAAAAAAATGCTAAAAGTATGGAAGTAAAATATTCAATGAACGAAAACGAAGAAGCTTAAATTGTAACATTATATCATGATGAATATAAAGGAAGAGGATCAAAAGAAAAAGGCAAAGGAAAAAAAACGAAAGACAAAACTAAGAGCTAAGAGGTGCTGACAAAGTAGAAGATACTTCTAGTATCGGATTACCAACACTTTATAGTAAACCTAACCCTATACCAGTCGCCAAGTATTTAAACGATTTGAAGCGTTTATGTACCAACGGAACTGTACCAAAGCGTTTTCATAAGGATTATTTAGATCTACCGCCTTTAGGAACTGTTAAAGATATTCTTCCTGAAACTGACGAGGAAGAAGATAACGATACAATTGATCTTTAAGATTTTAATTTTAAAATGTTTATCCACATTTAGGGTTATTTCAGTCACAATTAGGGAAAAATTCTTTTTGTTCCAAAATATTGCAATGTTCCCAGCGGGACACGAATCCATAACCCCACTGAATTTTGGAACAAAAAGATTTTATTCCATACTATATTTAGTGGTTATTTTAATTTTATTATTATAAAAGTAAGGGCTGAATACATACATACATTATGAAAGTTCATTATGTTTAAAAAAATATTCATTACTAATAATTTTAAAAGACTAAAGTTACTTGCCATTTGATTAATACTTTAAAATGTCAATTATTTCAAATTTTGAGTTCTGGTGGGCAATATTTGTTATTATTTTGGTTATTTTAATTTTATTATTAAGTTTAAGACTGTGTTGATAAATATTGCTTAAGGTTTATTAATAATTATAAAAAAAAGTTAGTAGTTTTAGTAGTTTATTAGGTAATTATTTTAAAAATTGAGTTGTTTTTCAGTATCGCAACGTTTACTTTCCATTTAAATTTTGTTTAAATTTTGAATTCCTATTAGAATAACATTTTTCTCACTTTTTTTACTAAATGTTTTGATTAATAAATAAAAAAATATAAAAAACCTTTTATTTCACTTAGTTTTACTACCTATTGTGGGTATTTCTTAACTAGATCTTTAGTTTTTTTTGTTTCATTTTACCCCCTAAATCTCTGTTTTAATTGAATTGTACCCATTGATGATTAAGATTAGTCCTTTGCTACACTTCTGACTTTATCATAACCAATTTTTTGTGGCTGTAAAGTACTTGAGTTTAATTTTTGTGGGTCGTAAAGGACTCTCATTTTCGTCAATAATTAAGTTTGGTTTATTTTGTTAATTTATAGGGACAGAACACGAAAAAATAGTTGTGGTCCCTTTGGACACCATGAATATAGTACTGTGTTTGAAAAAGATATTAGACAAATACAATTTTGTTTTTTGTTTTTTGGCTCTACTGAAAACTCACGTTTTGTCCTTTACGACAATTGAAATTTCCGGTATCGATATTCTTAGCATTATTGAAAATTCAGTACAAGTTAACTATGTCTTCAATAACTAAAATAGCCTTTTCAACGTAATAGCGAATTTAGCGAAACTTATGTAGGTAGATAGGTATGTCCAATCTGAACCCCACGAGCAATATTTATTATAAACAACATTTGTATATATATAAGCCAATACTAAAAATACGAAAATTTGTAAATGACTAAGTGCATGTGTATGCATTTGTTTCTTAAGGCATTGAGTTGAATTCGCAATCAAGATGACTTATATATATTCTTATACTATCAATGCACCTAAGTACTACAAGAGTTAAAATACTTTAAAGATTTGCAGTACACCATTAGATTTCATTAGTAAGCAAAATATTGTAAAAAAAACTAGTGACTCACACTCGCTACGCTCAGGTTTGTCTCTACTTACGTTTTAACGTTAATATAGATTTCTCAGAAATGAAATATTTTCCCGCAATAAAAAGTATCCCGGATAACCAGTTATCATCATACGAAATTTCATCAAAATCCCTCCAGTTGTTTTCCGTGATGCGGTAACAGACAGACAGACAGACAGGCAGACCGACAGACAAAAACTCTAAAAATTATAAATTCGGCCTCTGTATGGATAATAATGTCTATTTCAATAAGATTTTCCAAAAAATATTTATTGTACAGATTCGGCTTGGTTAGAATTTTATTATATGTATAGATTATTAACGTCATAATCATACTTAGAAGATCTCCGTTCTATTATTGGTAGTGTTTTTAGATTTTCTTGGCATTACACAATATCTTTTTTCTAATCAATCTATCCTTTTCTTTTTAAGATGGATGTTAGGTTCAGCCATGTGGTCTTTATCATCGATCATGACAAATTGATGTTTCATCTTTATTTCTTATGTTATTAATATGAATTATATAAGAAATTATTAAATAACGATAATATAATCGAATTATATATAAATAATGTAAAGCCGACTGCTTAAAAAATTAACTAAAAAACGAGAACAAGTTGACGAAGAAACATAGTGTTATACAGTCGGTGAACAAATTGGCGCCTCAGATCCGCCATTTTGAATTTTTATGATGTCTATATACCCTATGACAATGGCGTTAGTAAGACGAATCTAACGACATATGAATCATCAAAATCGGTTAAGACGTTTAGTAATTACATTATTATTATTAAAGGATACATACATACAGGTCAAACACATAACCCTCCTTTGGGTTTCGCCGCAGTCGGATAAAAACAGACAATTTTGTAAGACTATTTTCAAGTTTGTTTTTCGTTGTAATTGGAGCCAACCAATTCAGAGATATGATCATGAATTCTAAACTTTTGCTATTTCTACTACAGTTAGTCATTTTCAAAAACTCATGATGAGCATATACCTGAATTATTCATCGAAACAGCTAGTTTATAGAAAAGATGTTTTAATAGAGTTTTATAAACAACTAGTGATCGACCTTGCCGTTTTACTACAACAGTGAAAATGCTACTATAATAAAAGTCAGAAAGAGGTAAGTTATGAATCGTGCCAGAAATGCAAGACTCCGACCAAATGATTTTATTAACCCCATACGCCGAAACTGTTTACGCAGTTATAACAAATTTCATCATTGGAATTCTGAAGCGATGAGGTTTTTGTTACCGCATTTTTGACGGTTACACTGAATTGTACAGTGTTATTAGTTCATATAATTAACTTGAAGCACATGTATTTCTTTACTGGACTGGAAATTGTTTTTACGAGCTTCTATCTTATTTATGTTGCTACGTTCTTGTGTAATGACACTTGCATACTATCATTTTTTGAGTACTTGCTTAGTAGGTATCCAATAGAATTGATATTTGCCATTCGTATGTAACGTTAGGCAGTGGTAGCCCAGTGGTAACGCGCTCGCTTGGGAAACCGAGTGAAGTGGGTTCAAATCTCCGGTCGCGCACCTCTGATATTTTCATGTGCGAATCATTTCCAACATGATTACCACTTGTCTTAACGGTGAAGGAAAACATCATGAGGAAACCTGCATGTCTGACAGAACCTAGCAAGTTTTCAAAAGACATGTGAAGTCGGCCAACCTGCACTTGGCCAACGTGGTGGAATACGGCCTGATCCCAGTCGTACTGAAGGGAGGCCCGTGCCCAGCAGAGGGACGTTAAAAAGGGCTTAATACATGTAACGTTGATAATAAATAATAATAATTAATAAAAAAGTAGGTCTGAAAGTAAGTGTAGAGCTTTGTGATGATATAACATAACATTATCATGGCATTCTTGATTAGTTTAAATAATTCGTTTCTTATATTCATTCGTTCATTTCTAATCTAAAAACACTTGAAACGCTTGTGTTTATAAAAATTAAAATACTTTTTAAAGAGATATCCTGTCGAAGACTTCCATCGGAGCATTAAAAAAACCTGCATCATTATCAAAATCAGTCAAGCCATTTAGGGTGAGAAGAATTACGAACATATAATTTTATTTACTACTAACGAATAGCTACTCATCCTCGCTTAGCTCGGGTTCGTTCCTAAGTTAATTCCTCATACAAATTTTCATCCCCATTTTCATCCCCTAAGGGTTGATTTCCGGGATAAAAACTATCCTATGTCCTTTCTTAAGATCTCAAACTATCTTCTTACCAAATTTCGTCTAAATCGGTCCAGTAGTGTCATAGTTTATTCGGTACAAACAAACATAAAAGTCTGTCCTCTTTATAATACATATTAGTATAGAAATATAGATAACAATTATATTCATCACTTTATTAGATGAATTCGCAAAATTATCAGCAAAGCTTATAATAATTGAATCAATGGTTCGAGTGGCGGCTGAATACATTCGCGTTGTCATCTAGCGACATACGTTTCTGATGCATATCGTCGATACATTATTTAGTATTCAACGTTATTATTAAATTGATTTATACTTATAACGTTGTATTTAACATTTTATATTTGATGATTGCATATATAATTATTTTTTGAAAAAATAGTTAATTTAAAATTTGTAATTTCAAAAAGTCTAGCAGTAAGTAAATGTTATAGTGGATGCCTTAATCTTCAAAAGTTATTATATTATATCAGTTAAATTAACACAACCTATTAACGTACGTCCGTCGGATTTTACTTATTTTATTTTGCTAAAGCATGTTAGTCGTCGTTGTTAGTGTCGTTGTCCAACTATACATTTTATATCTTAAGACATGCAATCTATGTTTTATTCTCTTTTTAACCCCCGACGCAAAAACGACGGGGTGTTTTATGTTTAACGTGTCTGTGTGTATGTCTGTCTGTGGCATCGTAGCTCCTGAACGGATGAACTGATTTTGATTTTGGTTATTTTGTTTGAAAGGTAAAAGTTTGATGAAAATCGGTCAAAGATGGTCGGTTTTTTTTTAAATTTATTTATGTTTTAGTTTAACATGTAATGAATTCTTATTTGAAATAATTTTTTCCAACCGGTTTCTACCCATTAAATTACATATTAATTAAAAGAAATTGAAGAAATGGTACCAAAGTACGTACCTTACAAATTACAACTTATAAAAAATATAATTTAATTAGCGTTGCTATAGTTTAAAAATTTAAAATATTGTATATTATTATAGTGTATTACTAATTAGAGTTACTAATTAGATTTTTTTTAAATTGTAAGAGCACGGTGCTATTTCTCTTTTGTTCCAAACAAAATGTCTATATAATTATCAACACATAAACCACAAGCGAGAACGAATCCTCTAGGTACGCCATCCCTGTACCAGACTTATCAAAAGACATCTCTTAGATAACAGTAAATTCTGAATCCCATATGGAATTCATTTAAAAATATCTAACAGATACGAGGAAGATTCTCAGAGTCATTACCAACGCTTACATTAGTTGAATCAATCGGTCGCAAGTGGCGGGTGAATGCGCGCGCGCTGACACTCAGCGACATTCGTCTCTTGAGATACGCGTGATTCGATCGACTCAACATTCGGAATTGTTTGCAGCTTTTTATGGAACTTTTGTATGGATGGATAATCATTTAATTTACCATGCTTTTTTGTTATAATGCTATTTGTTTTGTTTTGAATTCTCCCGTCCTTTTTGTTATTTTTCGTAATAATCGCGTAAATTGTGCTAAACTTTCACGTATAAAAACCAGTACCTGGGCGACCGAGCTTCGCTTGGGGTTTTTAGCCAAAAGTACAATTTTTTTTTAATTTGGCTTAACCCCTTGCGAAACGCGTACACGCCGGCGTATCAGTTAACAATTGATTTCTTAGAAATTACCCATAATGTCTTAGAAATTATCTAGGGGTTTAGAACCAAAAAAAACTAAAAGCTTAAATAAACACAAAAAAATAATAGTAAGAACTTTGTATCCGACCGGGATTCGAACCCTGTGGCCGCTTGACCACGATGCTTATTCCCGAGCGAGCGAAATTATCGACCATATTTTGCGTGGAATAATGCGAAAGAAATTTGTATGAAAACTCGAAAACACGCCTTTTCCCAGACATAAGAATAATCTAGATCGATATTTCGCCCCCGAAAACATAACATAACATAAACATACCAAATTTCAGCAAAATCGTTAGAGCCGTTTCCGAGATCGCCCGTACATATAAATAAATAACTAAATATGTATACAAGAATTGCTCGTTTAAAGGTAAGTATTAGATAAACAAAGTATATAAATTAATCTCTATAGTTGCCATTTACAGATAAGGAGCATAATGTCAGATAAAATGTTAACCTATAAATTAATTTTGGCTTATTGCTGTCATGGATTATATTATTGACTAGCGACTCGCCCTTGCTTCGCTAGGGTTCGTCCCTAGCTTGATTTCCCATACAAATTTTCATCTCCATTTTCACCCCTTTAAAGTGTCTGCCCACTACACCGTCTCATATGTGACCGTGCCATGAACGTATCAGGCACGGGAACGAGCATAGCATTGACTACTATGTCTACTAGAACTTATCAACAGCGTATTATATCCGTACATAACGGTTTTAGCGTTGCGTATGCTCACCATTGCGCCGCCTGCGCGCACCGTTCCCGCAACGTCGCGTATGCACGGAGCGTACCGGCACGGGCAAAATATTATCGCCGACAATTTTTACCGCTCCGTGCACGGCACGCGACGGTACCGGTCGGTGACGGAACGGTCTAGTGGGCAGAGTCTCATACTTTTCAATCCAAATAACATATTTTTTTGCCTGACACGGTCCTAGCACGGTCATGGTATGAGACGGTGTAGTGGACAGACTCCTTTAAGGGATGATTTCCGGGATAAAAAGTATCCTATATCCTTCCCAGGGTCTCAAATTATCCTCTTACCAAATTTCATCTAAATTGGTTTAGTAGATCCAGAGATTACCCCCTACAACCTTACAAACTCACAAACTCACAAACTTTACCTCTTTATAATATTAGTATAGATGACTGCCTGATAAACTTCTTGTGTTTTTTAACAACTCTGAAAGAGAATCTAGCCTGCTTACCACCGAATACCAAAACATTACAGCAAATTACCACTATTGAATAAAATATTTACCATTACAATAATTTAGTACAGCTGTAATAATGTAAATATCAAAAATTTACATAGACTTATTAAGATAATAAAAATATTTTAAGAAAATAAATTCTTATTTAAATTAGGCTACTTATATAAATATTCGTAATATTTTTAGCAAATAATTTGTGCGCCAAATGAGTCAATAAATTTGACGTATATTTACCGTAATAATTGTCACATCGCATCCGTGTAGTTATGAAATCCGTCAATGAGTACTTTCAGTTTATTTTGGCTTTAATTTGGGTGTATCTTACTGACAGGAGAGTTTCAGTGAACTGAGAAAATGGTATCATGTTATAGAAAATTCCATTTTGCACGGTATTCAATGGTAATAAAGTCGATATTTCTTTGTAATAAGCATCAATGGAATATTGCCAAATCAGTGACAAACCTCTGTCTATCCAGACGAATAAATTAACTGTGATAAGTTGTATGTCAATTAATTATTCTTCAAAGCACCATCTGGTGGAAAGTCGGCTAAGCGCAGCGAGGAAGTGGCCAAACGATAGACAGACGAATTTTATAGTGATTAGCCATTTTATTTTTGTGTTAGTTTAAAATTTTAAATTTAATAATATATATATTCTAATTTATTTTGCTTATTTACAATGTAGGTGTGATTTTTTTAAAGAAAACATGACTTGCCGTATGTAACAGTAATATCTAATATTTATTCTTACAAAATGTTAGAACGTTTTGGATTTGATATTAAACTCAACAATTGTGAGTATAAAAAATATAAAATAGTACAAAAGCTACAACTATTCTAAGATTTAAACTACATCAAAATGAATTCAAGATTTTATTGTTGTTTGACAATTAACCCAATTACCCAATTATTCGAATTCCGAAATTTACCGAATACTTTCCCTTTCCTTTGACATCATAAAATGAGCCGTGACCTAAGACAATACTTGGCAAGAAAATTTATATTAGACCAACAAATATTTATAGTCACTAATTAACCGGGGATTTATTTAGCCCAGTTTGTTTGTGCATACGTTATACGCTTTAAGGTTGGCCTGTTTTCATACTACTTCTTGAAACTAACGCTGGCATTTACTATTGTACATACCGGCTGTGACGAATGGATTCGCTATTGGCATTATCAAAGGAGATCTTAACACGTTCGGCCCAGCGCCACCGTAAGAAGATTCACGCATCGTGACACACCGTTTTCCCATACAAATTGCATTTACGTTGATAAACGTTGTGCTTTTCATGTATGCAAGATTAATTTTTGATTCGACACAAACGTTGAGAGACGTCGACGTTATATAACGCTGCGTCGCATACAGTCAAATTAGGGTATAGAAACCTATGAGCAACGTTTAGTCACGTTGACGTTCATAAATGCCTGTTAGGTTAATTATATTTCTGGATCATAATCCTTGTCAGTTCCGTACTCTCCGTCATCACTGAAGGGATCAGGAGTAACTTCCCGGGACGAAGAATCTTCAAATACCTTCAGAAACCCCTTACTGCAGAATCGCTTTTTATCCATCTAAAACAACAGATTTTTGTTTACTTTATAACGTTTTATCAAAAAGGGTGTAAATAAATCACTTTATGGAATTATTTTTATTTACTTATTTATTATTTATGTATAAAGTAACAGAAAATCCACAAAGAATAAATTATCTCTTTAAGATATTTCTGCCAGAAACCCTTTAGAAGTGAGAGAAATATATCAACTAATTATTATAATTATACAAAAATAAATATATATACGTATATGTACACACTTATTTATTATTATTATTCAAAATAAACATATTATAAAAAACTTACGGTATATCGATCACTTCAATACGGTCGAGCAAAGTAAGCGCAGCATGCGCTTCTCTTGATGCGGCGCAGAACGACTGTAGCTAGCCGCGTCCCTACTCCCCGCGACGTGTATGAACGTTGTGTGTCTGCTTGTGTGAGCATATGTGCTTGTGACGGATGTTAGCAAAACGCCACTAAAAGTTGATTCGATGTGGCAGTAGACTTTTAAAACTTCCAAGCGATGCGGCGCAAATATCTATTTAGTAGAATATCGTATTGCCTCCTGACGTTATGAAACGTAGTGCGAATAAATGCACATTTAAAGTAGACGTGACTAGACGTTGTGTTAATTATAAATTTCTAATTTTGACGTCATGAGACGTTGCTGGACCGAACGTGTTAATGACTTTTCTTAAATTAATTCTTGTTTCAATATGATTTTCAAATAGTAGATTTTAGTGGTTTAGACACAGCTTCTTGGATATTTAACTCGGAAATAATTTATGAAGACATGGATCAAACAATAATTTTTATTTAAGAAAATTTTATTAAGACATTAATTTAAACAACATAATAAAAAAGTTGTTTCATGCTGTCGATTAAGAAATAAGAAAAAATGCAAATGTTTGCAAAAAAAGGTATATAACAAAAATAGGACGCTGACGAATATCTATACAGATTTTAGAAGCAAAAATATAATTTGTGTATTAGTCCGGTCAATTTAGACATTCGAAACTACATAAATTTACAAGCTTAAAATTGGTGAAAATGTTCAAAATATAATTATAAATAAAATTTGAAAGTTCCCCATCTTTCTCCTGCATGGAATATTTTTTATTCAAACTCAAAGGTCAAAAAATTAGTTTTTCGCTATTTTAAGCAAAAACCTCAGACAAAATAAAAAAAGATTATCTATCTATAAAAAATGTATAAATACTTAAATATACTATATATATAGTACTTTTTAATTTTGAACTGACCTCAAAAAGTGTGCTACTAAGCTTAATTTGTAGTTTTGTGATGTAATAGATTTACGTAGGTAATATTTTTTTTATTGATAAGATATGGTGATAGGAGAAAAACACTTCCCCTAGGGGAGAAAATTAAGGGTGGAGTAATCACTTTAAAGGTAATTAATATTTATAAATTGATAGCAAAATTGTTGTTATAATTAACCCCTCGAGGACCGCAATACACGCCGGCGTGTACGATAACAATTGAATTCTCGGAAATTCTCACGGATTTCTTAGAAATTATCCTGGAGAGATTACGAAACAAAATAATAGCTTTGTTTAAGACAATGTTTAACATAAGAATTGAATATGTAATTATCACACGAAGAAACTTTACTTTAGTCGTAAAGACATTGTCATATCTTGTTTGGACAATCATGAAACAAAATTTAGTGCGATAGAACTTACTAAAACATTAAGAGGTTATATCGACTTAAGCAAACCTTAACTTTTCCCTGCCTATTACTACAATCTAAACTAAAAATCAGATCTATTCCAAATCAACATCGTACAATCAAACTGGGTTAAACTAGTTCATTTAGCACCGATAGAGCGATGGCCTGTCGCGCACGGCGGCCGCCGCGTGTTTACTCTGCGCTTAGCGAGCCCTCGCTAACTTGCATGTCGTTCTGATACAGAGCACCATAGATTAAAAAATATAGAACCTTAATATCAATCATATACTAATTATATACTACTTACTATTAAAATTATAAAAAATGTTTTAATTTAAGGAATGTTGTAAGGTACTTTGGTGCTATTTTTCATTATTGTATAATTTGTGGGTAGATACTGTCTTTTTGAAGTGAAAACTAGGCAGTTTTAGATGGGGAGTAAATTCCTATAAGTCGTCATCGACATGGTCACGTGATGTGTTAACGCTAAATGTCAAAACCAGATAAATGTAAACAGTTTTAATTTACAAATTTTAATTTAAGATCAAACATTAATATTAATATTTGAATATCCAAATATAACAACTGTTTATAGTTTTAAGTTTTCACTTCCGTCGGCAGTCCTCATGACTGCTTTTTTAACGTTGAGAAACTTATTTACGCATACCACTGCATACATACAGGTGGTTATGTAGGACTGGCATACGGCAGGGTGGAATAAATATTGTATCTATGTACTACATAATACTTTTTGAGACATCTAGTATTATTTCATGATTTGACATTATAAATACAACCAATTTTTCGTTTTTTCGGTGATTTTATTTTGGTTCCTGATTTTTAAATTCTTTACAGCATCAACACACATATATTATTTTACAAATGCATTCTGTTTAAAATTTCTGACATTTTAAAGGAAAGCTGCGTTGTGTTATCAAATATTAAAGTCCGATTTCGTCATAACTTACTACAGTCCTCGCGCCTTAAGCTCAGCTTTGTATTTGTGTGAGTGCACACGCATAGTGTGCGGAGAGGTGCGGCTTGTGGCGTTGCGCGTCCCGCGCATGGTTTAAACCAGTTTATACTGGTTTTTAAAGCGTGGCCTGAGGCGTAGCACGTCCGTTACGTGTCATCTCTTTGCCCTGCACTTTCCGCATTTCATCTCTTGTACCGCTTGCAGTTTAACGTATAATATTATTTTGTTGTTGTGTTTGAATTATCATATTATTATATATATAATTTATATATAAATATTATATTATATATATATTTATATTATTATTATTATTATATTATTTTCATTAACGAAATGGCTTTTTCTGTAACTAAATTGACTAAACGAAAACCATTAAGCAGCAAGAAAGAAATTTTGTGCAAATTAAACGAATATTTTAAATACCTAAACGGAAAAGATATGTCAAAGATATTAAAATGTCAGCACTTCCTTTTGATAAAATATTGATTTTATTTTTATGTGATATTTTGACTAACCTTACTTTTGGCTATCACTCACACAAATGCAAAGCTGAGCTTACGCCTCGAGAACTAGTTGGCTAGCTTATAGCACTTTCATATTCCTTTTGACATTACCTTTAATGCACCATTCAAAGTAGCTAGTTTATATAGATTTAAAATAGTTAATAATTGCCCAAATTCTTTGGACCTCTGATAGAAAGTGCCAATCGGCTGCCATTTAGCATAGCATATATGAAGGACGGCAATCTTTACTCCAAACAAGTAGGAGGCAAACATGCACCGATCATTTTCTTCCTTACTTATGTATACATTAGCTACTGCATCTCGATATATTGCTTTATACATTTGCCGTATCTACGTCGATAATCTTTGTGACATAACGTTGAATGGACAGAGCGCGTCATTGTGCGTAGCTTCAACAATT
Organism: Argynnis bischoffii washingtonia; assembly: GCA_033884665.1. Classification (NCBI taxonomy): domain Eukaryota; kingdom Metazoa; phylum Arthropoda; class Insecta; order Lepidoptera; family Nymphalidae; genus Argynnis; species Argynnis bischoffii. The sequence continues at coordinate 13,313,851 of CM066609.1, read as the reverse complement.
TAGCGCTCACCCATTATGGAGGCGACTGTGGCGCTAAAACGATTTATTGTAAACCCTTATACTATATAAAGTATAATATACTTCCACAAAAGTTATCTATACCGATTTGGTGCCATTTTTGAATTTTAAAAATCATTTCTGTAAAATTGTGGGTAGGTACTGTCTGTAACAAGTATATAACGCCTTTGAGACGTCTAAAACCTTAGTCTTTCCCGTGTCCATGATTGCTGTAAAGCATTCGAAACGTCGAGAACCAAAAATCAAAATACAAAAACATCCTTCTTTTTTGAATTAGATGTTATGATTAAAAACAAATCATATATGTCTTAATACGTATTTAAATTTATTTTTTTAACTACATTAAGTACTTACTAAGTAACTTAATTTCTACTAGAAAAATAATTAAGCTTCTGTCTCAAAAGTGTGCTGTATATTCCTTTCTGCATAAATACACAAACAAACGTCAATTCGATACAAAATATAAAAATCATTATTATGTTTATTGTCAGATATTTATGTAACGTTTCTAAAAGCGTCAAAATCATAACAATATAACAGCAAACGTCTTAGACCCAATTTTAAACGATCCTACAAATATCAGTGGCATGAACTTCAATGATGCGGCCTCTAAAACCTTGCGACAACATTGCTCATCGGTACATACACTTTTAAAAGTGTTTACTTTGGTACAGTGACAGACCTATCTAGTCTGCTATTGCGGGCTGTTGACAATCGCACCCTACAAAAATATAATTTCATTCGTTATAGCCTTAATTGCGTATGTGGTAAAGTTATAAATTGTTTGTTATGACTATAAGATGGGTGGTAAGTTAGTAATGGTAATGATGTTTACAGTTAAGTCGTCATGTAGTCGCTAATCGTGTCGAACTCACAAGTTAGCGCCTCGCCCGGTGTCCGCAAACAGTTTCATTCATTGTCACCCGCTGAATGAGAGCCAATCTATCCTGATGGGTGTGTACACGCATGGTCTCACGACTGACACGTCGCGGGGGTGGTCACTTATAACAATTTGTTAGACATGTTTTACCATACGTGTCCTATCTAACAGCAATGTAATTATTCATTCAACATTGATTTCACTAATCGTTAATAACAAACTATTTTTGCCTAAGCTTTCGTTATATTTCATAAAAGCTCTCAAGCGTAACATCTATGAAATAACCTTATAAAATAAAACTTAAACATGAATAAAATGAAGCTAAATAACAAATTTCTAGTTTCTACCATCCAAATATGTTTATCAAACAATTAATCAAATGAGAATGACATATGATGTCGAAATACTGTATTATTTAATAGTTAAACTGGATTTAATTACGGCTACGGACGCATGTATACAGGAATGGTGTGCGTAATAAAATTTTAATGTCCATCCACATTTCAATCCGCCCTAGAAACACTAAACTAATGTGTACCAACACAGGTTTATGTTTTTATTACAGTATCAACGTAAGACGATATTCAAAATATTCTATGGACACTTAACGTGTTATCGCTAACATACTCATGCAATTCACTCTCTTTTATGGGATAAAGCAGTCAGTAAGCATTAAAATTATTCTAATAATTTCAAATGTTTACTTCATGTCGTAATAAATGCATTTTAAGTTGAATAATAATAATTTATTTATAGAATTCCTAACAGACCCGGCCACGCGTTGCTGTGGCACAATATGAAAATTGATAGGTAATTTTGCAATAAAAAAACGAAATAATCAGGATAAAAACTATCCTATCTTTTAAGTTGGAACAAATTACACATTTTGAAAAAATACATTAAAATCGGATATTAGTTAGTGCGGTAATCGCAGTTCATCCCGGACCCACATCGTGACACGGGTTTTTTTATATATTAAGATATATTTCCAATTTCTTATAAATGAATACTCATTTTTTATTGTTCATACCTAAATACTTAGAATAGGCAGTGCGACATTACAAGTAAAGCAAAGAAAAAAATGTTTTAGAATGGTACCATTCTGCCGAACATATTTATACTTATAAATAAAATTTCATTTTGTCTGTTTTTAAAATTTGCCAACCTACATTGAGTAATTTGAAAGACACTAAAATTTATATAACCGTTGGTTGACCGATTTTGACCGCAACGACCAATCTCACTGAGACTCGCCAGATACACAGGAGATATTATAGTGCACAAGTGTTCGCGCAGACACAAGTGCACTCTCTTTTCCTTACTTCGACACGACCGTTAGAAGTTAAGGCGCAAGACTAACTCCAGGCTCCTATTCAGAATTCTCTAACAAAAAAATCAATAACGAAACTTGGCCCGACCCCAGACTAATACAACCCAGGATCTCCGTACCTGTATACATGTTAGCCACTAAACCATCGAGGTAGTTTTAAACATTAATTTACTGGCTGGCTTATCTCCTAAACTCATACACCAATTTTAACGAGGCCATTGAAGGTGCAGGTGTAAAGATTATACGCTATAATATATCCCAGGAAGGATAAAAGGGTTTTTGCAGTGAATTTAATTTTTTTTTTTTGTTTTGGTGTTTTTTAAGTTACTCCAATATAAAATAATATGTTGTGTTTTAGAAGTAACGGCTTGTACCCACTGACCATACATGTGCTTGTTCCGGACTTGTCAAAACAAAGCAATGGAAAGTGCTCAGAACTTAAAATCGATGAAAATAAGGTATACTAAAAAATATTAAAAGTTTAAGCGAAAATTTTTAATATTCGTGACTTTTTAATGCTAGAAATATTACCTTGAAAAAATCGAATCTACTGCCTCTAACTCGGGAAGCAGTACGCACAATCATTTCGTCAAACAGATTCTAAAAATTTAACAAAATATCTTTGACATTAATGCTTTTTATGACATTTTTCCAATACTTTGCGAAGTATTTCGAGTATAATTATCCGATAAAAATGTCATACATGTATTTAATTGGCGTATACAGTCAAAAACACTATCGATGTATGTTATTAGGGCAGAGTCGACTGGAAGTTTCTAATTAGACAGTAATTATTGAATTATCTCTCGGGCATATGCGATTAGAAAACCGGTGTTGTGACTGCTGTCTCGCGACGGATATGGCTATGTTTATTAATTTATGGTTTTAAGGGTAAGCTGCGAAGTCATGTTACTTGTAAATTGGGATTTGAATGCTACCACGCCTTTTGTTGTTACAGAATACAAAAAATGTGTGAAAAAAATTTCAATGTATGTTATTTCCAATGCTTAATTTTTTATATTTATTATGTATATTATAATACCTATAGCTTACTTTTTCAAATGAAATTGTATGTTAATTTCTTTACGTCTTGAATTAAATTTTAAAATCCTTACTAATATTAAAAAGCTACGTTCACTTGTTTTTTTTTTCATAAAGCTATCTATTACGTCACGATCACTACATATAATAAATTAAAGTCTTCAGCTGAGTTTGTTTTTGTATGGACTAATCTCTTAAACTAGATACTGTACAGATTTTCGTGTAGTTTTCGCCAAAAGAAAGAAGAATTCTAAAAGGTTATAAGAAAATAATATATGTTCAGTATTTGATCTTAAATGCAGTAGATTCGATTTTTTAAGGTAAATATTTCTAGCATTAAAAAGTCACGAGTATTAAAAAAATTCGCTTGAACTTTCAATATTTTTAGGATACCTTATATTCATCGATTTTAAGTACATTTATGTATTTACATTTTTCAAAAATAAGCTAACAAAAATGTGATATTTATGAATTATGTCGAAAAAAATCGCCCTGTTTGAAAATTTTTGTTAATGCGAAGGGCAGTTACCATACCTTCAGATGCGTAGAAACTCGAACAATCAAAGAAAATTATACAAGTAAGTACACTATTCCATACACACCATAAAAAACTTTGCTCACTAATTTCATTATGTGAATCTAAACATATAAATAAAAGATGAGTCTTAAACATGTGATAAAATTAAAGAATGTTTCCAAACAATGTCGCCTTAATAGATCGGGTGGCTGTTAATGTAAAATAAATAAATTAATTACCTCATAAATCTTTGAGATGCGGATTTAAGGTTGCTCATTAAGAATCAGATACTTTGTTCGATATAATGGAATGACTGAATTATTTAAATATTATTGTTTAAATTAGTGTATATTTTAATGTAAGCGCCATATATCTTTGGCGTTACTTATTTGGATCAAAATAAGCCATAATAATTTGTAAGAAATTCATTTTCATATTTTATTATGTAATCTATATTATAGAATGAATAAAATTCATAGTAGAATTTCACGATGAGACATGGACGAATAAGTTATGTTAATAATAATAAAAATGTATTAACCAACATACCATAAAATAAATATAGAACTGCCTCGATGGTTTAGTGGCTAGTATGTACAGTTATAGATCCAGAGATCCTGGGTTCGAGGTCCGGGTCGGGCCAAGTTTGGGTACTGAATCGTCCTGTTAATTTTTAGTAATAGTCCGAAGTTGGTAAAAATAAAGCCTCAATATTTTTGAGCCTGCTTTTATATCGGTTGTGTCGAATTATCAGCCCATAGGAATTTGAAAGTGTAAGGAATAGAGAATGGACTTGTACCTGGGCGAAAACTTGTGCACAATCTCCTGCACAGTTGGCTGATCTCAGTGAGATAGGCCACCGTGGCCAAAATAGGTCAGGAGGACATTATTATTATTGTTACATACAATAAGATAAAGTTGTCAATCGCATCCGTCTGTTTGCGCGTTTAGTTGTTCTTAGCTGCTGCTTTTAGTATGGTGTTCACTATAAATCGAAAATTTAAAAAAAAAAAAACACGTAATTTAGGTTTCGCTAGTGTGTATTATTAATATAAAAAATAATATTATCTAAACAGCCAAAAGAGTTATTGATACACGTGCTAAATTATTTGGTTTCAAAAGAATGAGGTGCTTAACAGGTTCTAAAAGACATGTGTACTGCTTTAAGAACTAGGTTCTAATTTTCGATACATGACTTATATAATATTGATAAGATTTGAAAGTCTCTAACAAAATAATTTATGATATCGATCAAGTTAATCACTTCTCGATTATAGTGATAGCAATTATATGAGTTCTAGATATAATATTGTGTGATTTAATTGGAAGTGTTGCGGTGTATGTTAGATCCGCTATTACATCGATGGATGTATCAAAATAAAAATGTAATTAATTAGGTAATCGATGTTTTAGTTCTCTATCGAATCGTGGGCGAATGAAATCAACGCGTCACGTACACACATGGTGTACCTTAAAATAATTAAATCTTTTTAATAAAAATTGAACTTGTAATCATTTATATTTTTTACTAGCGATTCACCCTCGTTTTACTCTTCATTTTAACTGTTATTATGGAATAGATAGACTATATATTATATATATACATAGGTATAATGAGTTGTTATGGGTTGTATTATAACATGTTTTCTCGCGGGAATGAGATCTCCCGCGATAAAAAGTAGTAAGTCTATGTCACTCTCCAGCCCTCCAACTATCTCCACACAAAAAATCACGCCAAACCGTCACTCTATTTCGACCTGAAAGAATGACAAACAAACAAATAAACATACAAACTTTCACACTTATAACATTAAAGTATTGAAGTGTGGATATGAATATTAGAGTAAGTATATATTTTATTTAATGATATAAGTTGGTAAGTTATTGTGTCTTTTTAATTTAATATGATTAAAGGGCAGAACGGTCAAATTTAGCAAGAGAACCTAGAACTCTGAAGTCAAATAAAAAAAAATCAGCTCTTAAGAGGGGGGGGAGGTGTTTAAAAGATCACATAGAAAATTCCTTATTCTTAACATTTATAAAACTGGCATTCTACCATCTCTATCGTTAATAGAAATTCGTTAATAAACATATTATTATGGTGATTGATTTTCACATAATATACAACTTAAGCCAAAAAATAATATACAACAAAATCTATATAAAATATGTAGTCATAAAAGGTCTTTCTATTACAATTTATAGTTATTCTATTAGCGATAGCGATTGTGGAAATCGTATTGGTCCTAGTAAGAAAATCTAGTATATTACACGATTCTGCAGGGTTCAATGGTTCACTCTAATGAAGAATGTGGCGATCACAATAGACCAGAAATGGTCGCAGTGACACCATAGCCGCAAATAAGAAATAAAAAAAAAAAAAAAATTACACGATAGAACGCTACTAAGTTCAACACCAAATAAAATGTAATTTACCTACTTAAAAATATACTTAAAAAATTTACTCTATTTCTCCATAAACATATATCTATTTAAGATAACATGGAATATTTAAAACTTAGCTGTAATTGAGTCTATCTACATTCTACATATATAGAATACCAGCAACTCACCCTCACTTCGCTCGGGTTCGTCCCCAAGTTGATTCCCCATACAAACTTTCATCCCTATTTTCACCACTTTAAGGAACGATTTCCTGGATAAAAACTGTCCTATGTCATTTCCAGGGTCTCAAACTATATTCTTACCAAATTTCATCCAAATCGGTCCTGTACTTTTTTATTTTATTCGTTATAAACATACAAAAATACAAAACTTTCCTCTTTATAATATTAGTGTAGATAAAGTACTTATCAGGATTATTAATTTTATTATGACTCAAGAGCATGTTGCATACCTACTTAACAAGTCATTGTTTTTGGCCCTTAAGCTAAATTTGATATAAGACTAAACGTACTCAGCGAATAACCGCTTTATAATAACTAGTGATCGCCGCCTGGTTGAAAATTAACCATAATTCATTAAGTTATATATTTACTGTCTTGCGTATATTACAATATTAATCTATTCTCAATATGACCACAGACTTTAACAATAAACAAAAGAATATATATGCGTGTGTGTCAAATACATGGTAGTGTGTGTAATGTTTTTTTAGTGATTTAATGTATTTTTTTTTTTTGCATAATTAAAAAAAAATAGCATTCTGCACTGCTTCTCTAAACTATAAGTGTGGGAAATTTCATACTCCTCCGTCCGCGCAATTCTTGTAAAAAAGGGGTACGAAGTTTTTGCTTCACGTATATACAGAATTTAAACTAAAATCCAGCACTCAATATTTTATTAATAACTAGATTTTATTACGTATATTGATAGCTTTTGTCATAGTAATATTATGTACCTAATTGATTTTATCTATGCAGATCATTTGAAAATCTGTCGGTCGTTAGTAACTAAATTAATTAGTAAGTTAATTACCTGTTCAATTTGTTATCTATACAGTAATATAATACTAGTCTATACCAATATTATATAGCGGCAGAGCTTGTTTGTTTGTTTGAACGCGCTAATCTCAGGAACTACTAATCCGATTTGCAAAATTCTTTTTGCATTAGATAGCCCGTTTATTGAGGAAGGCTATATTATATCATATTATATATATCTATCATATAGTATATGATCTATATATTCCATATTAACCATTAAAACGTACCTAATATAAATACTTTATTTTTCTTATAAACTACTAGTAACTTACCATTGCTTTGCTTAGATGCATCCCTAGGTACCTAAGTAGTAGATTATGTGCTTGCTTTCTCCATGATAATAATCTCGTATGTCAAAATCCGTGCATCCGTTCCAGCGTGAAATGATAACAAAGAAACATATCACACGTACGCACATACAAACTTTCTCATTTATAATTATCTAGTACGATTATAAATAGAAAAATATGTTTAATTTTTTTCATGAAAGGAAGAATGCGGAAAAACCACGAAATTTAATTAATGCTATAAGGGAAAATATGTAGAGATTTATTTTACATTTCTTCGAACATCTTAATGATAATTGTGTATTATTCATTATTTTAAGTCGCAGCATATGTACGATCATCCGCCACACCCACGTCGTCTGCTGACATCAACTTTTATAGTCAATGATTTTAATGAAAGGCTTGATTGGTTAAATGATTAAGCATATTACATCAACAGAATTGAAAATCGTAGAAATCAATCACGTATACACAAATCTTTATTACTTACTTCGATATTATTTAAGAAATGTACTTTATATTGATGATACGTTTGGCTCAGTTTGTAGTGATCCTACTTGTTGTACCAGCGATCGCGAGTTCGAGTCCCGCTGGGCATTCATTTGTGTGATGAGCACGAATTTTTGTACTCCAGTCATGGATGTTTATATTTATAAGATGTATGTATTTAAAGTTATATATGTGTAGTGTATCAACTATCTGGTATCCATAATACAGGCCTCATAGCTTAGCATGGAACTACATAGATGGTGCTGTGTGTCAATATCCCGACATATTTATTTATTATTATATTGGAACACAAATGCAGATACTTTATATTGTGTGAATTTAAGATGATGTTACAGATTTGGATATTTTACTCGGAGTATTTTCTAAGCTATTCATAACAAATAAAAAAGTCACTCAACAATAGGTGATAGATTCTTCCTTTAATAAAATATTTCAGTACTTTTTAAAATCCATAGTAATAGTATAAATGTAAAGAATTCTGTCTGTTTATTACAACCATTTACTATTTAGTTCATTTAGCTAGCCTCTGTACAGATTTCCATGAAATAGATTGCATTATAGAGGCGGAAATAAGCTACCTTTTATTTCCGTCGCACTTACCATGGGAGCGGAGCCGTGGGCAAAAACCATAGTAAAGAAAAACTTAATATAACATTCAAAGCATACCTACTGAGTCAGAGATGGAAAAATAATGCAGCGTTTTAAACAGGTTAAAAAATTATTATGTACACATAATTCTAGTAGTTAGATCATAGAAGATTTTAGTGAGTATATATGTAATATCAATTTTTTTAATATAAATAATGTAATATACTCAAACTAATCGGTATACTTTATATTATTACTACATAAAAAGCCTGCAAATAGCACAGCATCTCAGAAGTTATAAGGTCTTAAAGTAAAATAAAACACAGTTTATCTCACGGCTCATCTGAGCCTTGGATATAATCTAATTGTCACTTCGATGCTCTAGATATCTACAGAACGTGACAAAAGTGTTAAACTACACACTTTTGACTCCGTCATGACCGAGATCTCATCAATCAAATTAGATATTTGTGTGAATTTATAAAGTATATGAAATTTTTGGGTTTTGAAGTTATTTTTAATAATTCACTTTCCTATGTTAAAGTGAGAGAATAAGATTACTTGTTCTTGTTTTCGTCATTACGACAGTTTTAAAACTTCACATTCTTTATTTTGGACATTAACATCAGTACCTAGTTTTTAAATTTACGTCTAAAATTTTGTATACATTTAGTACGCCGAATTCAAAAACACAAAATTATTATAAAAGATGGATTAAAATTGCCAAAAAACTATCCAAATATACATAGCAAAATAGAAAAAAAAACACTTATATACAAATATTATATGTTAAAACGATAAAAATAACTTACAATAAGAGAAAGCTGTGCAGCAATATGGGCGGGCTGGCTTATCGCCATAACACGCGAATAGGGTTGAAGAAATACTCTTACAAGAAGAAACAACGTGCTAATTTATTGATTGTCGACCCTTACGATTACTCAATTTTTATAATATTAAAATACTTAAATAAACCTATTTATATAAAAGATGACTATATTTTAGTTGGTATCTACACAAAGAAAGATTTTTCGAAGCGTTTTGTGTATTGATAAATATTATACTAAACATAATCTAAAACTACTATTATTCAATTCAATTCAATTTCTTTATGATGGACAAGCGACTCACCCCCGCTTCGCTTGAGGTTCGTCCCTATACAAAAACAATTCTATCCCACGGGAACCAGACCTTTTTCCGGGATGATATATTGCCCATAGCCTTCTTCAGTAAACCAACTATCTAAAGTAAAAATAATTTTTCAAATCGAATTAATAGTTCCTGAGATTAGCACGTTAAACCAAACAAACAAACAAATTCTGCCTCTGTATAATATTAGTATAGAAGTATAGATTCAAATTAAGGCAGTGGTAGCCCAGTAGTAACCGCTCGCTTGGGAGACCGAGTGAAGCGGGTTCAAATCCTGGGTCTCGCACCTCTGATATTTTCATGTGCGAATCATTTCTAACATGATTACCACTTGCCTTACGGTGAAGGAAAACATCGTAAGAAAACCTGCATGTCTGAGAAAACCTAGTAAGTTTTCGAAAGACATGTGAAGTTCGCCAATCCGCACTTGGCCAGCGTGGTGGACTATGATCTGATTCCCCTCGCATTGAAGTGAAACCCGTGCCCAGCGGTTGGACGTTAAAAAAAGGGCTGAATACCTTTTTTCGAAGTCGGTGTGCTTTGATTTGTATTGGCTGGCACCGACTTCGAAAAAATCTGATTAAGTATCTATTCTAAATGAAAACCCCCGTTTAGTTATTTTTTACTTTTCAGTGCCTGGAAGTCGGTTTTTATTTTTTTTTAAAAAGTTATTATTTTTCCATTTTTAGTGTAGACGTATCATCAATACAAATTAATCAAGCCTAAACACCAGGTAATTACTGTAAATCGTTGAGGAGTTCCCTGGACTATCTTTCGGATCCATCATCAGATCGACTCCAGACTTTCATTAAATAGTAGTGCTTTAAAATACCTAATGAAAATGTTAGCAAACGCACTAGTCGCCGCTACAATTTTCTGAAGTTCCCCTCGATTTCTCTGGGATCCCATCATCAGATCCTGGTTTCCTTATCATGGTACCACTCTTGGGATATCTCCTTTCCAACATTTTTTTTTTATCAAAATCGGTTAATAAACGACGAAAAAATGCCCGAACAAACATAAAATATATATATATATATATATATATATATATATATATATATATATAAATATATATATATATAATATATATATATATATATATATATATATATATATATATATATATATATATATATATATATATATATACGGTCGAATTGAGAACCTCCTCCCTTTTTTGGAAGTCGGTTAAAATAAACACTAAAGCCATGTGATATATATTACACGATATTATACTGCTAGTAAATCATATCATAGTCATTGGACGTAGCCCAAATGGATGATTTTTCTAAGAAAACCTAGCGATTTAGAGCTTTGCGTGAGTGCCAAAGTGCCTAACAGTGGACGATGTGTTACTGATGGTCCTAGACTATGTGTGTACTGAATTTTATCCAAATTCATTTAGCCGTTTCATGTGAATATAACAACAAGTGAACAAGGTGTAGTAATAAAATACACACATATACTCACACATACACATTCTCACACACACATACCCACGTACACACACACATACCCACGTACACACACACAAACTCAAATTAAAAAAAATTAATTGATCGTACTGTCAAATAAATCTCAATTATAAAGTAATTAGTCTTTATTATGTTCAGAGTTTTCTTTAAAAGTTTTATTTGACGTAACATGACATGTTAAGACTTGATTTCATTAAGGTCATTAACAGGCAGAGCAACAGATGCGTCACTATAAAATTAATTCCGGCGAACAAGTTATAATATAGAACTTAATAACCAGTAGCTTAAGCTTAGAATATTTTGCATACCTAATTTTATAGAAAATTACTTCCATACTAATATATATATATATATATATATATATATATATATATATATATATATATATATATAGTGCGCGAATTCTTCTGCACTATATTGTTTTCTGCGCACGCATCGTTATTAGTTATTAATTAGTTATAATGTATGTACCTATATAAATTTTTGCAGAATAATACTTATATTCTCCTTACTGATATCTCATCGAGACTAACCAACTGTGCGAGGCATATATTACAGTATAAGTGTGTACGCATACACAAGTTCACTCTCTATTTCTTAAATTCTCACTTTCCGATGGGACGACAACGTGACGCGACCGGTGAGAGGCCTGTGACACGGTGCAGGATCAACAGATTAAGGTGTTCATTGAAGCTTAAAAACAGCTAACTTCCAAACCTTGGATTGCTTCTGGGCAAATCGGGATAGAAAAATCTAGAAACTACTTAGGACTGATTGATCCACAACAATCAGTCATATCGAGCTTTTTGGCATAGAAAATTTATGGCACTAGCACATGTCCTTTCATCATACAATCATATGGTGGAATTTAATACCGGAGGGATATACAGAAATAACTAAAGGGATTTCGGTATACTTCGAGCTCAACAGCCGTAAAATATATGGCTGAAAGTGGACTAATATTTTATTAATTCAAGAAATGAAATGAGGTATTAAAGGTTTAAGTAAAATATTTTTTTTGGTTTTCTGAAAGTGAATCCGAATCAAATTCTAAGGAAAAATTTGTGATGCTTATAGCTATAGGTTAAAGTTTAAGTTTTTATATATATAGCTGTAGTTATAGCTGAAAGCATAAGTTTTTTTTTCATTTCTTCAAAAAAGAAAGTAACGTCAGTATTGAATTACGACATATGGATATATTTTGATAATAATTAATAAAGCCTAAAAAACCTTTTTAATTGTAAAACACAATAGTTCCTGAAGCTAAAATAAAATAAGTTTAAAATTTTGAATACTATTTTAACTATTATAAATACAATTGTAATATTTATTGGATTTAAAACTAATTTTTCGAATTATACTATAATATTAACTGTGTTAAAAAAGAATTTGTATGAATTAGAGGTGCGTCAAATAGCAATAACTTAAATCTATACCATAAATATAATATTATAAAGCTGAAGAGTTTGTTTGTTTGTTTGGTTGAACGCGCTAATCTCAGGAACTACTAATCCGATTTAAAAAATTTTTTGCATTAGATAGCCCGTTAACTGAGAAAGGCTATAGGCTATATATTATCCCGAAAAAATGTACAATTCCCGTGGGATAGATTTGTTTTTGTCTAGGTACGAACCCGAAACGAAGCGAGGGTGAGTCGCTAGTAAATCTATATATATTCACTACGCTATAACCATATAATAATCGATCGCAAAATATAAAATTAATTAATGTAGCCTATACACGGGTATAACATTGTATTCAACGCCTTACGAAGCATCAATTTTTATTGACTATACCTACCGAAGTTCCTAATTTAAGCGAGTTGATTAATTGCAAATTAAACTGCCCGCCGCGGTGGTTGCCCGTCCGATATGACTTTATTGAATTTCATGCCTTGTGATTTATGCCCTGAATCGCGAATTTATTATCGGATAACAATCGATTACCCCCTTCAATATTGTATACGTGCGGTAATTGCTAAAATGGATTCTGTGGAGAAAGATTGTTCTTTCTTTCACATCTCATAAACTGTGTTAATAATATTTTGAATGATAGAAATAATATAATAGCTAAATTTCATATAATTTTACTCGATTTAGTGGTAAATAGACATAAATTATGTTTAAGTGGTAAGAATACTTACCACTTCTCTTATACATATTTCTCTACACGCAATTGTCATAAATGAAAATCAATTTAAAGCTAGCTACATTATTCGAAACGCTTGAGCACTCGTATATTGTTTGAGCAAATCTGTCATCATAACTAATATCTAACATATAATTAGTACAGCTAATAAATCAAATACCACATTATAAATTGAAAGCGACCAATAACTAGCGGTGGTCATTAAATCAAATCTAAACAATAAAAGACAAGCGTCCTATATACATATTATGTAGGTGAGAACGTAAGTCTGTATAGTATCGTTTTATTACACTTCCCAGTAATAAATCTCGCAGTACTTACATATATCAATTATTTGCTACTAGTAGCTTGACCCTGTTTTGCTCTCCAGCCTAATTGGTATCCCTATGCAAAAAAATAGCTAAATCAGTAGTTTTCTATACTAATATTATAAAGAGGCAGTTTGTTTGTTTGTTTATTTGTTTGTTGGTTTGTTTGTTTGTTTTTTGTTTGTTTTTTTGTTTACTTGTTTGTTTGTTTTTTTGTTTGTTTGTTTGCGTGTTTGTTTGTTTGTTTGTGTGTGTGTTTGTTTGTTTGTTTGTGTGTTTGTTTGTTTGTTTATTTATTTATTTGTTTGTTTGTTTGAACGCGCTAATCTCAGGTACTACTAATCCGATCTAAAAAAATATTTTTGCATTATTTATTAACGAAGGCTATAGGCTATATTATATCATCATGCTTCTAACCAACGGAGCCGAGTAATAATCATTTATATATTATACAAAAACATAGCGACGAACGAAATAATGGTATCTGTGGGAAAGAGAAACATTGGATTCAATAAGTAATTATAATCAGAACATGAAATTAAAAATTCTTTAAACAGACTACTTGAAATAAAAAATGCCTTTTCTTGAACATTAATATGTATTATATTTCCAATATAGTATAATAATAAGAATTATAATCTATACTAATATTATAAAGCTGAAGAGTTTGTTTGTTTGGTTGAACGCGCTAATCTCAGGAAATATAAATACGATTTGAAAAATTCTTTTTGCATTAGAGAGCCCGTTAACTGAGGAAGATTATAGGCTATATATCATCCCGGAAAAATGTACGGTCCCCGTGGGATAGATTTATTTTTTGAGCGAGGGTGAGTCGCTAGTATTATAATAAAATACTATAAAAGCTCATTCTTCAATACTAATATGTTGTATTTTAGACAAAACTTTTTTTTACAAAATCAAACAATTATGATCCTCTGTTGTTATGTAATTGATAGAACAGAAAGCTCCAGCTATAATACCATATTTTTTTCACATACATGCAAATATTTTGAGTTTTCGGAATATTATGTTAACTATTTCTTTAAATTATTTAATATCAACAACGGTACCTAACTGCTTCTTAAAAATTAGTATTTGAATAAAACACAAAATAAATAATTACTTCTATTTTAAAATATTATACAAGTGTGCTGATTGCTTCATTTAAATTCAACATTAATCACATAAACGGTGCGACGCTTCATATAAACCGTGGTAAACATTTGACTGAATAAATACCAGACGATGTATTTGAATAGTAATTTAAGTAAAATTATTACTTTTTAAATCCATACTTAATATTATAAATGTGAAAGTTTGTGAGGATGTATGGATGTATGATGTTTGTTACTCTTTCACGCAAAAACTAGTTGATGGATTTTAATAAAATTTTACAATAATATAGCTCATACGTCAGAATAATATATGGGCTACTTTTTATTCCAGAAAAATGTACGGTTCCCGTGGGATAGATTTGTTTATGTTTTTCTAGAAGCGAACCCGAGCGAAGCGAGGGTGAGCCGCTCGTACTTAATATTTTGAAATAGCCAAGAATGATAACTATTTAATCCTAATTTTAGCAGTTTCAGAGTTAAAGAAAATGCTTAAGATAAAAATAATAAATATATAATTTATCTTATCTAAGCAAAAGTATGTAATTGATAAATTAAGTCCGTTTTATTTCATTTTCCTTTATATGTATATACAGATAGGATCAGTTTTGCGAAATATCTACCTAAGAGACTGAGAGACAGTCAAAATTATTTAACGTACACCCTTGGTTTAACTTTAACTTTTGACATTTTGTTTTGGCGCTGAAGCAAATACATGAGAATTGATGATCTACTGTCTGATCATTCTACGAATATAATATACTAAGAATATCATATACTTATATTTAATGTTATTAATGTGTATAAACAAATAATGTATTTATTAAGGAGAAATAAAAGATGTAATTTAATTTAAAACGGTTATGAGAAAAAATGTTGTTTCATCATACTAAACATTAATAATAATTTACATGATTAAAGTAGGTCGAAAGGTATTTCATAAAAGGATATTGCATTCAAATATTTATTGCTATTGATATAAAAAATGTAGTTTAATTTTTACATTTAGTAAGTTGTACCAATCGTTTTCGTATCTATTTGCTATAAGCAGAAGCGGTCTCAAAACTCTCAGATCCAGGTTTATTCAAAATATTTGTCTTCGCTATATTGCTAAGCAGTATGAAGCCATGAAGTTGGTGGAAAATCATTCACTTCACCTAATATCATAAATTCTGCCGTCGGAATTAAAATTGAACTTTTAAAGTTTTTCATTTTTATGATTCCGTGCCTGAATGGTGCCAATGGAACCCTATCACTAAGCCTTCTCTGTCCGTTCGTCCATCCGTCTGTCAGAGGGTTGTTTCTCATGAATCGTAATAGGTAGAGAGTTGAAATTGTCACAAAGTATGTATTCTATTGCCACTATAACAACAAATAATAAAAAACCAAGATGACGAATTTCAAAAAGGCTGCCATGCAAATAAAAAAAAACGATTATGGTACGGAACCCTTCTATTAGATATACATATGTACATATAGTATACATGAAATCGAAATCTTAATAGAAGGTAATCAGCATGTCATAACTAATAAGCTTAAATAAGTGCGTCTATATAAAAAAGGGTTTATTTCAGTTCTAGAGAGCGAGCTTTATAAAAAGTAATAATTACGTACTACAATATAAATCTATGGGAATAACTAAAAAAAATGTTCTTGGACAACTAAATAGGGGTTTATATTATTACATAGATACAATTTCGGATTTTGCTTAGTTTTGAAATTATATTCTCTAAAAAGTAAATATGTATTACAATAAATATATTTCACGATAATCCTAAAACATATAATCACCATATACTGTCATGAATAATAAATTTAATTCCAAATACTTTTATAGTAATAAAGCCTATATAAATTCAATTTTAAAAATATTGAAATAATTATATAATTGTTATCTATTACGTTAATCTTTAATATCCATTCAAAATAAGAACCCATAAAATTACCGGCTATTTCATGAATGATCTGATTTCTGTACGTAAAAATAAAAAATGCATCGCTTTTTAACTTACAGTACACGAGGTTTTAATCTTTACTTTAATCTAGTAAACCTAAAAAAGCAATAACAGGAGGGAACACCCCCATATTCATAAATCTCGCTACAACATCCTTGATGGTATCTAACCTCAATCACGTACGAGCTTTTGTAAAAGCTCAGCTACCATTTACGGTATATGAGAGTATGGGACAAGTGACAGTTCTATAGAAGACTCACCACCATGAGTCGGTGATGGGCGCAAGCAGCAGTAAGCAGGCGGCGATGAGGACCGGCCGCATTGCTCCCGGGACATCACTGCCGACCGTCTCTCCTAATCATGACACCTATCCATATATTATATCATATACTATACAAACTGATAAGAGTGAGTGAATTTAAGAAACGAATATCGCTCGTTTTTCGATGCGGCTCCGAAATTTCGCGGCGTTCGTACGTGAATCCCTGTCGGTGGGAGATCGCGACGCGGACTGACGTTCACCTGTGCCCACCCCGCCGCATGCGCAGCGCAAAACGATTTTCGCGCTATTTTGGCTAATATTTAGCGGATTAGGCTTCGCATGATTAGAAATATAAAGGTGGGGATACGGGCTCTCGACCACACGCGTAGGCGATCTGATATACAGGTACGCTTAAGCGATTATGAACAAGTTCTCGATAATCTAGTTTTGGAAATACTTATTCGTGTCAATATATTTTTTTCTTTATATGAGAGTAATAAAAATTTAGAGCAATAAAATTTATGCATAATCAATTTTAATGCACATTTTAATCAAGAAACACTAGTATAAGCTTAATTCAACAAAAATTCTAATAAATAGTGAATAAAAAATTACGTATAACATTGTATAATAACTGATGCCATAATCTCACTCATATCTGAAGAGCTGGTATTTGTAAATTTGATAGACGTTGTAAACAGCTGTTTAATTGGCTCTACATTTTTGAGCTAAACCAATAGCTACTAAAATGAAACAGATATTCCTTGATATCGAAGTGACGGACAGCAAGAGGCGTACAGTAGATACATCTATTTTTAACTGTACGGACACCACGTGCGAAACTAATTGTGTTAAACAAACAATCGTTAAACTTACACCTGCCTAAAGGCCGAATTTGACATTGGATCAGCTGTTCTGTGGGAAGGACAAAGCAATTAGATGTAACTTTGCAAAACGTTGCAATATTAAATATATATGTAAATAAATACATAAATAGAAGCTCTACTATATAATAAGCTTCTATATATGTAAATAAATACGTATATAGAAGCTCTGCTATGCAATTTCCGAAAGCTTTATTTGTAAGTTTATTTAATTTTAAATTAGTTTATGTTATGATTAGTGTGGTAGATAATTTTTAAGTTGTAATCTGACTTCTATTATATTTTTTTGTATGGATGTGCGTGTGTGTGTTTTCTGTTTTACACTGAAACTGTTAGAGCTACTAACAGACCGAATACCTAGGGATGACCCGAACAAAGCAAGGGTAAATCGCTAATTCTTTTAAGAAAAACATATTTATTTTATCCTAGCTTTATAAAACTTACATGCATATAGAAGCTTTTATGTATCTTCGTATCGGTTAAGTTTAAACTTTACCGAAAATATCAACATATCCATGTTAGATTCCCGTTTTTGGTGTCGGCTCCATGTCCACACGGGTGTCGTGGCACTCAATCGATTGTAACTAATGCATATTAATTGATACATCGAGTGCAAACGTCGGTAGTGCTCTGTTTCAGAAATGTTGGTGAATTTGACACACGAAACCATTCACTGAGATGATTTTTTGCATAATTTAGGTCTGGCATACAAAAACTGATTTGGTGGATAAAATAGGTACATAATATCAATTTACATTAAAAATTTAAATATATACTGTATTTTCTCAAAAATATTGACATAACTACTAACTTTTTCAATTAAACTTTTAATTTTTAGCAAAATTGCTTGAAATTAAAAATGGCTAATTTAATTTATTTCAATATCATAATAACCAGAACTACTGAAACATAAAACTTTATAAAGCTCGTTTAACTGATAAATGCCTTTATTAGCCTATAAATGTCAAAAGCATTCTTAATTGTAAACATGCTGTGTATTTATTGCCGCGGTACGCTTTTCTAACGTAGTACGGATAATATTATAGTGAAAACCTATCTATTTTAATTGATCGTTCAATTTGATGTACATAAGTAGAACTGACTGTGATAATTAAAATAACACATTTTATTTTTAATTGGCCATTGCCAATTATGTTATTAAAACACTAAGGGACATATTAAAATAAAGTTATTGAAACTTTTCAAAGAGTATCAATTCGGGTTTGTTTACGTTTTGTGTATGTTACGCTATCTTCATCATTGTCAATCAATTTTCATGGTTTTTTTATCAACAGCTCATATATCCAATACAAATTTGAAGAAAAAAAAATCAATTTTAAAATGATTTTCAAAGTTGGTAAATCTTTTTAGTAAAAATACATTTACAACCATTGTTCAGATGAGGGCATTCACCTAGTTACAAAAAGAAAAATAAAGAATTACCAATATTATTTTTAAATAATTAAATAGTTTGCATTAAAATGTGTTAGGAATTATAGATTTCATACCATCTACGTACAGCTTATGTAAAAAGGCATGTTCAAACCGTATACTTTTCGAAGCTAACGTAGGTAACGTACCGTATCACCATTCCGGTCTTCACTTTCCGCCAATTATGAGATAAAGGTGCTCAATGGACATTGGTAACGCTAAATATATGTATGTATGACTAATATTATGTGAAGTCTACAAAAATTGAATAAGCGACCTCGGAAAGAATCAGCTTGACTCGCTGCGACCGTGCTAAACTATAAAAATTGCTGCAAGTATAGATATTTAAAAAATCATTCATTCTAGAGTAAGTGAGCAAAGATGATAATACGAGAGCAAAACATTAGTGGCAATCTGTTAGGAAATACCACCTGTTAACAATATAACTTTCAAAAGAATATTTAACATAGACTTTAAGCGAGATCAAAGAGATCGACACAGCTTATACAATTGTTTGAAAAGTATTCGACAAAGGAAATTATTAAATACACCAAATTTTCAAAAGTGCTCTAATTTTCATGTTTGAATTACACGCGATAATATACAGCTGTTTCCGCAAAACTTCATAAACGTTTCGAAATTGCAATATATTATGTCGATGATAAATTCATAGATGATTAACACTACAGAAGTAAATTGAAACATTATTATCATCAGGATACTATTATAAAGGCTAAAGTTTATATGTTTGTATGTGTATGTTTATTTTCCCTTTGAAAACGGCTAGACGGATTTGGATAAAATCTAGCAGAAAGATCATAGTTTATGACGTGTAATAACACCCAGGGATGTACTTAGGTACATCCCTGGGTGTGGGCCAAACAAATAAAACTTACGTAGACAATATACCTAAGATTCAATATAAAATGTACTGAACTCTTAACTATTTTCTATCCTAGTCAAAAATAAACCAGGCCTTCACATAATACCGTCGGCACTTGTCACGGCAAACTAAATAGCCCACTTGGAGTCAGCTCTAAAATGCAAAGGGCTAACACTCGCGCGCAAACAAAACATGTCGAGAGCACTCTTGAGTTAAAACGATTCCGATGTCGAGCTTAACGCTATACGTTTTTTGCTTCTCAAGCGGAAAACCAACTAATCGTATGATCGGTATATTGGTGACTTCTTAAATATTTTATTGGATAAACATGATTTTTTTTTAGAATAAAAATACATATATAGTAATGTTTAAATATATGAATATATATTATATGTGTATGTATTGGTGATGAAACGGATAGTTGCTTGGCCGAATACCGGAAACCAGATAACCGGTGAGCTGTAAGGCCAGATGGCCGGATATACACTTATATATATTTATATATATATATATATATATAAATATATATAAGTGTATATATATATATATTAATTATAACTTAAAATATATGTGGTTTATGAATATTTTTAAACTTAATATATACAAATTTTATTTCAAAATATTAATCTTTCTCACGAAGGAAAACATCGTGAGGAAACCTGCATGTCTGAGAGAACCTAGCAAGTTTTCGAAAGATATGTAAAGTCCGCCAATCCGCACTTGGCCAGCGTGGTGAACTATAGCCTGATTCCCCTCGTATTGAAGGGAGGCCCGTGCCCAGCTGTGGGACGTTAAAAAGGGCTGAATACATACATACATACATACTATTTTATGTAAATATCTTTTTAGAATGTTCTATATTTTTATCTCAAACACATTAATACATAATTAGAATTATGAGATTAAAAATTACATACACGTTTTTATTTAAAAGGCAATCATGGCAACTGTTCTGTACAAGAATCTGATACCAATTAATAGAAGCTCACTTAACAAGAAATATCTAACAAATCAATTTAAGTAATGCGAAGAATTCATTCACCTTTGGTGATGTGAATATTTCATGTCAATGGTCTCTAATTCTATGATATCGAAAATTACTTGGAGGTCTTTTATAGTGTTGTTGTTCAATAAGTTTAAAGAGTTATTATATTTTTTTATTATTCTTAATTTTGCAAAACGTAATTGTTTTTACCAATAAAAAATCTTTTTAAAATATAAAAATGCTTATTTAAATTTTACCAAAAATCTTATGCATTCATATTAGCCTCAATTATTATAAATACCATTACAAAAACCGACTTCTATAATACTTAAAATATATGATGTGTCTAATAAAATTACAGTATCGATAAACAAGTTAATATAGTGGGCACATCACTGATGTTATCGCGTCATCGATTAAAACATTTTGATTAGCTTTCAACTTACAAGCAATGTCATAATCTGTAATCTGAACCAAACGTCTTATACGCCATTATGGTTATTAGTTAAACCTGTCGTTTTGCCCCGACGCAGGTTTATGAAATTAAATTCCATACATTAGACGCTTAATATGGTATTAGATAGCTGTAATACAATGAGACATGATGCCACCCCAGTCAAGTGACTGTGCAGGAATGAATTGATAAAGATCTCAGATCTTTATGTCGATATGTCTACGATAGCGGACACTCGACATCCCTATTGAAATCGTGAGTTTATCGAAAAACCTAATGAATTGTGACGTATAATGATGAACTTAGAAGAACATTTACTATAGATAGTCTGTGCCTATTATGATGTCTATTAGAGACACATTCAAGATAATATCGAAAAGTACCTACATATAATGTAATATATTTATTTTTGCTTATTTATAAAATTTTATTTGTTTTAATTTTATTTATTTGTATTAAAAATAAGAAATACTTATCAAATATGTACGCAGTATGTTAAGTTGTCTGTCCTCCAACTTATCTATCACTGTCGTCTGTTGTCATCTCACTGGAATATGAGGGATAGAGAGTGCACTTGTGTCTGCGTACAAGTTTGTTCAATATGATCTGCACAGTTAGATATTCTCAGTATAATTAGTCGCCATAACCGAAATCGGTTAAAAGGACATTGAAATCCATATAAGTATTGTCGTCAGAAATGTTGATTTTTCATAGAGTAGTTATGGTATATTCACTAATTATAGGTGATTATGTTTTTCTTAGATTATAGCATAAATGTTTTAAATTGTAATAATTTGATATCATTATTACTGGTCATGTTTATAAGAAAAATCATAAATACATCGTCTGCGATATGAAATATAAAATATGAAACGCTCAATTTCAACGCAAAAAAGAAATTCCTTCGGTCATAACAGAACGCGTTATGAATTCATCTTGAGATATGATTTTTTGTTCTTATCTCTTAGCAAACTAAACATGAACCATTTAAGGAAGACAATCGTATGGGAATAAAATAGGGATTTACTTACATGCTATCGCTTCTGGGTTCGTTCAGAAGGTAAATTTTTCGATGTCATTTAGATGGCATGATCTTAGAATTATTGTTAGTTATTTTCACAATAATTATGTACATTTATTAAAATAGAGACAAAAATTGTGTGGTCTATTTTTTCTGGAGACACCCTATTATTTTATTTATTTATTGAATAGCAAAATGTGTCTATATTTAAAAATTTTCTTTTATTCCTCTCTCTCTCTCTCTCTCTCTCTCTCTGTATGAAAGAGATCTAGAAATATCCCAATTAGGACTGACGCTGCCTATCAAGCTGCTAATACAAATAACAGAATACAATAAAAGAAAAAAAACATTATTTAAACTATAGAGAGAAGATTAAACTGTAGAGAGGGATAAATAAATCAAAAAATAGCGGTCGTCGTATCTCACGTTTCAAAACATGACTTTATTTACACAAATTCATTTTATTTTTATACTTTGAAGCTGCGCTTAGCATTAGTGTCCAGTCCTTTCTAACATCCCACTGCTGGGCACAGGTCTCCTTTCAATACAAGGGAAATCAGGCCATAGTCCACCACGCAGGCGAAGTACGGGTTGGCGGACTTCACATGTCTTTCCAAAACTTGTTAGGTTCTCTCAGACATGCCGACGTTCAAGCTCTTTCCTTCACCGTAAGACCAGTGGTAATCATGTTGAAAATGATTCGCACATATAAATATCAGAGGTGCGAGACCCGGGATTTGAATCCGCTTCAGTCAGTTACCCAATCGAGCGCATTATCACTGGGCGACCACTGGCGCTTAGAATTACTTTTAACTAAACAAAAATTGATTTAAAAATAGCTTACTAGTATACTTTACCAGCCAGTAAGGATCTTGCTAATATCGGCTTATATGGTTTTTATTATACTTTCTAAGACTAACGCGAATATTTGACATTTTTAAATATATATAACCATTTTTTCCAGTTCCTTTTTTCGACATTTCAAATGCTTCACAGAAAATTATGTTATTGTAAAAATGAAACTACGATGAAATAAATAAAATAATATTTCTTAAAAATATAGTTCTTCTTTACTATATCTATCTTGCTGAAACTTAATTGTGTGATTAATCTTTAATGGTTATTTAGTCTTTGGTACCTATCGTGCAAACAACTATAGCCTCTGAATCTCAGGCAGACATGTTCTTTTTTATTTTTATTTTTTATAGATATTTAACTTTATAAATGGATAAAATAATAAATAAAATAAAACAAACGTCATCAATAGCTATTTAACAAAACAAAAAAAAAGAAAAACTTTGACATTAAAAAGAGAAAAAGGTACTGAACTGTTTTGCTTTTGGCTGTTTTATATGGATTCGGTTTACGACTTCCTTCCTCCTGTGCACTATCGTTATGCTCAATATGGTTTCCAATATAGGTAATGATTTATTCTTAATACAATAAATATAATTTTTGATGCTCAAATGAAAATATAACGTTCAAACTTAAGCTATTTTAAAACACAAAAGGTCAAAAAGTAACCTATGTGATATTCCAGACTATAATCTATCTTTGTGCCTTTCATGCAGATCCGTTCATTCGTTCTGGCGTAATTGAGTAACAGACATCCAAACATTTATCTAAACTTTCACATTTATAATATTATTAAGATATAATAAGTGACAGAGTCATGAACACGACCTAGTAGCTCGAATAAATTGTAAATGCACAAAGGCGTGTACATATCCTCATATATGGTGATTGCAAGAAAAACGACAACGATACACGCAGAATGATGTATTGAGTACAATTTTATAAAAAACACAATTTTTATTTCTCTACTTCATTTATATGCTCTTTACTCTTTATAAAATGTTCGTACGACGAAGTAATAGTATAAAAAGCATTTGATATTTAATTTTACAAGTGATATGTTTCTTAAAGGCCATATATTGAAGCCTGATATTTTTATTAGTGGAGGAAAAAAATGCCGCCCTGTTTGCAATTATTTGAGCAAAAAGTCGTACCTATTAAACAACTTTGTAATTCCTTATAACCATTACGATAGTGCATTGCGTGTTTAATTAGATATAATGAAATTAATGGTAAGTCAAACAGTCTGAATCTTAATTTTCTTAATTTTTAGATAAAAATTATCTGATTATTAATATTAATATTAGAAATATTATTAATAATATTAATATTATAAAATTGAGATTAATGATTATTTAAAAAAATATAACTGTATATACGCTACCAGAGTGGCAAAATCAAGGACGTAATTCTTATGACGAAACGTATTCCTTATTTTTTTTAACGGCACTTGTGTAAAACAATACAGATATTGCATGGTAAATGAATAGGCAAAGGAGGACTTATCCCTGGAAAGGAAAAGATTGATTTCAGTCAACCCATGGACGTGGAAGATAGTGTTATGTAGCATCAATTTAGTGACAGAATACGTATGAAAAAAATATATAAATATATACATAATAGAACATATATACATAATAGAGCTTTAGTGTTATCAATAAACAAAATTTTGGAAACTGTTTTTTATATATAGATATGTTAATTCTATTCACATAATTATTTGACGACACGTTTGGCTCAGTTTGTAGTGACCATACTTGCTGTGCCAGAGGGCGCGGGTTCGAGTCCCGCTGGGGGCATTCATTTGTGTGATGAGCACGAATGTTTGTACTTCAGTTATGGGTGTTTATATTTATAATATGTATGTATTTAAAGTTATATATGTGTAGTGTATCAACCATCTGGTACTCATGACACAAGCCTCGTAGCTTACCATGGAACTAGATGGTGCTGTGTATTAATGTCCCAACATATTTATTATATATATAACACATGTAGATTAATAGGCTATGCTAATATTATAAATGCGAGTGTGTTTGTTGGTATATAGGTCGTAGTATAGTGACTTAACTTACATTTTATACCCACTAATGGCATTTACAAGGAACAACATCGTAAGTAACTAAGTATTTTAGCAATGTTGAATTTGTACTTTAAGTATGCGAGTAATAAAATATGCAAGATATATATTTTTGTTTTGTCTTACTACAAAGCTACAATGTTGTTTAACAGGTGTCGGTATATTTGCCAGTATGGATGCGTGCTGAGTGCTTATCCATACTAATTCATATCATATTATTTCTTTATTATTAATTTTATAAATGTAAAAGTGTGTTTGTTTGTCCTTCTTTCACATTGAAACGGATCGACGGATTGGCGTGATTTTTTGTGTGGAGATAGTTGGAGGGTTGGAGAGTGACAGATTTTTCACCGCGGGAGATCAGCTCATTGCCACGGAAAAACACTCTATAATACAAACCAAAAAAATATTTATGATCAGAAGTACTTAAAACTTGGTATTAATGCTCTTTAAGACAATTAAATAAATACATGTGTTATCATTTTTCGAAATTCATCCCATAAGGGGTAAAATATAGAATGATTTTTAGCGCGAGCGATGTCGCGGGTTCTCCTAGTATGAATATATGCATAAACTTGGAAAGTTCTAATATTTTGTTCCTACAACCTTTTTTAAAATATATTAATCTTTTTGATACTCAAAGATCGCAGGAGAGACCTCTTAAAAGGAATTAATTCTTTATAATATAAAACATAATATGTTAACATTATTTGTATATTTTAAGAGTGGGACATTAAAAATTATCTGAACGAGTGAATGATGATGATGAATGAATGATGAAATTTACTAAAGCATGTGTTGCGAGGGTTTATAAGAACTTGAACGAATGGAAGAATGGTAATTAGTTCCAAATAACATTATTGTTATATGATCTTCAAATCCAAAAGTAGCAAAGCTAATAACTACCGACGCGGTAACGAATGCAGTTCTAAAGTGAAAATTCAAATCAATTGTTTTGTGATTTGTTTCAACGGATTGTGGAAATAATTAGTGCCTTTTGAAAAATACTCATTTGCTATGGGTGATAAATATTTACGAGTTATTGTTCTTTGATGACGCGAATGATGTTTGTGGACACGTCGCGTCGGTAGAATGAATTATTATGAAAACTGCTTAAGCACATAATAAGTAAAATTTTCTTTGTTTACATTACTAGATAATTATAGATATATAATACTATATGGACACTTCACATAACGTGTATACCATTTAATTACTTATTTTATTGCCTAGTAAATACACAAGTACCTACTGAATACAGACTGCACTAAACAAAAATTTTGTGTCCCGAATATGTCCCCGATAATAAGCTAATTTAGATGATGAACATGTTTAAATACGTATATATGTAGAAGAAAATCCCTAAAAAATAATTTAATGAATCTTTCGAATTTGCGATAATAACAAGTATTTATAAAAAACTTTTGCCCTACTGGGTTTTACTCAATAATATAGACCTCAAGAAAATTTATTTAGGCTTTTAGAAAAAAATATAGGTACCATATCCATATAAAGCTAGCATTCGGAACATGTTAAAGCGCAGTCACAAGCGTTAACAGTAATTTCATAATAACATAATATTTTATTAGCCCCAGTTCGCAGTGAAATGGGTTACTTAATTAGTTGTATTAAACAATGCACTGAACCGGACTGATTGTGTTACAAATGCCACTATGACTTTACACTTATGTAAATATTTAAATAATAATAATCTAGTCCTAACGTCCTACTGCTGAGCAAGGGTCTAAACCCTAACGTAAGAGGGATCAGACCAATGTCCACCACTCTGGCCAGATACGGGACGGACTTTACATATCCTTTAAAAAGTATTTGAGTCCTCTCAGACATACAGACTCTCCCATGATGATTTCTTTCATCTTATTTGATGACTAGCGGCTCACCCTCGCTTCGCTCGGCGACAAACAAAATCAAATCTATCCCACGCTAACTGTACATTTTTCCGGGATAAAAAGTAGTCTATTTGTTATTCTGACGTATAAACTATATTATTGTAAAATTTCATTAAAATCCAATCAGTAGTTTTTGTGTACTAAGCTGTATAATTTACTATAGTTTTTTAACTATCCCACTGGAACTCTTTAATTTTCCGGGATGAAAAGTATCTAAGATGTTGATCGGGGATATAAGGTATCACCATACAAAACTTCATATGAAACGGTCCAACAATTTCGGAGATTAGCCCATACTAACAGACAAACAGACAGAGAAAAAAAAAATGGAAAAAAACTGGATTTGTTCTATTTCTCTTCTTACATTCCCCTGACTTGGTTTTTAGGTTTTTTTTTCTATGTAGACACATTCGCCCTTTACAGTTTTATTATATGTATATATAATAAAGTCGTAAAAATTAAATGGTAATCATTTTAAAAATGATTTGCATACGAAAATCTCAAACATGCGAGACCCAGAGTTTGAATCTACTTCACTTAATTTTCCAAGCGAGCGCGTTTCCGCTGTACTACCACTGCTCTTTTAATAGTATTTAAATATTTTATAGCAGTTTTATATGAGTTTTATGTACTTGTCGCCAGTTTTATTAGAGGCCACCTAAATTATTTTAAAAGATGAAAAAAACTATGCGAGAAGCTTTCGCAAGTTGTTTAAAAGCTTTATGTTTTATTAATAACATGTTAATTATCTATGGCATGCACGTTGCTCCTAATACACAATAATTACATAGGTTATTTTATTTATTTATTTTATATATAAAATTCTGGTGTGTGTGTGTGTGGTCGTAATTCTTCTCCTTTTAACGGCTTGGCTTCTGATGATTTTTTGTTTTTTGTACATTTATTATTATTATTATTACATATCAGTTAGATCATGTTCATGCACTGTTTACAATACCAAGATTTATTTTTTATTTTCAGAAAACATTCTTTTTTACTACTAGTACTTAATTAGGTAAAGAGACTATGACAGTATTTTTTTTTTCAATCATTTAAATTAAGTCATATTTTGCAATATTTTACCTCATTTGCAGTTTTATTTTGAGTTAAAATGTTAATAGAAATTAAATATAATTTTTACTGGAAATAAATATATTTTCATGTCTAATCCACTTTTTCAGTGAAATTAAAAAAATATAATATATTGTACATATAAGCACCTTCACACTATTTATGAATATAAATATATTTACTACTTATATACGGATTATACGTGACTCCCCACATTCAAAATTATTCACATATATGATGAAGACGATGTCCTCCTAACCGATGTCGACTACAGTGAATAATCTCATTGAGACTAGGCAACTGCACAGGTGATATTATAGTGCACAAGTTATAAACACAGACACCAGGGCACTCTGTTGCTTGCATTCTCGATTTCCGATAGGACGATAATTCGACACGGCCGGTGAAACGGGAGTGAAACACCGCCAACTTCCCAACTATGGGCTGTTACAGGGACTTTCTTAACAGAAATACTCAATAACTAAACTTAGACCAACCCGGGACTCCGATTGTACAGCCGTACACGTAAGCCACTACACCACCGAGGCAGTTTTATCACATATCTATCTATCACCATTACCTGTGAGCGTAAATCGATGGTATCTACATTTTGGGAGAAAAATCTATTTCTGACATTTTTTAAACCTAGTCTAATCTCGTGCATATCGAAATTAAACTATTAATTAAGTATCAAACTACAAATAATAGGTATACGTATAAGAAGTCAGGAATATATTAGAATTTTACCGGATTTCATTATTTCTATGGGTAGTTATTTCCTTGTAACCCCATTATATAAAATGTCTAAATATGATTTCCACTACATACAACGGTGTACGGCTACACAATGAATTTCCATAAGCAAATATAATTAACATAATGATTTGTATAAAATTTTCAACTGTGACTCATTTGTTAAATCTACTGGCTAATTTGTTTCGTTCCCATACTTATGTTGGAATGTTTGGAATATTTGGCGCTTGTTGTCGGTTCAATTCTCATATGGACCTACCGCGTTCACACTTGAAATACGACTGGTATTTTGTTGACTTCAAAAATAAATGCTTTTTAATAAATTTCTTTCTATACAATGTTTTAGTTTTATCTTTAATCTATAAATAAGTATTAGCTTAATTTTTTTGTTCGTCACCCTTTGTAAGAATATAATAAAATATTCCAATTTTTATTTTAAATCGGACTACCACCTATAATTGCGAAAGTTCGCCGCATGTGTACGTATATTCATTATTCCTTAACGCTAAAATGGCTAGATGAATTTGGATGAAATTTAATGAATAACATATTATGTAGATAAAAAATGAAATGAAATAAACTTTATTCAATTAGACTTATTACAAGTGCTTTTGAATCGTCAATTTAATGTAAGCATCAGTGTAGTCTGTCCGTGAGGAACCTACCACCGGCTCGGAAAGCAGTTCTGCTGAGAAGAGCCGGCGAGAAACTCAACAGTTGATCTTTTAAATATCGAAGTTATATTTATTTCATTAACAAAACATTATAGATAGCCCGCGTATGAGTCAATATTACCAATTCCCCACATTTTCATCAATAAAAAACTCTTGAACAGTGTAATACGCTTTGCTCAATAAAATATTTTTAATTTTATCGTCAAATTTTTGAAGAGGTTTTCTAGGACATTTTGTAGAATCGTCGTTTGTTCAAACATCAAATAAAGTATATCTATGAAATCTATATCTATCTATACAATTATACATATAATAAAATTCTGAGTCGAATCTGTGCATAAAATATTTTTTGGAAAATCTTTTAACAGTAATTATTATCGATACATAGGCCGAATCTATAGTTTTCAGATTTTTTGTCTGTCTTTCTGGAACGTATCACGAGAAAATGAGATGATAGCTAGTTATCCGGGTCAACACTTTGGATACTTTTTACTGCGGGACGTTATCTCTGAGAAATGTACACTAATTGTTCAAATGTACCAAAGGACGAACCCGAGCGGAGCGAGGGTGAGTCGCTAGTAAATTAATATGCTTGTAAAAGTGAAACAACTGAAATATTTATTTTATACATATGTACAACTCTATTTTTTTTAAATTTATTTGTTATACTTTACTTACAAACAATCCATACAGATAAATAAAAATGAAGTGTCAGTTTGTAATGCTAGTAGCTGATTTTGTAAGGAGTGACTTAGGCTACTTTTATTTTATAAAAAGAATTTAAAAAAAACGTACCTAGGGACGCACCCCAGCGAAGCGAGGATAAATAGCTAGTATAAACTAAATTAAAAAATCTGCCTTACGCTCTTATTATAAGATTTACTACAGCGACATCTATCGGACTAATATAATTATTTTCTTTAATTCGTCTGAGATATATATAAGAAGAAAATTATATTAATGGAATTAAATTCAAAAATCATAAAATAAAAAATAAAATAAAAAGCGTTTATGTAAATTTTAAAATAAAATTAACATGCACTGCCCGGGAATCGAACCCGGGTCGCAAGAATGGGAATCTTGCATGATACCACTACACCAGCAGTGCTTGTAGGTAAGGAGCAAAAATCTTGTATAGATTATTTAGCATATACCTACTCTTACTTAAAACTCTTAATAATTATAAAAATATAAAATTACAAAGTACAAAGTTGTAAAATTATCTATCTCTTAAGCGTATAAAACTATATAGTGTGTAATATATTTTCAAACCATTTTTTACTTGAATCTTATGAACTTTTATATAATCATTTTCCGCCTCCATCATCAAGATCAGCTTTAAAGTACCAATAATTTATAGCTACGAGTACCTTATTACCTAGGTATACCAAAATGTTATAGGTATTTCATTGATTAAAATCTATGACTTAAGTAATTAACTAAGAGAGCTGTTAGGCTTATTGTAAATAACAATGCATTATTACCTACACTCCTTTTGGTTTTAAAACTCAAGTTCCATTAATTTCACCAAAGCTTTTCTAAAATATTGTACACTGAATTTAATAAAGTCCTACATTGGTTATTCTACTCAAGTTGCGTTTTTAATCAAAGTTTGCAGTAATTATTCTAATACTATAACTAAGTTAAAAATAATATTCTAAGCTTCTTTTACTTAAATGTTAAAGGTTATCTTTTTGCAAGTTTTTAAAGTTACCAAAATTAATGAGATTCGTTTAGGGTTAAGATAAAGTGATCCATCTTTGTATTTATTTTTTATATGTAGTAAATTATAGTTTATTTCATAATGATGGAGTAAGGTGCTAACACTGATTCCTAGAAGGTAACGTCCTTATAGGTCATTGATTAGGTTTAGTAATATGGCAACATTAGAGGAAAATATTAAGGTAATGTTTAATAAATTATTTTAAATATAAAACCACGTAGACGTTGTTCTGCTACAAAACCTCATTTGATCAGAAAATTCAAAAAAATTATCTCGACAACTATCACTAACAAAAAAGTGATCCTATAAATATGCAAAAATGTATGTAGTTTGGGTTTTATTATAAACTAGCGGCTGACTCTCGCTTCGCTCGGGTTCGCCTCTAGGAAAACAAAAACAAATCTATCCCACGGGAACCGTATATTTTTTCGGTATAAAGTCAAATGAAAAATTTTACTAAATGAGGTGCAAAAGTTGTTGTGTACTAAGCTGTATAACTTACTATAGTTTCTTAACTATCCTACGGGAACTTTTTAATTTTACAAGATGAAAAGTATCTAAAATGTTGACCGGGGATATAAGGTATCACCATGCAAAATTTCATTTAAATCAGTCCAACAGTTTCAGAGATTAGCCCGCACAAACAGACAAACAGAAAGAAAAACAAAAAAATTGAAAAACATCTGGATTTGTTCTATTTCTCTTCTTACATCCCTCTGACTTGGTTTAGAATTTTTTCTATGTAAAGACATTCGATCTCTACTAATTTATTTTATGTATAGATAAATGAATCATATTTTCTCGCGGTAAAAGCTTTGTTCCTCTGCCCTGCAATTGGCATTGGCAAAATATGCATCTTAATTAAAAAATTATATCAATCGACGGAACGTTTGGCTCTGTTTGTAGTGACACTACTTTCTGTGCAGCGATCGTGGGTTCGAGTCCTGCTGGGGGCTTTCATTTGTGTAATGAGCACGAATGTTTGTACTCCAGTCATGGGTGTTTATATTTATAATACGTATGTATTTAAAGTTATATATGTGTAGGGTATCAACTATCTGGTATCCATAACACAAGCCTCGTAGCTTACCATGGAACTAGATGGTACTGATGGTACACAACCTATTTATTTATTATTATTATTATAATCGATAGAAAAGCAAAATATAAGTAGGTAAGCCAACCTTGTAGGTCTGAGATGAAATCATAGTCGCTCATAATTATTTCTAACTCAACACTGTTTATAGATAACACATTAAAAACCAATTTCTCTATAATAACTTGTAAATTTATTTTACTTTAGTTAACCTTGCCCATTTTATTAGTTTACTTATTCTGCATAAATCATAATATGTTTATATTATAGAAAACACCTGAACATAATACCTACCTCAATATTCCAAGTAAAATTCCACCTACTCCCCGATGGGCCGAAAGTATACCGGACGCTCGCACGTAAACACTGATCGGCGCGGGCGCAATAAAAACGCTGTAAAATTTTGATGTTTCTATTCAATGTTGCCCATCCTCGTCCCACCTATACATATTTATATATCCCTCTCACCCACCTGAGAATGGCTCAGATTATTATCAATGCACTTTACATAAAGCAGAAGTTCCGAAGTCTGACATTAATGTGATTTTGAAAGTAAATCGTATAGGTTTAGTGGCCGATAAGAAGCAGAGAATGAGGTGTCAAGTAATAAAATTAATAAATGGGGCAAGATTTCATCGCTAGGACGCTTGAGATTTTTATTAATCTATCACAAATTCAAAGTCTGACTGTTAGAAATAGAAATACTTGTAATTTTACTTTATTACTAGCGACTCACCCTCGCTTCGCTTGGGTTCGTCCCTAGGTACGTTTTGATTTTTTTGAGCGAAACACAATTCGAAATATAAAACTATGAGATACACAAGTAAAAAGTAACTACAAATCCTGTTCATAAAAATAATTTAGGACTATGACTCACACTTACTTCAAATCTCGATGAATTGTATCTATCAGAATCAATCGATATGGTTATCAAGTGCTCATTATAAGAAACATACAAAGTTTATTCTGCTTATAGACATTTTAAATAAACGTTACAATAAAATGTTGAATTCTAGGAAAGTAGTTTTATCTTGATTCATAAGCTCAATATTCTTGGAAGCATAATTTAACAGTATACCCACTTACGTAAAGTAAGGATATAATAAAGATTATAAAATGCTTAGACTAATAGAGCTAGTTAAAAAATGCAACATAGTATATAGATAGTATAATTATTATTTATTAGCTATGTATGTATTTAAAAAAATGTATATATGTAAAATTAATAAATCCACATAGGTGTATGTAATAGGTAAATGTAAAATTTATCTATCTGTTTATTCGATACCTTTTTACGTTTAACTGCTGAACAGATTTTGATGTAATTTGGCAAGTATGTAATTGCATCATGAGGAATTCAGCTGACTTTTATCCCCGTCCTTCTTGTCATGCGATCTAAGTGACTTTGTGAGTTTGTGACGTTGCAGGGACGTAATGTCCGGATCTACTACACCGATTTAGATTAAATTTGGTAAGAAGATAGTTTAAGACTCTGGGAAGGACATAGGATACTTTATATCCCGAAAATCATACCTTAAGGGGATGAAAATGGGGATTAAATTTTGTATGGAGAATCAACTTAGGGACGAACCCGAGCGAAGCGAGGGTGAGTCGCTAGTTAGTGAATATACTTGGTTTTCTATGTTTATGATATTATAAATAAGTTTTATACTATAAAATATGTCTAAACTAAGCAAATTTAACGTCCATCTGTTACTCCATCGCTACATATCAAAAGGACATACCAAAGTCTAAAACACTTGCGTATTTACAATTTGCTAAATATCTGTTTGCACAAAAACTATTGACATAGAAATTTGTGGAAATATGTATTAGAAAAAAATACTGTAATTTGTGATTTTTAGTTTTATAAAGGTTTACGAATATTCAGGCCTCTTCACACGGTCCTAATGACCCGGAGATGTTATCATTACCAATTTCATCGGAATGCGAGCGCAGGAATCGATATAATTTCCCTCTTAATGGATCGCTAATAGCTTTAAACTGGTAACTAAAATGGCGCTTGAACTTTTTGTGTAATTAATTTTTTCTTCACGTGTAATTTAATAAAGTCTTAATTTAAATATTTTTGCATATAAATGTACGATGTAATTATTTGTCGTGTAATTATGTTATTTATAGACATTTTTCTCGTAACTACGAGATAAAAATTAGATATTATTTTTTTAAATAGTTTTCATGTTCATTAATATTTAAAGTACCTCGTCGTTGATTTTGCTTGTTTTTCGTACGGACACTAATTACGTATATTCAGATGATTTTTATCTATTACTGATAAATACAAATTTTGAAAGTAATAACAAGTTACTAATAAGAACGTTTTAATGACGGTAGCGTCATTTTAAGGCCCCTCTGTAGAGCTTCAGTGTGAAATTGTATTAAATTAGTCATTGATGTCCACGAGCTATGTCGATTAGTCATTTCAGGGGTTTTCAGATAATAAATTATGATGAATCACTTACGTTTTTTGGAAGCTGCAATTGTGGTTGTGACGTCTTTAATTTTCTACAGATTGATAATGCGTCATACAACTGACGTACCACGTAGACGTACAAAAAATAATCAAATAATAATTTGTTATATTATAAAAAAGTATTTGAACCTATAGTATTTTTAAAAACCAAAGAAAAAATTGATTAAGCCAATTCTAATTTAAATTATGCTAAAACTTTATTTATTACATTCTATTATGTATCTACACAGAAAAGACAAAGATCGTTTATTACACATCTCTATAGACTATATTAAAAATACAAATTGCCAAACTATTGTATGCGTGTGGTAAAATTCATTGATGTAAGAAATAAATATTGATTTTTTTAAATATGGCTTTTGTTTCTAAATTACACTTTTGCAAGTAGATACAGTCACTTAATAGCGAGCCGTCCTCACTTCGCTAACCTCTAACTATACCTTGATTATCGTTTGCGGTGATCACATTGTACATTTAACATTACATATGTAAATATTTGTTTATATAGCTTATTCTACGTCCGAATTGTACCTTCCACATATAAAACCACAAATTGTTGCTATTTATAATAATACTAGCGTTGTTTAGCGAAGCCGCACGTATAGTTCAATTGTATTTCTATATCTTTAAAAATTAATAAATATGTTGGGACATTAACACGCAGCATCATGTTTTTTTTTTTTTTTTTATGAGATTCAGTGACAAACGAGCAGACAGTAGTACTGGGCGTTTTTTTCTAAAACAGTTTTACGCAACAGTTTTTCTCGATGAAACGAAAAAACGCTTTCTTGTTTGTTCAAAAACCAGTTATTAGAAATAACACTTATTTTGAGAAACGAAACTGTGGAACGTACGTCACCGAACAAAACGAATAACTGTCAAATGACATTTGACAGCCACTGACTGGACTTCTGAAAAATGCAAACCGTTTTATTGAATCTTAACAGTAATGCAGGCGAAACAGATTTTTATGTCTTGCGTAATAAAATCTATAATCATATGGCGTTTAAAAAAAAGCGTTTTCTAAGAAATTAAGAAACGAATTGTGGTAATAATAAGTCAATATTGTTTATACAATAATGAACTCTATTTTTTAAAGGCTAAGAAAAATAATAGCAGTAAAAAGTAAAACTAATGAATAAAAAAGCGTTTTAAAAAAAACTGTTATAGAAATTGCTGCAATATAGTCGCGAAATCTGTCCCATGCGAAAGACTATTCAGCAAAACAGGACTCATAATATCTGATAGACGAGCTTTAAACCGATTCCGTTTGTAAATAATTGTAAAATTAATGTAAATTTATGTAAATGTGGTCATAAGTGAAATGTGCATAAAATGAACTTTTAAATACGTTTGAAATAAAAATGATTTTTTAGACAATCCTAAGCCTGGTTGAAATATGAAGGGAAGTTCGTTTTATTATTAAAACTGATAAACTAAAAAGCGTATTAAAAAATAAATGAATGACAATCACTGGATTCCTTAAAAATGAAAAACAGTTTTATTGAATCTTAATAGTAATACAGGCGAAACAAGTTTTTATGTATTGCGCAATAAAATCGATAATCATATGGCGTTTAGAAAAAAGCGTTTTCTAAGAAATTGAGAAACGAATGGTGGTAACAATAAGTCGATATTGTTTATACAATAATAAACTCTATTCTTTAAAGGTTAAGAAAAATAATTGCAGTAAAAAGTAAAACTAATGAACAAAAAAAAAGCGTTTTTAAAAAAACTGTTTCATGAAACTGTTTTAAGCAGTAAAAAAACCGTTTCGTTTCGTTTTACTGAAATCTGATAACGACCCAGCTCTAGCAGACAGACCACCTGATGGAAAGTAGTGCCTGTCGCCCATAACACCTACGGTTCATGCACTTAGGTTTTAAGTAACAAAAATGCAGAACCACAGGTGCGCTGTCACTGTGAGGACTTAGATGATATGCCTCTTGCCTGTAATTGCGCTGGCTACCTTATCCTTCATACCGGAACACAACAATGCAATCATTGTTGCTTGGCGGCAGAAATAGATAAGGGGGTGGTACCCATCCAGTCGGACTCCTCAGGCTTGACAGAGTCCTACCACCGGTAAAGTAGTTTACCGGTAGTTCCATGATAAGCTACGAGGCCTGTGTTATGGATACCAGATAACTGATACACTGCACATATATAACTATAAACACATACATATTATAAATATAAACACCCATGACTGGAGTACGAACATTCGTGCTTATCACACAAATGAATGTTCCCAGCGAGACTCGAACCCGCGACCGCTGGCACAAAAGTAGGGTCATTACAAACCTGAGCCAAGCGTATCGTCATAATAAAAATATTGATGTATAATTGTAAAGTTAAAACAAAATTCGTTAAGTTATTTTTGCATGAAATAGTAACAAGCGTCCATCAATCCATCCTCACAAATTTTCAGGCTTGTAATATTAGTAAGATTGTAAATTGCAAATATTAAATGTCTTTTTTTAAGTTCTATTAACCTCTATTGAATACTAACTCAATCACTATTTAACATTTTAGTTTTTCAAATCTATTGACACAACAAAATCAACTAAGCATTGAATTGTTTTTTTTTCATCACACAAAGTACTAAATTATACATCAATAAACTACAACAAAAACTAATGAACTCAACAAAAGGAATTCATAGACTCGATGACTCAGCTCACTCCCAGCGTAATATAAAAATTAAATAAAATTAATTATATAAGCGCGAAGCAAAACCTTCAATTACCCTATAATCTGTAATCGCGGGAGGATGAATAGCTACCTTGTCTCGACGAGATGGGACGATTCTCACGGCAGATTGACATGATTATTAATAACGCACGTCTCGGAGGAGGAGCGATTGACACATTAATTTATGAAAAACCACATTATCATAATAACAAAACAAATGATTCTCAACTTCACACCATTCGTAATAGAGATCACTGGAGATTTAAGTTAAATTTGTGCGTACGGTCGATGGTATCAGTAGAGCGTTCTGTGAGACCGTTCTCGTCATCGACATGAGACAAAGTGATTTTGACGCGTCATAATGTAATTATTTGCTTATCACTGCTTATACTTTTTGCTTGTTGGTAAAAGGTATAAGTGCTGCTTTGTGAGCATGCTTTCTTTTCTTGTCAAGAAAATGACATGGTCTTATTTTGAATTATTTAAAACTGCATGTCATACTTAAGTTAATAAGCTATAATTAAGCGTTATAAATCTATACATATAATAAAGTTCTAAGTTGAATCTGTACATAAAATATTTTTTTGGAGAACCTTATTGAATTAATCATTATTATCGATATAGAGGCCGAACCTATAGTTTTTAGAATTTTTGTATGTCTATCTGTCTCATAGGGAACGCATCACGAGAAAACCACTGGATAGATTTTGATTAAATTTGCTATGATTATAGCTGGTTATCCGGGTCAACATATAGGATACTTTTTACTGCGGGAAAATATCTCACCTCTGAGAAATCTATACTAAACTTTAAAACGTAACCCGAACCCGAGCGGAGCGAAGGTTAGTCGTTAGTAGAATATAATTTTGATCAATAATAATTTATAATATACTACAATTTTGACGGCTTATTTTTATTATTGGATATAGTAGTCTAGTAAGTTTTTATTTAAAGGTGATATTTTGATTTTGTTCAATAGTTTATGCTAAATCAAATATAATATATACCTAATAGAAGGAGGAGGATATCGATTTAATTGAAGTGATATTTAGTACGAATGGGCTGAATAGTGATTTATCTGCAAATACATTGATTTTATGGCAATATGGTGGTCACGTCCAAAAAGTTAGAAAAAACGTTTTTAGATAGGTATTTAAAAATCGATATTACAACAATTTCATAATGTATAAACTATTTATAATAAATCAAGTGACTTTTTCAAATAGTATTTTATATTTTCATAGTATATTAAAAAAGGTGTTTATCTATTTATGAAATTTTAATCATCAATACATTATCCTACACATTGGGTCCAGGACACTATATATAAGAACGTACACCACTAAGAGTTAGCCTACGAGTACACATTAAACAGCAATAAATCCGATACCCACACGGAACGATGCCTTGATTGCGATATCGCCACAATAAAGCACGAAGGGCTGGCCACGCCCCGACACGCCCAACGCCCATTCGATTGCCTAATTTCCCACTTTTTCAATTCCAAATTCCAACTACGTAATTTTTGAAGGCTAATTCCTAAGAGCTTTTAGATTCAAATGTCAGACCTAATGTTCACATACCATTATGTTCTTTGACATTCTGATTTAATCGTTTCTTAATAATAGTTTAACTAAATTATATTATGTAGCTAATAATTATGTTAATAACTTATTTCTAAGCCCATAAGTTCTTATATAAACTACCTACTTCAAAATCCAATTTTATAATTATAAAGTATTTTTTTTTAATAAATAAGTACCGAGCAAGCAAATATATTATAACATTTTGAAACGAATATAAAGTATCAAAATGCACAATTTAAAAAAAATATACATATTTTTTTTAAATCAAAGATCTCTATCTGCTAAATTTCTTATTTAAAATTAATGTCTACTCGTAAAAAATAAATAAATATATTTTATTAATATCGCATAAGATTAGTGACCAAGTCAATCACTTTTCAATTGTTACGAGGAATAGGTTAGAAACATCTTCTTCTTTGTCCATCCCTTTTGCTAGTTTAGCTGTGGTCGAGTCTCCTTGTAAGATTATTGATTGCGCCAGACTATTCTACCCTGCCTTGTGTGTGTACTCAGGTTGTCCCCCTAGATCTCTTTCTGCATATTTGACCACCATGTAGCACGTGGTCGTCCTCTTCCTCGTGGACGGTCGGGAATATTTAGGACTTTATTTACCGGATGGTCATCAATTCGTGTAGGTAATAGGTACATAAACATATCATAAGTAATCGTGCTTTCAATAGTTTCGAATCACTGACTACAATAGAGGTAATTAAAACCACAATCCAAATATTCTAGCAAGCGGATCTCTCGCAGGTGGTCGCAATTATAAAATAATCATAAACATCGTTAATTATTATAGTACTACAATTACGATATTTTTATACCTAGCACTTAATTTCTCTCAGAGACTTTTTTATGATTTTGTTATGAGATTATTTGAGATTTGTTTTTACTAAAATAAAGGCTCCCAAAACCACATATTATTATTAATATTATACCCTACTACTTAATGTGAAAGTTTAAATCTGTGTATACATTAAAACGGCTGGACGTACACAGAAACATAATACATAGGATACTGTTAATAATAAAATCCGCCAAAATGTACCGCCACGTCGTACGTAAGTCGTAGATTTTACTGTTTTGAGCCACATTTTCACGTAAGAATATGTATGTATGTATTCAGCCCTTTTTTACATCAAACTGCTGGGTACGGGCTTCCTTTCAATACGAGGGGAATCAGGTCATAGTCCATCACGCTATCCAAGTGCGGATTGGCAGACTTCACATATCTTTCGAAAACTTGCTAGGTTTTCTCAAAAATGCAAGTTTCCTCACGATATTTTCGTTCACCGTAAGGCAAGTGGTAATCATGTTAGAAAAGATTCGCACATGAAAGTATCAAAGGTGCGAGAGCCGAGATTTGAACCCGCTTCACTCGATTTCCCAAGCGAGCGCGTTACCACCGGGCTACCACTGCCTATATGTATAGAATTAACAATTTAATTAAATTCTTATTCGTTTTAATAGAACGAAAATTTTACTTCAATCTTGGCATGCATATTCAACGTGATTTTTAATACACCATACAATATAAAAATATGAAGCTTAACAAAAAAAATCATATGTAAAAAATTGACCCGTCTACCCAACCTACTCTATGGCAAGTGGAATGACTGCGCACCCGCGGTGGCGTTCCCACAACGACCTCCATCGCTCACCGATTGAACTGACGAAATTAGATCGATTAACTCGATAAACTTATCGATAAATCGATACTGTCGATAAATCGATTCTATGGATAGCACTGACAAATTATACTGAGAGCCCTGTCTGCGCTCGCTCGATTGATGTAGGTCCAGACTTGATATATGTTCGGTTACAGCGTGGAAAAGTAATACATTTTGTGCCTTTCAATAGATACCTACTCGTGCTTAATGAAATTAAATGATAATTAAAATAATTTATATTTTATTTTGAACTAGTTGATGTTGATTTATTATATCTATTTAATTTTATTTATAAATCGATTATTATTCACGCAAAATAGGCGCAAAGACGTCGAGTTGTGGAAATAAGACCAAATATATCATACCATACCAAATCGATTATTATTATCTGCAATATTATTTTAAGAGACAATCTATCTACTAGCAAATCATAATAATGCGTAACGCTTGAGTGTGTTAAAAGTGACTGACTTTCAAAAAAAGCTCCACACTCATGATTTATCTATAATTTCTCTCCTTCTCAAAGTTGTAGAACTTAGCCTGAACAACTCCATAAGCTATATAATGCAAAAATATTTTTTCAACCCTGACAAGTAGTTCCAGAGATACGCGCGGTTATACGAACAGACAATCTTTATCGCTTTACATATAAGAATAAATACCATTATAAGTGGATTGTATATTATACTAATATCTATAAGAACAAATTCACAGGGAGTAACTAGTATTTTAATAAAAACTTCTCATAGTATTTTATTAAACTACGTAATGCACCTAATTAAATATCTACGAAACGATGCGCGGTATGCGGTGTATGCTTCATACATCACTCAGCGGCATCCGTTGACTGAATCCGTCGTGAGCGAACCCTCTTAATAAGAATTCCATCTATTTAACTAACTTCTATGATTACTTGTAGGACTTTCGAATTTATTTCGCAATTGGAAAGGATTTCGAATAAAAAATAGTATCTGCATTATATAAAATACCATGTGGCGTAGTGGAATATTGGTAGTAACGTCTTCTTAAGACGGAGATCGCAGGATCGTGAACAAATGTTTGTTTACAAAGCTTATCTATATTTTGCGGAAACGATAGCTATACAAATCTATCGCTATATAATCTAATATCTATATCACTTTTAGGCTAAAATCCATAAAATATGTTGCTAAGTTTCTTTCGCCATCTTTCGTTTCTTCTCAGAACTTAGACTTTTTTTTTGATTGCTTATACTATTCCTTCATTCACTATTCATTCAAATTGTAATCATTTATTGCTAAGGAAAATATTTTAAATTTAAATTGAATACAGAAAATCCTATAAATATTTAATTACCCGCTATAAGATGATTAAACCGCCAAACTCACAATCAAACAACATTTACAATATTGTTATCTTTAGCCCGCGGCCTCGCTTGCGTGCTTATTTATATTTGCTCTGTTTATAAAGGTAGTATTCCTCCCACTGCTGGGCACGGGCCCTTCTATACTTAAAGGGGGAACAGATCATAGTCCACTACACTGGCAAAGTGCGGGTTGGCAAATTTAACATTTTGAAAACTTACTTAGATCTCTTAGACACGTTTCTACAAGATGTCTTTCCACGCAATGCAATACTCATATTGGAAATGATTCGCACATGAAAATATCAGAGCTGTAAAACTCCTGATTCGAACCCGCTTCTCTCAGTTTCTCAAGCAAGCGCATTACCACTGGGCTGCTATTGCTTTTAAGTATTTACTATTTAAGAATGAAACAAAAACATAACCAACAAATAAAATAAATATTGAAAAAAATAAACAAATTTCAAAAATAAGTAGTCACATATCGTAATAGCAAAACAGCTAAGAGCAGCATTTAAAAGGACATATAAACATTAACTCAATTTGTTATTTATATTAAGCAATTGCCGATGGTGTTGGGATCCGTCAATAAATTGCCTTTCAACGCACTTAGCGAGACAGATTTATGCAGTACTATGGACAGTCTAGCTTATCTAAATGCGCTCGGCTACCGACTTTAAATAGTGACCA
Source organism: Argynnis bischoffii washingtonia (assembly GCA_033884665.1). NCBI lineage: Eukaryota > Metazoa > Arthropoda > Insecta > Lepidoptera > Nymphalidae > Argynnis > Argynnis bischoffii. Next base: position 13,270,526 of record CM066609.1, on the reverse strand, counting down.
CAAATTTTATTTATAAGTGCATAATGAAAAGTGTGTATTTGAAACTATTTTAAACTAGTTTTCATACCCGATTCTGCTCGTATTATGAAACAACAAAAATCTTTGTCACTCTACCTTCTCAGTGGAAATCTCGTCTAATTTTGTACCATATTATCATTAGCTCCTTACATTCTTTATGGCCTGTTCCATCAAGGGTATGTTTCTCTAAGCCACAGGTCTTGAGTTTGGTTCCCTCTTATGGCAAATACATTAACGTTGGCCATACAATTTAATACAAATTTTATACTTTCAATATTAAGAATTCGACGTTAGAAATGGGTACCTCTTTCTATTTGAAGTCGGACAAAAAGACGCAAGAGGTCTGATCTAATAAAATCTAGCAATTAACAATATAACGTTTATTGATAAAGTTAATTTATTGCCGCCAATTCAATATCTACTACTGTTCTAAAATTACATAAGTCTTGCAAAAGTAAGTTATAGGATAAAATCCATGATGTAAAATAACCTATCTAATCTGGCATCGACTACCACACAATAGATTACAGGTTCAATTCTTGGTATATAATATTTATAATCGTTAGTCAATATTATGAAAAATTTAAAACCAAGACATAGCCGAGTGCAATTGTAAATGTCTAAACTAAGGAAATTAAAACCTCCTTCTTTAGGCACAGACATAAGGAGCTAATCATTTTTTGGAAGCTTCCTGCAAACATAATCTACAGCTCATTAACTATCTATATCTATAGATAATGCACTAGTGACTCACGCTCGCTTCTCTCGGGTTCGTCTCTTGGTCGATTCCCCATACAAACTTTCCCCATTTTCAACCCCTTAAGGGATGATTTCCGGAATAAAAAATCCTATGCCCTTACTAGGGTCTCAAACCATCTTCTTACCAAATTTCATCTAAATTGGTCCAGTAGTTTATGAGTTTATTCGTTACGTTCGCATAGAAAAATACATTTTTTTCCTCTTTATAATAGTATTGTATATAAAATAAATAAATATTGGATATAAAGTAAAAAATACCTTATCAACAAAAACACATAATTTCACATTTATCTCAATAATATCGAGTATTATTACTATCATTTTCATTTGACATCAAAACTACAAATTAAATACATCAGCATATCTATTGTAATTTATCTTATAAAGCTCGATAGTTCGTACCTTTGAACGTGCTAATCTTTAAAACCTACGATCCAGTTCCATTTAACAAAAATAGGGCATTTTAAACTTATACTATTATATATTATGTATTCTATATACTTTTTGTTAGTTTTAGATCATCGTGATATTTAATAACGATGGAATTACGAATAAATAATCTTATATATGTATATATATATATATATATATACTAGCGACGACCCCGCAGACAAAAGCTAGTCCATACTATATAGAGATTTCCACCAGCTTTAATAATTGATAAGACCTAGTACTCGATAGCTATTTGATGATAATTTCATACATTATCATACAATCCTGTATGTATTAACAAATTATCGAGGCAGTACGCAATAAAAATACATAATGAAACTAGCTGGGCTTAGAGCCGTATTTCAATTATAAAAGCGCAGAGTGCTTAGAATGCTAATGGACGGAATCTATGAATGCGATTCTAATAGATTTAGTGAATAAATTATTGTAGATATGGGAAAAGATACAAAACTCAATGAAATAGTCGTACAATTTTGATAGAAACAGTTATCAGTATTTGTTTATCCTAAAGCTTTTAAGACTAAGTTAATTAAAATGTAAAAAGAACTGCGATAATTGTTTACTCGTTTATTATTTTTATCCATCGATCAAAAAAGTAGTAGATACAAAATCAGCGACAAAAAATGTCCTCACTAAATGAGCGCTCATTTGAACATTCGAACGCGCTTTTATTTTTTTTATTTTTTTTTTGTGAAAACCACTTTAAGCATTTTATTTAAGCTTCAATTTACATTGTTGTATATTTATTTCAACCTAAACACAATTGGTAACAGTTTTAAGAGAACCTTTGCATAGGATTGTGTATCTATCTAGTACTTTTTTGATCGATGTTTCTATCTGAAAAATAAGGTATTAGTTAATAAATTTTAATTCAAATTAAAAAAAAGAAACAGTTAATAAAGTGTTTTTTTTATTTTGATTTTAATGAAAAGTTATTTGTTTTTTTTTATAGTTGTAAGTTAACTAAGGAAAGGTAAAAATTAAGTACTTTTACATACTAACTGGCCGAGTGTGTGAGTACAATCCAAATGACTATGTACAAGAAGACATTATTTAACAAGTCAATAAATTCTTTGCTAGCTATATAAAATACACGAATTCGTAGCCGTAGACTAGGGTAATGTTGGTTGGTTTTAATTTTGTTAGGTTAAAGAAGTTACAGCTCTATATTGACTTTTCTAAAAAACCTAACGTTAATTTGCCAATACCTGTTACATTAAATAATATTTCACACTTAAACTCATTGTATCAGGCGTAAATACTACTCTCAATAACATTAACATTTACGTACATCCAAAGCCACACATAAGAACTAATTAAAATATATTAACATTATAGTATTAGCTGAAAATTTATTCAATCATATTTTAAAAACTTCACTAAAATCAATATAATATTAAGATACACAGTGCACACAAAAACGACGCATCTGCAAATGTATATCTCATGGACGGGCAGTTTATCAAGATGGGTAAATGCTTGCAATTAGCTCATGTGAAATGTCGCATACACTTGCTAACGAGGTCCCGCCTCGTGTGCGTGAGCTGAGCTACACCGCACAGTAGAGCGTTTTAGCGACTGGACTTTGATAAATTATGGTTTCTGTAAATATTACGTAATATATTAAAAACTAGCGACTCATTCTCGCTTCGCTCTGCCACGTCCTTTGGTGTTTTGGATGTGGGTTACTATGACCTGGATAGTCTATCTGTGTACTAAATTTCATTAATTCGTCCAGTCGTTTTAACAGGAGAACAAACATACACATACAAACTTTCGCATTTATAATAATAATCTGGTTTAAAAATCCCATGAAAAACATAAATGTGAAAATGGTTGCCAAGTTTAATATTAAGAATATGCATGGTTGTCGACTTCGCCGACAAAAGAATTGAAATCTAAATGGGTACCAAGTTCTATAGATAATCCTGAAATTTATTCATAAAAACATATAACATTCTAAAATAAATTTAAAACACAATTTCTTGTTATTTTTTCGGCTACAAGTGTTTGCGATTTAAAAATAGAACTTCTTAAATTTGAACAGTCGAATTATTTGCACAGAGTAGGTAACTTAGGATAAATTGAAGTTCAAGATTTGACTTGGCTAGTTTTTACTAGAAAACCAAATTTTTTGAAGAGGGATACATGTTGACCTTACAATATAAAAACAGTAACTTGCGTATAGCATAAAGAAGATATAAGTGATTAGCCAAATATAAGATAACTTGTATATAAAAACTATATATATCATATTATATCAAAAATTTTGATCATGTTTGTAGCTCAAGATACAATTAGTAAAACAATTAAATTATTTAGAAGAATTAAATAATTTCTAACATAATAACAATAAATACCTGAAAGTAATATTAATTTCTCAAGTTTTTTTATGTATCGGTTTCCGTAATAGCAAAAGCGTTTATAAAGCACAATGTAAGCTTCCCTTATTATCGTATCGACCGTCGTCTGATTTATAGTTCCTTTATATAGCCCCTAAAGTTTTCTAATTGAGCTTGTGTGGATCGTCCCATTTCTGTGTAATTAGGGTAAGCTTATGAGAATTTGTTCGTGGACTAAGTATTTTAATTTGTACTAAAACTTTTATACAACGTTTGAAAAAGATAATGGAAACTATGTAACATCCTGCCGTTCAAATGACATTCCGTTAAAAGGGTACGGTGCATATCACATAAATATTTTATTGACTGTCTTTTGGTATAAGTTTTGTATTTACAAAAGATATACCCTATTTTCCATAGAATTTAGCGAATTATGTACTTAAGCTTGAATGGTTTAGGAACGTATAAAAGACAAAAGACCAAGGTATTTTTGTTTTGCGTCAGGGACTTTTCCAGGCGTATGTAGAATAACCACCAAAGTTTCATCACAATCAAATCCATGATTTAGAAACAAATAGAGAACAAACATACAAACATTTATTTTTATATACATATATATGTAGAATAGAAAGAAAATAAACAAAGATAATAAAATAACATAACATATAGGTAGATAATATATTAAACAAAGTAAGGCTTTTCATAAACACACAATGTAACTATAAACCTACAGAGATATATTTTAGAATATTTCACAAGCAACACTACAATGCAACGTTTCCCATCAACTAGCGAAGTTACAAAGATTCACGATATAATTGATAATAACAGAAAATGATGCATGACAGTAGCTGCCAGCGGTATGATGCAAACACTTCAACAATCGTGGTATAGGTTTTTTAGATAGTGTTGCCATGATAATTAAATTACATTGATATATATATATATATGTTACAATGATATACCTAACTATATGTATTATACAAATAATATAGCTCTCCATATTTGACAGCAATAAATTTAATAAAACATAATTGAAGAAAATACGATTTTGTGAAATTAAGTATGATTGAATTATAATTTAATCTTATTATGTACATAATAAATAATAACAATCGAAACTTAACTTTATTAACTCGAATATTAACTTCTTTAAAGTGTACGTTTATTACACCTTGACTGAGTAAAATGTACAGATAAACCTTCCGCTTTTTAGCTATTAGTATTAATTATTGTCAAATGACTTACGTCCTTAAGTGTCTTACGGTAGCCATGTGTTACTTCAGGCCATGATCTATTTACATCTGTAGTAAATTTCACCCAAACCCGTCCAGCGATTTCAGCATGAAGAAGTGACAAACATACGCACATCCATACAAACTTTCCCATTTATAATAGTATATTCGATAGCATAAATCATTAATATATTTAAATAAAACTATTTAATTTGTCTTCTAAAGCTATTAGATATCTCCACACAAATAAGGAAAATTTCCAAAGTGGCAACACAAACGCAGCCTCCGAGGCAGTCTCGAGGAAATTTATTTAAACACTAGTGTTTACGAGCTAATGACAGACAATGGCTATTCATTGCCGACAATCGACCGCATTAAATACGTGGTACATGCTTTGTGGAAATTACGCTTTGGTCATCGGCAAATATATGAAAACTTAATAGATGTTTAAGGATAATGATTTCTTAGAATGTCTTAGGAGTTCTATGGTTTCGATTTAATTGTATCTTACCACTAGAACACCCTAAAATTAAAGTATATGGAAATAAATTGTGTTCTCTCGAACCGTAATAAAGCAAAAAAATATAATAAAGAATAAGATACATTTTTGGCTATAGATATAATATATCTACCTATAGCCAAAAATTTATCTTACTTTTATAATATGTTACTAAATATATGTATAACGTATATATGTATATTAGAAACATAAAATGAAATTCGTCCGTAGGTAGCCATTGAAAATCTCATTAAACTACTGAATATATAAAATCTAATTTATTTATCATCAGATTAGCTTAACATAAAATTAGTCAAAATTGTTTTTTTTAACTTCTTTTTTCATTGTTCGTTTAGAAATCCGTTATCATTGTCAATATTAAGTGTTTTAATGTACATACATCTTTCAATTGCATCTCAGGCAGTTTCAAATGAAAAATCGACCATATTTGAATAGGCGTAATATGCAAGGTATACTCAATACACAGACAGATTCACAAAAAAATCACAAAGTATCCTATATTTATTTTTATATCTTTGTATGGAGGATCATTCTGACCATAATATCATTCTATTTTGGAACCCTCTATGTACCAAACGAGACATCCGCTCTTGTAGATTAACTGTCCTTTAGTCCAGTCCTCTCTTGACGGCATTATAAAATATAAAGAAAAGCTATAGGTAAATAAAGCACATTTGTCTATGAAGAAAATCTCTTACCGGAACTAATGATGGTGTTTATTAGCTCATAGTTTGTATTGTTTACAGACTATTTGTTATAAAACCCACACATTACTTACTTATATTAGTATAACGGTATGCATCATGTTATTAGCATGGTAGTGTTTCACATATCTCTTACTAGCACTTCTATTTAAGGGATAGTCTTATGCAGAAATTATTTTACTTGTAACTATTTTTTTTTTCATATTAACTGACTTTAAATGAAGGAATTAATCAATTCGAGTACGTGGGTATTATGAAATGTGTTTCATATATTATCTATACATATAATAAAATTCTAACTTAGTCGTATCTGTAGGTACATTAAATATTTTTTAGAAATCGATACAAGGGCTAAATCTACATATAGTTTTTAGAATTTTTATCTGTCTGTCTGTCTGGGAACGCATCACAAGAAAACCGCTGCACAGATTTTGAAGAAATTTGGTACGATGAAAGCTAGTTATCCGGGTCAACATAATATCTCATCTCTGAGAAATCTTTACTAACTATGAAAACATATCTAAGGACGAACCCTAGTGGAGCGAGGGTGAGTCGCTAGTCTATATAATTAAAAATTAAATTGTTTTTTTTTTTTTAGTTTTTGTTTATTGGTAATTATATAAGTATTATATAAGTTATATAAGTATATATTATTAAGTTTATTGGTAAATCAAAACTGAGTTTGGGAGAACTAAAAATGTTTTAGGTTTGTTTAGGGTTTTCTTATGAATTCAAATTGAAATTTGATTATGATTTGAAAATACCTAGTATATTTTACGAATAAGATAAAATATAAGTAGGCACTTTGAAGGTAGTCCCATATTTTACCGAAAAACAACCACTCCTAAAGATTAAATGAAATTATTTTACAAGGATTATTTATACAGCAAATTTTGTATAGATAAAAATAATTACAATTTTACAAGTTTTCACCATTTATTCATGTATAATTCCTGCAATATATCGTAGAACTGTAACAACATAGAAAATCACGTATCAGACAAAAAATTCGAACAAATTAAGCGAGCGAGCGCAATTAAAATATTTGAACTAATATACCGAACATAAGGCATCACTGTTGTTTTACTAAAAAAGAACAACGTCACCTTAAGGAGGCTTTAGAACATTAATATTATCGTTTATGATTACTCCCAGACTTTATAGCGCAATAAATGTTGATCAATGGCCACCAGAGTTTTACAGCTGTTAGCTAGTTCTATGGACATTTTGTCACATGTAATAGACATGCTAAGTAACTATGAAAGTTTACTTCACCATTGTCAGCTTTTACATCTATTTTATTGTCATATAAGTAAAATAGATACAGAGAATTAAATGTTAAGATTTACTAAGTATTCATAAATTGAATATAAACTAATGGTTACTTCGAATGATTCTTTGTGTACGTAAATTGATATTTTTATTTACAGTAAAGGAAATTACAAATATAGTTAATTATTTATACAAATGAAATGTACACTTAATTATTACTGTACTAGCAACTCACGCTCGCTTCGCTCGCGTTCATCCCTAGGTACGTTTTCACGGTTAGCTATGTTTACACATAAATAGTAACTTGCTACTTCTAAGATATTCATTTAAATTATATAGCGATTTACCCTCACTTCGCTCGGATGTTCATAATTTCATGGGTTTTAATTTTTTTTCGCGGAATCCTGACTTTTTTCTAAAATAAAAGTAGCCTAAGTTACTCCTTATAACAGCAGCTATCTGCCAGTGAAAGTCCCGTCACAATCGATCCAGCCGTTTTGGAGATTAGCCGGAACAAACAGACAGACAGACAAACAAAAATTGTAAAAAAAAATGTTATTTTGGTATATGTATCGTGTATATATCCATATGCATTTAGTAAAAAGCGGTTATTTTAATATTACAAACAGACACTCCAATTTTATTTATCTCTATAGATAAGTCATGTCATGTGGCAAAGTGCTTGATCTGGTATATTACAAAATATGGTGATAATAAAGTTTGTTTAAAAATGTCAAGTTGTGCGATTTAAAAGTGAATAAAGGAATGACATTGTTAAATGCAACAGTGTCTTTGTTGGTTATTTGTCTCATCGACCTTTTGCGCAGTAACAGATCAAATTGAATACTTATATAGATATAGTGTAAAGCTGGATAATGATATAGGCTACTTCTAGTCCAGACTGTTTCTCAAACTATACAATAAATAAAACTATTGTCTCGAGTTTTGGCTAAAATTACTATGAGAGCCACTGTATGTACATTTACAAATATTAAAAGTATATAAAATACTAAATAATGACAAAATCAAATCTAATTAGAATATTTTTTATAATAACCTTTTACAGCGACAGAATTTCCCTCCTTTATTTATATGTCAAGTCAAAATTCATAACATTTAAAAGTACATCATTCAAATTAAAACGAGACGTACTAAATTTTCATAAATAAATAATATACAATAAAATCACAAAAAAAAATCGATAAAATTTGACATAAACAACAAGTATCGAGATAAAAATTAATTCGGTTTAAGCGAATCCGGCAAATAAAACCAATTTTAGTGGAGAGCACTCGAGTGGTGCGTGGCAGATCAAAGAAGTTATTACCATACCTCCCTGACCGCGCATAAACAGATAAACAAAAGCAATCATTTCTTACGTAATTTTTTTTAAAGTTATTTATTTTACTGCATATTATTGCTTTAGTTGATTTTTAAATACTTACATACACTTTAAGTTTAAAATCTAATGAAACTGTATGTTATTCTTATATTTTTTTGTTATTCACAACACTATTACTATAATAAAGAATTCACGAATATCTTTTTATAATATACAAATCCTAAACCTAGTAACTAGAACCTAGTTAATATTAAATTTTAAAAGAGTAACAACATGGAAGACGGAAAGAGGAATGAGGAGATGTTAAACTTTTTTCTCTTCAAAGTTGTACGAATATTACATATTACAACTTCATTAATTACCATACCCCACGTATAAATGTTTTCGTTAAGTACAACTTTTATGATGTAATTTGTAGGGATGTGCATTGCTATTTTATAAAATTTATCGACAGTTTTTAGTATATTAACAAAAAGAACGTACTAAGCAATAAACAGTATAAATCCTGATTAAATTTTGTAAGCTTTGTTTTTAGACATTGCATTAACTAAGGACACAACGCTATTAAAAGACAAACATTTATAAAATATTTGAAAATATTTTGAAACATAATATAAAGATGGAAATTGTTCATCTTTATGTAGATACAATTAAGACAGTAAAAAGATTATGCAAATTGAGTGTTATATATTATTTATGGATTAATGAAATTGCAAAACAGAGTATCATGCACATCACTAATATTTACATATTATTCAATACGCACGCGACTGTCACCCTAATGAGGGGGTCGCCCTTCGGTCACTTTCAATAGACACAACCCTCTCAATCATTCAACGATTTATCTTCAACTGAACAGGGTATTTTGTCAATTTGTCCTTTAAAATGATGAATTGAAAAAATGTTTTATTTAAAAATTTCGAGTGCTTTCAATGGGTCAGTCAAGATGATGATCTCAATCGAATGGTTTGATTGGGCGACACTTTAATCGATATTTCATAAGGCTAAAAATACGTATATAGAAATTATAAAGTAAAAACCGGCCAAGTGCGAGTCGGACTCACGTACGAAGGGTTCCGTACCATTATCTATGGAAACGGCATTTCTGTTGTAAGGGAGCCCGCCTTAAATAAGTATTTGTTTTAATTTAATTATTTATTTTTAAACTGAATATATAATTAAATATTCTGTGAATATTTCAAGCGTCTAACTGTTGCTGTTATCAATATCGAGCAAAAACGAGCAAAAAAAATCCCGTTTGTTGTATAGGAGCCCCCTTAAATATTTATGTTATTCAGTTTTATTGTATTTGTTGTTATAGCGGCAACAGAAATACATCATCTGTGAAAATTTCAAGTGTCTAACTATCACGGTTCATGAGATACAGCCTGGTGACAGACGGACTGACAGACAGACGGACAGACGGACGGACGGACAGCGAAGTCTTAGTTTTACCCTTTAAGTACGGAACCCTAATTATATTATATCATCTTATTTTCTAGTAGCTAATAACTTTTAAATTAATGTAAATACATAATAATAATGTCAAGGTATAAGTAAACAAGAACGTAACACCCATGAATTATGCACTTACGCTTCGCATGTTTTGAATTTGTTTTTATTAGACATACATAGATATAAAATCTAATTGTTGATATTTATAAATACATACCTATAAATACATTTCTTTCTCATATATTTTGATACAATCGTATGAATTTCGTAACAAAACAATCTACAAACCAATAACAACGGGACACCGTTTCCCATGGTCGGGAATAAAACGCGTGGGGCGGCATTTTATATAGGCAGGGATCGCGTCCACCGTGCCACAGTCAAACGAGCCCGCTTTGTGAACACACGGCCGCCTAATGCTCATCAGTGATACAGTTTTGTGCCGAAATATCGAGTAATAATTGCGTAAACAAGGATAATAAGAGTAGGTGGAGCCGACAGAGGCGTCCGCACGCCCCTCTAACTTTTTTCTCGATGTCTGGGCGGCGCGAAGAACACGCCTCGAGTCCCACGCGCTCGAACGCGTCCGCCAAACACGCTCTATAGACAAGCCAACGGCTTCGCGCCGACGGACAGCTACCGACGTAAACAAACGTTACACGATCAAATGCGAAAATTAAGTGAAAATAATCAAAAACATAAACAATTTGGTGATAGCGCCAATTAAACTTCCGATAATAGTAAAACAATACAAAAGTAAAGCTTTTCGCACTGTCATAAAGTAAATAAGACATTAGCAACTCGAGCACGATAACCGGTTTCCGAATTTGAGAGTGGATGATTTTTTTGTGCAACCCATTTCCTGTTTTGAGGTGAAAGTTTCGCGGCTGTTTTTTTGTGATCATCATAAACGATGAACCCTAAAATAAAGGATGTACTGCTACCAACATGAGAAAGCCGAGAGTTTCTGTAGATGAAAACCACAGAATGCCCAACAAGAATCCGGCGGCAATATACTTTCTGCTGATTATAATTTTTAAGATGGCAAGGTAAGACATTATTTTGTTATACAAACTAAACAATAGGTGTGTTGAATAGTCATGTGCACGAATGAAGTTGCGTAGAAGCAAAATTAAATCTTAAGTCATGGTAATTAGGTTTACATTAGCACCCTTGAATTAATCGCACGTAACAATGATTCGACTCAGACAAATAGGGGCGTCACTGAACAAACTAAAACATCACGACACTAATCATGCAAATCGTAAGTAGGCAACAGCCGCCTTGAATAATGATAGCGGAATGATAATACATGATAATGAATGCAAATTTAAAAGGTGACAATCATGTGTCGGGCCACCCAATGGCGCGGAGATTTACGGAGTATGTAAATGCGTCTCGATATGCCACTGCACGTGGTCGTATAATCGCCAACCTGCTTGGCATGTGATTGATATTCAACCAACGGATACTAAGGTGTAACAAGGCTTCCAATCATGGTAAATTATAGCTATCAGTGATCAATTATTGTTAAAGTGCAAAAATTGTATAAGTAGGCGAACTAGTTTAGCTAGTCCTCATATAACATGTTTATATTCTTAAGAGAGATGTAAATCTCTATTGCAAACTAGGCACGGATTAAACATCTATACTCATAAATTGTAACTAAGGCGAATCTGTACATTAAATATTTTTTGTAAAATCTTATTGAAATACACATTATTATCGATACAGAAGCCGAATTGATAGTATTGATTTTTGTCCGTCTGTCTGTCTGTTACTGTATCACGAAAAAACCTCTTCAGAGATTTTGATAAAATTTGGTATGATGATAGCTGGTTATCTGGATCAACATATAGGATACTTTTTACTCTGAGAAATCTATACTAAATGTTAAAACGTAAGCAGGGACGAACCCGAGCGGAGCGAGGGTGAGTCGCTAGTATTTTATATGGTCGCAAGTGACAGCCTGTGTGAATCATGTAGTGCAAAAAAATGAAAACTTTTTTTCCAATTTTTATCATTTACCTAATACTTGATTAATGCAACTTGTGCAAGGCAAATTACCTACAATGTAACAATTTTAATTACAATGATTTTACTAGATTACAATTCGCGTAGTATAACGTGTATATCATCGCACTGTCATTATATTTAAACCCCTATATATTCGTCCAAGCTATTACAGAGTCTATGATACTCTGATCTCTTATTTCTCGTAACAAAACCAATGAAATCTCCATATATCAGTCTCATTATCATAACTTTCATAGAAAATTAGCAATAACATAAGTACTTTAGGTTAGTAAAGCTTTGTGAATAGAAAAAACTGTAAGAATCCGTTTAATAACTCCGATCATTATACCCTACATACATATAAACTGGCAAAGCTTATTTTTTTGTAATCGTAGGTAATAAAAATAAACATTACTGTAAATCTATATATAAATAGGCAAAACAAAACAGTTCAGTATCTAATACTTTCTTAGAATTACGCGAATATTAGACATTTAAATAAAACTATCTTTTTGGATTTTTTCGCGGATTTATTTTAATTTTTGGTTCCCGACGTTTCGATTGCTTTACAGCAATCATGGTCACGGGAGAGATTAAGTCTCCCGTGACCATGATTCGAAAAATCCGAAAAGATAGTTTTATTTAAAAGTATCTTTTTCTATTTTGTCTGGCAACCAATTTATTTTGTTAGTAGCTATTAATAAGTTTTAGTGTTATCAATAGAAAAAAATAATAAAAGCAGTTACTTTTTTTATACAGAAAGATAAATTCTAATTATATATTATACTAGCGACTCACCCTCGCTCCGCTCGGGTTCATCCCTAGCTACGTTTTAACGTTTAGCTCAGAGATGAGATATTTTCCCGCAGTAAAAAGTATTATCAATTAAGATAAAATTAAGATAAAAGTAAAATAGGTACAAAAAATATTATGGACTTAATATATTATTTAGTTTTTCCAATACGCTCTGCATTAATCAATATTTATAAAATAAATATAATTCATTGTTATTTGTTTAAGATGATAGTAAATGCATTTAACAACGCCACCCACGTGTAATGAAAGGAAATGGGATTTTACTGTATACCCGTTTCCCACGGGATTTCCTTTCGAAGGTCTAATCATTTTGTTTTCTACATTTAGGTATTATTTTCTAATTCATAAGTTTTGAGTGACACCAGCTTTCAGAGGTAAATAATATAATTTAACGTATTGAGCTAAAAAGGATACCTATTATGAGTGGCTTCGCTGCTGGTATCTATAAAAGTATAAGTATAAAAATTTAATAAAGAAAAAGAAATTATCACATCCATAACAAAAATAAATTAGGGACCATGCTTGCTATAATTCGAAACATATAATCATAATAAATATGCGAAAAATTAAAATAAGATTTATTAAGTATAGATAGATATACTCGTGTTTAAAAGAGGTTTTATTTAAAACTAGCAGAATCCGCGGCTTCGTCCGCGCTAAACTACAACAAAATCCTAAAAAGGTTGGTTTCATACAAACTTTCATCCCCTATTTTACCCTCTTAGGGGTGGAAGTTTGGAAAACGCTGGAACACTTAACTCAATATTTTTACCGTACTCAAACTCAATTCATACGCATGCAAATATGTCCAAGGAATAAAAAGTTTCATACAAATTTTTACCCCCTTGGGGGCTGAATTTTTACAAATCCTTTCTTAGTGGATGCCTAAGTCATAAGAGGGATACGTGTGCGACATTTAAGTTTTCTAGCCTTAGGGTTTGACCTGTGCGTTGATCTTCAGTCAATCACTTTTTTTGATTTATATATATATATATATATATATATATATATGTTAAATATTCGCGTAAATCTAGGAAAGTCATAAATTAGGTATGTACAATGTACATAGAAATAAGTATAATTACAAAATGCGCTTTCAAATCGCAATAAAATAACTTAAAACGTAAGACCGCTACTCGTATATAGGAATTTATATGCAATATCACTTAGATTGACTAAATGACAAAATGATAAATAAATAAACGTTTAAGAACCATTCTATCGTTAATCTAATCGGCCACAGGCGGCTGCCTATTAATCTTCTGAGTAAAAAACTTTACCGAGATAGTATCGATACGCAAAATATGTGTTTAATCGATTAAATTAATTGCATTTATTCTTAATACATAAAGGAAATACAAATAATGACTGATTATAAACAGAGCAAATAGGTATTAAGCATGGATATACATTGTTGGTACACGGAATTTCAATCAGACCGTACAACATGGAAACCAAGTGATCGTAAATCTATATATATATTTACAGCATTCTAGCTCTTAGCCTATGAACACTAGAGTAGCTTTTTGTACTTAAACATTTTAGCGGAGTCTTTATCCACCCGCGGGTTAGAAGAGAAAAGTATTTGCAGAATTGTCGGCATGCAGAGAGAAGCAACGCAAGTAGCTGTAATTTGTATTGAAATAACCTTTCTGAATGAGTATCGTAGCATTTCATCAGCCCGACTCCGACATCAGATTTATTATTTTTTACTTGCCTGGTCTTAAAGCACAAAATTATTGTTTTTATCTCGACGGCAGGAATTTTCGAAGCAATTATATTAAGTTCAGACCGGAGTTTTAATTGGATCACCGAGTTTAACGACTTGTTGGAAAAAGCTGTTAGTTACGTAGCATGCGACAGTTGCAAAGAAAAACTAGGTATCCAACATGATTCAGAAATCATGATAAACAGGAGAAAGCAATTTACATTATTAACATCACACTTACATTGTAATTGTTACTGCGGCGTTTTGTTTAATCGCCGATGATTTTATTATTTTATCGGTATTCACAGGATCCGACGCTTATAAAATGCCTTCGAAGGATATTTAGATATATATTTTATAAGAAAAATCAAAGCATATATCGTTAATTATTATAAAGAAGTGCACTTTTCAAGAATACTTCACTTCTATTACATAACTCATCTTAATATTGTAAAATCTACGTTACTATAAAAAATGTTTGTTTGTTTATATATGAAAAACAATCCCTAAAACTACAGAAATAAATCTTGCATAATTGTTATAAAAGACGTATATATGTCGAGAGTAGAGTAACGGGTGAAAGCTAGTATAATGTATATAAAAAATTACATACAGATGAAACATATAAACTCCTCCTTTTTGGAAATCGGTTTTATAGTAGAACCTACTTTGAAAAATATTTAAATATTAATATAAGTATTACATTTTTAATAACGTATAAATTATGGTAATATTAAGATGTAGACTTGTACATAACATTACATCGTTTTAAATAAATTAACTCATGATTAAATGTCAATACCCTATTTAATTGTGCAAACTCATATAAAACAATGAGCGACGCGTGTTAAATCATTAAAATAATGAAATTGCGATGCAAAAATGATACGACAATGATAGTAATGACTGAGTGTTATTATGATCATTAAACGTCGGTTATTCGTCCAACCCTTTAATGATACCGGCATTCCCTAAGCGTGGGAAGGCGAGATAACTTACACAGTTATGTAAAGACGGAAAACACTGTTTGACTTTTGTTACTAACACTTTTAGTGTTCCGTGGTTAGATGTAATACTACATATATGTAGTTTATTATCAATTTGTTACAGTTACATGTAATACTAATGATTTTCTCTTACTTGACTTATGTGCGTCCCTAAATACCATACTATACCATAATACATCTGTACTATTCCAAGTCGAAGTATATTTGAATATTAAATTTCATCCGAAATAGTAACAAACATACACGCATACAAACTTTTTCATATAAAATAAGAGTGACTAGCCACTCTCCACGGCTTTGTCTGGTATCTATTTTTAATTCTATTATAATGATGAATAATTATTATTATATCATAAGTTTTACTCTCGTCAATTTCTTTTCCTTAGGGGCTGATTTTTTAAAGATTAAACCTATAATTTTTCTCAGGATTTATGATTTCTATACCAAATTAATCATAAAAACTGTTAAGCTATTTTCCAATACAAATACATAACATATGTACGTATTTATAAATATTAGTATGAATGACTACGTACATATGTACAATATACATAGGTACATACTCGTACATGTACATTGCTATTTCTTTTTCCTTCTTATATAGTCAACTCTATAGCGACACCTTACAGAGTATGTAGATTTCAATTTCACACTTACTTCTGCGGATAAAAATTAACTGCGGATAAAGTTGCTGGGGTGCGTCCCCAGGTACGTTTTAATTTTTTTGAGCGAAACATCTAATTCTTTTTCTAAAATAAAAGTAGCCTAAGTTACTTCTTATAATATCTGCCAGTGAAAGTCCCGTTAAAATTGGTCTAGCCGTTTTGTAGATTAACCGGAACAAACAGACAGACAGATAAAATTTTTAAAAATTGTGTTTTTCTTATAAGTAACATATATAACTCCATATGCATTTAGTATAAAACTGTCATTTTGACATTACAAACAGACACTTCAATTTTATTTATCTGTATAGATATTTTGTCTTTTTACGTAGAAAATGTTATATGTCAATAATTTTGTAATAAAATGTCTTGACACAGAATAACTTTTGTTAGGAAGAACTAAGAGCTTATGTAACCGCGACTCCTTCACTTGCGTTTGTATCTTAAGTATAAGTAAAAAATGTACAAGTAACTATGTCGCGCTTTTTGAGTTTTATGCTACCAACGAAATATTTAGGTTTAAATTATACATAAAATATCGTCTAGTACAAAATATATGTAAGCTTTAAAAAAGCTTGTATTTTGTAAATTTATTTTCTCTACAAAAAGATTTTTAAGTTTATCTACAGATTTAACAACAGAAAAATATTATATCCCATGTAAAAATGTGAATCAAATTGATTCTAGAAATATTTACTTTGATTATTTTCAATATTATACACATAGTATTTATATCGTTATTATAATGTAAGTAGAAATTTTGCTTTCTATAACCTATAATATAAAAGAATACCTACTAAATAGATATAGTTATACAATTTCAAAGTAATAAGATTCAAATTAAAAATAAATCTTATATATTTAAACGAGCAATTCTTGTATATTTATTTATTTATTTATTTATTTATTTATTTATTTATACCGACGATCTCGGAAACGGCTCTAACGATTTTGCTGAAATTTGGTATATGGGGGCTTTCGGGGGCGAAAAATTGATCTAGATTAGTCACATGTCTGGGAAAACGCGTGTTTTCGAGTTTTCATGCGTTTTTCTTATGCATTATTCTACGCAAAATTTAATCGCGACATCTATACAACTCTGTCAGTAACACTTAGTCACTTAATGTAAAATTATTTTTAAGCCAAATTAAAAAGAAAATTATTCTTATAGCGACATCTATACAACTGTCTCAGTAACACTTAGTCGCTTAATGTAAAATTATTTTTAAGCCAAATTAAAAAGAAAATTGTTCTTATCGCGACATCTATACAACTTTCTCAGTAACTCTTAGTCACTTAATGTAAAATATACAATCTTTCAAGAACTCCGAGCGAAGCTCGGTCGCCCAGGTACTCTGTATATAAATAGGCAAAGATAAAACAGTTCACTAGTTTTCTCCTATGTTTGTCAACCGATGTTCTTTATTTTTTTGTTAACTAACTCTTGACAAGCTTTAGTGTTATCTTTTTTTTTTTGAAAACAGTTTTTTTATATACATAGATAGATAAATAAAGTTTATTCATATACGTTTTCTTCAAATATTCAATAATGATTTTGATCACTCGGCGAACACTAGTAAGTATAAAAGTATTAAATTCGACGGAACCAAGTACGTATGACGGTATATTGTCTCTTGACCATTTCTTTCTCAAGTACAATTAACTGATAACAGATGGAGCATATTCGTGGAAGTTAAATAGATGTACACACCTTAAACAACATATGTATATACAAACTAAACTTACACGCACGAAAGCCTTTTTAACTAGAATCCGTAATATAGAAACAAATATTAAACTTTTACCCAAAGCGAGCTTTGTCAAAGTTTATTTTTTTCAAGCTATGTTTCTCTTGTGATTGCGTGTACTTTTATATAGAACTAGCGATATCTAGATTTGTCCAAGCTTATTCAGCTAAATATAGGTACCTTCCGGGATAAAATGTATGTTATATATTACTTTCTATTACTAAAAGCATTTTTTCTATATGACGTATCAAAAGATCTAAAGACTTTATCTCCTCCTAGCTTCCCCATACAAACCATCTTCCCGATGTTTCCTGTTGAAGCCTCTGACTCCCAAACTAGATTAAACCTGTATGTCAGGAGTCAGTGCACTCTTCGATCTTTGATTATACATAAGTGCACGTCAATAATATAACTGAGCATGTTAATAGTTTAGTATTTGATTGTAAAAGAAAAAATAAGAAAATAATAATATATATTTAATTTAAAAGTCAACAATATAAATTTTATATATCTAAAGATAACGTTGAAAAATGTAGTTCAATAAAAATATTTTATAAGATCCTTCCCTTTATGACGGTGACTGTACTTACATCCCAGTGCTGAACAAAAAATCCAAAGTGTCGAATCACGTAGTGCCATGCAGTCATCAGATCAACGTTTATACCCGTAGAGCGTGAACGTGACGAAAATTGACACGATTTAAAGGAATATAGGCCATCAAATATATTAAAAAAGTTATTTAACGTCATAGAAACAAATGAAATCGTAATAATAGCCTTAATTATGTGTTATCATTAGATTTTAAGTTGACATTTGTATTTTCTTTATCTAATAAATGAAAATTTCTCAAAGTTTCTTCTTATTTATTTTATTATTCAACAACATGCTGCCCGTGGCTTCGCGCATTTTTTTTATTTATTTATATAGGTTAATTATCCACTAGCAATGGTTATACCATGATAAGACATTATGATTATAGATATATGCTATACATACAAAAACAAATTTTCAAATCGAATTGGTTGTTCCAGAGATAAATAAGTGCATTCAAACATCTCTTTATACATATAATAAAATTGTAACTAAGCCGAATTCTATACATCAAATATTTTTTAGAAAATCTTGTTGACATAGACATTATTATCGATGCAGAGGCCGAATCTATAGTTTTTAGAATTTTTGTCTGTATGTCTGTTTTTCTGTCTGTGACCTCACGGAAAAAGTATTGGAGGGATTTGATGAAATTTAGTATGATGATAGCTGGTTATCCTTGTTAACATATAGGATACTTTACACTGCGGGAAAATGTCTCATCTCTAAGAAATCTGTACTAAACTTTAAAACGTAAGTAGGGACGAACCCAAACGGAGCGAGGGTGAGTCGCTAGTTAGCTATATAATATTAGTATAGACTAAAAAAAGAAGTATAAAATGTAACGTATTAACTTAATTCGATAGACAAATTGAATTATTCAATCATAACATAACTTTAAGAGATTAAATATATTTTTAATCAAGTCTGGTATTTCAGAAAAATCCAGAAAGCATTCCCTCTGAATATCCAACAGATTTCACCTTACAAAATTATTAATTAAAATCCCCTAAATAATTCCGACGCGGAATACTTTAAAAATATTTGTTTAAAGTCGGGAGCGAATACAAATTGTTTCATTATTAAAGTATTTTAAGCTTGTATGATAGCATCTGTTCGAAATAAATTAATTATAACGACGCTTATACGCTAATAATATTTTTAACGAACAGTATAGTAAATGCGTAATACTTACTTACAAAATTCATATTTTTTGACTTAGTATACTACTTTCTCTTTACATTTGTATATAAATAGGCAAAGGCAAAACAGATCAGTTCTTGATTATTTAAATAAGTAAGTTGTATATATGTATTCAGCCCTTTTTAACGTCCCACTGCTGGGCACGGGCCTCCCTTCAATACGAGGGGAATCAGGCCATAGTCCACCATGCTGGCCAAGTGTGGATTGGCGGACTTCACATCTCTTTCGAAAACTTGCTAAGTTTTCTTAGACATGCAGGTTTCCAAGTGGTAATCATGTTAGAAATGATTCGCACATGAAAATATCAGAGGTACGAGACCCGGGAGTTGAACCCGCTTCACTCGCTTTCCCAAGCGAGCGCGCTACCACTGGGCTACCACTGCCTTTTATTGTTAAATAAATTACTATTAAAGTATATTTTATCTATTTACTACTAGAATACATGTATCATAAAAGTAATAATACATGTTTGTTCCAGTAACTATTTATAACTTTAGTTCTACATTTACAATATAAAAAAGTGTTTTAATTTATTTAAAGTTATGTATTTTCTAGCTCAAGAGATAGTCTTCTACCTCACCAGTTGAAACTCAGCTCGAGTCTCACATGCCGGCTTGTTGGCGGCTTGACCAGGGAACAGAGAACGGTCTGCCACGGCTTCCCTGACACCGCAGCTATAGCCTTCGAAGGTCTGCAGATGGCAGTCAAGGAGTGCCAGCATCAGTTCCGCTGGCATAGATGGAACTGCTCAAGTTTGTTAGCAAAAAGTGCTAACCCACATTCCAGTGGCATTATGAAGAGAGGTAACATATTTATGATTTTTCTTAAATAATTCCTGCAAGCTTTATTTTGTGCTTAATAAGTTGTTCCATTAGCAAATGATATATAAGTTTAGTACTTTTAATAATATCTTGAATGAATGTATCGGTGTATAATAAATACATTACCATTTTTTATGCTGTAAAATATTTTTAAAAGTAGTTAAAACAATAAAAAAAAACTCAATAAAGTAGAATGTTACATTTAACAATACATTAACAGCTTAAAGCGAAAAATAATTAAAATAAAAAATTACGAGAATGCGACAAACTTTGTAAGTAATAATTAAAACAAACTGGGAGGCTGAGATAATTTTTAACAGGGTCGAATGTTTAATTACTTTGCGTAGTAAAAGCTTCAAAACAGTAATAAAAATACTTATTTATTTATGTCGCAAATGGGCCGCCAATGACTTTGTAGGCCACACTGTGACCATGTAGGTGGCAGCAATCAAAAGCACAACGCCAAACCAGTCCCGAAGCGTAATTTCATGAGAATTTTATTAAAATAAATGCAACTAAACTTCAAACCAATCGCGATCGGGCATTACAATCCGAATTTATTACGACGAAAAATTATACACGCATATTAAGCCTCACCGGACGGAGCTGTATTGTAGGCCTGTGGTATTTACCGATCGCCGTAAGTCTTTATGTCTATATCGCCGAGTGTGAAAAGGCTTTGTCGATCTCATTTTTTCCACAATCATCGCACACGTTGACGCTGAAATTTACGAGCATGGAGGATGGGAGACAACAAATAATAAGGCAAGCCTTGGTGGCCAGGTGTGTCCGCTCCCGCGCCCCGCGATTTCACGCTCTGTGTGTGTCCGCCGAGCTCGTCCGCACCTCGTCGTCGTCGCCTATTAATATTTCTACTCTCGACTTAAACTAAATCGTTTTTCTTAATATTCTTTTATCTGCCAATATTTAACAACATTCTTGCAAACTCCATGTATTTCTTCCGTTTTTGTCACCAAGATTAGATAACTAATGATCGCCCCGTAGTCGAAAATCGAGCATAATTTATTATTTTTGAACGTTAAGGTTCTTTCGTCAGTTACATCATATGTACCTTCCTTTTGAAACAATCTCTTGAGCTTTATATATTAGTGATGAAGGCTAAGTACATACACATATGTATATAAACTATCTAACATTACTACTGAAGCTTTTAGAACCGGAGTAATAATTATATATAAATAAATTACACGAGCCGAGTTGCTGGCAAAAGCAAGTCAATAAATATTAATTTTTTAAAATTCTTCCCCTTATAAACTTAAAACTATAATAAAGCTGTACATACAATAAACTTAAAAAGGGCTACAAAATATTCTCTTCACGTATTATACATAAGTAATGTAGATATGTTATTGATCCTATTATTCATCAGCCATTATTAGCACTGGTAATATTCCATAACGACACCTTCCGGCCCTTCAAATACACGATTCCGTTAAATTGAAAAAATGTGAAAAAATAGCGTAACTAAATACTTAAACATCTTTCTTAACTCGCCCATTGTTAGGGACCCGATTGAAACGTTGTCGGGTAAACGATACTAAAAAAAACGAAGAACAAATCAAGAGATGCTTTTAAATAGGATAATAGCATCGATGATAGACGGAGAGAGATAATAATGAATTCGGACCGTTGGATTTTTTTAACGATCGCACAGATAAATCGATGAAAGCAAGCTGGACGCTGGCATTCCGGATAGATCGCTACATTCGCTTCGCTTCCCCGAGATCCTCCACACGTTGTTAGCGCTCTTGTACTAGCACAATAGCACAATATCGACGATTTTATAACCTTTGTGAAGCTAATGAGGTGATTGTCAAAAAACTTTTCCAACTCGAGCATTAATAGTCGTGTATCGGAGGTGACATTAGCACATATATGACACACGATGTGAGGGTCAAATATCGACAATTTTACATGAGTGAATGGCGCTCAGAGGCAGTCCGGGTGGCGAGTTGGCGCTCGAGCGTCGATACAAATCTGATGGCTGCGCGAGCGCACGTGACCTGAATAAACGACGCGAATGTGTCATAAAAAAGTGACATTTATTGGCATTTTATATCAACCACGTGTCAACAGGTGACGAAGTGGCGACGACAAAGTATGATTATGATGCTGCAAAAACGAGATGCGTCGTTATTATGAGACCTCTTATCTGACGACTCGTCGTGGGAACTTTGTCAGATGCCCTGATGTCTTCATTATATAAACGTGTGAATATTTATTTATTTTAATTTATTTTTTGTTTCACTCGATTTGCTGAATAAGCAGATTACTGTACTGTGTCTATTACAAAGTTTTTAAGTATAGAAAAATATAATCAGTAGTCTAAAATAATAGTTTTAAAGTAAAAACATGAGATGAACGTGTCAAAATGCCCTATTCCTGATAGAACCGACCTTCTAATGGCCACGATAACATCTCCCTCGGTGCGTTACTGAATCGTGCTCCTTCAGACGCCTCTCAACTGTGAGAAAAAACACAAAAGGCTCATAAAAATATGAAGTTGTCCAGGATACTCAATGTTCCAGGTTTCGGACGTGACATGGAGTGTTTTTTTGTAGGGCCGCTTTGTTCACGATGGGATTACGAGGGTACGCTTTTAAGACTAATTAAGTCGAGCATAGTGATGTTGCAGAATCAAATGTATTGTGTTAATTGAAAGGATAGTGAAAATATTTAAATCGATATAAATATTTTTTGTATGAGTACAATAAATAATTTAAAGGTGAATAGTTCGTTTTTTGTTTTACTAGATAGATTGATTTACTACTTGTGAATAATTTGATGTACTCCATATTTTTTTTATGATGATTGATTTACTACATTGATAATAACCTATAAATTTCCTAAATAAATAAATAGTATTTTATTTAGAATGGTAAATCATATCATACAACCGATATAATCTATACGTATAATAAAATTGTAACTAAGCCGAATCTTTGCATTTAATATTTTTTGGAAAATTTTATTGAAATGGACATTATTATCGATACAGAGGCTGAATCTATAGTTTTTAGAATTTTTGTATGACTGTCTGTCTATCTGTCTGTTACCGCATCACGGAAAAAGCACTGGAGGGATTTTGATGAAATTTGGTATGATGAGAACTGGTTATCCGTGTCAACATATAGGATACTTTTTACTACGGGAAAATATCTTATCTCTGAGAAATCTATACTAAACGTTAAAATTTAAGTAGGGTCGAACCCGAGCGGAGCGAGAGTGAGTCGCTAGTATAGCATATAACATCGTTTGTCGAACCTTAGAAGGGGAACAAGTATGTGTACTTAAACATCTATGTAAGCTACGCTTAGGAAATGGCAAAAGTGGGGGCAAAAGCTACTATAAAAATGTAAGAAATTAATTTTAGAAAAGAAAAACTATAAGTAAATTCATTAGGAACTGATAGAATAAATATAATTTGTACAAAGCACAAATCTTTGCAAGCTATATGTGAAACAAAAGTTAGTCTCTAATTTGGATATGTTATACTTTGTCTGCAACCGTGGCTCACTATCGTTTCGGTGATTAGCGATTCGCAACACCCATGAGAGTTACAAGGCTTAATTGACTCGAACCTTTTCGCAACTTAAAACTTAATTAATGGTGGTAGATATAATATGATACTTAAAAATCTTTGCAAATTATCAAATCGCCTAAAATAATTATCATCGGTGTTTCCGTACAAAATGTATGGGAAAAGTTTTTGGCGATTTCTATCATTTCTAGTACTCATACCTTAAATGGTCCCATAGAGTCTTTTGATCCCTATATGAAATAGGAATGACATAAAAAATTTCGCTGATTGTAATTTTTTTCTAAAATCTGTGAATGGAGTTCAGAATATCTCAAAAAGTTATATATGGTCTCCTAGGAACGTGTTCCTGTAACTATAGCAGTTGAGGTACCTGCCCTTAGTGTTCCGTCTCAAAAATCCACCCTGTATATCTTTGAATTAAATACTCAGGCCCTAGAAACATCTAATACTAGATTTATAATATAGTCATAACCCAAATTTTCTTATATTCTCTAAATCTTAAAATTATTCAATCAGAATAAAACTCTCTCAAAGACACAAAAGTTATACTGACTATTTTATTGTTGATTTTACTTTTTTATTTCATTACATACCTACTTATTAAAAAAACTTCATTCAAACGTTACTTATTTATTTACTATTTTATCTTAACATGAAGTACTAAAAATACATCTAAGTATTTTTCTATAAATTTAATTGGAAACAATAGCCAACGATACATAATCCCTCTCACTCCCTCGCACTCCCTTCACGGGATAAAGATGACGCAGGCAGTGACTCTTCTCACTCACTCTTTACCATACTTTACCTTTTTAAATCTGCAACAAAAACACTCAGATGATCAATAAAAATAATAACTCGAACTAAAATCGAACCCATGATTCGCTGTTTACTTTGGTATGCCAACCAGATATGTAACTCTAGCGCTACATTGATCGCTGATATTATTTTATTCAACTGAATTCAATATAAGCGCTTATACATTTAATCACAACCAGGGAGGTAAATAAGCCATTTTATAAAGTCTAACGAGAATATTGTGACCATATACAGTATATTTGCACGTTGAAATGGGAAAACTAAATTCATTATATTCATATACATTCATTCATTTTTGGCACCAGATTTATAGCCTATCGAATTGAAAGCGCGAATCATGACGAAAAACTATTTTAAAACAACAAAATACACTATTATAAAATACTGAGATACGAGCAAGCGTAGGCGCGACAGCGCAGCAGTACGTCTCAAAAACCATGTTAATCGTCGCGGAAAAAGTCGACCACCGCGGGGCCTATCGGAAAAACCTATCAATATGCGCATCCCATTAAATAAATGTCCACATTTTTAAATGAAGAACCAAAGATGAGAGCAAAACTTTCAATATGATAATTAAAATTTGTATTTACTTAAGCGCTGTAAGTTTTTTTTGCTATCCGGCGCCGAGTTGCCGTATAAGGGTATGATGGTGATTTGCCAATTTAATCCGCGTTTCGAGGAATCGAGGTGGCGCTGCGCTCGCGACGCTCAGCTCACCTGCTCTAGTGATGGACAGTGTTACTGGTTTTTGCTGCACGTTCCTTCGACTCACGTACAACAAAAGACATACGCCCATACATAAGACTCTACACGAAGTATAACACCTAAACATTTTGTTAAGCGCATTATTTATTCGCCCAAAATTATACGAGAACAAAATTTTACTTGCAGAATTGCTAAGTCGTAAATCCACATTGTTTTTTCGGTATAACCTTTATTGAAAGTTAACATTTGCTCCTGACTTCACTTGAGCCTTTGAATAAAAAAATACAATCATTGTAAATAGCTACCCGGTAAACTTATATGTAATTTAAATTCATTATCTAATCACATTTAACTTTAATAAATATAAAAAAAAAACAGTTAATAAATAATACTTTAACATTAATTATTGGTTAAAAAATTAAATTTTATTCTGTAGCTTCCCATAATACCTACCTTTATAGTCAAAAGTGTTCAAAAATAATAAAACATACAGATGATTCGATCCATTTTATAATAACATAGATAATTACATGCCATGCATTATGGAAACAGATACAAGTAAAAAGAACGAAGACACAAGTGTAAGGGAAGAATTTAAAATCTGTCACCCGCTCGAAATTCAGGGCATTCGCTTAAAAAGTAAATGAATAAGTCGAATTCATTAAAGACATTATAAAGAGGATTCTCGATAGCATTTACAATGTTATTCTGGTAATATAATAAAATTGTAACTAAGCCGAATGTGTACATTAAATATTTTTCGGAAAATCTTATTGAAATGCACATTATTATCGATACAGAGGTTGAATCTATAGTTTTTAGAATTTCTGTCTGTCTGTCTGTCTGTCTGTTACCGCATCGCGGAAATATCACTGGAGGGATTTTGATGAAATTTGGTATGGTGATAGCTCCGGGCCAACATATAGGATACTTTTTACTGTGGGAAAATATCTTATCTCTAAGAAATCTGTGCTAAATGTCAAAACATAAGCAGGGACGAACCCGAGCGGAGCGAGGGTGAGTTCTGATATATAGACGCAATGACACAATTGTTAGGGTACTTCTCATTAAATTGAAGTTTTATTTATTTTAATTAACTAAATTATTATCATCATGTAATGAAACATAATTATTAATTTTGAATACTTTCAGAGTGATAAGACAGTGATAGCCCAGTGGTGACGCTCACGATTGGGAGACCGAATGAAACGGGTTCAATTCCCGGGTCTCTCACCTCTGATATTTTCATGCGCTAATCATTTCCAACATAATTACGACTTGTCTTACGGTAAAGGAAAATATTGTGAGGAAACCTGCAGGTCTAAGAGAGCCTAGCAAGTTTTCAAAAGACATGTCAGGTCCGCCAACCCGCGCACTTGGCCAGCGTGGTGGACTATGGCCTGATACGCCTCGTTTTGAAGGGAGGCCCGTGCCCAGCAGTGGGATGTTAAAAAGGGTTGAAAACATACAAACTTTTGTAGTAAAAATCTATAATTATTTGAGATCAATTACCACATTTTTCAACGATCCCATATGTATAGAAAAAATTTGAAATTAAAACATATATTTTCACAAAAACTATCGTGTTACCACAGGTAATAAATATGGATAAAACAAGTCACTTGAATCAAATCGTACTCCAGGAACAAATAGATATATGTTTTTAAATAATTTATCAAGCATTTAACTTAAGAGACCTTTAAGACAAAAATGTAGAGCAAAATAAAAATCAACAATCTTCGAATATGTATAGTATAGGCTAATTATATATAAAGGCAGTGGTAGCCCAGTGGTAACGCGTTCGCTTGGGAAACCGAGTGAAATGGGTTCAAATCCCGGGTCTCGCACCTCTGATATTTTCATGTGCGAATCATTTTCTAACTTGATTACCAATTGCCTTACGGTGAAGGAAAACATCGTGAGGAAACCTGCATGTCTGAGAGAACCTAGCAAGTTTTCGAAAGACATGTGAAGTCCGCCAATCCGCACTTGGCCAGCGTGGTGGACTATGGCCTGATTCCCCTCGTCTTGAAGGGAGGCCCGTGCCCAGCAGTGGGACGTTAAAAAGGGCTGAATACAGGCTAATTATAATGCTCACTCACGTACAATTATATTACATTCATACAAAAGTATTAAATCGTAATTATAATAGTTTATCCTTTAGATATAAATAGTGCCGACACAAATAACATTCAATTTACACTTAACTACATTTGGTTTACGACCGCAACAGCCATCTGTTAGCTTTAAAATGTCGCATAAATAGCCAATTAAATTGTCACAGCACAAATAAACAACGTCACGCAAATCAATTGATACATATTATAAATCTATAAAGTAAGAAATCTGAGAAGTAAATATGGAATTTTAGCTTTTGCCCGTGGCTTCGCTTGTAATAATGTAAATTATTATTTAATATTAACATCGAAACTCCTTTTTCAAATTTCAAGAAAAGTAACGCCAGTAAGCACTTTTATAGTAGGAAAGGAATATTTTTATATATCTACATCTAACTTACTAGTTACTAATGTTCGCCCAATGATTGAAAAATTTAAAGAAAATATGAAAAGAATTTACCTATCTGTATAGAGAAAAAACTTTTTCTAATTTTTTAATTGACAGCACTAAAGTTCATCAATAGCTTCTATCGATATCGGTTGATCTGTTGACAAACAGTGGAGAAAAAGGTGCTGAACTATTTTGTTTTTGCCTATTTATTAATAGATATGAAAATGTTTACTAATTTACGCGCGCGTAGAGTCAGTTTCTGTAGGTAATACCGACTATCTAGAAATAATTATTTTTTAATGAATAGGTCATACCTCGAGGGTGGTCTCATACAAATATCAAGAACAAACGAATAATTATATAAATTAAAGTAAGTATATAGACATAAAAATATTGTTTTTTTGATCAATCATATTATCCGGTCAAAGTGATAACAAGTAGGCTATTAATCAATTTGAATCTATGTATGTGAACTCTATTTAATTAGCATTATGTTAGGTAGCCACTTATATATAGATATTACTAATGTAAGGATATTGTAAATAAATAAACAACAAATAGTAAAAACCAATATTCAATATTCCGATAGTCTTGTCTTCCTAAAAAACCTAAACTTTAAGAAAACGTATATTTAAGAAGAAAATGTATTTTTAAGGAAACAGCGCCATCTATTATCCATAAAGATAACTATTTCCATCCATAACTCGAAATCAAAATCGATCAACAGAGCGTGCTATAAATTGCGACGTATCTGTTCTATCGCGTCTCCAACAATCGACAAATATAAATTTGTCACCAGTCACTGGAAAAAGCTGAGCAAGTTTATAAATAAACAATAATACAACCCTATTTGGTTTGTGCACCGTAACATTCGAATGTCGATTTCGATGATAGTGCAGCCCGTTTATATGATACGATGTATTGGATGATTTTAATTATTTATTTGTTCATATCGATTATTTATATCTTCATTGTTCTCAGATAAACAATTGCAGCTAATATATAATTGGCTAGATTTACGCGCATCTGGTATTATGAATCTATTTTTCCATATCAATATGGTTTCTTTTTAACCTCTTTAGAATTAAATTACCGAAAATTCCTTTTATTTACACTCATAACTTTGATTTTTTTAGGGTTCAACATTTTGAATTTGCGTGTACTTGTACATACCTATATTATTATTATATATTAGTTTGCCGTTGAATTTCAATATATATATTATATAACTAGCAAAACCCGCGGCTTTGTTCGCGCTAAAACTACAACAAAAAACTTTAAAAGGTAGGTTTAATACAAATTTTCATCCTTTATTTTATCTTTTTATGTGATGAATTTTAAAAAACGCTAAAACACATATTTATTTAATTATATTGAAGAGCATTAATACCAAGTTTCAAGAAATTCTGATCATAAATATTTTTTGGGTTGTGTTATAACATGTATTCCCGTAGGAATAAGATAATCTCCCGCGATAAAAAGTATCCTATATGTTGACCCGGATATCCAGCTATCATCATACCAAATTTCATCAAAATCCCTCCAGTGGTTTTTCTGTGATGCGGTAACAGACAGACAGACAAGACAGACAGACAGACAAGACAGACAGACAGACAAAAATTCTAAAAATTATAGATTCGGTCTCTGTATCGAAAATAAAATCTATTTCAATAAGATTTTCCCAAAAAATATTTAAGGTACAGATTCGACTCAGAATTTTATTTTTTTTTTTTTTTTTTTTTATGTTACTCAGTGATAAACGAGCAGACAGTCCACCTGATGGAAAGCGATGCCTGTCGCCCATAACACCTACGGTTCATGCACTCAAGTTTTTATGTAACAAAACTGCAGAACCGCCGGTACGTTATCACTGTGAGGGCTAAGATGTTATGCCTCTCGCCTGTAATTGCGCTGGCTACCTTATCCTTCAAACCGGAACACAACAATGCAATCATTGTTGCTTGGCGGCAGAAATAGATAAGGGGGTGGTACCCATCCAGTCGGACTCCTCAGGCTTGACAGAGTCCTACCACCGGTAATGTATAGATATAATTAAAATAAATATGCCATAACATAAAGTATGATTATATACATATAAAACTAGCGACTCAGCCTCGCTTCGCTCGGTTTCCTAGGTAGTTTTTCTGGTTAGTATGGAAAAGATAGACCATATATTAGAACATATGAATATATAATATATATATATCCTCTTTCTCAAGAAATAATTGATTCCCCATACGAACTTTACCTACCCACCCTTCCTTAAAAACTATCCTATGTCCTACTCCAGGATCTAACTATCCCAGGATCTCAAACTATTTTCATGCCAAGTTTCATGTAAATCCATTTTATCCATTACAAACAAAAATACATTTTATTTTCTCTTTGTAATATTAGTATAGATCATCAATTTCTAACTAAAAATTAGATCTAGAAAATGTAATTTATTACTCTTAGGGTTGAAATATTTTTTCAAATATTAAAAAAAATCATAATAGGTAAACGGTTCACAATCGCCGAATAAATCGCGTGACACACATACAAAAAAATAGGAATTAAACAACTCCTCACTTTTAGAAACCCGTGAATAAGTAATTTAAAAACGTACATATAATATTTTAAATCAGGTAAATGTAATATGAACAATGAAAGGAACATGTAAAGGGGCTTTCCATCATAAGGCCGTATTAATTCATCTGACGAACGATCAACTCACCGAGATAATGGCTGATTTATAATGATTATCATATTATTATACGTGAATCATCCTAAATCATGGCTGCCCGCTTTTTGCGCGGTTTGATGACCTAGAACCGAGACGGATATGTTTTGAGTTTTATAAATTTTCATGCGCTTACCCATGTGATAAAAAGCTCGTGATTTTATTTCATAAATCTCTATAAGATCGAACAAATGTGATTTCTTTTAAAGGCTTTTACATATTTTATTGTTCGCCTAAAAAAAATAATTCTGAAAACGAATAAAACTTGCAACAACAGATAATCTCGCATATATACATATATAAAATAACGATTACAAACTCGAGGTAAAAAAATACCACTTTCTTTAAAACAAATACACTCGAAACTCGTTCGAACCTAAAAATAAAATAGTCATTATTTCAATAAACTGTATCTCCTTCTCAATTAGGCTCTGCACCCACTAATCTCCACAGATAACGTAGCAGTATTAACCACTTGCCATAATCGAATTTATTTAATCGACTCTTATTCGAATCATCGAGTTAAATGATAGTGTTAGGAATGTATCGTGAGAACTGCTTTTAATTATTTCATACATAATACGTATAGTTTATAAGTATTGAATAGTAAAAACTTGTATTTTTTGTCTAATAAATAAAATAAATGTATTGAATTTTTAAGGGTTTATTATAATCTGAATCTGATGAAGGCAGTGGTAACACAGTTGTATACGTCCACTTGGGAAACGGAGTGAAACGGGTTCAAAACCCGGGTCTCGCATCTTTGATATTTAGATACATTTGCAAATCATTTTCAACATGATTACCACTTGTCTTACAGTGAAGGCAAATATCGTGATGAAACCTGCATATATGAGAGAACTTAGCAAATTTTCAAAAGATAAATACTGCAAATACGGTCTGATTCCCCCTCGCATTGAGGGGAAGCCCATGCCCAGCCGTGGGATTCAAAAAAGGGCTGAATACAATAATAATCTTCCTTATTACTTATATTAAAACAACTGCAGATTCTATAAATAACTATAAAATTAGATTTGAGCACTAAACTATAAATTAATTTTACATCAACATTAATAATACATAAAATATATTTTAATACACAGTAAAACACTAACTCGCAAGTAGTCAGCATTTAACAGGCCATATATCGAAGCAATAATTAATCTTCGAATAGGTGGATGTGCAATTACAAACCAATAATTACCCATTGAGCGCTTTTAAAATCGCGTCGATGGCTACATATCAGCGATGCCATTGATTCTGTACTCTTACAATGAAATAGCAAACATAGCACATTATCCCGAGTTACAAGTGAACACAATTAGCTAAGCTCTGAAGCATCCGACCGAAGTCGAATGCAAATCGCTATCTTTATGGTTAAAAGATTACATTGTTCGAGGCCAATACCTTATCTTTGTATCTCCAATTCTATTTAATTTATTGCAATAAAATAGATAAATGGGGTTCGAGACGTCCGCGTTCCGCAGATCGGGCGGTGAACGCGAAAGCATAGTTGATATTATAACAGATGCATTGAGGAGATAACATGCGGCTAGGCATCAGCCATTTCGTATTTATAAATTCCATTTATAAATAGTCCTTTGGTTATAAAGTATGTCATGTGTTAAACGAATAGATTTTTTTTAATTAAACGTCAATTAAGATGTCTCATACGCTTATTACGGTATGTTAGATTGACGATAGCATAAACACACAAATTTTATACAATTTTCTTTATGGTAACTATTATAATACCCATCCACTACATCTTTTACCATTTTCAACAAAGAGTATTAGTTTTTAAGCAATCTTAGAAAGAAATTACTAACAATTTATTTTCTGCGAGTTTTACACCATTTTTCTAAAAATGCTTAAAAACTAATAATCATAACTAATTACAAAACGTTTTTAACGTAAAAAAATATTTATAGATATAATTTTCATTTGAACAATTATTTTTTACGCAGGGTTTCGAGAAACGGCATTCCTGTACGCGTTGACTGCAGCAGGTGTAGCCCATGCTATCGCCCGCGCCTGCGCGCAAGGTCGCATACTGTCGTGCGGGTGCGACCCCCTCGGGTATCGCGCCTCACATGACAAAGGGCGGGTCAGGGCGAACAAGTGGGAATGGAGTGGATGCTCCCATAACCTAGCCTATGGAATAGAGTTCTCTAAAAAGTTCTTAGATGTCAGAGAACAAGTAGATGATCTGCAGTCGAAAATAAATGTGCATAATAATGTGGCTGGAAGATCGGTGAGTACTAATTCGTTTCGTTGAATACTTTATATTATGATATATTTTATTACATTTTCATGTTAGGTATGAAAAAGCTTTCCTTTGTGGTAGTCGGCTTTGTAATGTTCCTATTTCATACTTTTCTTATTTCTTTAACTGTCTATAGCTGTTATTTTTATTTAGTACCAGTACGGCTCACCCGCAAAACAAAAACAAATCTATCCCACGGGAACTGTACATTTTTTTCGGGATAAAAAATAGCCTACTTGCTATTCCAGACTATTTCACATTTATAATATTAGTAAGACAGATTGAAAAATAGATTTCGCATTAATTTGCAATCATCACCTATATGTTTATCCGTTTTGAGGAGAACTGAGTGAGACTTGAACCCATGAACTCCGACGTAGAATTAGAGACCGCAAGCGGACAGCAGGTGGTCGTATGTATATATTATATTCACTCCAAGCCACATTCAAATCTATGTCATCTTCGTTCAATAAGATGTCAGAATATCTCTTTTATTTTGTTTATATTTGAAAATGAAGATATCGTATATAAAAAAAACGTATCTTAAACAAACAGATTATTAAGGACTTAGTGAAAGCTTTCTATAAATAGTGTACACTCGTTGGAGGTAATTTAAAGACGTCAGACGTTTGATGTGATCAGACGGAAGGGAACAACAAAGCGTCAAATGACGCCACTAGATGCAGAGACTCTTCAATTCCTTTGAAGATGATGCACCACTGCATAACGTTGGCTTGATCATCGAAAGGGTGAATACGAAATCAAAGACGAAACTCGTGATATAGGAGAAAAAATTACCTTAATTTAAAAGATACTAGAATAGATTTTATAACAACTGAAAAGAAATTAGGAAGATGATTATAATTGTACTAAGTTATTAATTTACTTAAAGTTAGAATCGATAATAGCTGTAAGTGGCAAAAGATAATCTAACGAATCTAACGAATATATCAATATTATCGATAATCATAAAACATTTTCCTTATAATAAATATTTAGCAAGACACTTCTCCTCAAAATGGAAATTTAAAATGTAGAAACTAATGCGGATAAAACAGAAAAAAAAGAGATACATGCTTTAATTAGCGTGTATTTCAAATATATAAAATCTCTAACAATTAAACAAGTCGGATATTTTTTATGTCAACAGTACTTATCATTATTTCTTTATTTATTTTTTATTCTTATCCCAATATCTAGCATATCACATTGAATACATATAGCTTTACTGTAATTTTAAGTATGCGATACAAATCAGTGCATAACAAATTCTCGTTTGTAACTTACAAACTGCACCCATAACTATTTTACCCTTAAAGGACTAACTTTCAACTTCCAATAAATTCTAAGTGGTTTAATCTAAGAGATTATTCCCTATTGAGCCACTGAACTGTAGCTACTACTCATATACTAGCCACATTAACTGCCTCGGTGGTGTAGTGGCTAGCATGTACGGCTGCACATCCTGAGGTCCTGGGTTCGAGTCCCGGGTCGGGCCAAGTTTAGTTATTGAGTCTTTCTGTATAGTAAGCCTCAGTAACAGTCCGGAGTTGGGAAGTTGGCGGTGTTTCACCCCCGTGCCTCGGAGAGCACGTAAAGCCGTCGGTCCTGCGCCTTAACTCTCACCGGTCGTGTCGAGTAGTCGTCCCACTGGAGTATGAGAGTGACAGGAATAGAGAGTGCACTTGTGTCTGCGCGTACACTTGTGCACTATAATATCTCCTGCGCAGTTGGCTAGTCTCAATGAGATTGGCCGCCGTGGCCGGAATCGGTCAGGAGAACATCATCATCATCATCACTAGCCACATTCTGTGACATCACTCGCATATGTTACTTGTATATAGACTGAGTAGTCCTCAGTCAATTTCCACCGTACCTTGGCTTTATATAGGCGCATATAGAATAGTGATATCAAATTTTTTAACTTTTATGATCAATTTGAAATAACACTTTACCATTGCAAACGTTAAAATAATTAATTATTTATAATTGTATATATAAACATTATGTATATCGATCTTACAATTTCATATAAAACGGGGTCATTTTAAGCTATCGTAGACACAGACAGAAGCTTATTATTATATAAAACCAGTCAATCTTAGTCAAAAGAATTTTTAAGGTGTCCAAAATACCCCAAGGGAATAAAGAAATGAGTTACAACATATTTAGTTCAGGAAGAACGGTAAATGGGCGTGGTATAGTAATGACCTCGATGGGTGGTCCCGTAGCATCGGTATACTTATAATATAATATAAACAGAAAACAACCTCTAAACTTGACTATCTTTTAACATGACCAGCTTTTGTTAAAATTGACGCTTTTTATTGCGTTTTTAAAGTCATTAAATAAAGAGATGTTATGGCTCAGCGGAATTTGTCGTGCCTTCAGTATGAAGGCTTCGATTTTCGGAATGGGAAATTCTTTGTGTTGATTATAATAGAGACGAGCGACTCACCCTTTCTTCGCTCGTGTTTGTCTCTAGCTTGCTTCCCAATACTAACTTTCACCCCCATTTCCACCCCTTTTAGGGATAATTTCCGGGTTAAAGTATTCTATGTCCTTTCCAGGGTCTCAAATAAATCGGTTCAGTAGATCCAGAGATTACTCCTTACAACGTCACAAACTCACAAACTTTACCTCTTTATAATATTAGTATAGGTGAAAGCCCCAGATTCTTCAATCAAAGCTTGACTTAAAAATAATAGTATCTTATATCTCCTGCAGTATAATAAATTAACCTTATATTTTGTTTCAGTCTTTATAAATTCATAGTCATACATATTATATACTTTTTCTTGTGTTAATATCACAAATGAGTATGTGTTTCGTTCACGCCGACAGGCAACGGTGAATTGATGAGATGTTTTGTGTGGAGGTAATTAGAGGGGTAAAACACTCTTTACCCCTCCAATTACGGACGTCAGCTACATTTTACCACGGAATAATATGTCATTAAAATTAAAAGATAATTTTTCTAAGGTGTCATGGCAATGACATTATAAATTCTAACATGGTCTAACAACCGTGACTTCTCGCAATAGCGCCAAATATAAAAATATAACAAATTATACAAATATAAACAAGCATTATAAATATGCATGATTTTATAAAAGAATATTTAGGCATGAATAAGTAAATATAAAAACATATTTTATCTTGCAGTAACTTATGATTATTTTAATCCTATACTACGAAATATCTTTTTTCTATACGTATCTATATAAAAAAATAACATGCTCTACATATTTAATCTGCGGCAAATAAACAATGATAGAAGGAGTCATGGCATGCCATATCGTGACAACGGTGAAACAGTCACATAAATATGTCGCGCACTGATTTGTTATTGTCAGCTTACTAATCTAACGGTAGGTCATCAGGGACAGACAGTTAAGCCAAAATACTTGCTACCCTACCGTACCGGATTACTTCTAATAATTTAATAGGCCTTCCGCTTAATAATAAACATGTCATGGCGATCTTAAACACGCTCAAACCAACTAACGTTTGCTTTAATCAAACTGTTAGACAAGCAATAATCAATCTAAATTCAATAGATTTAAAGTTTTCATTATTATAACAGATCGGCAAGTAACTAATAACGAATATTATACTTCTGTCCGTAACAAAATCTGACATTAAAGCCGCATACCATGTCCCGTGCTTACTTATTAGGATTTATGAATACAATTTCATTTATGTTAGAAGATTTTTTATAATGCAAACACGACTGATACAAATTGTTTGATTTGTAATTCGTTTATAGTGGTTAATTATATGGTCGAGTCGGGTGCCTAATTTATATTGATGTTGTAGCCCACCGGCGATTAGTGACATTTATAGCGTTGTAATTAGGCTGTTTCCACACTGTTCTTTAGTTAAGACATAAAAAAACACCTGCTAAACACATAATAGGCATTCAATAGAACAAAGAAGAGCTATGAACATTTTAAGTTATATTTAGAGGAAGCGATATTACTGCCTTTGTTATAAAGTATATTAAATGTTATATGTAAAATTAGTACTACAGTTTTATTCTTTTTCTTTTAAATAGTGTAAAGGTCGAAAGCATAAAGTTATTCATCTAATATAAGTATGTATGTAAAACCGTTGATCCTGATTGATATATCTTCGCACAAACCAAACTGCAAGACTTAAAGGGCTTAGACCTTAAATTTTGATAGGACTGTAATAACATAGGTTACCACTAAGAAAGATAAAGGGCTAACCTTAAAAAAGAATTTTGGAAATTCAACACCTAAGGAAGGTGAAAAGGTTAGCATAGTTTATATGGAAAGTTATATGATTTGGGTCTTTTTAAAAAAATTGTGAATACGATGTAAGCGGACTAGTAAAAAAAATATAATACATAGAATGTATCATATTATACCAGACCTCATAAACTAATATTCACATTTCGCAGATTTCCGCCGTAAAATTAGATTATCCCAATAAAGTAGTCAATTATGGCAACAAATTAACGTTTTAATATATACAATTAGCGAATGACAGCGTTTATAGTTCGGTGGCGATCGTGAAATATGCTACTAAAAAGTTGTCGCCAGATTTTAAATACAATATATTACTTTTGAGAGCGGATAATTCGTTAAAACTTATATAAGTGTTATTAAAATTACATT
Source organism: Argynnis bischoffii washingtonia (assembly GCA_033884665.1). Lineage (NCBI taxonomy): Eukaryota > Metazoa > Arthropoda > Insecta > Lepidoptera > Nymphalidae > Argynnis > Argynnis bischoffii. Next base: position 13,232,626 of record CM066609.1, on the reverse strand, counting down.
TTAATCTATTAACTAATATGAATTTAAATAAAGATGTTGATATATCTATATATAAATAGGCAAAGACAAAACAATTCAGTACCTTTTTCTCCTCTGTATGTCAACCGTTTTTTTTTGTTAAGTAGCTATTTACGAGCTTGTATGTTATCAATAAAACCAGTTGTTATATATATATATATATATATATATATATATATATATATATATATATTAGGTGAATTCTCTTCATATATTATGATTTTCTCTCAAATTTTCGTTTCCGTCAATTATAATTATAGTTAAATTTCGAGCACTAAGCAAACACTAGTTTATATAATTTGTTGAACATTCTACATTTTTACAAATATTACACAGGACTAACGTTACATATCTTAATTTTTTTTTTGTTTTTGATAGACATATGTACAAACTCTAACATTGGTTGTTTTTATTGTCAAACATTTGTTGTAAATAATTTCTTCAATTATTATAATTAATTACTTCTTCAATTATTTCGTTAATCTACCATCTATAACTTCATATAATAAAATTCTAACTGAGTCAAATCTGTAAATTAAATATTTTTTGGAAAATCTTATTGAAATAGTCATTATTATCGATACACAGGCCGAATCTATAGTTTTTATGATCTGTCTGTGACCGTATCACGAAAAAACCTCTGGAGAGATTTTTATAAAATTTGGTATGATGATAGCTGGTTATCCGGGTCAACATATAGGATACTTTTTACTGTTAGAAAATATCTCATCTATGAGAAATACCTGAGCGGAGCAAGGGTGGGTTGCTAGTTATGTAATAGTTCTTATCATTTGACTGATTTACCTACTTATATATAAATATTTTATGACAATACTGTTCAGATTAAATTAAATAAAAAAAACTATTAATACAGATTATTTTACTACTTTTATCATATTTTACTACTAACACGTATTTTATTTTGACGTTTACGGCCAGCTGTGATCACTTAAGTCAAGTCAAAATGGTCAAAACTAATGATTAAGCTACAATGTTGCTTTAACAATATTTATGCGTTATATCGCCTAGGGATATTGTTGAAATATTACTAGAGATACTTATAAAGATAAACTCTAAACGTTGATTCGATAAAGAAATAATTTAGAACGTTTGACGAAATTCTATTCAAAGTGTTTATTTAATAATATTTAGTTAATTTTTTTTCCTGACTCAGTACTATCAAAGAAGTTACACTTACAATCAGTTAAAGAAGTTTCTGAATTAGATACATCCAAAAGAAACAAATTTTATATTTTTATAATAATTTAAGTTAAAAAATAATTTTTACAGTCCCCATCTCATAGCGTTGTCTTAGATAGGTAAACTCTACATTTTATACAAAATACACAAACCTCTATTTTTATTTAAGAATCGGTTTCAAGGGTGTTGTTTTAGCAAATATATTATAAATGAATATACAAGACGTATTTTTATATAGTTTTTACATTCATTATTATCACTAATATATACATATTTGCTTTATGTATAAATATGCAATAACACATTTTATATGAATATTCGCTTCGCTTTTATTAAAATACCTATAAAGATACATCTCAAAAGAATCTGATACTGTATTTTCCTTTGTTAGAATAGGCAATACATTGCGCAATAGTCATTATAAGATCATTACATAGATGCTCTATCAATCGGAGATTGGTCGATCTTGGCCGGTGGTCCAGGACCCCACACTTGTGCATTGTTCCACCGGCATTCTGTTTGTGGCACGTAATTAACAGCCTCCCAGTGAGATATTTTAGACACGCTCGCTTATAATAACCCCCGATGATATTTTTATTAATGTCAAAATAAAGTCGACTGAGATTACAATGTTCTGTAACTGAGGCATCGTGTAGCGAATTAGGCATTTTTGTCCGTTTTAGAAAGTTTTGTTAGTTACTTTTATTATATTGTTTTTTTTTTTAAATATGTGCATACGGCTTTATATGCGTGTGTTTTATATTAGTATTTATTTCAAAAATTATGAAAACTCTAAAAATTAGATTTAATAAATAAATAAATATGTTGGGATATTAACATACAGCACCATCTAGTTCCATGGTAAGCTGCGAGGCTTGTGTTATGGATACCACATAGTTAATACACTACATAACAACACTCATACAACTTTAAATACCTACATAATATACATAATATTAATACGTAAACAATATGTATGTCGTACTATGTATAAATCAAATTCTATATTCTTTATAAACTTTTTCGATATAATATATATCTGAGCTAAATTTTATCCAAATGGGATTATTATATTAAGATTATGATCTGCAAATATGTAAGTAACTTTACCTAATTTTAAACTTGTAGTAAAGTAAGTTCAATCGTTTCAAACTTTAGTATATAAAAGAAAATCGTAAGTGAAGCTTAAAATACCAGAATATCTCGTATGTTCTAAGTAAAATGTACTGTAGTTATATTTAGTTATGCTTATTATTAGAAACAGTGTGTTTAAGACTAATAATATTAATAATAATAATGTCCTCCTGACAGATTTCGGCCACGGCGACCAATCTCATTGAGACTAGCCATCTACGCAGGAGATATTATAGTGCACAATTGTCCGCGCAGATACAAGTGCACTGTTTATTCCTGTCACTCTAATATTCCGGTGGGACGACTACTCGTGAAAATTAAGGAGCAAGTTCGTGGCACGGGGGTGAAACACCGCCAATTTCGCAACTCCGGGCTGTTATTGAGGCTTACTATACAGAAAGACTCAATAACTAAACTTGGCCCGACCCGGAACTCGAACCCAGGACCTCCGGGTGTGCAGCCGTACATGTTAGCCACTACACTACCGAGGCAGTTATGACTTTAAGGCTATAAACGACATAGAATATGTAAATAAGAAATAATTTCGGCAATAGCTATTTAAATATAAAATAAGTTTTAAAATTGAATGTATTTTAGAATTGTTACGTTACAGTGTGATAGGAGGCGAGGGACCCTTCAGCGGGTCTATAAAAGATATCGCATCACAACCCACACAAGAAATTAGGTATCACATTAGAGAGCCGAAGTGATAATTATGTTACAAAAAACCAAACGATGAGTCCATATTTTTCTAATGTAAAAAAGATTGTATATTGATTTCTACTGTTCGCTTTTAGTTTATGTCTTATTCAATCGTCCGTTTCTTGGACTCTTTTTGGTACTTTTATTTATCTTTTCAGCGGATTGAAGTTCCAGGTCTCGCACCTCTCAAACCTATGATATTTTCATAAGGACATAATTTTCAACATGTCTTACGGTGAAGGAAAACATCGTAAGGAAATCTATATGTCTGTTGGAAACTTGACGACATTTGGCTCAGTTTGTAGTGACCCTACTTGCTGTGCCAGCGGTCGCGGGTTCGAGTCCCGCTGGGGCCGTACATTTGTGTGATGAGCACGAATATTTGTACTCCAGTCATGGGTGTTTATATTTTTAATATGTATTTATTTAAAGTTATATATGTGTAGTGTATCAACTATCTGCTGTCCATAATACAAGCTTCGTAGCTTACTATGGAACTAGATGGTGCTGTGTGTTAATGTCCCAACATATTTATTTATTTAAACTAGAAAGTTTTGGAAAGACATGCATATTCCACAAACCCGCACTTGGCCAGCGTGGTGGACTATGTCCTGATTCACCTCGCATTAAGGAAAGGTCCGTGCCCAACAGTGGGACGTTAAAAAGGGTTGATTAATCCCCTAATAATAAATTGCATGATGTAGTATTATGTAATATTAAAATAGCACGTATTGGTTAAAATTACAATATAAATTACAGTCTTTTTTGAAAGTAAATTATAAATTCCTAGGGATTTACCTACTGCGTAATTAAATATTTCCCAAAAAATTGCATTTCCCTTGCAAATTTCCTAAAAATCGATTGAGTGAATTCACTTATGAGCCAGGTACTTGTAATTATTATGAATTAAACGGTTTAAAATAATAACATATAATTAATTGTGTACATTTATTTTGAAAATATGAATAATAAAATACACCAACAAATGTTTACTTTTCACAATAAACGAAAGTGAAATTTTACAAAGATAAAATAATGTTTATTTTTATTATATAGCACATTTAAGTAAAGTTTATCAGTTTAAATAAAACTATCTTTTTGGTTTTTTTTTTACGGATTTATTTTGATTTTTGGTTCCCGACGTTTTGAATGTTTTACAATATCATGGTCACGGGAGAAACTAAGGTTTTAGACGTCTCAAAGACATTATATAGTTGTTACAGACAGCCTACCCATAAAATAACATAATGAATTCAAAAAATACAAAAATGGCGCCAAAGTACCTTACAATATTTGTTAATTTTAATTATAAGCATTTTTATATTTACTCGTACCTTAGTCTCTCCCGTGACCATGATTGCTGTAAAGCATTCGATCCGCGAAAAAATCCGAATAGACACATAGTTTTATTTAAAATATCATATTTTTTTTTTTTTATAAGATTCAGTGACAAACGAGCAGACAGACCACCTGATGGAAAGCAGTACCTGTCGCCCATAACACCTACGGTTCATGCACTTAGGTTTTAGCTAACAAAAACACAGAGCCGCAGGTGCGTTGTCACTGTGAGGACTAAGATGATATGCCTCTTGCCTGTAATTGCGCTGGCTACCTTATCCTTCAAACCGGAACACAACAATGCAATCATTGTTGCTTGGCGGCAGAAATAGATAAGGGGGTGGTACCCATCCAGTCGGACTCCTCAGGCTTGACAGAGTCCTACCACCGGTCATATATTCGCGTATATCTAAGAAAGTATTAAAGTTTATCGTTTACGATTTTATAATAAATAATCAAGATTTAAAACACCTTATTTAAAATAGATACATCCACTGCTTATAAATATTCCTAACATTTTGACCTAGAAACAAATTTTCTATGACTTCAGTAATGCGATATAGGTGACAATTACAAGTCTGAAACCGTTTTGCGTGACAACCCACATTTACGCACTAAATAACATGTTTTAATAACAAGATTTTCTACATTTTCTTTCTAATTATATTTCTTCACTCACTTTTGTTATCTATATATATATATATATATATATATATATATATATATATATATATATATAAAAGGCAAAAGTTGGTGATGTATCAACGCACAGGCTTAGGGCTAGAAACTTAAAATTTCGCATACGCATTCCTCTTATGACGAAGACATCCACTAAGGAGGGATTTTTTAAAATTCAACCCCCGAGGGGGTGAAATAGAGGATAAATGTTTGTATGAAACTTTTTATTTCTTGGACATATTTTCATGAAATTTCGTATTTTTCGTAGTTTGATCGTGAGCGAAGTCGCGGGTTCTGCTAGTTATTAAATAAATGAAAACGATAATGTGTTTACATTATATGTACTAGGTTTCATCTTTAAGGTTTCTCACCTGAAAACCTGGTTTAATTTCAATTACTACCATATACAGTAACTTAGTACTACCCACCTAAGTACCTCCCTTACATGTAGGTCATATTAATTAAATCATATCAAGCATCTAATCATCATGTTAAAGAAAATTCAAGAAAATTTTTAGAACTCCCATTGAACTATTGCTTGTCGCTTTACGCTTATTAGCTATTAGCTTACATCCGCCTCTGGCGGGTAAGTTAACTGTCAAATTATATAGAAATCAATTAAGCAGCTCGAACATAACAAAGCAACAAACAGATAGATTTATATACTTCTAATAGATATTAATAAAGCTAGTGTATCATATACGTTAACTAGAAAATTCATTTAACTTCCTCATGTCTTACTTTCAAATAAAAATAATGAATATCATTCATAAAATTGCACAAGACAACATTTCAGCATTATAAAATTACAATTTATCTACGTCGTGTGCGGTTTTACCGATAGCTAATTCGTTCGGATTAGCTACGGCCATCTTAAACCTATTAACGTTAGTCACTCGCTAATCGTCCCACAGATTAACCTGTGATTCACAAACTAGGTACTTTACTTTAAAAGCAAATGGAGATTTTAAGAAAAACATATGAAGATACATATAACATTCCTCGTTTTAGGTTCTTTACTCTGATGAAATTATGTTTATTTTTATATTAAAACTAGCGATGTTATGTTTTAACGTTTAGTATAGATTTCTCAGAGATGAGATATTTTCCTGCAGTAAAAAGTAAAAAGGATAACCAGCTATCATGATACCAAATTTCATCTAAATCTGTCCAGTAGTTTTCTCGTGATGTGGTAACAGAAATCCTAAAAACTATAGATCCGGCCTCTGTATCGATAATAGTGGCTATTTCAATAAGATTTTCCAAAAAATATTTAATGTACAATTCGACTGATTTAGAATTTTATTATATGTAGGTATAGATGGATATTTTTAAAGATTTCTGCTTTGTACTTTTGCTGATATCCCCAACTTAGGTTTTCATTAATTTTTAAACAAGACCTAGGAATGTGATGCGCTATGCTCACTCTATGCTTTATAAGTATTTTATTTCTATGTCCATCATATATTGATTCTAATTAGGTTTTTAACGGTTTTAAAAAGTTAAACATTATAAAATTATATATTATTTTATTTTGGTTACAAACAAACAACAACAAATCATTATTAAACAATAAATTAGACGTCGAAGAAATCTAAATTAAATTCATTTTAATTACCTGTCAAGGTAGTGTTACATATAACACTTTCGTAACAAAACTTCACACTTATAGATATATAATATGGTTTTAAAGATATAAATAATGAGAAATTTATGATAATGCTAACCTCTAGACAAAGTCACCTCTACTCTGTTATTTATAAACACACATCGCACAAAATTACATACTAGAGATCGTTTTAATTAGGGCTATTGTATTTAATGATACGTTAGTCTCGACCATTATTTGTGTAGTTTTTGCTACCGCCATGTTCATTTTTAATGACATCATATTCAGGGACTCTACTAAATGTATTCTCTATAATCGCTAGCGAGTGCGTTATTTTAGTTTATTACGGTTTTGATTATTAAGAAATAATACTTACTATTTAAAGTTAATAAGACAGTAATCTCTAGTTGTTAGAAAAGTATAGTGTGTATAAAATTAGACCTATTTCTCAAATTGATTAAATACAAAATTATCCATTACATGGACGACCAAACTTCGTTCAGCTTTTTTTTGGAAAAAAATTGACACCTACGAGTATGTAGATAAACTTAATAAGCAAAATCTAATTTAAATGCAAAATTTAATCCAAATCGTCACAGCTTTTTTTGTATATATTATATATACATGTTAGTACCTAGGCGATAAAGCTTCGCTGAGGTTTTTATAAAATCATGGCTTTTTTTTGGAAAAGAGATTGTAAATTTAAATGAGAAATTTGATCTAAATTGTTACAGCCATTTCAGAGATACACAACTGAGTATATATTTAAACCATCCATTTAATCTCACGTAAAAATTTTATTATCTGCAAATAGGTAACGTAATATTATAGTAGCAATTCATAGTAAACATACATGGGGCGAAAATGGTAATTAATGCTGTAATACATCCATCATCAAGTTTTAAACGAAGTGTCGGGACAGAAGTATAAGTGGTTGGCTTGAGAAGGCCAATGATGAAAGTACACTTATCGCAATGAATAATTTATTAACAGTAATAAGTAAATAATACCTTTAAGTTATATTTCATAAAATGACTCACGAGGCTGTTCTAGATTTTTCTACTGATTTTTGAATAATGTATGAGAGGCGGCGGTTTCTCTCTTGTGGTTACGTTGTTAGAGCTTTAGCTCTATACTGTACTATCAAGCTTATAGCGCATACATTCATATTACCTAAGCTTTTTTACATATTTATTTAAAATCTACCTTTTCAAATATATGTATATTCAATATATTTTAAATCAGAATTATTAAAAACATTGCTCCGTTTCGTAATACATATTAATATATCAATATCTCGACAGTTATTGAAGTTTAATTTATTTTGAATAGTTTGAAATCGTAAAGTGTCTATAGCGCCACTATTAAGCTATTGGCCGACCACAGCTCCGGGGCCCATATTAGCCGGCCGTATTTCACGAGCCGCCCGTCGAGGTGAGAACATAATAAGCGGTTTGGAGCCATTTTTAATATTCCGGCTTCATTACGACGTATTACAAACGTCTTGGGTGGCGAATTCTATCGCGGACGCTCTTAATACCACGTTATTAAGGCCCGCAGGAAAGGAAAGGCGGTCCGGTACACCGATTTATTTGAATTTTTACTCCGACTCAATTTGGGAAATTGTTCCGCCGGCGGCTCTCGCAAAATTAAGACGTCAGAGTGATTGCAGTAAGGCGTTTAATTATTTAAATGTTATGAACTAGTGGGTGGCTTAATCGCATGATTGTGCCAAAGATGCGGTCACGTTCGGATGCAGCTTGAATTTATGATTTTGTACGCTTTCAATAGAATTTGTATTTCAAATACAATACTGTGTAAAGAACTAAATAATTGCATTTGTAAACATTAAATATTCTTTCACTTAGCAATATGTATGAGGTATCATACTAAATCTAATGTATCTAGTAATCTAAAGCAAGATAGGTAGTATTAGTCTAACATGAAATATTTTTTCAGATTTTGTCTTCACACATGGAGGTCCGCTGCAAGTGTCACGGCCTGTCAGGGAGCTGTCAGCTCAGAACGTGTTGGCGCGCCACACCCGACTTCAGGGTCGTTGCTTCTAGTATCAAACGACAATATCGAAAGGTATATAGGCATTTATTTAATATTTTTAACCGACGAAAAAAGAAGAGGTTTAATTCGACACGTATTTTTTTTTGTCATATCAAGAAACTAGCTACTTACCCTGTGTCCCTTGATGCCCAACAGTAACCTACGTTACTCCAGTTCATAATATATCTATCTGTTTACTAAATTACATCGAATTCGTTCAGCGGTTTCAGCGTAGAGAAGTAACAAATATACAAACAAAAACCGTGCGTTAATAAAGTAGTCCAAAATTTTACGAAAATGTATTATTTATTAATAAATATTTAACATGTATTACATACTTTATCTATACAGATAAATAAAATTGGAGTGTCTGTTTGTAATATTAAAATAACCGCTTTTTACTAAATGCATATGGATGTATACACGGTACATATACCAAAACAACATTTTTTACCATTTTTTGTCTGTCTGTCTGTCTGTTTGTTCCGGCTAATCTCCGAAACGACTGGACCGATTTTGACGGGACTTTCACTGACAGATAGCTGTTGTTATAAGGAGTAACTTAGGCTACTTTTATTTTAGAAAAAGAATCAGGGTTCCGCGAAAAAAAAACCATGAAATTGTGAACAAAATCCGCGTACGGCGTACGCATTAACGTAAATCGCTATATAATTTAAATGAATATCATAGAAGTAGCAAGCTACTATTTATGTATAAACATAGCTAATCGGGAAAACGTACCTAGGGACGAACGCGAGCGAAGCGAGCGTGAGTTGCTAGTATTAATTTAATAAATATGATTGAAGTGTACCGAATATTTTAGGCTCTCATCGTAGCACAAGAGGAGTTAAATAATGACCCATCGATCCTTAGAGGTCGACCACGAGGCAGGAGGAAGAGCCGTGCTAGACCAGCACCGAAGACTAGCTTGCTCTTCTTTGAAAAGTAAGTAATGATAAACAATAAAAATAATTCTTTACCTAAAACTACAATGTAATAAAAGTATATTATGTGCGTAAACTCGCAAGCATTCTCTATTCCTTCAATCTCATAGTCTGGCAATCAAACACGGCCTGAGAGAGACTAGACGTGAACCAACTTCGCTACAAAGCTGTTAATACAAACTTAGTCGTACTACCTATTTGTATTAACTTTCTATTATTAAACGTAACTAGCGGCTCACCCTCGCTTCGTTCGGGTTCGTCGCTAGGTACGTTTTACAAAGATATTTTAAATAGCTTTTTGCCAGCATTAGCCATATAATATTTTTTTTTAATTTTTCTAATGTATTAATACTTATTATCCTATTCCGGACTAAGAGAAATCCAAAAAATCAAATATGATAAAAATTAGTCCAGCCGTTCTTGGGTTATAAATGGTGTAACTAACACGACTTTGTTTTATATATATAGATATTTAACGTAAGTTCTTGATATGTGACTTACTTAGCAATTACGTATTATCCTCAAACAGATCTCCGAGTTTTTGCGAGGTTGACCCAAAAATGGATTCTGCGGGCACAACAGGGCGTGTGTGTCGTATCGGAAGGACCTCTCGTACGGGGTCATGTGACCTGCTATGCTGCGGCCGGGGTCACGCCCTCATCAGAAAATCAAGTATAAAACCATGCAATTGCACCTTCCATTGGTGCTGCAGAGTCGACTGTCAGAAATGCCAAGATGATAAATGGGTGGCTATTTGCAAATAATGTTGTTAGTAAAGTTAACAAGTATTTAGAAGTTCTTTAATATGACTACTTAGAAATAGACGTACTTATAAAATGACTTCACCATTGTAATATCCTATATAATTTACACAAAATTAATATTACCAATCACAAGTATTAGTCGTAATCCTTTTATAACAAATGTTTATGGAAGACAAACCTTTCTATTAATTAAAAAAAATATAAAATTCTCATATGTCATAATTATACTATACGGGTCGATATAATTGTATAGGTGCGAAATGGGTACAATTTAGTTTATCTTCTATTATTTAATTTTGACTGACGATTATACATGTATACGAGTATGTATAATGTATATGGTACCTTGATACTTTCGTAGATTTACGCGAATATTTGACATTTTAAAGAAAACGATATTTTTGGATTGTTTGCGGAGTTAGTTTAATTTTTGGAGACACGTCTCTCCCGTGACCATGATTCTAAAACATTCGAAACGTCGGGAATTAAAAATCAAAATAAATCCGCGAAAAAATCCAAAAAGACTGTTTTATTTAAAACATTTAGATATATAGGAAAGTAGTACAATAAAATGACAAAAGACATTTTTTACTTTTGTAGCTGCCATATTAGCAAAATGTAAATGAATATACTAAAAATTAAGTATGTAAAGTATACATTTGCTAAGTTAGCCAGTATTATGTAGTTGTATAGCCTATACTTATATACATTGATAATAGCAATAAAATGGCACAAATATACCTGTTCGCTTATAAAACACGATAATAGTTTACTTAATAATGTACCTTAAATAGATTTTAAAATGTAAATCGTTACAATCGTTTCTTGTTTCTAATTACAATTTGTATGTAGTATTCCCTTTTAATATTAATCTTCATCCCTTACTCTATGATTAATCGATGGTAGTGGGTTTGATTTTATTTAGATAAAGTTTTGTATTATTATATTTTTAAATGTAAATTCTTTTAATCCAGTGGAAAACATATCAATTTTTTTATAGTAGATAAGTATTAGGAATGTAGATTTCAAGTATTACTAGACAATATTAAAAAGTGTTATGAATTTTGTATTATAATTTATAAGTTGTAAGCAAGTATACAATTTTTATATGTGACTATCAGTATTATAAAATACTTAGATCGTCAATAGCATAGACTATATACTGTACAAATTTTGTAATATTAGATATTAGACACTTAGAAAAAAATCAAAAAATCACGGAAAAAGAAAAAAATCTACTGAAATTACATTACCAACAACACTTGTTGACACGGAATAAACGTATGAAAATAAATCTGAGGGATTAATGAAATTTATAAAAATAACTAGGTACTTGTTTTCGAATTTAAGTTCAGGATAGATTTACAATATGGGATTTTTTTTAATTCAGAAAAATAATACTAAGAGATCATTAGTCATCAGACACTTTAATGTAAAGTATTCTACGCTACGAAAGCAAGAACGCAGAATCAAAAATATATCTAAGCTAGGTGAAAAGACAACAGTCTTAACTTTCAACATTTTTTTTTTATAGAATTTAACTTTCACACTTCTTTTTTGTACTGGCTTAGGCACCTCTTAAATAACAGTGTTTATTTATATTTTATTTATACATAACATCTACAATTTTAATAAAATATCGTGAATATACTGATATATCTTAAAAGAAACGTAACATGATCTACCAATCCGCTAAAACTGCGTGGCGAGTTAAGCTCCAAATCCTCATCAATAGAAGCCTTTGCCCCACTACTGAACATTAATTGGATTAAATGGTCCAGTATTATCAACTGACTACCAATGTGACATAGAGTGAAGTTTTCCAGTCGGCGTAGAAAACGAAATCCGAAATTATGTGTTAATTTTTGCCTCGTTATAGATGGTGTGAGTTTCAAAAATCTAATGTTCTTTGAGATTTTATCAAGGTCTGCTCTTACCTTCTGAACACTACACACTTATTCCTATAGTTTCTTTCATAATATTTTCGTCAACCATGATCACTTGTAAAAAAAATATTTATTAATATTTAAAGTGTAAAAGTGTATTTACTATCTCCATTAACGATAACCCTTAGGAGCTCACCAGTTAGCCTCAGAGGTTTCTCGGTAAAATTTGCTTTATTAAAAAAAACATTATAATAACTTATCATTTAAAATATGGACAGAAGTAATAGATCATTTATGGTGAAGTAAAATTATATAAAACCTCATTGTTAGTTAAAGATTAAAGATTCAATGAAATGGGGTTTCCAGTCATCTGAATTTTCTAGAGGCTATAAGTTGACAAATAGTCTCCAAAACTCATCATATTATATAAAATAGTAAGATGAGGGATACAATTGCAGTATTTTTTCTTATGTTTTCTCTTTAATGTATTATTAAACAGAAAATGTATTTACATAAGTATATCTGACGATTATTATGTATGCTATACTTTAAGACTTGACATTCCTAAGATTGTAAATATATTCGTATGAAAATATCCACTTTTTAAATAAACATTCCCATTTACGTGATATTTATTTAATATTTATTTTTATGATAATATTGTAACATTTTATAGATAAAATAAAACGATCATAAACAAAGTCTGTTTTATTCTACAATTTAAACCTTATTCCTCTTTTAATTTAACATGCCTTTATCTACTAATACGTACCTATTAGTACTCGTAGATAGACATTATTTATATACTACTAGCGACTCACCCTCGAGCCCGCTCGGGTTCGTCCCTATTTACGTTTTAATGTTTTGTATAGATTTCTTAGAGATGAGATATTTTCCCGCAGGAAAAAGTATCATTAATATTGACCCGGATCACCAGCTAGCATCATAACAAATTTCATCAAAATCGGTCCGGTGGTTTTCTCGTGATGCGTGAACAGACAGACAAAAATTCTAAAAACTATTGATTCGACCTCTATATCGATAATAATGTCTATTTCAATGAGATTTTCCAAAATATATTTAACGTACAGATTAGGCTTTGTTAAAATTTTATTATATGGATTGATATAATAGATAGATTAATAGTTATATGTAGTTTTTTATCAAGTAAGAGTTTCCATGCTAAAATGCTTAGTACATTCAGTTTAAATTTACATAAATTTATTTTCAGTGGTTATTCTATCCCAATTTTGGAAATTTTAGCTCAGTAAGCCTAGCATTTCGTTCCGGACATTGAATAATCAGATGTTGTGTCCATTATTTAACATTTATTTCTAATATGCATGATGTATGATATAATCTAATAATAACAGTACCACAGATCATATTATACATAAATAAATAAATAAATAAATAAATACTACACTAGACAGTACTTTTTTACGTTTTAATTAATCTTTCACAAATAGAAGCCTTATTAGGTAAATAATATGTATTCCTGATGTGTTTAAATACATTGAGCGTGGTTTGTATTGTTGTGTAACGCACTGAGCAGCTTGATGAATATGTAGGTATAGCAATCTTGTAAGTAAGGAGCGAAAAACAAATACATATATGTATGTATTTACTACTACATCTTGTTCCAGCTTCACCTTCTGTTTTAAACAGTTCCCAAAAGTAACCCTCTTTGTCGCTTAAGGAGGATGATGTTTTAATGATTTTTAACGGATTACGACGAGGAGCTATTTTTTCGGCTATACATTTTTTTTAAATATATGTTACGCTATATTTTCAACAATTTTGACTCGATTTTCACAATTATTTTATTAATAAATAGGTGAATATTGAATCTCAATTATGGTTTCAAATAAATTAAAAAAAAATACTCCTAAGGTCAGAATAATTGTCTACTTGTAAGAGATTTTGAAGTGTACCTACCTACCTGCTTTATTATAGTAAATGGTAATTTTGTACCAAATAAAATTAATAGCAGTTATTAGTTTTGATTAGAAATAAATTATTCCTCGTTCATTTAGGGTTTGCATTTAATTAAGCTACCTACTGGTGACCTAAGTATGTAATAATATAGTTAAATCTTAAAATTTTTGCCCTTTAGACCTAACTCTTTGGTCTCGACGATGATGAATAAGACTATCATACGTAGTTGATAAATAAGCAAAATCTCATTGTTATTATTTAGGGGATCTCTAAAATTATTAATTCTTATTCTTATTTAATTATTAATTCTTATTTAATTCTTATTATAATATGTTTAACATTACAATATTATTGTTACACAACTAGAAATATCAACTAAACGAAAACTAAACCCAGGAGAAAAACATTATTTAAAAAATACATATAACTCTTCAATAAATAAATGGACCTGCCTTTTTATTACCTATGACGCATTATATTGTAATCTTTTTAGCAAAATATCCAAAAAAGAATCAAAACTATTAAACAATACATTTCAAAAAACTTAGCTACTGTCGAAATATTTGGAGCTTTGTAATGCAGTAGCGACGTCTCAATGGCGCAGTAACAATTATTCTGTTATTTCCACTTAATTTGCTCCTCCAAAAAAAGCTTCCTTTGTCCTGCTCCGACGCTTTCAAAGGATGTTTATGTAATATTAATATAATAAAATACAATTATGTAATATTTATGAGAAACGATCAGAAAACACTTTAATAAATATTTAGGTACATAGAGCAGTAATATTATACATAATAGCCATTTAATATATAAATATCTTGTTTCACGACGTTTATGGTCGCACTCCTCCGAAACGGCTCGACCGATTTTAATAAAAAAAAATTGTATATTTGGTAGGTATGAGAATAGGTCATAAAGTATTTTTCAACGCCTCCACCTGCGAATTTATTTAATTATAATTGCTCGATTTCTTAGTCTATATATCTTAGTTTCAAAGAATACCGCGTTGAAACAGACAGAGACGCTTTAGATTTAACATTAAAAATAATATTAACATCCATCACACACTCACAATCAATAGACAAACAAACGAAACCTTATCAATATAACATTTTTGATCTCTAAATCGTGTAAAGGCACTTTTAACAATACGCACAGACAGATTGCCTCTTCAGATTAACATTATTGACAGGTTTACGGTGTACATGATGAGTCGAGTGGCATGCTAACTGTTTGCATTGTGTAGGCATCCTTAGTCCTTGCATGCTTGATAGAGTACTTTCGTATGACGGATCGCTTTTGAGATTTAGAAGGATCACTTGTCAATATTGTTAAAATATCAATAACTGTTGTGCGATTGAACAGGAAACTGATTGTTACATATAAACTACCGTTTTCGTACACAAGTGCAAAGAATTCTCTTAAATCTTAAGTTCAAGTAACATAATTTGAAGAAGGTATAATACCTAAGGATCTAAGAATAAGTATGATTTACGGTGTTTATAGTATTTTATAATGTAGGCTTTACCAATTTTCTTGTATAAACGGCTGCACCAATTTGAGTAATTCTTTTTTTATTTTGTGGGAGGTGTGTCAGAAGTGTTTTAATTATTAAAGAACTGGGAAAATGAATAAAAAACGCTAGAAAATCGTAAAAAAATACGGAAAGTACAAAAAATCTGCTGGAAAATCGAAAAGCTGGAAAAATTGTTATATATATAATATATACCTATGTAGTGTAGTAGAAGTTTAGAGAATATCAATATAGTCTTAGCTTATATCATAAAAATTTATAAAGAACTAAGAGGTAATAAATAGTAAATGCCTAGTACCTTAGTAGGAATATGAAAAAAAATATATAAAAATAAAACATTTTTTTTCTATTTCACCCCACCAATATACGTCGATAAAAATATGTAGGTACATACTATTACTAAAAGATAATTTTACTAAAAACGCAGGTACTACGTATGATTATTGCGATTATTTCTTGAAATAATAATTATAACCTTGAGGCAAACCGTATTCATTTGAAAAATAATTAAATTCGTATATTCATATATAAGTTCGTATGTAAGTCGTTTTATTCATACATATATGGTGACGTTTACACGAAGAGCGTACACTCAAATTGGGTATTACCTCCTTTCCTCATTTACTGAAGTCGGTCAAAACATAACTCATCAACAAAAAAACAACACATAGCTGGGGCAAATCAGTAGTGTCGTCCTAACACTATTATAACGGATTACTACGGATTTAATTCCTGAAGCCCCAGCACTTGTTAGGTCTCATAGCAGCTAGGCCTTAGTTCAGCTTGTGTCGAGTTGTGGTGCGGACTTACGGTGAGATTTCATTGGTTGAATCATATATCTTTAGATTCCATTTAATTACTATTAAATATTTATTTAAATATATTATTAATTTTTTCATATTATATATAAGGGACTCACCCTCGATTCGCTCAGGTTCGTCGCTCGTCGTTCGCTTGAATATAGTAAAATGGATATAGTACGTTATCCTTAAGAGATAGACATATGCCATCGCAAACTTTTTTGTAGACCTTTTTAAGGTGTACAATACGATCAAAATAATGTACTATACATTATTTTGATCTATCTCGTAGGGTTCACATAAGAAACCTTTAAAATTATCAGTGTTTCTCTACTATATTATGCATGTATTATACATATAAACCTTCCTCTTGGATCACTCTATCTATTAAAAAAACCGCATCAAAATCCGTTGCGTAGTTTTAAAGATCTAAGCATACATAGGGACAGACAACGAGAAGCGACTTTTTCTTATACTATATATGTAGTCATTATCTTTTCTATATTGCTATAATTTTACTTTAAAAGCTTTTCATTAAATTAAATAAGTTTATCGTTAGGCTGATTTTTAGACAATTTACATTTAAATTATATTTAATCCCTTTTTATTATAGTGTTATATCTACGCATGACCCGAACAACAAAATGAAGGACGGTCTAAATATACCGTCCCTACCAAGTCCCCAGGACCGGTACACGCTAGAAAAAAAGCTCGGTACAGGAGTTTTTGGGGAAGTTTACAAAGCTAAAGATAATCAAGCCGCTGGCAAAGCAGTTGCCATTAAGATACAAGTCAACACCGAAGACAGCGAGCCGCATATACAAGATGAATACAAGATTCTAAGAGATTTCACTAAACATCCTAATCTCGTAGATTTTTATGGAGTTTTCTGCGATAAATCAGAATATGTCAAGAAAATCTGGTTTGTGCTTGAGGTTTGTTCATACTACTTTGTTATTGCGACTTCGCAATAAAACACAATACTGAGAGCTGAATTATCAAATACTAAGATTCTCTATTTTCCAGTTATGCGAGTATGGATCTGTCATCGATATTGTCAGAAAGCTTAAAGCGGGGGACAAAAAAATGTCCGAGGAACACATCGCTTACATCCTCAAATATACGATCAAGGTAAGTCCATATTCGACTGACTATAAACATGTCGTTCGTCACATTCGAGTCAAGATGGCTGTTTATAAAACAAAGGGCCTGCCAGTCCAACTTTCAACGGCTGAATCAATTGGTAGGTACTTTGAATGCAAACTCAATTGTTCTCCGATCTACGTCCGGGCGATTCCTTCTCTTGGCGTGACGTCGAATAAAATATTGCCGGGCGAATGTCCACGTACGTTGAAATACTATCTAGGGCCATTACTTAAAATGCACGCCGCTTTATTTGATGCGATTCGCGACGGAACAGTCGAACTTGTCGATGTGAATGTCGGTGCGCGCCCGACAACACCGTGATGGCCCCCCATCGCGGCGCATCGCTCAATTATCGTAAATAATGCTCGCACACACAAGATATACGGACTTCGGCCGCGGTAGCCAATGATCCCTTACTCTTGATTCCATCCATTTAGAATCTCCCTTACACCTATAGCTTTAAAGACCTATTTCCTAAATGCATACCAATATTTTAAGCTTGAAAGGATCTAGATGGGGTTAAATGTATATTATCTTTATGCAAGCCACTTGGCTCACAATACCAGTGTGTCCTCTTTGTGGATACATTTTCCTTGCATATCTATCGATAACGTATCTCGTAAGATTTGGTTGCGGTGGGCAATGCAACAATTTCGTAATAGGGTTATAGTAAATAATCGTTTCATAAATCACAATATTTTTTATACTTTTAATAAGGTAATTATAGTAAGTACCTACCCATGTGTTGTAGAAATTAAAAGAGAATAATAATAATTTTCTTCGACCAAAACATATTTTTGACTGCTAAGTTTTACGCCTACTACACGAATAACTTTATTAGTTAAAAACGAACATGAGGAAAATTAATAAATAAATATTAATTTTTAAACTCACTATTGGCATCCCTGAGGCTCTTTTGTAATGAACGCATTAACCAAATGATATATCAGATAGTAGAGCGCAGACAAGCCGCGACAGGTCTGGAGCCTGGTGCGTATGCAAATAGCTCCCAATGAATCTCAGGGGCGTGGGCCACTTGATTGACACTGACATCAATATTGACGGCTCATCTTAGCAAGGTCTTTCTTTAGGGCGGTCTTTCCATCACTCTTTGTCAATTTTTAAGTATTGTATTTTCTGATTGGTGCAATAAATTTTGTATCTTTTTCCTTTTTGTTCAAATTTAATCTGCGCAACATACATACAAAATATTGATAAAATTTCAGGGAGCCGTTTATTTACATGACAACAAAATCATTCACCGAAATATACGATGCAGTAACATTCTAATAACAAAAGATGGTGAAGTAAAACTGACGGATTTTGGTTTATCCTGTAAATTGAATGGAACTCACGATAAGACAAGAACGAATATAGGTTCGCCGGGTTGGATGGCACCAGAAGTGGTCACCGGTGGTGATGAAGGTTACGGAAATAGAGCTGATGTTTGGGCATTGGGTATCAGCACCATAGAAATGGTCGATGGGGTAGCACCTTTTGAAAATATGCATCCAACTAGAGCTTTGTTTCAAATAGTAAGAAATCCTCCACCATCGGTAGCTAAACCATCAATGTCGTCTAATGATATAAACGACTTTATAAACGAGTAAGACAATTTTTAAGCCTATGCTATAAATATATAAAAATTCTGATTATATGTATAGTAATAATCATGCGTAAAATATGTTATTAGGTGTTTAGAAAAAAATCCTGAACACCGGCCTTTTATGATGGAATTGGAAGAACATCCATTCATTCAATCAGTGCCGGAAAATGATTTTCATGTAAGTTACTTAAACATTACCATTACACTTACATTTTTAGTTTTTCTATACTAACTATTTAACGAATTACAGCTGTCGACTGAAATCAAAATGCTTGCAGCCGATCTAGTTGAGAAAGAGACCCCATTTAAATCTACAGAAAGAATCATTAAAAATGGGCTTCTGACCACCGAGGGTAATCGAGAACCAGAAACAATGCAAGTAGAAGATCTTGCTGCTTTGGAATGTTTAACGGAAGACAATATACTATGTGAACTCCAAATTAAATATCAAAAAGGCATATTTATGACTTTTATTGGGGATGTACTTCTGATACTAAATCCAAACACTCATGAAGATATCTACAACGAAGAAGTAAATAAAATAAAACATACATATAAATTTCTACAATAAAATGCACAAAATAATAATACTTCTATTCTTTTACAGTACCATAAAAAATACGAATGCAAATCGAGATCTGATAACGAACCTCACATATTCGCAGTAGCAGATAGTGCGTATCAAGATGCTTTACATCATAATGAGCCGCAGTACATAATTTTTTCTGGTGAAAGTAAATCTGGAAAATCTACTTACATGGTTCATGCACTCTCACATCTTACGCATTTGGGTTCCATGAAAAATAATACTGGTGAAAGGGTACAAAAAGCTGCAAATGTCATTCAAGCTTGTATAAGCGCTGGAACACCTGTCAATAACAACTCTACTCGAGGTATATTACAAGTGCAAGTAACGTATGGCACATCTGGAAAACTGAGTGGCGGTATATTCTGGTTATACCAACTGGAAAAATGGCGTGTTTCTTCTACCGACATGTAATACAAAATTTTATCTTTAACGTTGTATATAAATAAATAATTCATATAAAATATGAGTGCTAATTAAATTATAATATTAATTTCAGGACTCATGCGAATTTCCATTTGCTTTATTATTTCTATGACGCTATGGAAGCCCAAAATAGATTGGACGAGCTTTCTTTGGAGCCAAACAGAAACCACAGGTATTTAAGAATTTTAGACGAGCCAACGAGGGGGGCAAAAAGTGTACGAGAATCGCCTCGAGAAAACGCTAAAAAATATAAGGAATTAGTGGAAAACTTAAAAATTTTAGACTGGGAAGAAGAAGATATAAAATTTCTAGAAACTGTTTTGGCCGCAATACTTGTTTTAGGTAATGTAAGGTTTAAAGATGGAAAAAACGGCTCAGCAGAAATAGAGAACGTAGAGGACGCAAAAAAAGTATCAAAGCTTTTATCACTTGAAGAAGTAAAGTTTCTTTGGGCTCTCCTTAATTATTGTCTTATTGAAAATGGATCTGCTGTTAAACGAAAGCACGCTACAGATGAGGCTAGAGACGCTAGAGATACACTAGCGAGTGCGCTTTATAAACGGCTAATTGATTGGTTAATTAATTTAATTAATGGGAAACTATCCTTTATGCGTGCAGTGTTGTAAGTATAAAATAAAATCAAATTCATATAAATATTTTATATAGATGAATCCTAACTTATTTAAATATTTTCAGCGGTGACAAATTCTCGGTGAGCTTAATAGATATGTTTGGTTTTGAATGTTATCACAGAAACCGTTTAGAACAATTAATTGTTAATACTACTAATGAGCAAATACAATTCTTGTACAACCAAAGAATGTTCGCTTGGGAAATGCAAGAGGCGGCCGAAGAAGAGATTCCTTTTACACCTTTACGTTTTTATGATAATAAAAACTCTGTAGACCAGCTGATGGGAAAGCCTATGGGAGTATTTTACATTTTAGATGACGCTTCTCGTACTGGTAGTGGACAAGAATTTATTATGAGTACGTATTATAGCACTATCAATACAATAAAATACTAAATTGACAAAAAATATAACAAATGTTTAATAATTTTAGGTACTATTAGAACAAAATGCAAGGGTCCCTACGTGAAGATATCTGGCAGCCATGAGTTCAGTATCGCACATTACACTGGAAAAGTCAATTATGATGCAAGAGAAATGGCTGATAAAAATAAAGATTTTCTACCACCGGAAATGATTGAAACTATGAGAGCATCGACAAATCTTAACTTGCAACAACTGTTTAAAAATAAACTAACAAAAACTGGTAATCTTACGGCCGCTTCTAATCAAAGTCCAGCGGCTTCGGGAGGAAGATCTAAACCAGAAAAAGAAATGGAAAATCTTAAAGCAAGGGTATGTACACCGTTGTATTTTAAACACAATACCTTCATCTTAAGTAACTAACATACTTTTTTTTATCTTTTGACAGAAATTTAATACGTTTTCAAAGGGTCAATATTCACAAGTACGCCGAATGAGGACAGCAGCTGCAACTTACCGATCTACAAGTTTAGAATTACTAAAGCAGCTATCTACAGGGCCTGGTAGTGGTGGAACCCACTATGTAAGATGCATAAGAACTGACTTAAATGATAGTCCTCGTGGATTCCAAAATGAAGTTGTCAGACAGCAACTCAGAGCTTTGGCAGTTTTGGATACCGCCAAAGCTCGTCAAAATGGATTCTCTTGTAGGGTACCATTTGCAGAATTTATTCGAAGGTCAGTACACTACCTCAATATCTTTAAAATTGTTAAATTTTATGCTAAATTAAGTTTACTTACAGGTACCGCTTCTTAGCATTTGATTTCGACGAAACTGTCGATGAGACGGCAGATAATTGCAGGTTGCTACTGATTCGTCTTAAAATGGAAGGTTGGGAATTAGGAAAAACCAAAGTATTCTTGAAGTACTACAATGAAGAATTCTTGTCACGGTAAATATCTTAATGAAGCTATGGAATTTATTTCTAAAATATCTTCTGTAAAAAATCAAAACATAACTATTATCTGTGCAGGTTATATGAAATCCAAGTAAAAAAGATCATAAAAGTACAAAGCATGATGCGACTTTTCTTAGCAAAAAGAAATGCTGTGAAGAATAAATCCAAGAACTTGCACAGTAAGTAATACAATATAACATAATAAATTTGAATAAATTTTATTACGATCCTCTTATAACACACATTCGTATTTTAGTTCAAGAATTAAAAAAACAAAAGTCACTTAATGTTTCGGAAGAAGAGGCAGCTGTACTGATACAAAAAGGTAAGTTATGAATTTACTTCCTTTTTGTTGATTGATAATTAGTCCAATGGTACCTACGTACTTATTATTTTTTATTGTATCTATAATTTAAACTTTGTCCATTTCACTCAAAATCTTAAATATAAAAAAATTACTTTGTTTTTTCTTGTTTATCTGAAATATTTTTACCTTTAGTTTACTTTTTTCTGTCTGCAATAAGAGAATCATGCCTCATAACTAAACGTGTTTTAACAGCATATAGGGGATACATAGCACGTAAAGCCTATAAGCCTCTTGTCAATAAATCTACGGGTCAGATTGATGAAGAGACTGCTTCTTTTCTCAAGCGCTTTGCTATGAAATGGAAGAGTAGATCGATATTCCAGGTCCTCCTGCAATATAGAGCCATGCGATATCAAGATTTGGTACACTATTCTCAACAGGTACTTTTCTGAAAAAAAAATGTCAATTTTAACTTCAAATTATAATAAACATATAGACCATCAATTTGTTTATTTTTTCCTTATAAATTATAAATCTGTTTTTAACAGGTCCATATTTATAACCAAGCCGTTGTCGAATCTCTTCTCAATACTAGCACATCGGTGGGTCTTGAAAGAGTTGACCCTCATGCTAAGGAAAAGAGTTTTCTTGGCGCTGGACCTCCAACTGTATGGAAACTGCCATTCCGAGTTGACCAGATACAATTTTTAGATACAACCCATATGTGTGACCCCTCAGTAAAGAGCACGTGAGTATAAGCATTAGACATTAGATTATATGCGAAACCGTAGACTATATAATAAGTCGCATATACAATTTATTTTCTGTACAAGAATTTCTAAAAGTTTTCTGCTTGGATTGTATATGAAAAAGGCTTCTGCAAAATAACTATCAATATGCCCACGAGAAAAACAATACAAATTAACATGCATGAAAGCAGCATATAATTTATTGTCTATTTGCATCAATTTCACAAGTTGCACAAAATAATACAATCATGTGTGACCTGCGCCGTTCCTGTCTAAAAAGTTAATTTTACAACAATAGAAAACAAATTAAACTGCTTACTTGAACATCGGAAACTTTGTAAAAAAAATTAATTGGTTTTTTATTATAGGGACACATTTGCAAGTCCATATGATTCTGACAACGAACAATGGGATGAACCTTTGAAACGTCGTTGCAGTTCAGTACAAACGGATCCTTTCAAAGCGTCTACGAGTACCCAAACACTCATAACCGTGCCGTTCTGCCGAGACCCTACTCAACCCGTGCCAATTTTACCCCCCGATGAACCTGATGTATATTCCAATGCGAAGGAAACTTACAGCAAGCCGGTCATTTATAAGAAAGCACCAAATCTATCCCCAACAAATTTTTATCAGCCACCAGCACCTTGGTCTAGTGGAGGGGATGATACCGATGTTTTAGAAAACAGCGGAGGTCGCAGAGGAAGTTACACACGTAACTTTACTGTAGACAAAAGCGATTTACCGGACCCTATAAGTGAGCTGCAAGCCATGGCCAAGTCCTCGAGGGATGCTAGGGAGGACGACGACGATGATGAACCCCCATTTAACTTTCAGGCTATGTTAAAAAAAACGCCGAAAAATAGAGCATCTATGAAACGACAAGGCGAAGCATACGAACACGATAACAGATCTAAAAATTCCAACTCACGCCATATGAACCTTTCATACGGAGCTCCCGTGTCCAGAAAGCACATCATTTCCCCCAATGAGGCATCTTCTGCCATTACATCCCCAACTCATTCCATTGCATCGAGTAGAATGCCCCCGAGACATGAGTTCGAAAGAGCCCCAAAAGATTTTGACGAAGACAACTTTGAGAAGAGATCATCTAACACCCGTTACGCGGATAATAAAGATGAAACTGAAACGATTGAAATCGCGCCTGGGATTACGGTGGAGGGATCAGTGGCAGATTTGTAAGCAAAAAAAAAATGTGTATTGAAAAAATATATTTAATCTCCACTTTGTTTGAAGCTTACACCTACTGATGGCATTATTCAATATTTTTGAATCCGCTATTAAAGCCATTTATTACTTGTTGAGTACAACTTATCTTTATACTTAAGTAAAATATTTTTCTCAATAGAGTTAAGTATATTAAATACAATTTTCCAAATCTTAAAGCGAAACATCATGGTACTATAAATTTCGTTACACTATCTTCACTTACAAATATGTCGTATCGTAAAAAAATATGTCATTTAAAACCTTATAAAAATCGTAGCTTAATCAAAATTGCTTTGGTAACTTATTAAATACTTATAATCTAAAGTCAATATCAATATTATTTTATGTTATTGGAGTTAAGCGTGTGGTCCACTTAAACCGGCTATTGTCTGAATTTACAATATTAATTAAATTATATAAAGTACATATTTACAAATAAATTGTTTTGAATTTTAAATTATTATGAGTGTTAGAGAAATTAGATGTGTCATACCATTATGTAATCCATACTCCAATAAAGATATTAAAATGAGGCGTTTTATTATTACAATTCGATACAAACAACAAAATTACTATTACAAATTTCTCCCGATTTCTTTTACTTGTAAATTATACTTTTTTCCCCCTCATATTAAAGGGTGCCCCTTGCCCAGTAGTGGGACGTTAAAAAGGGCTAAATACACATATCAAAAATTGGTAAACTGCTAGATTTATAAAGTACCAAAAAATTCAAGTTTCATTAAATCTTGGAAAAGAACTCCAAAAATTACCAAATAAGAAATATATTTACATAAAACCCTTTTCATATTGCTTCGATACACATCATTTTGGTACAAAAAATAACTTTCTTATAATCTATGTGTATTTCACTTAACTGTTAAAAATGATTGGATTAGATTTTTATTTGTTTGAAATATTTTTTGTAGAATTATTGATATGTCTGTCATAAGAAATTTTAAATTGCTTCCCATGCTTTTTAATTTCAATAGCTATAGTAGGTATGTAACGGCTGCCATTTAAATTACTTTTCTTCAAATATATTTCTTTGGTATTGGTATATATATATTTTACTCAAGATGTCACTTCTAGTAATTTTTTTCTTTAATATTATATAGTTATTTTTTTTCATCTTAGTAAAAGTTTGAGAGATGTCATCTTAATACTAACTTCAGTAATCAAAATAAGGCAAATAATGACCCAAACTG
The DNA here is from genome assembly GCA_033884665.1 of Argynnis bischoffii washingtonia. Classification (NCBI taxonomy): domain Eukaryota; kingdom Metazoa; phylum Arthropoda; class Insecta; order Lepidoptera; family Nymphalidae; genus Argynnis; species Argynnis bischoffii. The sequence continues at coordinate 13,206,815 of CM066609.1, read as the reverse complement.
ACTAGTATTTGTTTTTTTTATTTATTCTCCAGTTACCAATTACCACAAAAAAAAATTAAGACTATACCATTAAAAGTTATTCAAATGGCAGCGCGTTAATAGCGTCATTTATATACTCTTATATAACTTATGATGTAAATATATGATTTATTTCAAAAATCAAATATATGTGGCCAATACATCAATCCGATATATACCTAACAATCTTGTTATGCAAAAGTACAAAAATACTATGTTTTATCTCATCAAAATAGTCTTAACTCGTTAAAAAACTTACAGCTATCTCTATGATATAAAAAGTATTTTTTTTTATGATCACATTTAATCTAAAGCAAAGATCGATATTCACCATAAGTTATTAATATTGCAAAATTATTATTATTGAGGGTATTTTGAATAATAAAATTTAAAAAAAATCACAAGAATTCAAATATCAAACACAACTCAAGATTAGTCTGTATACAAATCCTAATGTATTATATTTTAAATACTTTTTCCAAACATCTTAAATGTACCAGATATAAATTTTTATCAATACATCACATCCTTAAAGTTATTGCCAAAATTATAATTGACATATCCTATATACTTATAAATTTAAAATTAATTTGAATATAAAAATATTTTATGTAAACTTTGATTCTTAAGCTCTATATGGATCCATCATTTAATCAATATTTTATGTTTAGAGATGGGTAAAGATTTTTGTTTATTATGAGCATTTTTTTTTAAATAACTCAGTCAGAGTATCAACTACATGGTTTTATGTTTTATTTTCTTATGTGGCACTAAATCAATATATGTATGTATGTATATTATACATATACCATGAATGGATGAACCATAGTCGTTTCTATTTAAAAAGCTACATAAATTATGCATATATTAAAATCAATGATTTTTAATTGCAACATTCTAAAATTATTAGAAAATACCTGAGTAGTGTTATAAAGCAAATTTTATACACCTGTATAGAGAAATTATACAACAACATAAATAAATTGCTATGATGATTTTTTGTCTCTTTTTGATTTCTATTATTTTTTTTTATATCTGTATTTGAATGAAAATAAAAGTTAGGGAAATACCAATTGGCATGGCCTATCTCTATTAGTTTAGTAATCTATTGGCTTCATTCATTCATAGGTTATAAATTACAAGTGTATCGACTGCTTGAAATGTGAATACATTCATTCATTAACATTCACTCATCACATACTGATTTACTGGTTATCTCTCAACAAATTGTTCAATCTTTTTCACATACATAAACATAAATGAACTAAAGACTAGGACATAACTAGGAGAATGGTATTGCTTTTCCAAAGATGTATATCCGACGGTTTCTATATATCTGTACCTGAGAAGCATAACATTGTAACTCCGTTTTTTAAGAGTTTGTGTTTTTTACAGTATATTATTGTATGTGTCCTTTTCTATAACAGCATAATATTGTTTGTAGCAAAATTAACTATCTATAGTATTAAATCTATACAGATAAATAAAATTGGAGTGTCTGTTTGTAATATTAAAATAACCGCTTTTTACTAAATGCATATGGGTGTATACACGGTACATATACCAATACAACATTTTTTACAATTTTTGTCTGTCTGTCTGTTTGTTCCGGCTAATCTCCGAAACGGCTGGACCGATTTTGACGGGACTTTCACTGGCAGATAGCTGTTGTTATAAGGAGTTACTTTAATTTTAGAAAAAGAATCAGGGTTCCGCGAAAAAAATTTAAAACCCATGAAATTGTGAACAAAATCCGCGTACGGCGTACGCAATAACGTACGTACGTAACATAAATCGCTATAATTATAATTTAAATGTATATCTTAGAAGTAGCAAGCTACTATTTATATATACCTAAACATAGCTAACCGTGAAAACATATCTAGGGACGAACGCGAACGAAGCGAGCGTGAGTCGCTAGTACTTAATAAGTTTGCTACAAACAGTGTTATACCATTATAGAAAAAGACAGATACTGTAAAAAACACAAGCTCGTAAAAGACGGAGTTGCAGTGTTATGCTTCTCAGGTACAGATATAATAATGTGAAGGGAAACTAATAAATGCTACATTAGAAGTGATTACTTTAAATTGAACTCCCGAGAAAGACTCCCGCGACTATGATTGCTGTAAAGCATTCGAAACGTCGGGTACCATAAATCGGGATAGTTTTATTAAAAATATCAAATATTCGCGTAAATCTAAGAAAGTTTTAAATGTTTATTTTGTTATTGCAATTATCGAAATCAATAAACAGATCAATACCAAGACACGAAGCTCTTACATTATGCTTATCCAACTAAACCATATGACTTGTTCGAGTTGAGATCATTATATTGTGGAATATAACTAAATTATATTCGAATTTCACTTAAATGTCTGTACTGACCATTTTAATATTACTCAATGCCTTGACTTACACTACATAATTGTTTTTGTTTTTTTTAAAAAAAAGGCCGACTTCAAAAATCACACTTGAAGTAAACTTGGAACCACTTAGAAGTTATTTATATATTTTTTTTTAATATTTTATTTTAATTTAAATGAAATAGGTATAGCATATTCGGAATCGACAAAGATGTCATATGTCAAATAACAAAAATACTATGGAATAATAATTATAAATGGACCTTTTTGAAGTCGGTTCCAAAAAGTATCTATATATAGACTGTCTAATGTAGAAAATAGAGTGTAGTGTAAGAAAAAAATCTAAATCAACTAACTTTACAATAAATATAAAACAGAGTCAGGAATCGAATTAGTGACCTCATACAATGACAGTCTTAATTTAGACACTTCAAAATCAACAACACAAGAAAAAAGAATATGAATATATTGCACATAATGCATTATAAAATCTCTTCAAAAGTGTAAATTTTACAGTGAACTTGTTATGTATTAACATTATATTTGTTTAGTATATAACATGGACCAGACATACTCATTTAGTATTGACACTTTTTCAATTACAATCCACACTTAAATCTAATTGCAAAAATATATGTGATTCATTTAAAATATGTCTTCATGTACATATAATATAGAAAAGTTTTTTTTTATTTTTTATAATTGATAAATACTTTCCAAAATATTCAATATGTAGAAATAATATACAAAGTGAAATAAATCTATACTAATATTATAAAGAGGCAGAGTTTGTTTGTTTAAACGCGCTAATCTCAGGACCTAATAATCCGATTTGAAAAATTATTTTTGCTTCAGATAGCCCGTTTATTGAAGAAAGCTATATATCATCATGCTACTAACCAAGGGAGCGGAGCAGTATTGATTAACGCGGGTGAAACCGCGGGGCACAACTAGTATAAATGTTAATGCATTTTGTTTGTATGTTCTACTTAACGTATGAGAAAAAGGTACTGACATAATTTTCTTATAAAATATAAAATAAAGATAGTTTATAAGTTTATAAGCCATACTCATGAGGCATTTTATATCATTGAAAAGATGTCACTTGAACTCTCGACAACAAGAAATTTTATAAAAATCGAGGTCAAGTTAAGGTGGTCATAGACAAAAACTAAGAATAAAACTTTAATATAGCAGAGAACAAAACCTATACAGTATAAAATAAAACAATCTTTTCGGATATTTTCGCGGATTTATTTTGATTTTTGATTCCCGACGTTTCGCTCCCGTGACCATGATTGCTGCAATGCATTCAAAACGTCGAGAACCAAGACTCAAAATAAATACGCGAAAAAACCCGATAACATAGTTTTATTTAAAATGTCAAATATTTGCAGAAATCTACAAACGAACTATAAAGTTTAATTAAGTTAAACGACACAGACTGACTGTACAAGATCATGCATTGTTTTGGCTCTCATAAATAACATTTAATATCAGTTAAAGGCGATTCACAGCAAAATCGATATCAAATAATCAAATAGATTTCTAAGCAATTGGTGAACAATATTCGAAGATTTGTCGTTTAACACAAACAAACTAACATTTTTGTTTATATAAATTATATTTTACTGTGTATATTATTTCTATGAATTAAGAACCTTGTTTTAATAAGCTCTCATATGATTACAAATAGACTGATTGTTTTTAGCAAAAATAGCATGTAGAAAACCCTGTCCAATTTGAAAGATTAAGATTATTTTTTTTTAAATCTGACAAATTTAAGTAATTGAAGTATTATTATATATTTGTCTTATAAGAAATTGAAGGTAGTCTGAGGACTAAGTTCAACCTACCAAATTATACCTTTTGTTGAATTTCAATTGCAAATATACATATACATTAAAATCTCAACCACTTTGAGAAATCCTATCAATCCATAGACATTCCTTTTTTTTTTTTAATGCAATAAAAAATGTATGTTAATTATTTTTCTGTGACATTCCCATTATTCTCGGATATACCAACCTGACCTAATAACTGGGCAACACTGGGTTCGTTTAAAGTGAGCACTGCATGAGCTTCTACCATGACAACCAGGGAGTTTCTTGCCTCTTCGTGGGGAACCCCATGCGCTCTGGTTGCATGTGAATACCATGCTCCGGTTGATGGCAACACTGATACACACCACTTGCAAGATAACCTAAAAAGACAATTGTATATATTTACAATATATGTTTAAAAAGCTATAATCCAACATCCAGCATGCTATATGAAAAAATAATAATTCTGTTGGTTTGTATGTTAAATTCATACTAATATAATAAATGTGAAAGTTTGTGAGGATGGATGGATGTTTGTTACCCAATCACGCCAAAACATCTGAACGGATCTGGATGAAAATAGTCTGGAATAGCACATAGGTTACTTTATATCCCGGAAAAATGTACGGTTCCCGTGGGATAGATTTGTTTTCGTCTAGAGACGACACGTATAATTATTAATTGAGACCATTAATTTTTCATACATGATCATGCCAACTTGATGAGCCATTGTAATTGCTAAATTAATATAATTTTTAAGGCAAAAATATAAATCTTAATCACTTTAAAAAATGTTTGAATAATCTAATATACAAATAATAAAATAGTAACCATGTAAAATCTGTACATGACATATTTTTAAAAACAATGACTGTTAGTTACATATTGTACATGGAATATAAACCTCAAAACAATAGTTATTGAAATTTTTGTCTATTTGTCTGAATATCTGTGTGCTATTCGCGCCAAAAGCACTCAACGGATTTAAACTAAATTTTGTGTATTAATAACTTATTACTCGGGTCAACATTTAGGATAACCTTTACTACAATAAAATCTTTTTTTTCGTTCACCGGATGAGGAACACAATAACTGGTTATATCGAGTCCTTAGAAATGTACTAAACCCACTTAAGAGATACATCGAAATAATATATTAGTAAATTGTAGGTCTTAAAAAGACCTACAGAAAATTGATTATGGTATTCTAAAGTATATGTTACTGTCGATATTTTTTACTGTTTGAAACTAATAGAAACTATAAACAAGCTAAACAAATGATAAGAGTATATTATTACATATTTATCTAATACATAAATATCTCGTGTCATGGTGTTTATGGTCGCACTCCTCCGATTATGATTTTTTTTTTTTGTATATTTGATAGGTATGAGAATAAGTCGAAAAGTATTTTTCACCTTCCTACCCCCACCCCCTATTTTGAATCGTGATTTTAGACTTTTGAATGAACAATGTTATATAAATACATAGCGACAAACCCAAGCGAAGCGAAGGTGAGTCAGTGTATAAAATAAAGTTTTTTTGTAGATTGAACGGACGTAGCTGCGGGTTTTGCTAGTGAAATATAAATTGCATACCTATTAGTTGTGTGCCTTGATTTAACATGACGCCTCCTATATCCCCAACTGTTATAAACTCTCGGACAAAATGGACATGGAAAAGATGGATTTGCATAGCATGTATTATTTTTATCTGAAATATAATACATTCATATCAATAACAAAAATATTATTTAATAATAAATTATAATTACAAATATAACTTAAGAGCTATAATAATAATAAATACATTATTATAAATATTAAGCCACTATAAATAACATGTTAAATAATTTGTATTTGTTATTGTTATTCCATAATTTACTTTTAAACAAATAAAGCAAAAACTTTAAAAACTAGTAGCCACACTTGCAGGTATACAATATAAAGTAACAATACCTTTGACGATTTGGGCTTCACGGGATATGAAGTTCATATTTTCATTAGTTACACTTAATGATTCCACTATGGTGCCACTTTGTAACACTGTTTCTACTTCCTTATCAATTTCAATTTCTTTATCATCTTCCGGATCTACATTTTTATCGTTTATCACATTTAAACATGGCTGAGTACTACTGACTTCGTTTATCCACTTTTTAATACAGCGCTCATTATTTACACACACGGATTTGTTTGAATTATTCTCGGGACTAATAGAATATTTCTTTTCTATACTATCTTCTAGAACAGCAATGTCTGTATCATTTGTATTCTCCCCTGAATAGTCAGTAAGTGGTGAATCAAGAGGTTCAACTTTGGGTACAATGTTCTGTAAATATAAAACATAAACAATATTGCAATATTAATTGTACTTTTTTTTAGAGCAAAGATATAATGTAAGGCACATTTTACATTTTCAAAGCAACATAAATATTTTTTAATAGTAGGAATTAATTGTTTCTTATAACTTTGCATCAGGAGTGGTGATTGTGTAAAATACATGATTTTATGTCACAAGCAATTGACTTCATAAAAACATTGTACTTACAACATTTTTCGTTACATCTGAATTAGATACAGCTATCGCATCCAGTTTTGTTGTACTCAATGTTGGTTTTTTGTTACATTTATTTTCATCTTGCTCACTTTTCTTACGTTTCTTAGAAAAAGCTTGTGTGGATGTCGCAGTTTTCTGGAATTTATAAATAAACAACAGATTTATAAATAAGGATTCAACATACTTCATTTAATAAAACAATACCTAAGTCATATAGTATAAAATATGAAAATAATAGAACAATATCGAGGGTAAAGTGTATACCATAAATGGTATAAAATATTAGACTTACCTCATCATCTTTTGTAGCATCATTACCAGTGGATAAACCACATATTCGTAAGGTTTCAGCAGTCTTTAAAAGCACAGGTAGAAATTCTTCAGTCACATTAACTTCACCATTATACATAAATCGCAACAAAGTTCGCAAGGAATCAGTATTTATGTCATGAAGCACTATAATTGGATCCTTGTGGGGGTTTTGCTGCGAAACAAATGTGTGGGCGTTACGTAAAACCTTTATAGCCTTAAAAGGTAATACCAATATTATTAAAACATAAAATAATAACTCACCTGGAATATAGTTCTAAATACAGAACTATTAGCAGAAAGAATGATTTTATGCGCCTTAAAACTGTGCCCTTCTGAGACAAGTGTGACATCGGATAATCCCTCGTCTTTAAACAGCTCTTTCACATTACATAAAATATTATTCTGATACCCATTCCATTTTAAGCTGATTTCTTGATTTGCCATTATTTGTCTTCATAAAGAAGGTTTGTTTACAAAAGAAAAAAAACGTGAAAAACAAACAAATTATAATGCCTAGACGATCGCAATGAAAGACAACAACTCTAGTGTTTTCATCCTTAAAAATAAAAATGGAACTTGCATCGTTCTTTGTAAAATTAATTAATATTATATTATATTTAATTTCTAAACTATGAAATTATTTTTTATGTCATCTAGTTTATATTCTAGATGAGCAGTAAGCATTACAATTGATGCATTTTATAAAAAAATATATTGAGATCACTATTTAAAAGTTGAATAAAAGAAAAAATGTAGAAATAAATAATTATAAAATAATCCTAATATTTAAATTTAAATATATTAATAGTAATGTCTTCATCAACGATACATTTAATATTGCAAAAATATGAACAAATGGCAACTCAAAATATTTGGCGGGAAAACTTAAATGAAAAAAAAATGTAATTAATGTTAGTGCGTTCGTTATCGAATTAGTGTCATCTTACAATCTTTGAAAAGTAGCCTTTGAAATAAAAACGAAACTCAGTTACTTAAAAATTTGTGGTTCATATTTGAATTAATGGTATATTTTCAATAAGATTGTAAGTTATGGAAAATATTTTATTATTTTTGCAAATGTAATTAACTTAGTTTTGTAATTTTTAGAAATTACAGTAAATATGCAATAAATATTTACAGAATATAAATGATGTATGTTAGTAAATATCATATTTTAAAATAAGTTTACATATTATTATCTTCTTTTATCAAACCTTGAATGGATATGAAAATTATTGTGAAACTATTATAATGTAATACAAGGATTAGATGTGATTAATTAGTGACCTTTTTATGATAGATAAAGGGATAAATAGCTATAATGTAAAGATCGTTCTATTAAAAATATGAAACATATTAAAGTAAATTAAAAAACTAATTAGGTATGGATAACTAGATTTGATACCAGATAAGATACGTAAGTTATTTTGTTATTTTTCTAAACAAAAAATATTTTCTATGATAGATACCTCTACCATTTTTTCATCATATTTATTACCTACTCAAATTACAATGATTTGAAATTCAAAAAGATTAAAATAAAATAATTTTGCTGAAACTTAGTACATTGTACGTACCTACATACTAAGTTAATAAAATTCATATAAGGCACTCTTCACTATTTAGTCCTTATCCATCTGTTGTCAGTCAATCTGTCTTAACTACTCATTGAAGATCTTTATTGTTCAAAATACGTGTTAAAATTATATAAAAAAAAAAAAAAAATTACTCAATCACAGTAAACTATAAAAAATCAAACTGATGCAACAACATGGCAAATTCTAAAGTAAAATTAATAATTTTTTTTACTAATTAAATTGTATACCAAACGAGTTATTTTAGGAAATGGCGTAGGAACCCTTGTGGTATGCAAGTCCAGCTCACACTTGACCAACATTTACTCTTTTTCGTAAGTCGTGCATAAAATTACAACAAACAAACAAATCGTAAGTCAAAATTTCATTATCCTACAGTTATCAGTTGATAAACCCTACCTACAAAACCCAGAGTTTATTTAGCTGTTAGATATTATTGTAGTGTTGTTGAGAGTAAACATTAGTAGCCATTCAGATAAATATGAAAAACTCATTGCTTATTAAAGTTTTGACATTATTTAATACTTTATTTTTGATAAATTGTAATGAAGAACTCCTTCGAAGTAATAGTTTGGATAATAATGTACAGGAAGATGCCACTTTAGAAGCTGTATGTATTTGTCTAATATATTTATTTATTTATATATATATATATATATATATATATATATATATATATATATATATATATATATATATATATATATATATATATATATATATATATATTACTACTCGTTGTTTAATAATAAAATCACTTTAAAATGGAATATTGCAGTTTACATTAATAAGGAAATATGGTTATCCTTGTGAAATTCACCGCACATACACAGAAGATAAATATATGTTAGAAATGCATAGAATCCCTCATGACAAATACAATACTTCTAAAGAAAATAGACCTGTGGTTTTCTTACAACATGGCCTACTTTCGTCGTCTGCTGAATGGGTACTTATGTTGCCAGGAAAGGGTTTGGGTAAGTATTATGTAAATGTTTTAGTGCAGTTTCTTGTTTAAAATAACACAATTATAGTTTCAAAAATATATTTGTAAGTTAAACACTACATTATTAATATAGGTTTGTTCTTACCTTGGCAAGTAAGTATTTAATTATTTTATTCCACTCTATAACCTTACCTCTAAATAAAATCGCAATTTCTACTATCTAGTAATTTAAAAATAAACTAATAAAAAAAAACAGGTAATATCAGAGAAAGAAAAGAACGAGTTTTAAAATATCTTACCTATACATTTATACTAATATTATAAAGCTGAAGAGTTTGTTTGTTTGTTTTTTTGTTTGTTTGGTTACACGCGCTAATCTCAGGAAATACTGGTTGGAATTGAAAAATTCTTTTTGTGTTGGATAGTCCATTTATCGAGGTAGGCTTTATAAAATCACGCTATTACCAATAGGAGCGGAGCATAAATGAAAAATGTTGCAAAAACGGGAAAAAATGATTCCTTTTGAGAGCTTCCGTTGCGTGCGCTGCGTAAACAGTTAATGTTACGCAAAAATCATGTATGACGGAATTGTTCCCCTTTAAAAGTTCTAAAAAAAAGTCCGCGACAGCATGTGTCTACCTTTTAAGGTTGACTCAATATAACCCTTTTTATGGCAATCAAATTTGTTCTAAAATAATGCATTACTTCCGAAGGTGTTTTTATAAACATGATCTTAATCCTTATCCAAATAAATACGTTATTCATCACAAGTATTTAATTTTGATCAAAATTGTCCTTGACATCATTTGATTTCAATAAATATCTTAGGAGATATCATAGTTTTAAAATATACATATTTAAGTTTACGCGGACTATGGGTGAGCGCGCTCTCAGCCCGATGCAAGGCGAGGGTGGGGCGGTCGTGAAGGGGGAGGGCGCTGGCCGCCGCACTATTTCACGCGGACGAAGTCGCGAGCAAAAGCTAGTAATATAATAAAATTGTAACTGAGCCGAAACTGTACATTAAATATTTTTTGGAAAATCTTATATCATAATCGATATAGAGGCCCAATCTATAGTTTTTAGGATTTTTGTCTGTCTGTCTATCTGTCTGTGACCGCATCACGAGAAAACCACTTTACAGATTTTGTTTAAATTTGGTATGATGATAGCTGGTTATCCGGGTCAATATATAGGATACTTTTTATTGCGGGAAAATATCTCATCTCTGTGAAATCTATACTAAATGTGACTAGTAAACGATCGAATCGATATTTATTTAATAATCAAAAGGTCTTGAAATAATATCCTTTTTCAGACTTACTGATACACTTAATAGTCTTCACTTAATCATATTTTAAAAGTTTTATAACAATAGAGATATTTTACAGCTTACATCTTAGCTGACGCCGGCTATGACGTATGGATGGGTAACGCCAGGGGCAACACTTACTCTCGCAAACATAAATCTTTGAAGCCTTCATCTTCCGCATTTTGGACATTCAGCTGGCACGAAATCGGTTACTACGATATACCGGCCATGATAGATTATACCTTAAAAGAAACTGGGGTCTCCAAACTTCAGTATGTAGGGTTTTCTCAAGGGACCACTGCTTTTTTTGTCATGGCATCGACGAGACCAGAATATAACGATAAAGTCGTCGCCATGCAGGCTCTAGCGCCGGTCGCTTATGTCGGAAACATGAGAAGTCCTCTTATAAAAGCAGTCGCACCGTTCACTAATTCTTTGGAAGTACGTGATACTTTTGATTTTTCATTATATCTATACATATAATAAAATTCTAACTGAGTCGAATCTGTACATTAAATATTTTTTTGGAAAAATGAAAATACTCATTATTACCGATACAGAGGCCAAATCTATAGTTTTTAGAATTTTTGTCTTTCTGTCTATCTATGAACGCATCACGAGAAAATAACTGGACAAATTTTGATGAAATTTGGTATGATGCTAGCTGGTTATCCGGGTCAACGCATAGAATACTTTTTACTACGGGAAAATATGTCATCTCTAAGAAATCTATACTAACCGTTAAAACGTATCTAGGGACTAAGTGAGTCGTTGTTTGTTATAAAAACAAAGTTACCCGCCAAAAAAGGACATTTAGGATTATGTAATACAGAGATGAAAAGTAGTAGCAGTAAACAGTTTGCAGGGAAAATAATACTTTTCTTGACAAATTTACTTGAAACTGGATACCTATTTATGCTGCTATTAGTATCAATCAATAAACGGAGCAACCATTTTTAATTAATTTTCATAAGATATACTTACAGTACAGCAAGAACTTCCTTTTTGAACTTCATTGTAAACAGTAGGTAAACACTTGCTAATGTTTAAATTCATTGTAAATACTCAAAGCTATCTCAAGAGTTAAGATGCTTGATTTGGCTTAAAAAATTTAAAACCTTTAACATTGCCTACAATGTACTTTGTGGGTATCCATTAAATGTGATCGTTTTTTACTATTGCCTTTTTATAAATAAAAAAATTAAAAATGTAAATAGATATGTATTTGTTATCATATGAGACAAATTACATTATATACTAGCGACTCACCCTCGCTCCGCTCGGGTTCGTCCCTACTTACGTTTTAAAGTTTAGTATAGATTTCTTAGAGATGAGATATTTTCCTCCAGTAAAAAGTATCCTATATGTTGACCCGATATTGGTTTGTAGTACATGCTATGTATCAGAGATGGCGCTGTATGTGAAAAAAGATATTCCCGCTTTTCTGTTGAAATTTTTCCTGAATTTTCTTTGCTATAAACCTCACGGAGTCCGAGACCTTTCCAATGAATGCAAAACCGTGGAAATCGGTTCGTGCGTTCTGGAGTTATAGCGTCAGGAAGGAAAACCCGACTTATTTTTATATAGTAGAAGAAGAAAAAGAAGATTAGATATCATAATTTATTTTCAGAGAATCTTAAAATTATTAGGGCAAAATGAATTATTTGCAAATGGTAAGATAAATGAACTGGCCGGGGAAGTGCTTTGCCGTGAAGAAGCTATAACACAAGCTTTATGTACAAACCTATTGTTTTTACTTTGCGGCTATGATGAGGCGCAGTTAAACAAAGTAAGTAATAATAATGTCCTCCCAACAAATTTCGGCCACGGCGGCCAATCTCATTGAGACTAGCCATCTGCGCAGGAGATATTATAGTGCGCAAGTGTGCGCGCAGACACAAGTGCACTTTCTATTCTTGCCACTCTCATACTCCGGTGAGATGACTGGTCGATACGACCAGTGAGAGTTAAGGCTTAGGACCAACGGCTTTATTTGCTCTCCGAAGTACGGTGGTAAAACACCATCAACTTCCCAACTCCAGGTTGTTATTGAAAATTTCTTGACAAAAATACTCAATAACTTAGCCCGACCTGGGACTCGAACCTCCGGAACTACGCCCGTATACACTAGCCACCAGACAACCGAGTTATAATAACTACTAAGTACATAAAGTAAGATACATAATGATTATATCTATACTAAATACTACTATAATTATTAAGCTAAAGAGTTCGTTTGTTTTTTTTTTTTTTGTTTATATAAACGCGCTAACCTTTAGAACAGCGGTACCCAAACGCAGAACCCTAAGGTTCCGTGGAAAAGAAAAGAACCCCTGTGGTTCTATCTAAGTTCCATTCGAGAGTTATATAGAATGTTGTCATGACATGAAGCCTAATTTTAGTGCTATTATAAATAAATATGTGGAATATCCATGCCATGAAATACGTTTTAATTTTCTGTACAATAATTATTATTACAAGCATTAATATATTTCATTTACGATTAGATCTTTCAATCAAACAAAAAAGTTTTCTAACTTAAACACAGTTTAGTTATTATCAAAATAGTGATCCGTTAAGAAAATTATGATGAATTATGGTTCCATGACCAAAAGAAATTGTCTATACTAATATTATAAATGTGAAAGTTTGTGAGTATAGATGTTTGTTACTCTTTCACGCCAGAACGGCTGAACGGATTTGGATGAAATTTAGCACAGAGATAGATTATAGTCTGAAATAACACATAGGCTACTTCTTATTCTGGAAGAATGTGCGGTTCCCGTGGGATAGGTTTGTTTTTCTTTTTCTAGAGGTGAACCCGAGCGGAGCGAGGGTGAGTCGCTAGTTCATTTTATTTAAATGTTTTCCATCAATATCAGGTACAAACCAAAATATAAAATGTATATTATTATTTTCAGACGATGTTTCCTATTATTTTGGGTCACACGCCCGCTGGAGCATCAAGCCGACAAATTATACATTTCGGTCAACTATATAAATCGAAAAAATTTTCAAATTTTGATCACGGGTGGCTAAGAAATAAACTTGTTTATGGGACATTTTCACCGCCTAGTTACAATTTAAGTGCTATACGAACACCTGTATTCCTCCATTACGGGGACAACGACTGGCTTTCAGCGCCTAAAGACGTGGATAAATTGTTATTCGAAGTAAAGTCTGTAGTGGGAAAGATTAGAGTGCCTTTAGATAAATTCAATCACTTGGACTTTATCTTCGGTATTGACGCTAATAAGCTATTGTATCAACCTTTAATGAAGATTATGTCTCGCTTCTTGTAAATAAAACATTAAAAGTACTTTAATTTTGTTTAATTTATATATATTTTTGTTAATTTTGTTGCTTTTACCGTCATAAAACTTCCGTTGTAGACACCTGTAAATGAATGATTTTTTTTGTAATTATTTATATATGTAGGTAAATATACTACATAATTAAGTAGGTGGGGAAGTTTTTATAAAATATATTTATATATAAAAGAATCAAAAGTTGATTTTATTTTTGGTTTCCTTAAGTAGGTTCAGTAAATTAAAATTGTCAATTTATATTAAAATATCTTATAAAATAAAATGAGCAATACTTAAATAAATTTATTTTGTGTAGCTCGGAAACAGCTCTGACGACTTCGATCAAATTTTATAACTTGGTACATTCTACAACTAAAAATATATTATCCCTTAAAAGAACAAGGCATATTGGAAAGGCTTTTTTATGACGGTTTTTTTTTAATAATTTTTGCCATTTGCTACATTTTTATTATATACTTAGACATTTTTATTATATTCTTAGAGATTAGATTTTAGATTAAATTAATATCTAGTTATTTTTACCAATAAAAGTAATCTATACTAATATTATAAAGAGTAGCTCGCCCAGTTGAATTAGCTCAAAAAAGGGGCAAACATAGCAAAAATTTTTAGTGGCAATTTTCCTTTGGAATTCTTTTGGTGGTCACTGGAAGTCTAAATTTAGATTCTCGGGGTACCAGACCCGTTGCGTCATCAAACATCTTGAATTTAAGGGTTGATTTTTGTTTATTGAATAACTCGTTTATTGTCAATTTTACACGAAAAATAGTTATTACAAAAGTTGTTTGAAATTAAATTTCCAACATTTTTGGTTTCTGAATTTTTTTCCTAGGATCGATATTTTTCGATTTATACCCGAAAAGATGGGGTGAATTTTTGTTTACTGAACAACTCGTTTATTTTCAATTATATGCGAAAAATTGTAATAAACAAAGTTGTTTAAAAATCAAATCTTCTACAATTGTGGTCCTTATATTTTTTTCGTAGGATCGATATTTTTCGATTTATACCTGAGAAAAGGAGGGGGTAAAATCTTATCATTGTATTATCACGTGTATTATTGTCCATGGATCTTTTCATATTATCATTTTTTTTCGCTAGTTTTTCGGTTGATTGCCGTTGAAAATTTGATGTGTTTATGTATGTTTGTGTTTATAATGTAATATGGAGTCTAAATTAAGACTTCGAGTGACCAAGAATTCCGAAGAAAAATTGCCAATAAAAATTTTTGCAATGTCAAACCCCAATTCGACTGGGCTAGGTAAAGTTTGTGAATCTACTGAACCGATTTAGATGAAATTTGGTAAGAAAATATTTTGAGACCCTGGGAAAGGGCATAGTATTTTTATCCCGCAAATCATCTCTTAAGAGGGTGAAAATGGGGATGAAAGTTTGCATGGGGAATCAACCTAGGGATGAACCCGAGCGAAACGAGGGTGATTCGCTAGTTGTAGATAATTATAAATACTAATATATGAACTCACGAAAATAGAATCCGATATACTCGAATGTGAAAATTTTGCAGAATAAGGATTTGACTGGTGGGACTTCTTGGTGTTGACTTCATGGTACGATGCATTTATGTTTATATCTTTTCTATAGAGCTTTCTTTTACTTGCAAATTTTTGTTCTCTATTTATAATTTCTTTAAACGCATCATGCACTAAAACATATAATTATTATTGTAATAGATACCTTGACTATAATACATGAAGGTTTTACTTATCATATATTTACTTATAGAAAATTTCGATTAAATGAATCTACTTTTCTATACCCCAAACAAAAAAACAACAATTTAAATGTGTCATTAATAAAATATTTTATAACAACTTATATAACAATTACCTTTAGATAAGATTTTAATTGGGTCTTCATTTTTCTTGCAACAACTTCCACAAAAGCTTTTATTTGCCATTGTATTTGTTTTGTGTAAAACTTGTAGCATGGTATTTGCCATTGTATTTGTTTTGTGTAAAACTTGTAGCATGGACACGTGCTTAAAGTTCTATAAAAAAAATCAGTTGGATGAGGTTTAGCCTTCACTCTATCGCATTATTATATACATACTTACGTCTCAGACATTGTTTGAACAGAATACCCTTATGATAGGACTAGCGACTCACCCTCGCTTCGGGTTCGTCCCTAGACAAAACAAATCTATCCCACGGGAACCGTACATTTTCCCGGGATGATATATAGCCTACAGCCTTCCTCTGTTAACAGGATATCTAATGCAAATAGAGTTTTTCAAATCGTATTAGTAGTTCCTGAGATTAGCGCGTTCAACCAAACAAACAAACAAACTCTTCAGCCTTATAATATTATCATAGAAGCATAGATAAAAAAAATGCGACGTCGAGATTGAAAATTTTAATATATAGCGAAACTTCTTACCGTATTCTTACAATTTTTCAAAGTAATAATAGTTTCTGAATCAATATCTTTTTCAATGTTATCACTTTCACAACACGATTCATAAGGCAAAGGCGCTACAACATTGTTACTATCAGAAATATTTAGTTGAGTATAAGAAGGCATATTTTTGGACATAGTCTCAAGTTCAAGTTTCAATGCCATGTTTTCTCTTTTTAAGATTCTCAATTCATCATTTTGTAAATTAAATCTTTGTTTCAAATATTCAATTTTTTTGCTTTCGTCTGATTTTTTATTAGATATACTAGTGTTACAACCGAAATCGACAGTTTTGACTACTGCAGACGTACATCTGCTTAACGGTTTATGTGAAGATCTTTTATTTTGTATCGTATTACATAGTAAAATGTCCATTTCTGTTCCCATATCTTTGCGAGAAGTTATATTTTGACTCACATTAATCTCACTTATTTCACGATACCAAGTAAAATTTGAGGGTCGATCACATAAAAATGGCGAAAGTGTCTTAACAATAAGTGCGTGTTCTATTATTTCACTTTGCCAAATATGTGCAACAGTTTTTATACTTTCATTACTAGTACATGGACCGCTTAATTCGCTTTTAGTATTGTCTATCCTAAATATTTTTTCTAATATTATTTTCCAGAACATTTTAATCGCCTTTAAAGCTTCTAAGCATCGTTCACAAGGCCAGTGCGTTGTTTCGAACTCTTCCTAATGAACATAGTATTACAAGGTTAATAAAGAATACGATAAATTATTAAAAATCATTAAATACTTACTTCAACAAAATATTTGTCAAATGCCTGTTCATTTTTTAAACATTCCTTGATCGCGTGGCATGAGTTGCAAATGCTGTCTAGGACCACTTTAGATTTACATTCTGGGTGACACCTTGGCGCAATCTGTTAACATATAATTATTACTTAAAATAAGAAATTAATTATAAATTCTTGACCTTAGAGAATAATATTACGATTTTAGGTTTTTAGCTCTTCTGTAATAAATAATTATGAGCTTAATAAAACACAATTCTGAAAGATGCTTTTATTCGAAGTGTAGTCAAATTGAGTATTGGTGAGTAAAATTCTAAAGAACTACTTGAAACTTGTACCTTTTTTCGATGTCTCCATGACATATTTCTAAGCATTCCAGCCACAGTGCACGCAGGAATAACACAAATAGGCATATCGGACTTTATCCAATCCCTAAGGTAGCGATCCCGTACATGAGTATCATGACTCCAAGCTCTCAAATCAAGACAAGACTTATATGATTTTAATTTTCCCTCGTTACGCCCTAATAATTTAAAACTTATTGGCCTTTTATTAAACATTGAATTTCCTTTGCATATATAAACTTAGAATTTATATCAACCATATTGATACGATCATTTGATTTCAAAGTAGCATCGTATGTAAATATTAGATATTAAATTAACCTGACATATTTCATAGATATAAAAAATAATAATCTATGCAGTCTCAACTGTCAGCGCTAAAAAAATGAATACATATAATTTATTAAGTACAGAAAAAGTTAAATATTGTGAACTATTTGATTATAGAAAATTCAAAAATTGACATTCTACTTTAAGTCACATTTCAGACTCGATTTCTTGTGACAATTAAAAAAAAAACATTTTATAGATTGGTTTTCATTATTTACATTTTATTAAGTTCTAATAGGTAGCGAACAAATTTCTTCTATATATGTATAAAAAGGATGGCAGTGAAAATTAGCGCCATAAAGATATTTTTATGATTACTCAAAAATTAAATTTAGCAATTGGACAAACGTTTTGGCTATGTCATTTATAACTAAAAGAGAACGTGTATTTAACGAATATGACTTATTCGATTTACCGGCACGAAATGAGGGTAAGTTGAAGGCGTACGCATCATGCACAGACGCGAGGGCGTGGTCGCATTTCTGCTCAGATAAAACTGAGCACTTGGTCGAAGTCATAAAAAGAAACAATGAAACGGTTCGGCCGAAGTATATACCAACTGAAATCATCGTGAGCACTCTAATGATAGCCAAGAATGCAGAGATCGCTCGTCTCAAAAGGAAGATAGAGGAATTTGAACAAATGTTAGCAGCATACGACCAGTTAGATCTTACATGTGATCAAAAATGTGACATTGCTAATGCGGTAAGTTTTATTACCTACCATTTATAAATAAATTTATAAATATGTTGGGACATTAACACACAGTACCATCTAGTTCCATAGTAAGCTACGAGGTTTGTGTTATGGATACCAGATAATACACTACATATATATAACTTTAAATACATACACATTATAAATAGTGACTCATCCTCGCTCCGCTCGGGTTCATTAAGCCGTTTCTGGGATTAACGCACAGACAAGCAGACAAAAATTTTTAAGGGGAGGTTTGCTATAAGGTATAATGAGACGTACTAATACTGAGGTTAGCCTACTGCTACCAAGATTAAAGTGCTTAAATATCTGAGTAAACACAGTCCACTATCTATTTCATCTCCCTCAAAGTTCGATTCGATGACAATTTGAAAGAGAGCAGGAGCAGGCTTTACGTGCTCTTCTAGGCGCGGGGAAGTACTTAGGTACTTGCTCCTGATATTAGTATCATCAACATCAAATTAAACCGATCAACAGTTCAATTTATAATCCAAACTGTAATAATAACATTGTATTATTTGGAACTAGCTTTGTTTCAAAAAATAC
Source organism: Argynnis bischoffii washingtonia (assembly GCA_033884665.1). Taxonomy (NCBI): domain Eukaryota; kingdom Metazoa; phylum Arthropoda; class Insecta; order Lepidoptera; family Nymphalidae; genus Argynnis; species Argynnis bischoffii. The sequence continues at coordinate 13,187,446 of CM066609.1, read as the reverse complement.
AATGTTGTCATTAGAGTAGTTTTTGAATAATTATAGAAAAATTCTTTTTCTCTTTGTCATAATAAACAAGAAGACTTCCAACTAAATCAACTAATATAATTATTTTTTAGCATGCGGCAATAAAGACTGCGAACAAGGAACTCGATGAAATGGTAATTATTATTAATAACCTATTTATACATATTAATTTCTTATACATATATATAATATAATTAATATTATAAATGTGAAAATGTGTTTGTTTGTCCTTCTTTCACGTCGAAACGGAGTGAGGGATTGGCATGGTATTTCTTTTTTGGTGATAATTGGAGGGCTGGAGAGTGGCATAGGCTACCTTTTTAACGCGGGAAACCATGCCTATGTAGGTATATAAGTATATAATAAATTGTCTTTCTATACCATACTAACCGTTATAACGTACCTATACCGTTAATGTCTCCATCGTGTTCAATAATACTTTTTATGATTACAGTGTTTGGATTTAGATCTTTCTGGATTCACGGAGGTAAATCTAGTAAATAATAAATAAAATTAATTGATTCGTAATAATTCATCATGTTTATTTTAATTAAAATTAAATAAACTTATTTTCAGGGTATAGATTCGGAAGCGTTTGAGGTACATTTTATTAATATTAACGGCAGTTTAATATTTAATCGGTGCATTATAAAGTAATCTATTGATTTTTCTTATGAATTTTTCAGACAGGCAAATCAAGGGGCGATGAGGTATTTTTCCATTTTATATTATTATTTTATTTATTATTGTCCTAAATTGTTTTACTGACGTGGTTTACTATTTTTTTATTTTCAGTTAAGATTTACAGGCAAAGAGGTAATTATTATTCATTTTTAGAAAAAATCTAAATTATGTTGACTGTAAATGTACAAAATTTACTATTGTTTTTTTTATTCATATATACCACTGCCCACTTATATCTACAACGTATGAAGTTAAATATTATTTAATGCCTCTTCCTTAATTCTGTAAGCAAATTAATATAACGAAAATGTTTCAGACAGGAAAATCTTGCGGAGATGAGGTAATGATCTTTAATAATATAATTATTGCTTATACGGTTTATAATTTACATTACAATTAATTGTTTTATAACATCTTTTCTTTTATACATATTATATGCATAGGTCAAAAAGTACTAGATAGGTACATCATACATAATCCCATGTAAAAGTTCTCTTAAAACTGTCACCAATTGTATTTAGATAAATATTCTAGTTGAAATAAATATACAAAAATGTACTCTCAAATATTTATAAGAACAAAAGACTTTAAATATTTAATTTATAAGTGAAATATCTAAATATTCATTAAGGTCTCTGGAAGACCAAAAGAAACATTTACGTACGCCCAGCAAAGCGGGCGGTTGACGACTAGTTATAATATATGTATATTGTATATTTTCAGTGGAACGCCCATAAACAATCAACTCCAAGAATGGAAACAAAAAGCAATCAATTTGGAGCATCTTGCACGTGTGATGCAAGCACATGTATGATTTGAACTTACATTGTTATTATTGAGAATATGTTTTTCTTTTTGTACAATTCGCAAAACGAACTTTATCCAATAACAAAGTTACTAGATATATAGTCTTTGCATCAAAATTAATTGCATATTAATATTTATGTAATAGTATCAGTTGAGTAAGTAGTAGTTCTGGAAACAGCCACTAGGGTAATCTATCTACAAACAATAGAATATTGCTGTTTCATTCATTCAAATTCTTTTTCATGGCTCATTACTCCAAAATCAACAAAACATAATAATAACACGATTATTTTTATATTATTTATATATTATAGCTGCATACGATACAAGGATAGATGAACTGCAAGGAACGATTATTAGTAAAGATGCCAAATTGAGTGCGATGCAAAATACTATTGCGGTAAGTGCTGAATGGGAAAGTTGCAGTCTTAAAGGTTTATCTTGTAAAAACACTAATTACTTTATAATGGTTCTAGGTTATGGAAAATGATGTTTGTGAACCTTATTGTGTATATGCTCATATTTACACAGCATTGGAAAAAATATTTGGTACTTTATGTCAAAATGAAAAGTATAAAGAATATTTAGAATTACTAGTGAGTTACTTTAGCACCTCTCCGTAGCACATTTTTAAAAAGTAGAAATTAAAGGTGATAGTATTAAACTTTCTTAAAAATATAAAATCATGTTTACAGACTGCTGGAAAAGATACTAGAGGAATCGACATTAAAGGAAAAATTCTTTTTAAAATGAAAGTTTTAGAAAAGTTCAGCCTTGCCTTAATCGCGCCTTGTTCTCAAGACCAATACAATACACCCAATGACTGCGCATGTTATCATGCTGAAATTGTAACTCATGTCGAAACTACATTTGCATTAACGTCTGCTGAAAGCAAAAATCCTAACTTAGACAATAAACGAGCACATCTTATTGCTGATATTATGCAAAATGAAGACATGAAAGAAATTTTAAGCAAGGAAAGTGTATCCACTAAAATCGATGATGACTTAGATGAATGCTATATTAACGACTGTTATAATATAGATCAAGAAAATCTTAAACGTTTAAAGAATTTACAATCAAATTATGATGATTTATTAAACTGTTACGATGATTTGAAATATGAAAGAGATTGCCTTAATGCTCGTTGTCAAAAATATGCCCAACTTGAAAAAGAGTGCGAGTGTCTGCAAAATAAACTTCGAGAATATAATGAACTATGGAAAGAAAAAGAATATTATCGTAATCGTTCCGAAGACCTTGATAATTTAAAAGAAAAGTTTTTAATATTAGCTGACGAAACAATGAGCATAGAAACAAAATTAAAGGCGGAGCAAGAAATTAATAAAGTTAAATCAAAAACTGTCGATGATTTGAGAAATGAAAACATTCAACTAAATAATAAATTAACAGAAGTTTCTTTAGTTTGTGAAAAGCAAAAAAATAGTTTAATCTGTAAATTAAAAGAAAAGGAATGTAAAATAATGTGCCAAGAACAACAAATAAAAAGCTTATCAATTCAGATTGACAGTCTTCTAGATAAAGATACTAACAAAGTCAGAAAGTAATCTGATTTAATGTTACATTTATAAAAATAATGTTTTTTTAATTTTGTTTAATTTTTTGTTAGATATCAACAAAGGAAGATGAATCACGGTCTCTGGTACTGATTGATGAAATCGAATCTCAAAAAGAACAAATAAAAAATTTAAAAGACGCTTTATGCTGCAATGAAGAAGAAAAACTTTATTATAAAGAAGAATTTGAAAAACAGTTGGAAGTAATAAATCAACTCAAATTTGAAATCGAGGATTGGAAAAGTAAGTTAATCAATATACAAAATATTTCAACTGATATAATAACATTAATCTAATCTCAATAAATATTTATAGATAAATATGAAAAAGAAATGCAAAATAATAATTACTTAAAAAATTATTTAGAAGAATATCAGATGGAGTTAAATAATATTCAAAGAAATAATAAGGCATTGAGCACAGAATTAGAACATAAAGTAAGTGCTATTGAAAATTTAAATGATATTATACATAACAAATCTCAAAAGATAAATAATTTAATTGATGAAATTGATGAGAAAGAGGAGGAAAATAAATCTTTACTCAATGAAATAAAAAGTATACGGGGTAGTTTTGATCAAAGTCTAAATCTATTTAAAAATGAAAAGAAAGCAGCTGTTGATTCTATTCGTTCTATTCGACAAGAGAGCTTAGAAATACTTCAAAGTACCAAAAGCTACACAGATATAAAAGAAGATATTAGTGGCCAAAATCTTTCCAACGAGATAAATAAAACAGAAGATTCTGATATTCTAAAAGAAATTCAATTATTACGAGAAATTAATCTCGAAAATATTGATATCCTACGTCGTGAAAATATAGAAATTAAAAAGTCATTTGATTTAGCTCAAAAACAAAGCGAAGTATTAAAAATAAATGCAGTAAATCAAGAAGAATTACTTAAAAAATTTGAGCAACTATCACAATCCCATGATAACCTTGTACATGAAAAAGCTATACTTCAGCATGACTTAAATAACAAGACTAATGAAGCAAATAAATTATTACATGCTTTTGAACTAACGAATAAAAAGAGTGAAAATTTAATGGATCGTTTACATGACTCAGAAAATTTACAAAAGGAGTATTTGAAACTAAGCGAATCTTATCAGAAATTATTAGCAGATAGAAATGGTTTGCAAAAAAAGAACTTAAGATTAGAAGAAGTATTCGAAGAATTAAATGAATCTCAAAAAATCATAAAAGAACAAAACCAACGCTTCCATTCAAAAGAGCAGCAAGTTAGCGACTTAGAAAAAACGCTATTAGATTTACATCAAAAATATGATCAACTACAAAAAGAAAAAAATATCTTACAAAGAGATTATGATGAAAAGTGTAAAGAATTAAGGAAAATTTGTAGCGACTTAGACAATAAAATTGAAGAAAATTATAATTTAACTTATGATTTCAATATCTTAAAAAGTCAAAAAGCTACAGTGGCCCATGATTTAGAAACGTTAAGAAGAGAAAATTTAAGTATGCAAACAGATTTGACCGTTAGTAAAAAAGAAAGTAAAGAATTGATAGATCGCCTAAAATACTATGAAAACTTAGAAAGTGAGTATTATCGTTTAGAAGAAGCTCATCGTCAAATCAATTTAGATAATGAAAAATTACAACAAGAGATAGAGTTGAAGTTGGAAAATTTGAAGAAATTAGAACAGGATAATAATAACTTAAATATACAAAATAAAAATCTCCTAATTCACAATAACGATTTGGAAGAAGCTCTTATACGTGCAAGAAATGAAGTAAATATAATCTTTTTTCACACAGATACTTTTAAAAAAATGGAAGACTTAATTAAAATTTTGTTGTTATGTCTTTTTTCAGTTATTCAAATCTGACTCAGTAACAATTTCTTACGAAAATATCAAAGCTGAAATTGACATTTTAAAAACGGAAAAAATGTCGAGTCATAAAAAAATTTGTGATTTACAGGACAAAATAGATGAATTGGTATGAAAGTTTTAAATATTTTTTCAAGAGTTTGTTTTACATTATTATTAATCATTTACATTATTGTGTTTAGGAATATCATATACAATATGATCTAAATGAGAGTATAATAGCAAGAGATAAAAAAATTACGACTTTAGAAAACTATATCAACAATTTGGAAGACGAAATAAGAAAACTTCAGAATAATTTAAATGAAGTTGTAGAATCTGGAGAAGAAATAAGAAAGCTCAGTTATGAAAAAATGGACGAAACTCAAAAAATGCTAGAGGCTCATCGTAAGTAATTCGATATTAAATATTAAGGTAAAATAGTCCTTTGAAGTTATACTTCTTTTGGCGCGTTAGGGAAAAAATGATGAGAGAGAATTTTTACGATGCAAAAAAAAGGAGAAAAAAAAGAATTATTCCTATTTTTAAATCAGGTAGTACCTTAGACCCTAATAATTTTAGACCAATTTCGGTACTGCCAACGTTTAGTAAAATTTTTGAGAAAATCATACTCGCGCAAATGTTAACGCATTTCAATGCACACAATCTACTTCATAAGAAACAGTTTGGATTTACGAAAGGCCGCTCCACGGCAGATGCTAGTGTTGAGTTAGTAAGAAATATTTTTGAGGCTTGGGAAAGGTCACAAGATGCACTTGGGATATTCTGTGACTTATCCAAGGCCTTTGATTGTGTGCATCATGAAACGCTGATCAAGAAACTGCATCATTATGGTATTAGAAATAAGGCACTCGACCTTTTGAATTCGTATTTAAATAATAGAATACAGAGGGTTGATGTTAATGGTAAGAGATCTCCTGGAGCTCCGTTAGATATGGGGGTTCCGCAAGGGTCTATTCTCGGCCCCTTTCTTTTTCTAATTTATATTAATGATTTGCCATCTTTTGTACAGGACAAACATGAGATAGTATTGTTCGCTGATGACACTTCACTTATTTTTAAAGTGAAGCGAAATTTGCTTATGTACGACGATGTAAACGATGCTCTCTCAAAGGTTGTCTATTGGTTTGATTCTAATAATTTATTATTAAATAATAAAAAGACAAAATTAATAAAATTCACAACACCCAATGTTAAACTTGTTGATAATGGTGTAATATTAAATGGGGAAATGTTAAAACCGGTAGAGTCCACTAAATTCCTGGGTATTATCATAGATTCCAAATTGCAGTGGGGCCCCCATATTGAGGGACTAGCGAGTAGACTCAGCTCTGCAGCGTTCGCGGTAAAAAAAATTAGACTTCTCACTAATGTAGATACAGCTCGCATAGTATATTTTAGCTATTTTCATAGTATTATGTCGTATGGTATCTTACTCTGGGGAAATGCAGCAACTGTTAATACGATTTTTGTACTGCAGAAAAGAGCTATTCGTGCAATTTATAGTTTAGGTCCTAGAGCGTCATTAAGAGATAAGTTTAAAGAAATAAAAATATTGACTGTTGCTTCTCAGTACGTGTACGAATGTGTTATGTATGTTCGTAAAAATATACACGAATTTCCCAAGAATTGTGACATGCATAACTTTAATACTAGGAGCAAACACAAACTTGTAATGCCTGTAACTCGTTTAAAGAGAGTCAGTAATTCTTTTTATGGACAATGTATACGCTTGTACAACAGGATCCCAGAAAATGTTCAAAAAGCTTCTATCATTAAATTCAAAAAAATTGTTAAAGAACGTTTGTGTGCTAAAGGCTATTATACAATAAATAATTTCATAGAAGATAGCACGCCTTGGGAATGAAGTGATCGCCTCCAGGCTACTTCAACTTTATAAAAATATTGTAAATTACAATTTATTAAAAAAAAATATTAGTCCCGCTGAGTTTCTTTCGCCAGTTCTTCTCAGGTCTGAGGTTTCATTTTTCCGAACTGGTAGTAGACTCATGACGTTCAGTAAAAAATTGTAATAATTTAATGCTGAATAAAATATTTTGAATTTGAATTTGAATTTGGAGTTGACAGGTAGAAAGCATCATGTAACGAAAAAGGCTACGTAACGAAATGGTTATGCTTGTCATCACAAGTACCAAGCGAGCATAAGTGTTAAGAAGGTCGTATGCACTCTTTGACGGGGCCCATATATAATGAACACTTCTTGAGGTTCGTAGTCCCTAGAACTCGTGACAAATTATCGGGCGATCATGTGTTGAGGAGTGTATGTTTTAAGAAATTCATAGGAATGTGCATAGGCACTCTGTGCAGGCTTTTGTTAGATGAGCTTCAACATGTACAATTTACGTTGCTCCATATCTATGTTACCCTGGTACTCATGACAATGTGTATTGACAATCATAATGTATGAGCCAAAGGCGAAATAGCTTCTGTTCCTACCGGGTGTCCCACGACACTGACCGATTTTTTTTTTCATTGAGGTTAACTGAGGTATGTATTATTTTTTTACATTATTCATAAATTATTACTTTATTACTTAATAAATAAATAATTTATTTTGATTATTTTAGATTTTTTATTCTATATATATTCATGTAAATAGCAAAAGATATTTTTGATTGTCTATAGCTATTCTCATTATTATTAAAATTTATATTTTTTTAATTAAACTTTTGTATTTGAAATCTTTATTATTCTATCGATGTTTCTACAAATGTAGAGTTAAGCACGCAAGATAAAACTTTTGGAGCTATTTTCGTTTTGTTATGCCAAAGAAGTATAACTTATTACGTACACTTTACACCCACACTTTTTAAACAATATAATCATTCTTCTCATGTTGTATAGAAATAGAAAACATCTATAATATCTTAATTTTATATAGATTCTAAAGCAACTCACAATATGAAAATGGAAGTGGCTAAATTAAAAAATGAAAAAAGTATGCTTGAAGAACAACTTTCTATATCGAAATTACTTACGCATGACTCAAGTAACGAGAAACATATTTATTTATCTCAAATAAATAAGCTCAATGAAGAAAGAAATAGAATTATCTCACATATAAGACAGTTAGAATTACAAATTTTTGAAGAAAGCGACTTAAATCCAAGTAACAGCTCAGCCGAAAAAGTTATTGAGACATTACAAAAAATAGGTAAATATCTTTATAAAAATATGTCCTTGGAAAAAATTTTACTAAGCGTACAGAGCTCATACCAAATCCTTAAATCAAAAGCAGATGAAGCTAGAAATATTGCAGAACGAGAAAGACAAAAAATAATTGATGAAAAAGAAGAAATGCAAAAAGAAAGAAAAAATATTGAAAACCAATTAGAAATCTTTAAAAATAAATTAGAGGAAGATAAAGCTTTCTATGAAAATAATATTAGGGATTTGGAAGGGGAAATGTTTAACCAGACACTTCTTTTCGATAAAATGAAACAGACGCAGGAAAATGAAATATTAAAGCTTAAAAATGATAAATTGTCTCTGCAACAATTACATGAAAATACTTTAGTACAGTTGAAAGATTTACAAGATAAACTTAACAATGAATGCAAAGAAAATAGTATACAAAAAAAAGCTATCGCACAAGCAACTTTAGATGTAAAAGAAAAAGACCAACAGATTTTATCTCTTCAAACACTAATTAAAAATTTGGAAAACAAACCAAGAAAACATTATGGAATGCAAACTTATTCGGAAACAGTTAAAGACGTTGCGACTGAAACCGATGATGGAAAACAAGAAAAGACCATTATTTCTGTCGAAAGCTATGATAACTTTGAAAGTACTCCAAAAGCTACTGCCCATTCTAATATAAAAACAGAAAAAGAAGAATATAAAAACCTTAATATTGGTTTAATAAAATTTATTTATTCTAATTATAAATCGCAGAAGCTGAGCCCTGGAAAACTCGAACATTATTTCATTGATGGTATCAACTTATTAGAAAAGAATATCAAAGAAGTTTCTACTAATACATTAGAGATCCCACCTTTTCAAAAATCAAATCATTCTCCTTTGACTACAAACAATAGCGTCGTTAATTTTTATAACACAAACAAATTTATAGACTCAACTATAAATACGAATGACAGTGATAATTATGATAGTGTTAATAAAGCAGAAAGCATAAAGTCGAGCCTTATTATAGGCTTGACCATAAGTAATGATGTTTTTAATAGTAAAACTGAATATGATAATAATACTACTAGTGACAAATTACCTGAACCGGCAGATAAAGACATGTTCATGATTTACAAAGACAGTCAAACTACTTCTGATAATCGAACTCATGCTGAAAATGGATTTTGGCCACAAAAAGATTATACTAAAGTTATTGTTGAGAAAGCAACTATTCACACCAATAATATATATCCATTCTACACAAAAACAAAAGAAACATCAAATGAAACTCAAAAAGAAGACGATACGCTTGAAAGTAATAACGACAAAAACGATGATGATAGTTTAAAGCCAAAGCTTAACATTAATTTACCAAGAGTATATACAGATAATATTTCAACTGTAACAATATCGGAAGATGATAGAAATTCTTTGGATTCATATACGGGTGATATTTACGCCTCACCAAAGCGAAGAGTTCATTCCGACACAAATATAAGTATTGAAACTTCTAAAACCAAGAAATTCAATATAGTTTCTTCAATCAACAGCCTTCGTAATGGTACTAAAAAGGAAATTTACCTTTATAGAAATATTACGCCTGCAATTCAAAATAGAGAAAAAGAATCGCAGTTTAATATATCTGATAAAATTAAAAGGAATTCTAAAGACATAAATGTCATTCGAGGAACCATAACTAAAGCTCACATAATAAAAACCGAGTCATTACTAACAGAGGAAAGCGATGATTATTCTAAAGTTTCTCAAATAAATGCAACATCTAAAATTTTATCAAAAGAAAATTCTGATTTGTTATCGCCAGATGAAATTATGAAAGATAATAACGCATTGAAACGTATTTCAAATAATACAGGAAATATACACGTTTTGCAAATTAGCAAAAACTCAGATTCTAGTAAAGAATTTCATAAAAGTCAGAGCGACGATACAATTTATATAAGCAATCATATGAATAATTTTAAAGAATCAGATCTTCTTAAACAATTTTCTACTGAATACAGTACTGTACCTAGTATTCCGAAGCAAACCAAATCACTAGTAGATCGCGCCGTGTCTGTGAAATTGGACAAAACAGAGGAGTATAAAAATCAAATTCAGCAACTAAATAAAGCATTGGAAAATTTAGAAAGAGACTATAAAAACAAAATAGATGCTATTAAAGTTCAATACGATAGTAACGTTAAGCGCATCATAAATAAACATAATCAAGGAGTAGAGAGTATTCAAAGTCTTCATGAAGAAAAGCTGTATGATATAATAAAGACTCATGAAATTGAAATCGAAAGTCTTCGGACGATGGGTATTGAGGCTCTGCGAAAAGTGGAAAGACTAGAGAATGAAAATCATTATCTCAAATCTAAACTTGGTAGCCAAGATACTAATTTAGATGAGGTAAGAAATTCAAAATTTTAATAATATAAAAAAATATATTAAAAGAAAGATACGACCAGTTGTTTGTGGTGAAATATAGTTACTGTTAGAAACATTTTTTTATCATGAAATCAATATTCCATATTAATGACTTTAATACTAACCCAATATAGGTTCCAGTTAAAATTCCAACGCCAGAAGTTAAAAAAAAGAGAGTTAAATGCCGCTTAGATGATAAAACGCTAACAAAAACAGGTGTAGTGATTTCTAATCTACCAAAACGCAGGTCACGAGGGCCTTGCACTTGCACCATCGATTTCAATGTATCTGATACAATACGTCATATATTCGACCAAGTCGACATAGAGCAGAGTAAAATGGCTGAACAAACGTATCTGAAATACATAGCAAACAAAATATTAAGTGAGAATGTTGATGTAAGATTTAATATTTTTAAATATTATTTATATTTATATATAAAAGCCCTTACTTTGCTCAGACATTTCATACCTACCGTGCGGCCTTCAGTGACATTATGTTTACTTTATAATATTTGCTTTTTTCTAAACTCCTTTGCTCCTAGGGATTGTAACGTAATATTAAAGAACTACCTATAATATTATCTAAATGTATATAACAAAGTTGGCTTTTTTACGCCATTTATAACTCAAGAACAGCTGCTCCGATTATTATGATCTTTGATTTGTTGGATTTGTCCTGAATAGCAGAATAACTATTAAAACATCGGAAAAATTCCCAAAAAAATAATTAAAATTTACATTGCTAACGTTAGCTTATAAATATTTATATCTATTCAAAACGTAGCCAGCGACATACCCGAACGAAGCGAGTTAACTATAAAATTCAAAAAAAAAACTATTTTTTATTTGGGATCTCCAGAGATAAGTTAGTTCTAAGAAGTAAACAAATAACGAGATCTCCAGTCTAATAGACAATTCCAATGAGTCAGATCCATACCTAAAAGATTCCTTCATATTTACGTTTACTTTTTAATTTTGTCTTGTATCTGAAATGATTTTATTCTAACATTAGGTATTGGATGCCCAAGAGTTATCATTTTTGCATCTCAAAGTATGTCGTCAATGGAAGATGAGGTTAAACAAAGAAGAAACTCTTCAATTAAGAATAGAGTCACTAGAATCTGAACTAATCAATAAACAACGACAAACGCATCAACATAGTAAGTATATAATGATATCAATTTATGAGTGAAAATTATATCTTTTTGCCTTTATGAAAATATTAATATGTATAGTGTAAACTATGAGTGAAAATCGACCGGTTGACCACATATATGTATATAAATATGAATTATAATTTATTAGTTATTAAATATCCACGTATACAAGTATAATGTATTGGTTACACGCTCAGAAAATTCACTCATTTTTGATCTTTAATATGTATTTTAACCTTTTTTAACGTCCCACTACTGGACAGGGGGCTCCCTTTAATGCGGGATTATGGCAACCATGTTGAAAGTGATTGACAAATAAAAATATTAAAGGTGCGCTTCATTTGATTTTCCATTCGAGCGCGTTAATACTGGGCTAACATTTTCTTAACATAATATGTTACAATTTAATAATATGTATAGAATATTACTATCAACAGTGGCAGAATTAGATCGCAAAGTGGCAGAAGAATGGCAACGATTGCAAGAAGTGCGTGAAACTGTTTGTTGTTCACCCAAAAACAGCAATGAAAATATATTAAAACCGATTTTTATGCCAACACTATCTGACAAAGACATGTATGTATTATTATTTTACATTATATTATTTTACATTATATTGCAAATTGAAACGCTTAAATCGATGTCCATGAGCGGTAAATTAATTTAATTCTTCTTCTCCTTGTCCTTCTCCTACATTATGTATGGTTTTTACTTGGTACATGTTACCTTTTTCGAATTTTCATTTTCAGGTGTCGTCTCAGCATACCTTCACACATTCCGTGCAAATCTTTTTTTGACCCATCTACTAATATCTTATATATACTAATATCTTACTAATATCTTCCCTCAATATTCCCGACTCTGTTTTAAATAAAATTATAAATTTTTTTCCAAATAAGCTAGACGCCACGTGCAGCAATCTCGATGTAGATATAAAAGAAAAACGCCTAAAATTTTAGACTTAAGTACACTATGTGAGATTACATACTAAAGTTGTATTAGATATGTGCTTGTATGTGTTTGTGTGTTATTATTCTTATAGCAGTAGGTAGGTACTTTAAATAATTTATGAAAAAAAAAACATTTACTATAATTTCAAATTATCTTAATACTAACACTAATATTATTCTCGCAAAAGAAATTCCATGAAAATTAAATTAATATAAGCATCATAGAATAAGTTAATTTATTGCAAGAAAATCAACGTTATTATTAAGTTTTATTGATTTTTTATATTCTTTAATTTTACCCTAGTGCCGACGTGAATTCTATCAGTTGTAACATTGCCGTTGGTGAGAGACCTGGACGTAGTTTAGAAGTCGAGGCCCCAAACATTCAGAAGCCTAAACGAGTACGAGAGACGAATAGGGTAAGTAAAATAATTTAAATAAAATATAGAACACTTTCATGAAAAGTACAAAATGAAGTTCATTTTTAATTAAATAGTTTGTATTCAGTCCTTTTTTTTTAACGTCCCACTGCTGGACACGAGCCTCCCTTCAATACGAGGGGAATCAGGCCATAGTCCACCACGCTGGCCAAGTGCGGATTGGCGGACTTCACATGTCTTTCGAAAACTTGCTAGGTTTTCTCAGACATGCAGGTTTCCTAACGAGGTTTTCCTTCACCGTAAGGCAAGTGGTAATCATGTTGGAAATGATTCGCACATGCAAATATCAGAGGTGCGAAACGCGGGATTTGAACCCGCTTCACTCGGTTTGCCAAGCGAGCGCGTTACCACTGGGCTACCATTACCTTAAATTATTATTATACTTATAATAATTTAAATAATTTTCCATTATAGGCACTTTTAGCAAAACTGGATTTCGACGAACGAAAACAGAAAACCCCTTATCACGAAGAAGCCCCAACTAGACTAAAGCGTTACCACGATCGACGCTTACATAGGAAATAGCACACACAAAAATATTCATAAATAGTACTCGTACTATAAACATGAGTAAATCCACTATCTTATTTACTCTCTACAGAATCCCTACAGAGACAAAGTTATATTGTATACATTTTAAATACCTAAGCGACGCTTTTTCTTTTTTTCTTTTTCCGGCGACGACGCGAAGTGACGCGTTTTTTTTTCTTTTTCGGCTTTCTTGCTTTTTCAGAAAAGATAAAAAAAAATTTTTGTTTCAGAAAAGACCTCTATGTAGGTAAAAAGTAAAACCTTATCTAAATACGAAATTTGATCCTAAACATTGCAAGACATTATAATAGATTATGTTCATAAAACCGCGCAACGATTGGTGCGGTGCACTGATAGACGTAGAGAATATAGTGAGCAATACTGTTTTGAAATTGACGATTCTCTCTCTAAAAAGAGAGAAGGCGAACTGTCTTTTATTCCAATTTGAATTTATAAATGCAATGTAAAAAATTATAATATTATAAAAATATTATAGTAGGTATAATATAATATTATAAAGGAATGTAAAACAGTAATAATAGATCTATCTACATTAATCGTATTTCAATTAATACAGAAGACTTCTGGCCGCACATTCGTTTTGTCTCTGTCGCGCCTTTCCGCCATTTTAGCTAACGGCTGGCAAAGAAACACTCGGTCCAATCTCTATGTCTATGGGTGTACTATACTACATAAGGCTGGGGTTCTCAACGGCTCTAATCAGAAAAACCCGTGATTGTCAACGGGTAGCGCGTATGTCAATTCGTCAAGTGAGCTATCACGCACACTCTCGTCTTGTTTCTTAGTAGATGTACCTATCGTTACACGATTGTATGAAGCTTTGTCTCTGTAGATCCCATGTATACTAAAATTGTGTTTCTCTGAGATTTTTGATAGTTGCGAAGTAATCACTATTAGTCTAGGGTAAAATACACATTTATAATACGAGTATTATATATGTTGTCCATTTTAAGAAACTATATTGAACATAAATATATAAAAAACTAAAATCTAAGACTATTTATTGTTTAAAAAGCGTTTGGTTTTTGGTATGCGTTATGTGAACGGTTTTGAATATATTTACATGTGTTTTTTATAAATTATTTATTTATTATATTTATTAAATTATATAAGTGGTAATCTAGGAAAAATTGAAGTAAAGAAAAATTAGACGTGTTGTTTTATTTAAGATAATTTTACGATAGTTTTTTAATAATATGAAACTAGCCATTGTACACAGGGTTTGTGAAATTAATAGAAGGTGGTTCATAGAATGGATTCATAGTTGTATCGAATCCCGCTGCCTCAGACTGTTCAAGGAATTTCATATATTCTCTCTTATCGTGTAAATCGACTAAGATTTTCCATACAATGACGGTAATGATTCCAATCAATAGTACTGCTCCTATGACACTGCCAGCTGCAACTGTTAAATATAATAATGGGATAAATAAAAGGAGAAATAGCTTAATATTACATCTCGTTTTACCATGAATTTCCCCTACTACATTGAAACACTCAGCAACAGCTCAGTCAAGTAGTGGAGCTCAAAGCAATAGCATATAAAAATGATTGAAAGAAAATTAGACTGAGTATTTTCGTACTGGGTACACAATTCTTATCATAGTTTTTAATCACTCTTAATTTAATTGGGATTATAGTTGAAAGGTACTGTATAAATAGATACTATTAAATACTTACTTAAAATATCAGCAACAGGAGGCGTTTCCAAATCACTTTGTATGATCAGACGCAAAGTTGATAAATTTGGATAGTGATATTTGAATATAAAAGCTTTACCGTCTTCCACAATTTTTTTGCACCACATATTAGCTTCAAAATAATCAGGCGAATTGATTTCCGTTTTATTAACTATCGTGACAATAGCATCTGATAGGTTGTATTTTTCATCACATTCAATTTTTTTATTATTCAAATTACAATAAGCGTAGTCTTCTAATTCCTTACAACGCTTCGCTACTTCTTCGCAGTCATCACAGAACATTCCAGAACATTTTCCGTGAGTACTATTTCTTGAGTTACAAACACATTTACCACAAACGCATTCTCCGTTTCCTGAACATACCTGAAATATATAAATTCATGAAGATTTATATGAACAAAATATTTTTATTCAATTACTAGCGGCTCACCCTTGCTTTGCTCGAGTTCGCCTCTAAATAAAAAATAAATCAAACCCACGGAAACCGTACATTTTTCCGGGATAACAAGTAGTCTATTTGTTATTCTGATGTATGAATTATATTATTGTAAAGTTTCATTAAAATCTAATCAGTAGTTTTTGTATGCTAAGCTGTATAAGTTACTATAGTATTTAGATATCCCACGGGAACTCTTTAATTTTCCGGGATAAAAAGTACCACCATGCAAATTTTCATTTAAATTGGTCCAACAGTTTCGGAGATTAGCCCGTACAAACAGACAAACAGACAGAGAAACAAAAAATATAAAAAAAAACTGGATTTGTTCTAATTTCTTTTCTTACATCCCCCTAACTCGGTTTTTAGCATTTTTTTTATGTACAGACATTTGACCTCTAAAGTTTTATTGTATGAATGTATAGACTACCAAAAGCCTGTGATACTATGCCCTCTTCAGGAAAATAATAATAATATTATAATAAGAGTTCTCTCACTACCTTCCATTTGTTGTTCTAAAATATTTTGTTTTGATTTTTGAAAATAGTGGTCCAATTATAACGTTATACTTATAATAATTCATTTAAAAATTGATCCTGTAGTGAGTTTTGTTGCATATGTAAATCCTTTTCCTTATTTTACGAGTGGTACAAGCAATGCCTATGACACATTACAGATTAGTTCAGCAATTTAGTACAGGTAGACTAAATATCCATATACCAACTTTTAAAACAATAATTTACTTTTTTATATTGCTATATGATTGACAATTTATAGAAAAGACTGAAAATTGCAAACTAACTTCGCATTCGTTATACGTATTATGTACTAGTAGTAGTATCTGCAATTTTTAAGGTTAACTTACTTCATGAGATTGAGGTGCAATGCAGCCTTTTTCTTTATCAACGGGACACATACAATAATCTGGAAGCCATTGTGCATCGCATTGACATCTACCGAATTTACATATACCATTTCCATAGCAAATGTTACCATCAGAAGTTAAGCACGCTTTGTCGTCATATTCGCAAAACGGACCTGAGAAATCTTTGTAACACGTACATATTCCACAACTGAAATATTTAAAATGATACTTTTTATGAAATAAGCCTTATTACCTACTAGCGGCTCACCCTTATATCGTTATCTTTATAAAAACAAACAAATCTATCCCTCGGGAACCGTACATTTTTCTAAGATAAAATGTGGCCTATGTATTAGTCTGACGTATAAGCAATTACTGCAAAGTTGCATTAAAATCCATTCAGTAGTTTTTGCATGAAAGTGTAACAAACACCCATACATCTATACATCCAGACATCCATACATCCTCAAAAACTTTCGCATTTATAATATTAGTAGGATATACACTAGCTTTTTTGTAATGGCTATTTCAAAACCATTCTATAGTATAGCCTTCATATCTTCTGCAATAATAATAATAATAATTAATTAAAATTAATGCCCTTCTGACCGATTTCAGCCTCTGCGACCGATTTTACTGAAACTAGCCAAGTACGCATGAGATATTATAGTGCACAATGCATCCGCATATAATAAGTACACTCTCTATTTCTTTCATTCTCAAGATCCATTCAGTACGACTGGTGAGGGATCAGGAACAGGACTTTACCGACTTCTTACTAGAGCTTACGCATCTATAGCCGCGCATGTTATTCCTATCCTATATTGTGCTTTTATTACAAACCTGCATTTCCCGTGCCCGCTACATAAATATACTGCTCCTTCATTCGCCTTACATTTGTCCGAGTCTTTTATGTCAGATTTGCTTCCTTCACATTGACAAACGTCTCCATGCCTAAAATTTTTATGTTTGTTGTAGTAAATAGGCTGAAATATCCAAGCTTACATTTTAGGAATATGACGTCCTCCTGGCTGATTTCGATCACTGCTGTCTGCGGCGAACCCGATCATTGACCTAGCACTGACAGCCATCTGAGCAGGAAATATTGGTGCAGCGCGTGCACGCGCAGACACCAGTGCACTCTTTTTTCCTTTCAATCTCAAATTACGACGAGGGAATAATTTAACACGACCGGTGAGAGATATGGAGCAGAACCAACGCGCGGCTTAATGTGCTCTCCAAGGTACGGGAGTGGAACACTATACCACCGAGTCAGTTAAGAAATTTAATAATACTATTAACATTTTAGCCACCGGAATAACATAACATCCAAACCTAAACTAAATTATAAAAATAAAACATTTCCCAAGCCGATTGGTCATCGTGGGAAATTAGACCACCACCCTCCAGCTGTAAGTAACGAACTCGAACTTGAATTGAATAACTTAACAACGCTAAATATTTGTAGTTACAACGTAAGGTCCTTGTCAAGCATAGAGAGATATTTTGAACTCACGTATGCACTCAAGAATGTTAAATGTGACATTTTAGGGCTGTCAGAAGTTAAAAAATTGGGCTCTAATATTGAAGAATACCATGACCATATCTTGTTCTATATTGGACAAACAAAAGGGCTCCATGGAGTTGGGTTCCTTGTCACCAAAAAATACAAAACCAACATAATAAACTTCACAGGAATATCCGAGAGAGTAGCTCTTTTGCAACTTCAATTCGGTGAACTTCCTATATCACTAATTCAAGTCTATGCACCGACAGAGAGGTCGAGTGAAGATGACCTCAACCGTTTTTATCAAGATTTAGACAAAGCACATTCGTTAACTGACGACAAAATAATAATAGTATTAGGAGACTTTAACGCCAAAATAGGACATCCAAAAAAAGAAGAATACTTCGTTATGGGAAAGTATGGATACGGAGAACGTAATGACAGAGGCGAAAGATTAATAGATTATGCGTTAGAACACAAACTCTCAGTAATTAATACTTTCTTCAAAAAAAGGATCTCTCGAAGATGGACATGGATGTCTCCTGACAATAATACAAAGAACGAAATAGATTTCATAATGACAAACAACCCCAGACTATTCACAAACTTTGAAGTAATCAACACATGCTTCCCTTCGGATCACAAACTTATAAGAGGCACCATGACACTAAAATCACCTAAAATTAGTAGGAGAAATTTCAATAACACACCCAATATTCCAAAGACAGAAGATGAAATTGAATACTTTATAAAAAACTTAAAATCAAATATAAAAAACTTAGAAGTTGATCTAAATTACCCTACCGACATCCAAACCTATTACAATACACTAGAAAATATTATTTCAAGCAGCTCTAAAACACGGGAAAATACTGAGAAAAAAGGACACAGAATATTTAGTGAAGATACTAAACTACTAATAAAGAAACGCAGTGAACTCGTACAGACAAAAAATAAAAATATAGATACGAAAAAAGAATTAGGAAGAATATACAAAGAAACGAGTAGATCAATTCGGAAAGACTACCAAACACATAGACAAAAAATAATAATTAGAAACTTAAATAAATATAGGAGTACGAAAAGGGCGTTTAAGGAGCTAAGCATTCAGAAAGCTTGGATACAAAAACTTAAACAACAGTCAGAGGAAACCAAATCAAGAAAAGATGTAATCAGACATGCAACAAACTTTTACAAAGATTTGTATCGACGTAGAAACAACGATCAGATATTTGAAGTTATAAACAATAACTGGGAACCAGAACTAAGCTCTGTTAAACCAATAGAAAAAAGAGAGGTATACAAACAAATAAAACAGCTAAAAAATGACAAATGCCCTGGCCCGGATGGACTCAGCAACGAAGTTCTTAAACTAGGAGCACCAATTCTCGTCCATTACCTTACACAGCTATTCAATATGGTATTAAATACAGAAACTGTACCGCTACAATGGTGCAAATCCGACATCATACTGCTATTTAAAAAAGGCGACCCATTAGACATAGGAAATTACAGACCAATCAGTCTATTAACAAGTGTGTATAAACTCTTTTCTTCTATAATATTAAAACGTATAACTCAAGATATCGACAACTCACAACCCATAGAACAAGCAGGTTTTCGCTCAGGTTTTAGTACTACCGATCACATCCAGGTTATAGAACAGGTTATAGAAAAATACCGTGAGTTCAACAGACCACTGTACTTGGCTTTTATTGACTATTGCAAGGCTTTCGATAGTATAAGTCACCATTCAATTTGGAACGCCTTGAAAATATTCGGAATAGATCAAAAATATATAAACATATTGACATATATTTACGAGAATAGTCAAAGCTGTGTAAAACTTGAAACTAGGGGTAAACTCATTAACATAGAAAGAGGTGTTAGACAAGGTGACCCCCTATCACCTAAATTATTTATTGCTGTTCTCGAGAATATTTTTCGAAGTATAGATTGGTCACAAAAAGGAATAAAAATATGTGGTCGTTACTTAAACCATCTAAGGTTCGCTGATGATATAATATTACTAGCTGAAACACCTAAAGACATAGAGGACATGATGCAATTACTTGACATAGAAAGTACAAAAGTTGGCTTAGAAATGAATGCCAGTAAGACTAAAGTAATGACCAACAGCATTAAAGAACCTATTAAAGTAAAAGGAAATACCATAGACTATGTCGAAGACTACATTTATTTAGGAAAACAAGTTTCTTTCAGAAAAACTAACAATGAAGAAGAAGTTGCAAGAAGAATAGCTATTGCGTGGAAGAGATTTTGGTCATTAAAAGAAATTTTAAAAGGTAATTACAGTTTATTTATGAAAAAAGTCGTAATGGACACTTGTGTGCTACCAAGTCTATTATACAGCTGCCAAAATTGGACCTTCACAGAAAAAGTCAAAAACAAGATAAGGAGCAACCAAAGAGCAATGGAAAGAAGCATTTTAAAGATAAGGAAAGTACAGAAAATAAGAAGCGACATAATCAGACAGAAAACTAAGATTACCGATGCACTTACACATGCTCTGACACTAAAGTGGAGTTGGGCTGGTCACATCTCACGATACTCTGACAGAAGGTGGACTATCGAATCTACACGATGGAAGGGACCAACGGCGGGGAAAAGAAAGGTAGGAAGACCTATAAAACGGTGGACTGATGAAATAAAAAAAGTGGCAGGAGAACAATGGATGAAGAAAGGCAAAGATAGAAAGGCGTGGAAGGAGCTGGAGGAGGCCTTCACCCAAACAGGGATCCATATCTCGGAACCAACAAAAAAAGAATAATCATACTAACAACCTAGATTAAACAAACATACTAACAACAACTAACAACTTTTGTAATGTAAATTTTTTTAAGATATGGAATAAATATGGCTTAATTATTATTATAATTATTATTATTATTAACATTTTATATCCTTGTATTTATTATTATTATTTTTTGAGTTAGCGTTGATAAATGAGTTTTCTATATTATAAATGTAAAATATATTACGATTAAAAACAAATTCTTAAGCTTGAAATATTAATACATATACATGAAATACTACCTGTTCTCGTTACATTTGCACACCCCACATTGGTATGTTCCTCCTAAACTGCACTTATTTGAATTTTCTTCACCCTTGCCAGGTTTTTCGCAATCGCACTGACAGTCCACTTCAACTGCTATAGTTAATTTTTCACCTAAGAGTCTTGGACCAACTTTGACCAGGTATGTAAACATATTATCAGGCGGGCATGAGTTAATCATTAAAGTCCCTTTAATGTCAATATGTTGATCATGTTGTAAAACGCAATTTCCAGGTTTATTACAATCCGGATCAAATGTAAGTTGCATAAAATCTGGCACTGTGTATTCCAATTGCATATTTCTGATTAGACTCTAAAATTAAAATGGCATCAATTACAATTTACGGTACAAATAATTATTATAATATTTTATTTTGTTATACGACCTCCTTACCAAATATTCCTCTTTGATCATTTCTAAAAGTTTGGGACTTGCTTCTAATGGCACGTATTTGGAACCTTGAATATTTTTCTCTAAAGCTTTATAATGATCCGTAACATTTGGCACCGCAGCGAAAATAATCATGAAATTATTTTCTGTCGCTATTTTATTTATTTGACTAACAGACGGGTAATCGAATTTTAAATCTTCCGTATACATGTTATTAACAAGGTGACATTTCATGTCGTGCTGTATAAAAGCACCCACGTATTTTCCATCTCCTGCGCTGTGGTACGTAGAATCAGTGCTTAGTACAATAATACGCCTCGCATTTTCTCTCCATTTAAGTTCTTTTCTGCAAGCCATCACTTGCATTAGTGCATCAAAACCTGCCTCAGGAGCATCGTAGTTCACACCCGAAGGTTTATCATTTAAAGCTTTTGCAAATGCTGTTTTGTTCTCGGTTAAAGATAAATGATTTTTAAAAGAATACGACATTTGCATATTAACGCTGAAATAAAAAAAAAATTATACGTACAATATTCTCATCAGTCATCTTCATTTCTAAACATACATAAAACAGATCATAATAGCATAGAACATACATAATTTGGCGGTTAGCAAATAAATAAATATACAAGAATTGCTCGTTAAAAGGTATTAAATTTAGTCTGTGATCCAAAATTATTTAATTGAACTTAGTCATTTTTATACTGTTTGTAGAACAAAAAAAAGGATCCAAAGGCGATAAAATAATTAGTAACCGACCAATGCTAGCTTCAAAATTATCTATTAGGGAAATGTAAGTAAACTAAATTAAAAATATTAGATACGTACTCTACGAAAGGCAGAGAAGGTTTCTCTACAAAACTTCCAATGCCCAATCTTACATTATTGGTTAAACGTAATAGTCCTTCGTAAATACTCTTTCCTTGCTCTTTTAATGTTTCTACCTGCTCCAGCATTGTTTTAGAATAATCTATTAAATAGTAAACGTCTAAAGGATAATCTTTTGCTGGCTTATATGACATATTTATATCCACAGGCACTCCAGGTCGTGCTCTGACATTTATTAACTGAGGTTTAAACTGAACTACATCTTCGCCATTGTCTCCTTTAGAGAAATTTTTGTCCTTTTTGATTTCATGGGTTACTTTTGAACTATAAATTTTCCCATTACACCATGTAACATTATTTAAATTGGAACTCCCAGATTGACATCTATCACCATCGTGTGTATCCTAAAAGAAAAAATATTTCGTCAATAAGAATTTAAATTTTATGAAATTAGAATAATGAAAATTTTGTCAACGCGGATGCCTGTTGTATAATATATGTCCAAAATTCTCTTTGTATTGCTACATAAGTACGAATACATATGATATATTATCTATGCGATTTTTTTACTTAAATTGATCTAGATTGCTATACAGTAGGAGAGGAATTACGAACTTACGTACACCGGACTTTTTCAATTAATATATTTATATATATCATATAATAATATATATAATATTTATAACGCAGCAGTAGGATGTTAAAAAGGGCTGAATATATATTATATAAGAAACATAAACATTTTCAGATGCATAATTCAAAAAATAATAACGAAATCATTCTTACCGCAGCACACCAAATGCACTCTTCACTGGCGAATCCGATACACTCACCACATGTTTTAATATTCACACAATTAGACTCGCAAGAAGCAAAATAAAATTCAGTACTCAGCAAAAAAAATAAGATATACAAATTCATTTTAATATGACTACACGTACCAGATGGAATTTTATAAATGACTAATAGTTTAAAATTTAGCATTGGCAATATCCTTATTATAAGTAAGCACTATAATTAAACATTTGTTCAGGAAAATTTTAACATTATTGTATGTTTAGTATTTATTAAGCAATATATATTTATTTTAATCATAATTAACTATTATACTAATTGGTGTCAAAGTTAAAACTTTTAAATGTATTAATAAACAAATGGAACGATAATTCAAACGACATGAAAAGTAACTAAGTAGTTACTTTTCATCCCCAAAATAAGGGAAGAAACAATTTTGACTGTACATTCACGAGCTGTTAGAATTGTGGTCAATAATGATTAGACCTATGCCATAAAAGAAAGATTCTGCAAAGTAGAATCTGAAAACTTACAAGGGGCTTGGTACACGTAACCAAGAGCAATTGATAGAATAATAAACTACTTCTGAACAAACATTAGGCACTTCTAATCGTCATAAATCTGAGAACGCTGTATTTTACTTATACTTCCAGTATTAATGAGTTTCCTTGTAAAAAATGAGATCATAGTTATATTTATCTCAACTAATTTGTTATTTTTCCGTTCACATAGAGTTTTAAAGTAATCGTTATAAAATTGAATCAAAACAAATCAAAAAAAAAATAGACAGAATTATATATCTAAGCTTTGTTAATAACTAACTATTAACATAATATTTATTCCAATTTATCACAAATAGTCGTAAGTAATCTTAATCTAGTAGCTAATATTTAGTAGGTCCTTAAGAAAAGAAATAGAGTTCTTAAGCTTTTATATTTTTTAGTGTTTCTTAATAAAATAACAGTAGGACTTTTAATAAATCCGAAGAACTTGATCATTTTTCAATAATTAAAATTGAACTTCGACATTTTCTTCAAAAAAACTTATCTATCAGATATTCTGGATCATTGTGTAACGGTTAATTTTTGAATTTATTTATTTAATAATTGCTAGCAAAACTTTTAAGGGGAATGACGTAAAATACTCGTAATAAAAATATTCACTGTACTCTGCTAGGGATAATATATGTTTTCCTTATTTCAACGATAAAATGTATTGAACATGTCATTAAGCCTGTCGTTTATACAATTAAGTAGCTACGTTTTACAATGAAATTATTTTTATATATTTTATTTTCAATATTATTAGGTTTAGAAGCTTGCAATCATAAAACGTGTGACGAATGCATAAGAGATAGTGCGATATGTGCGTGGTGCTATCAGGTAAGGTTATTGAACTTAACTTAATAAATGCTTAATGATTTTTAAAGTGTACACAGGAAGACTAAAAACTTTACCAGTGGAGCTATATTTTAAAATAAATTAATACATACATATGTATATAAATACATACGATTATCTGAAGGTTTACCTAATTTTATTTTTTGTCAAATTTTATTTTATTACTTTTAGGAAAATTTTAAAGATACCAGATGCAAGGCAGTGGCGGATATTACTGAAACTTGGTGTCCAGGTCATATTATGAATCCGAAAAGTAACAAAAAGGTGACTGAAAATTTGGACTTTAATTCGACAATTGGAAAAGTTATCCAGATCAGACCACAAAAGCTGGATGTTATCTTAAGACCTGGAGATTCAGTTAATTTTGAAATATTGTTTAAACGAGCTGATAACTACCCAGTGGATTTATATTTCTTATTCGATGGTTCCGAAACAATGGTAAAAATCCAAAACCAAACCGCAAGTCATATTGAAGAGTTATATACAATGATGTATAAAATGACAAACAATGTGTTTTTAGGAATTGGTTCATTTATTGATAAGAACGCACTGCCTTTTGCCTTGTGAGTAAATTTTATATCTGTATCATAATTTATCTATATTTTAATATTGACTTACTCTTACTGCCTCGGTGGTGTAGTGGCTAGCATGTACGGCTGCACACTCGGAGGTCGGGGGTTCGAGTCCTGGGTCGGGCCAAGGTCTGGGGGGTCAAGGGCTTGGGTCCTGCGCAGATGGCTAGTCTCAATGAAATTGGCCACCGTGGCCGGAATCGGTCAGGAGGACATTATTAATGACCATCGCTTCGTTCGGGTGCGTCCCTAGGAGCTTTTTAAATAAATATAAATTAAATTAAATAATTATTAGCCAGAATTAGCCATATACATTTAAATTTTGTTTTCGTGATTTTTTCCGATGTTTTAATACTTAGTTATTCTGCTGTTCGGGGTGAAGTCAAATAAATCCAACACATCAAAGATCATAAAAATGTATCCATCGTTCTTGAGTTATAAATAGTGTAATTAACCCGACTTTGATTTATATATGGGTGCTTCTATTTATAAGTCAATTATATTTTTACCAGATAAACTTTAACAGATTTCTTAAAGTTTACTGATATGCAAAAACCAAAATTTTTAGTTTATATTAACGTATTAGTTTTGTTTCAGTTTTAAAAACAGCACTCATACTTATTCATTCCAAAATCGACTAAAATTAAACAACGATCTTGAACTTTCTAAGAATGTATTGAAAAATGCAACTTATGGAGGTAATTATGACGTACAAGAGGGTGTTTTAGACGCTCTAGCTCAAGTAATAGTATGCAAGGATGAAATTGAGTGGCGTAATGAGTCCACAAAAATTATACTAGTTATAACTAACCAGCCTTATCATACAGTCGGCGATGGAAAGTATGCAGGCATTTTTCAGCCATACGATGGTAAATGCTACCTAAAAAATAATAAATACTCGAAAGAATTAGAACTCGATTACCCTTCGGTTAGTATTATTAACAAATTGGCATCTGAAGAGGAAATTATTGTCCTGTTCGCTGTTCACAATGACGTACTAAACGTTTATAACGCTCTCGGAGAAAATATCAGAGGCTCAAAACATGCTGCATTTGATGGCAATGAGATTACTAAATTATTAAAGTCTATTTATAAGGTGAGTAAAAACAGTCATAGCTACATTTTTATCTCAATATTAATTCATATAACACTAGGTTATACAACATATATTATGTTCGTAGGTTATTTTTAACAGATTTTTTTTTTGGTTTTCAGGGTATCATACAAAGCTTGAAATTAAAAGTAAACATTGACAGTAATCTTCAAAAGTACGTACAAATCTCATTCAATCCAGATTGTTATAATCATCCTGAAAATACCAAATGTAGAGTTAAAGTAAAGGAAGAAAAGAAAATCATCGGCACTATCAAACTATTACAGTACACTGAAATTAAAAATATAGAAATGAGCATATTATTCGAGGGAATTAAAGAAAAATTAAAAATCAATATCAATGCTTTAAAAGATTGCGATTGTAAAAAAGAAGTGAATTCATCATTTTGTAATTATGGAGGTACATTAAAATGTGGTGTTTGCGAGTGTTATGAAGATAGGTAAGCTTTTGTCTCTTTTACGTACAAAAGTAGAGACATCAGTAGAGCTTTGATTTCTGCATGGTCAATGTTATGTTATGTTAAAATCGTTAAATGTACAACTATGGAGTTAAGATTATAATTTGTAAATAATTGAAACCGCGCATAATTATATCATTATTATTTAATTTTTTTTTAAATTTAATATCTTTTAATTAAAAAAAAATATTTACAAAAACAAAAAAAAACCGACTGCGTAAAAAGCGAACTAAAAAGATAAAATCGTCGTCTCGTCTCAGTCCAAAAGACCAATTTAAAGCCGAAAAGATATATTTTACCCTTATATGAATATAAAGCTTTGTTTTTAAAATCTAATATATTTAAACGAGCAATTCTTGTATATTTATTTATTTATTTATACCGGTGATCTCGGAAATGGCTCTAACGATTTCACTGAAATGATTGTTGATTGTTATATGAGGGTTTTTGGGGGCGAAAAGTCGATCTAGATTAATTATCTTATGTATGTCTTATGTCTGGGAAAACGCGTGTTTTCGAGTTATCATGCGGTTTTCTTTCGCATTATTCCACGCAAAATATGGTCGCTAATTTCACTTGTTCAGACATACGCATCGTGGTCAAGCGGCCAAGACGCAAGATTGACTATCACAGGTTTCGAATCCCGGTCAGATACAAAGTTTTTACTTTTATTTTATTTTTTTGTATTTATTCAAGTTTTTAGTTCTATTTTTTTAAGCCAAATTCAAAAGAAAATTTTACCTTCAATTCTATTTCTATTAAATTTTAAAAAGATGAAAACAAGTTGACGAAGGCATGATTAGAGACTTGAATATTATGCAGTCGGAGACATACATATGTACTGGCTTTATATTTATAATAAACTTAAAAAGTAAAACCTTATCTAAACACAATATTTGATCCAAATCATTAGAGCCGTTTGCGAGATACACGAAATAATTTTATACACGCGAAATAATTATTTATAAGTACATAATATGTTCTAACATATACAAAAATTACTCATTTAATATTATAAGATAACATTATGTAGCTACAATTTACAGTAAGTGAAAATATTGCCACTGCAGTATTATACCTAAATTGGACTTAGTTATTCATTTTTAGGTGGTTATAGATTTAAAAAAAAAAGGAGTTCGCAATGTTGACCATAGAGGGTCTTCACCAACCACTTATTTTTTGCAGATACGGTGAAAAATGTCATAACCCCAACGACTTCTCAACTTGTATCGCGCTTAACAGTACTGCAATTTGCAGCAATCATGGGCATTGCGACCGAGGAAAATGTTCATGTAAAGAAGGGTAAACGTATTATTTATATATTTTTATTGATAATTCACATAATTATGTCAGATTTTTATTTAACAGTAGCGACTCACCCTTACTCACCTCGGGTTCGTCCCTAATTACGTTTTAACGTATAGTATAGATTTGTCAGAGATGAGATATTTTCCTGCAATAAAAAGTATCCTGTATATTGTCCCGGATAACCAGATATCATCATCAAAACCTGTCCATTGGTTTACTCGTGATGCGGTCACAGACAGACAGACAGACAGACAAAAATTCTAAAAACTATAGATTCGGCCTCTGTATCGATAATAATGACTATTTCAATAAGATTTTCCAAAAAATATTTAATGTAGAGATTCGACTCTGTTAGAATTTTATTATATGTACCTATAGATAAATAAAACAACAATATTATTTAAAGGACAGTTATACTAAAAAGTCTAAAGTGATTAAATGGGACTCTTGTAGAATACTTAGTGTTATGATCGATAAATAAAATATAATATATGTAATGAAAGTAATAATAATAGTCCTGATAAATAATAGCGGTAGCCCAGTGGTGATGCTATCGCTTGGAAAATTAAGTGAAGTGAATACAGATTCCAGCCTCGCGAAGGAAAACATCATAAGAAATAGTTGGAAAACATTTTTTTTTTATTACCATTATGGAGAGAAATTCATAATATATTTTATAAAAAAAAAATTGCGTTGAACTTAACATTTTTATTATTAAAGTGAATATTTTTTTAAGATACGAAGGTTACTACTGCGAATGTAAGACTGCCTGTCCGCTAGAGACTGACGATAGATGTGAGTGCGTCTGCGGGGCGTGTAAGTGCAAGGCTGGCTGGGACGGCGACCTCTGCAAGTGCCCCTCACCCCCCGATTGCTCTGCTGGGGATGATGTCAGTTGATCTTATATCTATCTTTTCTGTTCCCTGGTTCAAATTTTATTTTCATTTTTACCCAATAACGTGTTAAATTCTTTTATATATATGGTAGGTATTGAATAGTATATAAAGTAGCCACTTACTCTCGCTTGTATACTAAATTTCATACAAATCCGACACACACCGTCAGACTTTCTTATTATTTGTCCTTTAGTTCGAATTATATCGAATTATTGAACTGGACACAAATTGTTCTCAATTTCTTGACATATTTCCTTGTTTAATTCTTTTCTACTTCACGTCTAACATAAAAACTAATCTATCAAAATAATAAAAGTTACCGTGAGTTTGTAGCAGATAAAAATGAGCTTCATTGAAATCCATTCACTGTTCTCGAGTAATGCACACATACACACGATTAAGCGATGACAAAAATTCTTTTATTTAAAAATTTTAAGATAAGATTTTATATTAGATATGTTATATGTTATTTATATGATTATAGCATCAATATTAAATGCTAATTTTGCCATGTTAGAATTTTGTTATTTTTGTGTATATTATTGCGCATATTATTATTTAATAATATTACAATTTTCTGTTCGTCTGTCACTGTAATCGCGCAACACTTGAATCAGATTGATTTCAGTAAAGTTTAATTAATGGTTTCATCCTTAACATTCACTTTTCAAAGAGATATTTAAAAAATATATTTTGATATTGCATTCGCAGAAAATATGCAATGGTAGAGGTCACTGTACATGTGGTAAATGTGAATGTCAGGACCCTGCTAACTGGGACGTAAGAACTAAGCAAGACAAGTATTGCAACGTGTCATGCGCTGAAGAAGAGTCTTGTCACAAGCGACAGTGTTCCATCTTAGAGCCACTTGTGTTAACCTACTTGCAAGAAGACGGTTATATTTATTATGACAATGTAAATATAACGAAAGAGAAAAATTTGACGTCCCAGAACTCGACTGGTATTTGGAACCTCTGCCCAAAATTACGGGTAGATGTAGGATGTTACACTCAATTTATATACAGCTATAGCGAGGAATCATATGGCATTCGGGTGAAAATTCAATCTGACTTGGATTGTGCTGAGACGTATTATCGTAAGTACTTTATATTTCACTAGCGATGCTTCTTTAGATGTCAAATCGTAGACTACCTGTATACTACAGATGACTAAATACTATACTAGGACAAATGCCCCATCCCATATAAAGATATTGGACAGCGCTAATTCGGGCTATTTTTCGGGCTACTTTGGCTTACTTGAATAGATAATAGATGTATTTTATATCATAAATACGTGCTTGTAATAATCATTTTAACTATTCTACAAATCATATTTATAATGTAGATACGTATTTTATTCTGAATTATAAACACGTTATTTTGTTACAGTATTAGGTGGTGTGAGTGTTGTGCTGTTGATATTAATTGGATTAGCAACGTTGATTGCTTGGAAGTGCATTACAGATCGACGTGATCGCCTTGAATTTGAACGTTTTAAGAAAGAAGTCGCCGCGTCAGCAATGTGCGATAACCCTATATTCCATCCAGCCACAAACACTTTCCAAAACCCAGCATTTGGCAAGAGATCTTTTCGATCTTAATTTAGAAATTTGAATAAACTCATTTGACTAAAACATCTGTTTTATTTTTTACTAGCGACTCACGTTCACTTCGCTCGCGTTTGTCCCTAGGTACGTTTTCACGGTTAGCTATGTTTATACATAAATAGTAGCTAGGTACTTCTAAGATATTCATTTAAATTATGTAGCGATTTACGTTACGTGAGTACGTTCATGGGTTTTAATTTTTGTTCGCGGATTTTTTTCTAAAATAAAAGTAGCCTTAGTTACTCCTTATAACATAACCTATCTGCCAGTTAAAGTCCCGCCAAAATCAGTCCAGCCGTTTCGGAGATTAGCCGGAACAAACAGACAGACAGATAGATAGACAGACAAAAATTGTAAAAAATGTTGTTTCGGTATATGTACCGTGTATACCTACATCCATATGCATTAAGTAAAAAGCAGTTATTTTAATATTACAAACAGACAATCCAATTTTATTTATCTGTATAGATATGTGTGACTATGAGTAGATTTTTTAAACATGTGACTTAGAGAAACTTTGAAATATGTAAACAAATACGTTTAATATATAATGTATAAAATATAAATGTGTAAAATAAAATATAATGGTGCACCTTTAAAACAGTAATAATCACTGCTATAAATAGTAAATTGAAAGAAAGATTTTATCTCCAAAGCAAATAAAGGATGGTAAAGTTCTATGAAAATATTTTATAAAGATGCACTAATGATTATACTTAAGAAAAGAGTGTAAAATAAAAAAGCAACCAAGCTCGGTGAAATCGCTAATAAAAAAAAAAGTATGAAGTTAAAAAAGATGTACAATTTAATTTTACGCAGATTATCGAATTGCTATAATATTTTCTCAGGCGTCATTTTATGCTTTCAGAATACCACAAGATCATAAAACAATAAGTATTATTTGTTTAGCTGTAATTTCTTTAGACTTCTGATTATATTCGTGATGATGACACAGATCATGTAATACTATACTACTTTAATCATCTAAGGAATTCTTTTTTATATTACATATTATAAAATTTTCATAATAACATGGTTACTTTTCAATGAGTACGAATTATAACTTTAATTTGCTCTATTTAAACGCTATACATTTTTGCTAAAGAATACTCATAATTGACGAAAGCTTTTTACATTTAATTTGATTATATTTGCAGTTACCTTTCGTACCGCTAGATGGCGCTGCTAAAATATTTCATATAAGCGCTAACGTAACATGTTCTTAAAAATTATTTATATCTTTAAAATCATATCACATTTATAAAAAAGTTATGGATTTACTTTATCTCTTGAAGAATAAAGATATAATACATAAAATAGAGTCGATATAAGATATAGTACGACATCCCTGAATCGCGCTATCGAAGTTTTGTTGACATGGAGTATAAATACAATATTTCTCGAACACTTCAAGGGAGTCCGTTTCTACACAGTGCGGCAGGCGTTAGGGATAGACCTGCTTATAAATTCCATCCCCTTAGAGACCTCGTTCTGTATGCTATGCAAACGAGGGATCGTGGAGGCACTCATATGGATGGGCCTGATCGTAGCCCTATATATAGAGTTTATTGTGGCGGCGCCTAAGGGCACGCAATTTGCAGTCCGCATGGCGATGCGTTGTACCCTGTACCTAAGTCGTCTCCAATGGAGGCGTAGGTTATAGTGGATTAGTGGTTTGAAGGGACCTTTGTTGACCTTACACTGCAGGAGCGATGTTGTATCCTCCGCGACCCACTGTTGTAGAAAATTTGACTCTCTTTTAACTGCTTTTTATAGAAATGATATTCAACATTACAAAATATTTTAATCAATTTGTAAAAGCATTAAATAATGTTATATTTAATTTGTTATACTTTTTTCATTATGAATATTTTCTGAATACAATTCTAATGACATAAGTTTTCTTTTTCTCATATTATATTCCAATTATTAAAAAAATAACATAAACAAATAAGGTCATAGTCATGTGTACCTTCTAAATTATATCCAAGTCCGGTCGTTTCAGCGTGAAGTGACAAATCTATACACACATACAAATTTTATAACTTTAATATAAAAAAATGAAGGTTAAATTAAATTTTAAATAATATAGCCATTACAGTTTTTTGACGCATGCGCATGACGTGTACAACTATAACTACGAGTACCTTTCCAGATCCTTTTATACCTCACACTACATGTTCAATTTTCGACATAACATCCTTATTAATTAAAACATTCTTAAGATTTTTTTTTAATTAAAAAAAGTGCACTGTATTTAAAAAGTAGTTAAACCACTCTTAGGGGTGGATTTTTTCTTGAAATATATCTAGGCTCAGCCTCTAGATTTAACCTACTCATTACATAAAGAAAATCGTGAAAATCAGATCATAACTGGCGAACATCGCCACATACACTCAAAAACATACATAATATATCCTCCTTTTTTGAAGTCGGCCAATATAATAACTATATCATATTATGTTTTTACTAAATACTAATTAAGTCTTAGAACTATATTTGTTTTCTTAGAAAACACCGTTTCCGCGAGTTTCCCTCTAGCGATGAATCATCTCAGTGCTGTCTGATGAAGTGGGAGAGAGGTCGCTCGGGCGCTGTGAGCTGTCATACAGACTACACTCAGTTCAGTCTTGGTCCTCTCGCGTTGTAACTCACGCGTATCAGTAATAGCGCCGAGCATATTATTTATAGGCGATTTCGACGTTTTTTTCATAAAAATATTGTGCTGGTGCTTGATAATTTTTTTTTAATTATTTATTAATACTGTAGAAAAATGGCGACTTTGTGGAATATAGTGGTAGTTCTAGTTTTTATTCAACAAGTTATTGCAGTTCAACGCGATTGTTCGGATTTCGATAGTTTGAAAAGTTGCAACGAATGCATCAGATGCGGAGGAAATTGGTGCAAAAATAAAAATGAGGTAAGAATATTTTCCTAAATTAAACGTAGCGGTCAAAAGAAAAGGGGGTAGTTAGCATAGAGCTGTAATATTCAGCCGATAGGCATCTCTCTGAAAAGGATTACATATTTAGAGTTAAATTATTTAACAAATCAAATTAAAAGTGAATGACGGAAATTATTATTTTTAATATAATGGTTAATAAAGACCTTAATCACTGAAAATATATTTCTTAGTCGTATAGTTCATTTACACAATAAGTATATTTATTTAAATATTAAAATAAAATTAACAAAAATTGTGATTTGCAAAGTAATTTTTAATTGTAAAAATTTCAATCAATACGTACATATGTTAATTTCACTTTTATCTCGTTCAGTAAGTATTATAACGTCCCATTTTCATAGGAATTAAACAATTTAATAAATAATAATTATAATTACTAATCCATTTTTTTTTAAATTGTATCATTTTGGTTTATAGACAAGTATTTTAAAATAAAATTTTCAAAACGAAATAATTAGGTACATTATTAATGAACGACCGTCATTAAAGAAAAAACAAGTATTTAAACGGAAGGAAACAATTGAGTCAATAATGATGCTCATACAACGCCAATCTATTTTTGATCTTGTCAGCCATGAACTTTATTGGTTATTTGCTCTGGTCCTTTGACTCTTTAGAATAATTAAAATTACCTCTCGCTTTTAAAGCTTCCATAATGCTTATGTTAAAGCTTATCGATTTATTAAAAACATAAACGCTTTTGTATAAAGTTATCCAATATAATCTGTTAAAGAATCTATATATTGACATGTTTTGAAAAATATATAAATACCGGTATAATACCATTAATCAAAATATACTTTATTTAAATAGTTTTTACAAGCACTTTTGAATCGTCACTTGTAAATTTTCAAAATTTAAATTAAATGTCACTATGTACTTCCGTGAGGAATCTACCACCAGCTCGGAAGGTAGTTCTGTTGAGAAAGCCGGCGAGAAACTCAACAGTTGCTCTTTTAAAATAATACTTGCTTACTATATTGTAATATAATCAATATCTACTTATCCTACGTGAGTTTGAGTAACTCTACTATTTTTCAAGTATGTACCTAATATATGTATAATTTTTTATAATAAATTATTCGGAAATTAATGTAATTATTACTAGAAAGATAAACTGTAAAAAAATTTACTAAAGGACTTACTTTACCAGTATTGGTCAATTCAATTTTAATAATAGACCTCCGTTATAGGCACGTTGATATGCATTTCCTATGATAACTAACTATCGCGCGTTGACTTACTTGGAAGAGAGTAGAGACAATCATTTGGCTGGCTGGCTCGTTACGAGTACATAAAAACTAAAACACACTAAAACTATGAAACTATATTATATAAAACTTTGTTTATATGATTTCCCGCCAAAATCATCATCCTTTTTTTTATTTTTTCTTTAAGAACAAAAAAACATTCAATGCCAGATAAAGGAAACACTTTACTCAGCCAATAAAAAAATATTTTTTTTTTATTTGTGTAAAAATAAAGCTAAATTGCACATATTTAGTAAATATTAACAATAATATTACGTTTGCTAACACATGTACGTGAAAGCCCTTGGTGCAGCGCTTTCGCCTTTGCATCGAGACAATTATTGAATAGATAATATACGTATTTACATATTAGAATTAAACCTATTGCACCAGTTTTACTGGCAAGTACGCTACCTCTATACATAAAGTCTAAATAAATCTACGGTTATTATACCTAATTGACCTGAATTGGTGATTGGTCAATTTCTATGCTTTTTCGAATACTAAAGGATTGCATTAGAAACATCTTTCATTTCATCTCATAGAATTTTAACATGCTTTCGTAAGCATCATAAGACTTATTTTGCTTTGTATTTTGTTATCGTGGCTTATGAACCTGACCAGCTAATTGCCCTTCACTAATAATCAACTAATTTTCACAGAACTCTCATAACTAGGTAAAATTAGGATGTTACTACGGTTGTTTCGAAATGACGTTTATTATTTTTCAGGGTTAAAGGTCTTCCCTCAAACACAAAGCCAAATAGGCTGTTTTTATCTGTTCTTAAAAGATTGTTAGATTTTATAACATTTCATAACACCATTGTATTAGATGATTCTACATAAAATTACATGAAGTGCTATAGAGTGGATCGATAGACGAATTTCCTGAGCCTCCCCAATTTCCAATATCCGGAACTAGATAAAGTGAGTTCGAAAATTCATAATAGTCCTTCTATAATACCTACGATAAACGTACCTACAAATTAATATAGCATATATATGTATATTTAAATAACTATAAATTTATATGTATATATATATATATATATATATATATATATATATATATATATATATATATATATATATATATATATATATAATAAAATTGTAACTAATATAAGCCGAATCTGTAAATTAAATATTTTTTGAAAAATCTTATTGAAATAGACATTATTTTCGATACTGAGGCCGAATGTCACTGGACAGATTTTGATGAAATTTAGTATGGTAATAGTTGGTTATCCGGGTTAACATATAGGATACTTTTTACTGGGGGAAAATATCTCATCTCTGAGAAATCTTTACTAAACATATAAACTTAATATATTTTTTAAATAAAATAAAAATAAATAAACGTAAGTAACGTCTAGGGACGAACCCGAGCGGAACGAGGGTGAGTCGCTAGTACATTATATTTTTCATTTAATTTTGTCTAAAATGTGTGAAGAGGTATCAGACTTACGAAAATAATTAAAAAATCTTACTAGTGTTTGTGATGTATGAAACTTAAATTTAGTTGTAATCTATACATATGAGATATTTTTAAGATATTTTTAGAGATATTTTTTAAATTATTATTAGCATAATTAAATTTAGAACATTAAATTCTTAGAGGTAATATTTATAGTAGAATTTTGATAGACAGATTATATATATATATATATATATATATATATATATATATATATATACATATATACATACACGATGTTTTCCTTCACCGTAAGGCAAGTGCTAATCAAGTTATAAATGATTCGCACATGTAAATATCAGAGGTGCGAGACCCGGGATTTGAACCCGCTTCACTCGGTTTCCCAAGTAAGCGCGTTACCACTGGGCTACCACTGCCTAAAATCATATATATATGATTTTTTTAAGTTCAACCCCTTGAGAGAGGAAGGGGTTAAACGATTTGTGTGTTAAATCAATTTTCGAGATAATATTTAATGAAAAAAGCTAAAGAATGCAAAAGGTATAGCTAATCGTATCTTATGCCATATCATTAGTCAACCGAGTGAGTTATAATTTATCATTTACTTTGACTATAATAATTACATAAAACAAATTAGTCCATTCGAATTTGTAGGCGTAATAATTTTTCTATTTTAGACCTTAAACTATAGCCGTAAGGGCTTTGTTTCATAGTGTATTAGATATTTTTAAACTTTTTCTAGAGCTGGTTATGTAATGGAGGCTAGTAAGCAATCTGGTCGCCACACTACCTATATAGTATTTGTATAAGCTGATGCGTAGACT
Source organism: Argynnis bischoffii washingtonia (assembly GCA_033884665.1). Lineage (NCBI taxonomy): Eukaryota > Metazoa > Arthropoda > Insecta > Lepidoptera > Nymphalidae > Argynnis > Argynnis bischoffii. The sequence goes on along the minus strand of CM066609.1, from coordinate 13,150,390 downwards.
TAATCCAATTACAATCCGTATTACTATGGAAGCCGGCTGGAAGCCAATAAAATCCGGACATTCAACCTGCACACTATATTCTAGTGTAAACTAAATCAGATTTTATGTCACATTCCGAATATTATTATAATATTTATTGCTGCTCAATCACATTATATAAAAGAAATAAATAATAGTATACTGTTGAAATTTAAGTTCATATAATGAATCTTTTTATAAAATAAGGATTTGTAATTCCGTACTAATCAAACCAGATGCATATCAATTAAAACATGAACCATCATCAAACCCATGATCTTAGGCAGAACAGTTATTACCACCATAATCAATTATTACCTATAGATTGATTTAATGAATCATATAAATTGTACTTAAAACATTAAGCAGTTTTTAGTTTTATTATAAACAAATTAAAGTTTAGTATCAATTGGACAAGAAGATCAATAAAAATACAGTTTTAGCTCTACATTCTATATGAAACGTAAAATTATTAATTATATTTTAGTGGATTGTGGCCCAATAAAATTACCATGGATGACATATTAAGCTGCAGGCAGTGGCTGATTAGTGATTACAAATAATAACAATTTGACACACCGGATATATTATTTATCATATAATCTTACATTTATTTTTATATTACCTATATGTTTATGAAGCATGAAGCATGAACTAAATAGTAATTCACTATTTTTGCTTATATACATATAAAAAGCTTCGTGTCTGACCAATGTATCATCACTCGGGTTAAAACTGCTAAGCTTAAAGCTCTAAAAAGAAAAGTTTATCTGGAATTCAAACTCTAGTAGTGAAAATGTTTGGCAAAGTTTGTATTGCAAGATTTTTTGCATGTTAAAAAATTAAAAAAAAACAGCCCAAAAAGGTCAGAGAAAAGGCTAGCTAGCTATCTTAGTAAATAGATTCTTAGCAAAAAATAACTTGAAAGTTAAGTTACTTTTTATACTATGTATAGGTATATAAAAAAAGTTATGCTTCAAATGGCATTGACCGGTAATAAAGTCTGACCGTGACTTAAATCTATTTCGCAATAATCATTATAGTTCATATAAAAATAATAAATTTTCAGTGTGCTGAGGTAAGAAAACTTTTTTTATATGCAGATTTTACCTCTGACAACATACAAAAGATTAAAACTTTGAAAAATTATACTACTTTAGTGTTTAAATCAAGTAGCTATCGCTAAGATCACGTTAATCAGTAATTTACGTAACATTCAAAAATGCATAACTGACAAATATATTAATTACTCGGATAATTCACTAAATTAACATTTACCGAATATGGTAAGTGAAAAATGTCACAGGCCATCGGCTATAAATCGGTGATTATAATTATTGCTCTACATTGTTAACTATACGCCATTTACAAGCTGCAATGCGCAGCTGTTGTGTAAAGGACCTTTAAAATATTATTCATAAAGGGCACAATATTTCATTCAGTGATATTAAGATAAAATATTACGAAATTTCTCTCTTTGTTTTCGTTTAATCAATATAAAGAGCCCAGGTTGTTTATACTGATTAAGCTTAAATAATATCCTTCAGTGGGATATATTCTAATAAGCCACAGAAACAAATTGATGTATCATGGAAAAAACAGTATGAAGAAATAAAAAAAGACAATTTTACAACCTAACGACGTTATAGACTTTTTTTTATTTTTTAAATCGTCATGACATATTCTTTTGTATAAAAAATGGTTATAATAGTTTGTTATTTATTAGTTTTTTTTGACATTTTTTACAAAAGTGTCGTTACATAAAAAAGGTTTTTACTTTTTATCCTATACTTTTCGCTGTAAATCGATAGTTGATGGGATTACAGTGCATCTACGCTGTTTAATCAAAAATTTGAAACGTATAGGCATTTAAGCTTTATGTACACATGTGGCTATTTCGCCTTCAATTAAATTATATCCCTATAAAAATATTGCAAAGGCAAGATACACTATCTTGAATTAACAATTATCTTTCCATCTTATAAACTTTAGAGTATAGGTATACAATATGTACGTAGACATGTACATATAAAATTACATCGTTGAAGATTATTGTTTTATTGAAAATATTTATTTTGCTCTGTACTATAACTAAGACACTTCATAAGTTTATTTAAGTGTTGTCGGAAGTTCCCATTTTTAATACGTGGAAATTGGCCAAAAGTTTAGTACATAAATAGTGTGACCTGCTAAAATTATTTAAACATTTAAATATTCTCTTCTCCGATAATCTATTTTTATATTTTAAATAATAAGAAATGTATAATAAGTAGAGCTGAAAACATACCCAAGTGTCACTATTTAAAACCACAAAAAAAAGAACTTAAAAAAACAAATAAACAATTTTTGCCAAAAACGTGACGAAACATCTATCGTACTTCCATATCCCATATCAATAAAAGTTTAAACAACTCTGTCAGAATGAATTGCTTGGAGATAAGCCAACGTGTAACATTTTTCTACTAAGAATTTGAGACGTCTGTTGTCTTTCCTTGGGGGCATTGACCTTACTTTTATATTTTGTTTTGTATTCCGGAAGCTTTTAGCAAATAAGTACGACATGTCTATATATTTTAATTACAAGGAGATGTATTTCCAAATGTTTTAAGGATATTTTCTATAATAATGTTATTTATATACTTATTATTTATTTTATTATATTATATATGTATGTACCTACATGTTACAAAATTGGCTTAGCCTTGTTATTATTTAAAACAAATACTATGGCAAAAACACTATGTAATTACGTTAATTGATTTTATATTAAAACTATCGCCTTGCAAGAGACTAGATTTTGTTATAATAATAGTAATTATTGCACAATGAGTTCCTAAGGGCTAAATACGACGCAATTATTGAATACTTGTAATTGATACTAACTAATATATTCTGAGTCAACAGTGTGGAATTACCGCGAGCCGCTCGAGATGCGGGTGAACTCATTATTTTGGAAAACAATAGTTTTGTCTTTTATCCGTCCGATCCTAAATAAACGTTGAGGAAAATTTGTTTTTTGAACCATACTCATAATAGAATCTCATTCTAATCGTGTACGCGTTTTGCTCCCTAGTGGGATAGACAGAGAGGACGTAGGTTCTACCTTCGTTTTCCTTATAAACTATTTATCCTCCCTAATAGCAAAATATGTTGAATAATAGATTCCCAAATTCCAACATCCAGATGTATAAATGTAAATAAGTTACGTGGATGGTACATAATTTGGTCCAAATAATATTGCAATGCAATAGACTTTGCAATCAATGCACTTACATGTTTTACTTAAAGTTGCTTCACTTTTCAAAAATTAAGTGCTATAGCACTATATTGCTACATACAGTTTACTTGCAACTGCAACTAGAAACTTAAAAACCTACATAACATTTAAAATACTAACATTTTTTAAAGACGTTTCTAATATTTTTATCCAGTTCTGGGCTTTACATTACTTATCTAAAGTAAGTACGTAGCATATAAAGGCATAAATAGCTATATTTATATTATTTTGCTCTCTAAAAATATCTCCGATACTCGAGTTTGGAAACAAAATAACCAAGCCTGTGTGCTTAATCACAATCTGCGTATAAGAAAAGAAAAACAGACTGACAATTTTACAGTCGGATTTATTTACATGCACTTACTGCAGTGGGCGGAACAATGAGAATTGCTTATGAATTTTATGCATCTTCTTTATACAAAAAGTCGTCAACGTCAATAGGCTTTTGATATACTTACTCGAAGTTCTATAAATATAGGTATTATATGCAGATAAAAACGAGTTGGATAGACAACTAAATTAAATTTCTTGAAGTTATATGCGTTTACATCGTCAATTATTTGCAATAAATAATATTTTATTAGACTTAAATATAAGTACTACAAAAACATAGCAAAGATTGACTTATCTCTACAAGATACTAGAATTAGAATCTTCCACACTAGAATGTATGTATGACACAGTACTATACTAAAAATTAATATATTAAAGTACGATAATATTATAAATAAAATACATAATAAATAACCATCAATGTGTCGCTGTGGCTCAATGTCAAAGCTGTGGATTCAAATCCCATAAGGTGTAAGTGTTTGAGTTTTGTAAAAATTATTCCTGGTCAAGCTGTGTTCTGCTCGAACAAGTGAAAAAATATTATTTTTTCAATTAAGTGTCATTATTTCGGTCTGCAAAAAAAATGTAAAGGTATATTTAAAAAAATAGTATAATAACTTAATTAAAGTGTTTCACTACCAACTATCCGTAAACATCGTACACTGACAGTTAACAAGTGAATTGTTTATGTTCTTATCGCAGACTCAAATTCCTCGTACCGGTTTCATTTATTTTCCTTTTTATTTATAATAGGACTGGTTGTTCGTACTTCACTAGTAGGTGTCGCAATGATCTCCCCAACATAACTATAAAGTATAAAGTACCACCCACACGCAAACGGATATATTCTGAACTCAGGCTTCGATATGAAAGTTGTGTAGAAATGACGCCTACGTCTTGGTTTCTACCTTTAATGAACCACATTAAATGCTATGAAATATTTATATGTAATAAATTCCGATACTATTTTATAACTATTGTACATATTATGTTACTAGTGTATTGCATAGTAAGTATAAGTTTTAAAAGAATGAAATGATAATATTGACAACATAAATTAGGCTTTGTTTTTTTAGACGATTTATCAATTATTCCACCACTTTTATAAAATATCTAACTACTTCTGGTTTCTATTAACGATCACTAATTTCTATTAATAATATTTTCTTCTACCTTTTCAATTCATTTAATATTTTTTTAAACTTTGCAACGAAACTTATACAAAAACTCATTATAAAAGCACGACAGTTTTTATCATAAAATCACACATTTCCGACATAATAAATTAATTGCTAATTAAAGCAGTACGGTACAAGCGAGACCATATGATATGAGATTACGATCAGAATAAGGCGTAAGGGAGTAATCGACGTCTATTATTGCGACTCCCACACCCCGAGGGTTTATTGCCCTCGCTTGCTTCATAACTACACAGCTTCCATCGCACTTTCGCATCTGTTATTAAATTGGACCTTTGAAATTATACAGTTTTTATCGCTTTTATGGTAAAATAAAGTTTTTTACATATTTCATATGACTTTTAGTTCACTTTGTTCTTTGTTTATTAACAATTAAGGTATTATATGTACACACATACATATAAGATAAGATCATAATATAATCTTATGCTGTAAAATAATATGTTTGCTAAATCGAGCTGACCTCCAGGATATCTTTGTATGTAAGATGATCAGGGAGGAATAACACGAACACGATTTTTTTTAAATATAAGTGGTTGGGTAAATTTAAAAAATCTCAAATTTCAAATCGTGAAACTCAAAAATTACTCCGTAGATACTTAATAATCCGATTGAATAACAAAAAAGCCGTAACTTTTTTATTAGGTTCACATTTGTTTTTTGCGAATTCTGCATATTTTATTTTATAAAACTTGTTTTACTTAGCATTATATACCATTTCTAGTTATAGGTACTTAATCTGCAGATGACCTTAGAATAATGATACCTAACGTTTGCGATCTCAACTAAATTACCTTTCAAAATATAATATTTAAGCAATCACGAATCATGCAGTCCTCAATGAATTGGCCTACACGACGATACAATACGAAATGCGAATTAACCACAAAATATTGCATAAAAGCTCATATTAAGTAAAAAAGGAGAAAATTTTTGGATATTCAAATTAATTGTTTGATCTTAATACTTTCTTAGATTTAACCGAATACTTGACATTTAAAATAAAACTATCTTTTCGGATTATTTCGCGGATTTATTTTGATTTTTGGTTCCCGACGTTTCAAATGGTTTACAGCTATTATGGTCACGAGTCACGGGAGAGACTAAGGTTTTAGACATCTAAAAGGCGTTATATAGACATCTAAAAGGCGTTATATACTTAATACACACAGTGCCTACCCACAATTATACAAAAATGATTTCAAAAATTCAAAAATGGCACCAAAGTACCTTACCTTGATTCTAAACATTTTTTTAATAAGTATTATAATTAACGCCTTTGAACTTACTTAAAACTGTTTACATTTATCTGGTTGTGACACCTATCGGCACTCTGAGTGTTAACGTTATCACGTCACGTGACCATGTCGATGATGACTTACATGAATTTACTCTCCACTCAAACCTGCCTATAGAAGTTTTCACTTTAAAAATGAACCCTTACAGCTAGTTAAGTTATATTTAGAACTACATATTTAAAAATAAATGAAACCAAATAAATGTATAAGTTAAAAAGTACCGGTATAATATTAATTACAAACTGATACTAAAGTAATGTAAATGAGTTAAGAAAATTCAGATTAAAATTCAATAGACCCTCATTATAAACAGTCTCAATGTATAAACAGAAAGATATACATAAATTTATTATCTTCATCTGTCAGTGAAATTGATACTTAAATAGACTGTACGTGCATCTTTACATCAACTCTACTATAAACAGGTTTGTTAGTATTCTACTGAATAAACAAATCATTATATTTATTAAATAGAAATTCAAAACTATACTATATAACTATACTGTATAACTTAAATTATGTTGAAATTAGTTTGATCAGGTACTTTTGTAACGTTGTGTAAACATCCGTTTATAAAGTAAAACAACTCTAGTTAGAGAACAGAAAGTTTTCCTTTTGCAAAATGTATACGTACCTATACATTAATTATATTATATAGTATCTATTCATCGAATCTATAGTCTTTAGAATTATTGTCTGTCTGTCTGTATGGGAACGCATCATAAGAAAACCAGACAGATTTTGATAAAATTTAGTATGATGAATGATGATAGCTGGTTATCGGGGGCAACATATAGGATTATTTTTACTGCGGGAAAATATCTTATCTCTGAGAAATTTATACTAAACTTTTTATAAAAATCCTCTATGGTTATTCTAAGATTGTACTAAAGTTCACCACTGTGGCGCCACAAGCTATTTTACACGTAAACATAATAGTCATTATTATTTCCTTAGATACATTACATATGAATGCCATTCCTATATTTTTCTTGTTTTGCAATTTTTTATTAGAAAAAAACTAAAGTGACATATTTAATTATTTTAATAGATAAAACCGGCTATTTACTTAATGAACATGACCATGACGTGATTGTAAGTACATAATAGGAAATTCAAATGTAAAATAAATGACAATTATTTGTATGATTTGAAAATAAAATATATTTTTTCTTAAATTATTTTGTAATTTTATGTTGAAGTATCTGTGTCAATACGTGAGAATTTAAAGATAATAAAGAATGTTCTTTGATATAACTTATAACGAAATACTTAAAAGTGGATCAACTCAATAATAATTATTATTTGAACTAGTGTTCGCCTAGTGATCGAAATTCGACCTAATCTTTAGTTAAAATTTGAGGAAAACATATACATATGAATAGAATTCACTTGTCTGTATAAAAAAATGTTTCCAAATTTTTTTATTGGTAACACTAAATAAAGCACGTCATTAGCTACTAAAAAAAATCAGTTAAAGAACAGAGGAAGAAATAGAACTGAACTGATTTGTTTGTCTTTGCCTATCTAGATATAGATAAAAAATATTTATATAGATTATAATTATTAGTTATATTGTTGTGTGCTTAGAGTTGATAATTTATGGTTCCCCGCGTGCTTTATTGGCGCCAGCGATCTTTCTGCAGTCGTAATTCAATTAATGGAAAATCTTAACATACCTACATATCAATTACCTACAATTACATTTTAATTTTAGATATACACGAAGTGTCAAAGCTGGCAGGAATAATTTTTTAAGTGTGTATACATATATGTAAAAATAAATTAAGTTTTAAATCGTGTAACTATTACGCTGAAAAAAATTTTTATTTTTAAATGTCAAATATTCGCGTAAATCTAAGAAAAAAATCAATTAAAAATATATTCATTATCTTTATAGATTGAAAAATGGTATTAATAGAATGGCATGGCTTGACATAATATTTTTATAGCCAATTCTTTATCCTGTATATGATAAAGCCATTACAAACATTTGAGTTCATATATTATTTAATTGTCCATTGTTTTGTTGAATTTGCTTCAAAGATTTAAATATTATGGCAATTATTTTGAGAATATTATACTGTAAACAAACAATTGCATCATTCTGTTTCTAAGTTTTTATGTAAGGAATTGTAAAAGAATTGCAAAAAATATCTTAGCAATTACGAACTTTTAAAAACAACGTAATAATCACGCGTCAATAATTTCCGTTAAATATGTTCTGTTGCAATAAACATTACACATAAACTGTTATGTGAATGTTTCTACAATAGTACAAGCATTGTTCGAGTTTTGTATGTCATTTCTGTCAATTAAAATTTTGAAATTCAATGCAATCCATACAGATAAAAATAATAAGGTGCTACATATTTTTTAACTGTCAAAGCTATATATTATGCGATATGTTTCAAGTATTCTTACTTTATAAATATTATGTAATTTTAAATTGATATTTTTAATTTCGATTATTCCTTCGCTTATTGCACCTATGTATGACTATAATTAAATGTTTTTCTTGTCATTGTCATATATATATACAATATACATAGGCAAAGATAACAGCTTTTTTCTCCTCTTTTTATCAACCGATTTTCTTTCTCTTTTTTTTTGTTTAGTAGCTATTGATTAGCTATTTTATCAATATATATATATTTATATAGATAGATAAATACTATTCATGTATGGTTTTTTTTTTTTAATTTCAATAATAATTATCGTTAAATTTCGACCACGGAGCGAATACTAATATTGTTTATTTTGTTTATGCAGATTTTTATACAGTATGATTTTATCTATGACATTCGCAAATGAATTTCATTCTCAGAGTTTACCAGGTTGTATAATATCTTAATGACTCTACATACTTGACTTTAGAAATAAAGAAACACTAATTTTTATTTAATTTATTTACAACGAAACATCATCAATCTGAAGAGCTTAGCAATTAATGTGTTACTAGAAAATAATAGTGCATAATCTACATTCCTAGTCTAATCCATAAAAAAGGGCACAAGTCTTACCATACTAGGTAAGCTCTACGTAATGAACGTTGTGGCATCTTTTAATTGGATAGTTTTTATTATATGCAATTAGTATTTTTAATATATAATAAATTGTCTGTAAGTCTGTTTATATGTATATTGTATAGTTCATTCCTCGAGTACCATAAAATGGATTTTAATAGCATTTTTTTATAATAGTTTGATATTTTTTAATTTAATTTTTATTTTTGCAATATACTCGATTAAATAAATTATTTAAATCATCTAACCTATAGATTTTGCAAAGCAAGGTCATTTTAGTGATTCGTAACTAAAAAGAAATCGACATGCGGGCACTTAACATTATACAAAATTACATTATAAAAATTTGTTACAGAATCACCGATGCTCCCTGTTGGCCTACGATAACTGGTGTACGCAAGATAAGGAAGACCTGTTGTATTTCAGTAATGAAAAAGAGGAAGGTGCACAGTTAAATCCAAAGTATCAAATGCAGACCCTCAAAATTGGCAACGATGATAAATTCAACGTTGTCTATCCATCAAAAATGCAAAATCCAAAGGTACGATTTTTAATACCTATGAATCTATAGCGAAACTTATATTAATATAATAAAGAGGCAGAGTATGTTTGTTAGTTTGTTTGAACACGCCAATTTCAGGAACTACTCATCCGATTTAAATAATTCTTTTTGCATTAGAAAACCCGTATATTGAGGAAGGCTATACGTTATGTATCATATAATATATATAGTGTACCATTCCATACTACCGCTAAAACGTATCTAGATTGGTAGAACATTACGATTAATGTACAAATAATGAAATATCAATATATTTCTTAAAAAGGGATCACCATCGTTAAAAGTAAATTCTTCATTGCAATTAAAAAGCAATAAAACTAAATGAAAAGTATATATAATGAATAGAAAAAAAATATGTATAATAAAAAATAGTAACTATTATCTTAAAAAGCATTCGAGGGCAAAGGTTATTTCTAAATCTTTTCTAGTTGGGAGTACGCGGGGGCCATAGAGTTCCACTATGGGTTTTAGTGAGTAGGAGCGTCAGTCCCCTGATTGTTAACGATCGAAATCCCATGATTCCCCAGCGACATAAAAAAATGAGAATGACATCATTATACCAATTTTTTTCTAACTTCACGTTTTCTAATCTTCAGAAAAATAACTAAAGACTAGAAAACGATACAACTTTAAAAAGTTGTTATTTTCCCCGAGAAAGCCGTTGCGATTGATAAAGTAACTATGACTTTCTTATATAATATGGACATTCTCGAAACAGTTATGGTAAACAAGCTTATGGGAAAAAATATCTTAAACATTATCATTACGGAATTTTAAAGTACAATTATGTAAATCGCAGTTGTTTGCTATAATTATAATATAATGCCACTGCTATTGCATTATATGTAGTAGGTACTGATGGCTCTCATTATATGTGTATTATCTTAATGAACTCGGATCAAACTAATTGTAATTATGACTTATGATCAAAGGCTATTGTAAATTAGGTTATATTCAAAACTAACATTAGCTCGCGGTTATTGCCTTAAATAGTTTTAGTTTAGCTGATATCCATTCTATACATATAATAAAATTGTAACTAAGTCGAATCTGTACATTTAAATAATATTATTGTTTTATTTATCTATAGGTATTATATGTAAAATTCTAACAAAGTCGAATCTCTACATTAAATATTTTTTGGAAAATCTTATTGAAATAGACATTATTATCGATACAGAGGCCGAATCCACAGTTTTTAGAATTTTTGTCTGTCTGTCGGTCTGTTTGTCCGTCTGTTACCGCATCACAGAAATTTGGTGTGATGGTAGCTGGTTATCCAGGTCAACTAATAGGATACTTTTTACGGGAAAATATCTCATCTCTGAGGGACGAATCCGAGCGGAGCGATGGTGAGTCGCTAGTTGATATATAAATTTTAAAAAAGTTGATTATATTTAGTAACTATAATATGAGATTTCTTAGTGATAAAATTACTAGGAACGTGTTGTGGATATAATACAGGTGATGTGAAAAATCATATAGTATTGAAGGTCAAGTCCTATAGAGATATTATAAAAACAAAACCACAGAATGCTCTACTTACTTTAAAGCAATGCATATTTTTGCAACTTGTTTATAAGAGATACATATAAGATATTACAAAGATATCATAGTACACAATATTCGTACAGTACTCGTACTATATACAATATACATATTATAATAATTTGGGGCGCTTTAAATTAATTTATACAGTAAAATATAAAATGTCAAATGTAAAAATATAATCTACTTCATCAATTTCTTCATCGACTCTGCAACGCATGTCTAAAAACAGACACAGAACTCATATATCAAGATTACAATAAACAATTTTAAAGCCGTTCCTCGTTAGTAGTTAGTAAGCTTCTCCCTCTCAGTAGTCTGTCAGCATTTTAGCAATATTGATATTCTACAATCTGTTTTGTCACTAAAAACATATAAAACTAGTACTGCCCGCAGCCTCAATGCGTACAAAGTGGGATGGGGATAAAAACTAATGTTCGTCTATCTTTGATCGAAATCTGTTCAACGATTATACCTATATATATTAACGGTTTTGATTATAGAAAGTCATCTTGGCTAAGCAATAGCTAATACGAGAGCCGTCATACATTATTAAAGGTCGTCCTCTTTCCACAGACCGAGTTAACTGTGAATTCGACTCAGAGCTATGACTTCGACGTTAAAAATACAACCAGTTGTTACGACGGCACCTGCACCACTAGTATCTACGTTAAACCGAAGATAAACTTCTGTGGACATGATGCTAATCAAACTGAATTCTTCAATGTGAAACTGTCAGTAGAGGGAATGACTGAGGAAGCCAACTTGAAAGTCCACGTACCCTGTGCTTGCTCGTTTAATGATAAAATTGAAGAAACCGTTATATCGTGTAATGGAAGAGGAACTACTGTCGGTGGGAAATGCGTTTGTCACCAAGGATGGTAAGGACATAAATTTATTAGCACATTTGTTTATTTCATACTTTACTATGAACACATGTAATTTAACGTAGGAATCAGAAAAAAAAACGTGATTTGAAATTATGCTAAAAAGACATTTTTTGCATATTACACTAATAAAAAAACATGAGCTACATACGTTTATACTTAATTATTAAACTCAAAATTAAAAAAAAACTTATTAGTTTATCCAGAAATCCAAATATTAAAATGTGAGCATACAATAAGTGATAAAATATTAAATGTTTTGAATAATTATATAATAATACCTATTTTTTTTTCGTTATATTCACCGAACATGCTATTTATTTCGCATATTTGATATCCTTATACATATAAATATATTATTTAAATAAATTATTAAATTATAATATCCACATTTATGTAACGTACAATGGAATATAAATATTTTTATATATGTATAACTTAAGTTCTATCGATATTCGATTATATAACATGTCATGGTAAATTTAAATGACATAGAGACATACGAGATGATTTTACCATGAAACGAAACGTATGTAATGAGATCTTTCTTAACCGTTACTGCAGTATCAATCAGAATTACAAATGCTCTAAACAAAAACATCTTTGTGCGTCCGGTGCTGCAAAGTTAATTATAGACTCAAGGGCCCTACTTTCTTCGAGCATTAAAAGTTTTCATACACTTGACATAATTGCTATACCGTATCTAATTATAATTGCATTATTAGTGAATTGTATTTGATTTCAAAGTATGCATAATTATTATGTAAAAATTATTAAACTATACGCAAACAATAAAGTAAAAAGATCCACTTTGTAATATTTTTTCTAGTGTGGGAACATAGAGAAAGTAAATGTCAGAAGGTGAAAAAGCGCAACCTAGTTTTTTCTTAAAGCGATATATGTTATAAAAATGATATAACATTCACTGCATATTATATACACTTTTGTTTTACATTAATTGACGCGTATTACAATAAGTACTTTATAAGTACTTAATATCTTACATCTCACGAAAACTATAAAATTTGAATTTGAACCCTTATGTTATCTAAATTCGGAATTACTTAATACTTAAAACTAATGAGCCGCAAACAGGTTAAAGTGGTTGTTAAGTGTCATTATGGCATCTTACACACCTCTCAACCTCACATCTTATCAGATTTACGCGTCTACGCATTAATATTCGATAACGACTTAGCGCTAGAATATAAATCAAGTAAAGTGTGTTAATAGCTTAAGATTCTTTTAATATGTTTCTAAAGAAAAAATACATTTTAAAGTACACATAAATAACAGTTGATAACATTGACACTATTTTCTCGTCATCTACTGGATCAGATCTTGAGGGTTTTCTGTAATTTTTATGTCACTTTGTGCTTTATGTTGTCCTTTATACATAAATACATAATATACACATGTATGTATGTATGAGAATCAAAGCAGTATTTTTTTTATACTCATACATGTATTTCTTAAGAAAAATAACCACAAGTTATAATTTTTAGGACTGGTAAATTCTGTGATGAACGTTGCGAAGAAAAACGCGGAGACGTGCCTTGTACGGATTTGGCAAGAAACAATGTAAGTTTTTCGATTATTTATATTTCAATTAAAAAAACAAAGCTAATATTTAAAACTTTATCTTCTATATAAATAAAAATGAATGTTGCTAAGCGCAAAACTCGACAACGGCTAGACCAATTCAGCTAAAGAAAGTTTTATTAAAGAGAAAAAATATAAAATAACCTGCCTACTTTTCTATACCTATGTATGTAAATTGTACTTACCGTTAAAACGTATGTACCCAGGGATGAACCCGAGCGAAGCGAGGATGAGTCGCCAGTATAATACATATTACATATATAATTATAAAGTTGTTTTAATATAAATTTTGTCATCAGGGTGAGTGTTCGGGCAACGGAAAGTGCGGCTCATGCGAGAAATGCGAATGTTTCACAGATAGAGAGGGATCTCAATACTTTGATAAGGACAACTACTGTGCTGATATATGCACAACGACCAATTACTGTGATGACTGCTTCCTACAGCCCTATGGTAAATGTAGAGACTGCCACTTTTCATTATATAACCAACATTATAACGAAACAGTGTTAGACCAAAAGGATGATTTGGGTAGAAAAATATGGGTAAAATGCAGTGTTAATATCGAAGAGAACTACATAGAGTACATTGTCATGAGGAACGATAGAGACGAGACTTTCTTCATGATCTTAGAATCCGCCAACGATAAGCAGGTTGGCGCAGTCAGTGGTGAGTACATACATATAATGTACTTCTGAAATTACTAAATAGTCATTTATTTTTTCAACTTCATCATACACATTTAAATACAATATTAATAATCCGTCGAATTGGTCCTTCAAGCCGAATAAGGCACATTCAGTCACTTCTTGGAAACAGATACTAAAATAGACTGTGCATTTGTTCAGACATTTGCAATGAAAGCCGTTCAGTGTAATTTTATACTTTAACGAATTAAGGGCACTAAAATTAACTTATTACTTAGTGTTTAAATGTATCAGTTTTGAATGTTGGGATTGTAACGTTAGTATTTCATTGTAAATGCAGTGAATTTTATGATTTATCATATTATATAGAGTACTCGTATTTTAGTTCCAATTATAAAGATTCGTAAAAAACTAAGTTATTTAATTTATTGAAACTAAAAATCAACAGAACACGTTTATTTGAGTTTTTTCTAATATAATCTCACAACAGTTTTCTAACAAAAAATCTTCCTGCAAAGTTTGTTTAGGTATCACGATGATATAATACACAATCTGACATGTCCAAAACGACTTTTAAGATGACACAAATGTTATTTTAATATTAAAACATCAAACGGTCCAGTTTACACAGTTGCATTAATCTACTTCGCCACTTCATAATACCACATATGTTTTACATCATCGTGTTTATCTCTTTCGATCCTAAATAAATAATTAAACGTCTCTTTCTCTCGGCGAAGTTTATTACTTTTTAATAGAATAATAAAATATACTCGGTATATAACACAATATAAAATAGATGATTTTTTTAATTTCCCTAATTTATAAACATGTTAAGTCTGTATTTAAGTATTAATATTTGAAATAATTCAATTCAAATTGTCATTTTGAACCCCCTAAAGCACTTTAGTAAAAAAAGTAATGGGAATATTTTATTGATAATTATAATACAAACTTATTATTCTATATATTATTAATTATAACTTATATATATTATAATATTATTATTAAAAAAGTTTATATCTCAATAATAAAATATAAATTTATTCCACAGTGACGCTTCCTATCGTACTCGGAGTGATCGCCTTAATAGTCGCCCTCGCCGCTGTCGCCGGGTACATCATGTGGCAAAACAGGACACCCCCCGTACAGCTAAACGACCCCATGTACCAAAACATAGATGCTGAAGACTGTACAGGAGAGAACCCCCTGTACAAACCCCCTACGTCGTCTTTCAAGAACCCTACATATGGAAAATGGTAGTTAGGTAAGTTATTTTAATTATAACTAGCAGTAGCTATCGTGAATTTGCGCGTTTCTATATTTCTATAATCATCATTCCGAGTCACAGCTTGATAACCACTACAAATGGCCTCCGTTTTATAAAGGGTCTGACAAACTGGAGAGTTTAAGCTCTAACTTTGCACCTATTGGATCAATAAAAGTAAAATATAGCTGTGTTTATAATTCAAAGCGAAAAATTAAATACCAAAAAAGGAAAATATTAATAAAAAATACCGAAAAATGTTATTGATATCGCTACAGTTGTTCTTGAGTGATGCGCAAATATACTGACAGATTCACATAATATCAAATAATATAATTTTAATATCGATATAAAATATAATATAGGTAGATATAATTTTTGTAAGTCATCAATAGTGAAGCTTAAAAACTTAATAAGTAGGAACAATAATTACATAAACAATAAATTAAATAAATCACTAAGATCAAATATATAAAATATTTTAAATAAGGAAAAAATATGTGCAGTTTTCGTGCAAACACAAACTTTCGCACTTGAACGATTTTGCCCTGGCTCATTAGATGGACAAAAAATGTCTAAATGCTATGAAGCGTTTAATTTGTTTGACATTGAAACTGATCTCTTGTCTTAAATAATTAAAGTTAACACCGAGATAAATAAATCTGTAATAAATAAAATATTAAATTAATTACCATTAGATAAAAAATAAAAATGTTATCATTTTGTACTATGTCGTGATGATTTCTATCTTTGCCGTTTTTTTTTTTAAACCGTATGAAAACACAGACAAAAGCAAAATTACTTATCATTAAATTATGTGCAATATCGTATACCTATTTATTTTCTTAAAGTATAAAGTAACGTTAAATAAAAACAGCGGTTACTTACACTTATTGCCGGCGATTATCATAAACAAACACATGGTGTGTTTACAGCCGGTGTATTTTAATTTAGTAATCGGAGAAAAAGGTCAAGATTAATGAATTTAAGCGAGAGCAATGGAAAATTTTATTTAACAAGTTTCAATTTTTTTATTTCGGATGGTATAATCATTTCAAGAGATATTTATAAAGTAAAAGAAAGAATTTAAGATTTTGACTATAAATTCTTAGATACTCAGAAGAACAGGACTAAAATAGTGTACACTTTGTTAACATCAATCTTTAAATAAGTAGTAATATAATATATGTAAGTAAGTGCACTTGCTATTGGCAACAGCCTTGTGAAATGTCGGTCATAACGCGAGGCTCGAGAGCCTGCGCCTGCGCCGCGCTACGGACTGGATTACGTGACTCGGGGCACAGAAGCGAGGGTAGCGCCACAACCAACTGATAAATGTCAATCAGAAACATTATATATTACTAAGCATTATTTTAAAACATAATAACATCTACAAAGAGACTATATAGACGTGTACCTATAAAAAATGTACTCGTATGTAGGTACTATGTATAATGTATATTATGTACATATATAAGGATGCATAACACAGTTTATCTTGTTTACATTATTTACATAAGATTTTCGTATTAAAAAAAATGAAATTGGCATAAATTCGTAGAAAATAGTAAATATTTATATTAGTATACAGGGACATTCTTCAATTATATAACCAAAATAAAATGTTAAATTGTCTGAAATCTATAGTACATATTAACAAACTTATATGTGGTCACACCCTCGAATGACAGTCACTTTTAACTGTAATAGTACTGGCTGGTTTTTTCCTGCTTGCAACGTCAACGACCCTTCTGCTTCCTGATTGACCTTAATGATATTCGACTCTTCAAACACTTTTATTAACTAATAATATATATAACATATGTATATAAAAATAAAAGCCCATAAATTTTTGTTTCGCTATAAAAGTAGGCAAATGAATAGTTTATGGTACAAATAGATTAAATTCACTGTGTATGTCGACCTCATTTATTGAACGACTAAAATTTCGAACATTAAGATTAAGATTAACAGCTAATTGATTAGCTTCATTAGAGGTAGAATAAAAAGAAAGTTCTGTATCATATGATTACTTTCTGTAAGCACTGAATGGCAAGTTAAGATGTGTTTTAAATAAAAATATATTGTTCTCATCAATCAATTTAGATTTAAATAGAGATAGTTGATAGAACGGAGAGTGACATACATCCATTGTACATACATTTTTTTCGTGGGTCATAAGACTTGCGAATTTATGCTTAAAATATTAATACATATTAAAAAAATAGGGAAAACAGTGAATGTCGAGTAGAGTTTAGATACGATTCCTTCTATCCAAGTTAAGTAAAATTACTCATACCAGTATAATTTATTACGCATTATAAATCAATTAAATGCTGAATGTGAAATAGCGTCACGTACCGATAAAGTCTTAATGTTATTGTGTACTGGCAATAACTTCAATAAGATCACAAATGCTTTGTTGTTTTATAGGTAACATAGTAGTTGAAAAATAAAATTACATTCTATGTTTTACCTAAAATATTTTAAAATAGTATAAATAAATTTCACACAAAATTAAAATATTAATATTTTGGTTACAATGTCCTCCATTTATTTTAAAATATGTCAATTATAATTGCCCGACATTTTCCTCGTAGCAAACATAATAGGGAAAACATAAACGTTGAATATACTATATAGTATACCTTTATACAAAAGTAAAAACATATTGACTTAACATTTTTAACCTATTGTATTGTATTTAGCCCTTTTTAACTTACCACTCTAAAAATCTTTAAAGTGACTTTTCGTCTAAATATAATAATTTAACTGCTAGAGTGATTTCCTCTAACTAAAGTGACAGATTTCTTTATCACAATTTGTTTAATAAATCATTAGACCACTTGAGATAAGCCTCTAATGGCTTTTTATGCATACTTACAGTATAGAAAATAGAAATGATTAAACGCTATTTTATCTGAAAGATCAAAAACCTCAATTTAAAGACTATATTTTATATTTAGACGACACGTTTGGCTCAGTTTGCAGTGATCCTACTTGCTGTGCCAGCGTTCGCGGGTTCGAGTCCCGCTGGAGGCATTCATTTGTGTTATGAGTACGAATGTTTGTACTCCAGTCATGAGTGTTTATATTAATAATGTATGTATTTAGAGTTATATATGTGTAGTGTATCAACTATCTGGTACCCATAACACAAGCCTCGTAGCTTACTATGGAACTATGTAGATGGTGATTATTATATTGTTTTGTTATCGAAGCAGGACGTGTTAAATGTATATTTTAATACTTTCTATTAATATATTTATGGCATCATATTTCTGTTGACCAATAGCCCCAGAAATGTAGAGTATTTGGCGCCTTCCGGACTCACACACCGATTTAACCCTTTTCATTTCCGTGAAGCGATCCTTGGATTACTTTACCTAGAATACCTTAAACCTTATCTCACTGACATACAGATTAATATGATATTGCTGTATGGCAAGTTTCTTGTTTTGGTATGTAATGTACGTGTTTTATTGCATTTAATTAACTTCCTAAAAAGGTAAAATACATTATGCGCTTTGATGATAATAATGACAGTGATTACTAAGTATTTATTTTAATGGGAAGACTTTTTTATAATGTTCCTAAGGCTCAATAATTACTTTTTTTTTTTTTGGTTTTTGTGCCTTCAATGTTTTTTTAGTAAGAACATTAAAATACATTATGAAGTAAAGATTTCTAATGTTTACTTAGTTTCTTACTGTACAAATTAGTCAGAGCAATCACAATTATCATAATAATATGTTGATGCAATAATGAATTTAAATGTACTAAATATTTAACAATTTCAATATATTAAGACCAGCAATTAATATAAACTTAAAACTAGTTAATTTGAAAGTTACTATAGCATAATATTAATTTTAAGTGACAATGTCGATCCTTATCAGAATGATAATGTATAGATACGTACTAAACGTTAAAATCGTGAAAGTGCCTGCCGCAGCGAGACAATTGAGGTATCAAGGTTACAATCATCTGTGTTACAACGGCACAGCATCCAATGACCGGTAGGTTAGGTCACTAATATTTTTGCCACACCTACGTAATAGGGGACTCTGATTATATTTCCTGTTCTAAACTACTCGTAGCTAAAAATTATGCTTAAATTTCATCTATTTCCATAGCAATATTGGCTTTATCCGGTTTTAATATAACAGAAAGTTAGGCTAAATTAACGACTGTTTTGAAATCAAAGATCAGTAAAATATGTTTGCCAAAAATATTATAATTGTTTATAAATTATTATTAAACACTGAACGGTAAAATTACGATATCATATTTTATGTTTCCGCCTAACGAACAAATATAAGTCGACAAGGCCGAAGCGAAATACCGACTGCGATTGCTTTCAATAAATTGAAAACTAACAAAGGCTATAATTTAGACAGGTTGCAGTTAAAGCTATGAAAGCTTGTGAAACAAATGGTAACAGGTACTTAAAACTACTGTCAGTATCGGCTCAAGCTCTATGCTTTACAGTTAAATGGTTTTGCCCGCGGCTATCCGCCAAGTGTGAAATAATATTACGGTTTACACCAACCTGAGTAATAAATAGAAACCAGTATATCCTACTTTATAGATGTACGTTTACTATAGAAGGCAGTGGTAGGCCCAGTGGTAACGCGCTCGCTTGGAAAACCGAGTAAAGCGGGTTTAAATCCCGGGTCTCGCACCTCTGTTATTTTCATGAGCGAATCATTTCCAATATGATTACCACTTGTTGTACGGTGAAGGAAAACATCGTGAGGAAACCTGCATGTCTGAGAGAACCTAGCAAGTTTTCGAAAGACATGTGCAGTCCGCTAACACGTAGGTACTTGGCCAGCGTGGTGGGCTATGGCCTGATACTCCTCGTAATGAAGGGAGACCCGTGCACACACACACATATTCTCCTTTATATTACAACGTTAAAATTACAGGGATACGTTATAAGGAAGCAATAAAATACCAATTTAACATACTCATTCATACAAATTAAAGATGGGTTTAGAAATCCTATAGATATAAAAATATTTCTTTTTGTTTGTTTAAGACTAGACAATCTATATATAAATAGTCAAAGACAAGACAGATCGGTACATTTTTCTCCTCTGTTTGTCCACGCATTTTATTTTTTTTCTTTGTTTATCTATAGATAGCTTAACGAGCTTAAGTGTTATCAAGAAAAATATCGTTTTTTTTATGTACATAGATAGGTAAGGATAAAAGCATTGAACTGTTTTGTTTGATATATATATATATATATATATATATATATATATATATATATATATATATATATAAAGTGTATATTCTCAGACATACAATGAACGAATGTAAATGAGAAGAAAAAAAGATGTTGCAAATGATATGGAAATACATACATAGGTATATGCATTATGTTAGGCCTTAGAAGCTAAGTGTATATCATATTTAGGATTCAAATTTTCTTATATAAAATGTACTATATTTCCTCCACAAATTCTTAAAAACTAGACTACGGTATCCAGTAACCAATCTAATTTGTAATAACAGAAGGCGCGATAGTGTTCTATCACACCATATAATTTAAGACCGTAAAATTATACATAAAACATTCATCAGATAAGTTGCACTGCCTAATGCAATCACTATCGTTAATATTGAATATTTATTTCCTATATTGTTTTTTCTTCATAAGGAATTGAAGTGTTTTACCAAGTATAGAGATATCCATATACGACCAAATGATTTACGCAATTATACACAACAGCGTTGTTAGAACGAAGTAACTTTATAATATATTTATATAATTTTCATACATAAACTCTTATAAGATGCACTATAATAATATTGACTTTATCTTACTTTTAACAAATCCATACTAATATTCAGTCTGTTGTCGCCTTTTCACCCCGCTAAACAGATTTGAATAAAATTTGACAATGACATTTATGTCATGGATCGCATCCTGGGGATGCACATAGTCTATCTTTGATCTATGCTCCAATTAGCACGCGAGTGGAGCCGCAGGCAAAAACTATTTAAGAATAAAATGAAAAGGGCTTATTATACGCATAGGTATACGTACCTATATATAATACTATAATTTTGCTTTACAAAATTCCCTAGATACTTAAAAAAGTTAATTTTATGTTTAATCAAAACAATGTAGTACAAGAAGCAGGAACACAGACCACAGTAAGTTCTAAATTTAGACATGAACAATAGAGCTTTTAAATAATTCCATTAAATAGACAAAACAAATGCCAAACAAACATAATATGATTCATTTGTACTAGATACAAATGGTACTAGATTTCTTTAATTGAGTTATTAATAATTATTATAATTTATAACATATCTACACTCTTATAATAAGAAACTTTTTTTTGTACTGAAAGTAAGTATAAAGGTCATATTATAAAATATAATTATAAAAAGAGGTCTAAGAAAGCACCCCAGCGAAGTTAGGCCAAGTCGCTAATTTATCATATAGTACATATGGCATATTGTCATAGCGCGATGTTAGATAAGCTTTTTTTAATTTATATGCTTGTTAAATTTAATCTACACTTTATAATTTAACCAACTAATTAACCGATAGAACAAATTTATTACACGAACTACCAGTTAAAACTTGCCTGTTGACTAGCTGGTAGTTAGCACGTGGGCGAGTAAAGGCTTCTAATTGATAGGTGCAGGCATTCTTTATCTGCATTTCGTATAAACCAGAGAAACGCGTCAAAGCCACCGCAGATGAAGTCATGTGGCCTGGAAATGTGACGATTGTTAGAAGTTGCAAAAATGAAACCGCAACCAATTTCCTGTTTACCGATTGTTTCAGTTGTGGGAATTACTTTATCCTAAACGCACAACGTGTCTTACTATACCTAATTACAACGTACGTTTAAATTAGATTTTTCGTACCTTGCATTAATATATATTTTTTAACAAAAACATCTTATAATTCAACTGCCATCTATTGATAAGAATAGTTATGTACACCGGAAGTTAAAAGTTCTAGTTGACTTGCGAGATATAATAATAACAAGCGACTCACCTCGCTCCGCTCGGGTTCGTCACTAGTTACGTTTTAACGTTTAGTATAGATTTCTCAAAGATTAGACATTTTCCCGCAGTAAAAAGTGTCCTATATATAACCCGGATAACCAGCTATTATCATACCAAGTTTCATCAAAATCTGTCCAGCGTTCCCATCAACCTCCCCGTAACCGTAATCCTCCCATCAACATTTCAGCCCACCAGGTCTTAATGAATCATGAACTATACCAACAACTTCATTTTGTTAAATATGTAATGTGTATATAGAATTTATTATATTATAAAAATTATGTCCTCGGTATACTTCACGGATCTTTGATGTGGTGTAACAAAGGTGTCTTTTTGTCTACACTTATTCTTGTGTTCCTCTCTTGGTTCTTTTAGTTTAAATTTGTGTAACATTTGCAATAGCTACATGTTACTATTATTCCATGGCAACCATTTTGTGTATTCAGACAAATAGTTGATTATGTCTATCTCTAGCCCACACTATATAAAAAAATCACATCGATTCCTCCATTGCTACATAAATGGAGGACGAACAAACAAACACATTAAAACATTTATAATTTATATATTTTACATATATAATATTAAAAATTATTCCCATTTAAACCTCAAGTTATCGATACAAAATAATCAATGATTAGCGATGATATTGTATTGATATGATCTGGGATTAAGCAATAAATGCCAGTCCGTGTGACCTTAGCTGACCTCACGCAAGTCCCCTTTGTCTCGCCACGCGTTGACAGCTATTATTGCTATTGATAAGCAAACAGTGATATCTACCTAATATCCTGATGATGACGTCAATGGAGATATGAATTATGATACTGACGTCTCCAATAATTTCTTACTTATTTGCTCAGAATTGAAGCTTTAATGAATATATGAATAAATCTATAATATTAAATAATATATACTTATGTTGGGACATTAATACACATCGCCATCTAGTTTCATGGTAAGCTACAAGGCTTGTGTTATAGATACCAGATAGTTGATACACTACACATGTATAACTTTAAATACATACATAATATTATAAATATAAATATCCAAGACTGGAGTACAAACATTCGTGCTCATCACACAAACGAATGCCCCCAGCGGGACTGGAACCCGCGCCCGCTCGCACAGCAAGTAGGGTTACAACAATCTGAGTCAAACTTGTCGTCCAAATACTTAAAAAAATAACATGACAGATATGTGGGATGGGAAACAATGTAATATTTAAAATACATAATTTCGATAGCAATTATATTGTCAAAAATTATTTTTACATAATGTTAAATCTTCACCGTTACTAAATGCAAAGTAAACGTCGAGAATAAGGCGAGTCAAGTAAACTTTCAACTATTTATAACTATTTTGCAAAGCAGATAAAGCTAAGATAAAGCAATGTTAAATGGTTGTTTTATATATAAACTAGCGACTTACCCTCGCTTCGCTTGGGTGCTTCCCTAGGTAAGTTTTAATTTTTTTAAACGAAACCTATCTGCCAGTGAAAGTCACGTTAAAATTGGTCCAGCCGTTTCAGAGATTAACCGGAACAAACAGACAGAAAGATAGACAGACAGACAGACAAAAATTTAACAAATTTTGTTTTTCTTATAAGTACCGTATATAATTTCATATGCATTTAGTATAAAGCTGTTATTTTGATATTACAAACAGACACTTCAATTTTATTTATCTGTATACAGATAAACCGACCAACACGGCCTTCATGGAATGTTATTAAAGAAAGTTAGGTCCTCGCGCCGGTGTGGGTAATAATTACATGAAATAACCTGTAAAATGATAAATCTCTTAAGATAAAGATACACACACGCAAGAAGGCATATATGTATTTGTTTGAAATAAATAATATATATACATATATAAAAAAAAAATTATCGCTAAACTTAAGCGTTCACATACGTAATTGCATAATATAAAGATGAATCATAAAAATTGATACAATTACAAATATGACTTTAGGTTTTCATACATATTCTTCCACCTTTATTGATTATTAAAAAATATTAACTAATTAATAATTAATAAAAAAAAAATTATGTAATCTATTTGAAGAAAACGTGACATCATATGACAACTCACAATTAACACAAGAAGTCAAATCGGAGGATTTTCTTGGAAATCGAACGGTACTTCGAAAATAAGTACAAATACCTACCAATATACAGTAAATATTGAATTATATACCTTATCCCAAGCCAGTAAAAGTTATAATACTGCGAAAGAACCATAAATATGTTTTTCATTTTATTTTCTGTCTCCTGCGAAGTATGTACATTGTACGTCAAGTTAGTAGTTCTTTTTAATGATAAATAATAAATAATTAACTTTTCAACTTTCCAAATATTTTATGTGATATTTAATTTAAATAAATTGCATTCTGAAAGTCTAATAAGAAGATAAATTTGAATATGGTTAAAACTACCTCTCTACATTTAATTATAACTTAACATGTAGAGCAGGTCCTTATGCAATTTCCCGAATAGTAAATTATTTCAGTGTGTTGCTATGTTTCCCGTTGTGACTAGATAAGGCGTGTAGGAGGACATTCCAGCTTACAATTGCTTTTACCTCGCGTTTGCTTCTAAAGTTATTCTGCTCTATAGACGATAAAAAGACACATAGAGCCATTATAAATATACTCAAACACGTTTGACTCAGTTTGTAGTGGCTCTACTTGCTCCGCCATCTGTCGCGGGTTCGAGTCCCGCTGAAGGGCATTCATTTGTGTGATGAGCACAAATGTTTGTACTCCAGTCATGGGTATTTATTTATATTTATAATATGTACGTATTTAAAGTTATATATTGTGTGTAATGTATCAACTACCTGGTATCCATAACACAAGCTTCGTAGCTTACCATGAAACTAGATGGTGCTGTGTGTTAATGTCTGAACAAAAAAGACATCATATTATATAATTTATGTAAGTTAGTGTTAATACTAAACTATATTCGTCCCTACATTATTCAGACAATATCTCTCGTCAAAAGATATTTATAACATAATAAGTCATGCACGGATATTCAAAATCAATAAGACAAAGAGTCAATCTAACACATAATTAACAACTCGTGTGGACACAAAGATAGTTCGTTTGGAGACGTCTCTACGTATTGAAATTAAGCCTAATTTAAACTAATACAAAGTCGAATTTCTATTGAATTATTCCAGCAGTAAGGAAGATAACAACGATATAAACGCACAGACTGCAGACACTAACATTTACATGTTTGATCAACCAACTTGAGTCACCAGTCGATGTGTTTGTTCTTGATCGACGAAAGCAATTTGTGGATCAGAATTATAAAAACAATGTACATCTTAATTCAACTAATACTTAAAAATAAGATTTATGTCGAAAAATATCTTTGCAACAGCCCATGTATTATTGTAATTTTAAATTTACTTTAACCGCTGCGGTTTTGCTTCGTATAATTATATGACGGCAAATAAAACTTAAAAACTTTTTCCTCATTTCTCAGTGCTTTATATTTGCGAATATGTAAAATAAATTATTTACATAACTCTTTATATCTTCACTACAGTGAAATTTCCCCCCATCCTTTACCTTACGCACTCTCCCGTTGTCGGGTATATAGAAAAAAGGTCACATGGCGGTGCTTTGTCTTAACCATATTGTAATAAATTTATCCTGGAAATCCATCCAGTCGCTAAAGTATACAATGTCAGTTAGATACATATCCCACTACATGCTGCTGAAGCATATAAAGCAATAGCGACTCAATCTCGCTTCGCTGAGGTTCGCCCCTAGCTTGTTTCCCCATACAAACTTTTATTTCCAGTTTCTCCCCCTTAAGGGATGATTTCCTGGATAAAATCTATCCTATGTCCTTCTTAGGGTTTCAAACTATGTCCTTAGAAAATTTCATCTAAATCGCTTCAGTAGTTTCGGAGCCTATTCGGTACAAACAAACAAACTAACAAACAAACAAAAAACAAACCTTTCCTCTTTGTAATATAAGTATAGATTATAAATACTATAAACATTTGATACGTAAACATTGAGATAGATGTTCAACAACCCTAGCTTAAAATGAACGTAGGTCATTTATGCGTGCAGCGCGATACAAACCGCGATAAAAGGTCAAGACTCCGCCGGGTATCTCTACATAAAGGACATGTTTGTCCTGCCACAAACGATTGCCTCCCGGACAAAGTAATAAGGATGACATGATCACCTATGAATATATATTTTTATTACATCAGCGTACCATACCCGGTCGTAACTTTTCTCCATAGGTATGCCTTATTAAGGCTTCAATGAAACTATTGATATAAATAATTGAAGATTACGTGTTACGGTCACGATACGTTCGCTGCTCTGATAACGAGCTGCCTTTTAATATAAAAGGATGTTGTTCTGTATAATGGAACTTTGGACTTTATTGCTTTTTTATATACCTAAGTATGTAAAATATGATTATCGAAGTCGGGCAAAGACTATATTATTGTAAATGTATAATAATATAGTAGATACGTTGTAAGTAAGCATTTACTCTTTAAATCAAATTCAAAATTTTAGTTACTTTTGAAAGTAATATTTTTTCTAGAGTCTGTAAATGTACCCACATTTAAGTATTACGTAAGCAACAATTACAAAATTGCAACTTCCGTTATTGATTCAATTACTACTAATTCAACTCCTTAAACACATTGATGAGACATCTTAAACTACGAAGTGCAAATGATACCTACACTGTTCTATATCAATTTTCTCGTTAAATATTAACCAAATAACTTCAATTTACGCGCAAATACTAACGAAAGCGTCACTCAAGAAGGTAAATACGGTATACAAACCCAGAAGCCATCGGTATTCGGGCTGTGACCGCTGACTCTGACTCACATCTGCGTCACGAAAATCCTAAATGACTCACTCATATGGCATACATTTAACTTAATATGTTTTTTTCCCCATAGATGCCACCTGAATCATCGTGAACATGGCCATGGGGTCAACGGGGCGAATCTGCTAGACCCTAACGTCCCGTTTCGTTACCCATTCCACTGCTTGTGATCAACACTGAATGATGAAGAAATTGGTCTCGTCCGGTGTCAGCGTCACAAACTGTAACTGTGTATAGTATATGTTTAGTAATAGTGCGATTTATGTAATACCTCTGTGATATTTAAGATGATTAAGTTAAGAGTTGTATAAATGACTCACTCGCTATCGTATGTTTTGATTTGTAATCTTATGGCAAATGATTTCACCATTAGCTTCGTCTAAGGAGAACTAGATTACACACCTGCCATGCTTAGAAAAATGTAAAACTTTATATCTATAAGAACCTATGTGACTTGTATCTATTGAAAAGCGACTTTGGAACCAATTTACAAACGAGTTCGTGTGTTATTCGAAAATTGAGTGTGAATGTTAATTATAACTTTTACATATAAGTATAGTATTTGTAATTTATAAGTAGTTAAAATATATTGGCTTGTGAAAATGACTCGACGATTATTGTGACTAACTGGCTACGCCGATAGTTGTATATGACAAACAAGTTGGTACTTCTTTTTAATTTGTTCATATAAAATATTATTTATTATCAGGATTACGTCATATTATGCACAAATAAAAACTTCGTGCCTCCCGACTTATTAATTCAGAATCTCTATTGGAGTCACGTTTACACTGGTTGTTATTTCCAATAATGTAGCTCTATGATTTCAAAGCTAATCTTACACACTTAGCAAATTATGAGTTCGATTACAAAATTATACAGCAATTATTGTTCAAGTTCTATCTAATCGTTCCTTGTCATGGTAATATCAATCTTATTTTATGGTGGGCGTTTCATTCCGTACGTATTATATAAATAGCCTATCTTACTGGTTAGACCACATTTCAAGAGTAAAAATCTCTAATAAAACAGATTACGTAAATGTTGCATGTCACGGTTCTAGGAAATCTTTGTTATATTTGGCGAAAAATATAAAAACTGTGGATAATTTCATTGACTGTACCTATATAAAGTGTTAGGTTGTCCCAAGAAGATAAAAAAGCTGTAGGTGGCTGGCATACTTTCAGCAATGAGTAACTAATTGAATACTGCCAATATAGATCTTACTTCCTAAGTGAAAGTACCTGGAAAGTAGAGTGTACTGATTTTTGTGAACAACGATTGTGGGTGTGATATGAATTTCGTGGGCAGAATCCACGCCAACGGAACTGTTGACTAACGGGTTTCGCCCGAACTCTGACACATAAGAAACTTGTTTATAATAATAACTCGATGTAAAATAATTCAATAGCTATATATTTTATATTTTAACGATAGTCTAAGTTATTATTTTCATTTTAAATATTTTTGTACATAATTTCAAATGCAAATTATATAAAAAGTCCGTTGATCTTGGCTAGTCACCTCAAAGTATTCGACATTGACGTCCAATTACATTTGATAATCATTTCAATTGAATGTAAATCAGTTTATGAAGAGCGAAAAAGTATATTAATGGAAATTTTATTAAGTTCCTATATATAGGACATTATATATTTCTCATATTATTTTTTACTGAAGTATTGTATTTAAAAAAAAATCCAAAAATATTAAGATATACTATGCTATCTAACTTTATACCATGAAATAAATTATAGAGACAAAACGTAACAATCAGTCTTATATACATAATATTATTATATATTAGTTGTTATCATTCCAATAGCTAAATTGCTTTTAATAGTTATATGAAAGTATTTAGAGCTTCTTGCAGCATGACCTGCGTGGTTGCCTATTTCTATTTAATCAATTACCATTAAATATGTTCCGGCTTATATGGTAGGGACTATCTATTCGATCGATATAACGAAAACTGACCTATTTTTTTCAGGACTGTACATTAAAATTCTATCAAAAAAATGTTTAACCGTTCTCAAGTGTAGTTTCTCAAGTAGTCTTACCATAGAATGGACACCTCTGATTGATGACATCTCTTACATATACATTTTTCAAAAATACTTGGATGTTATAATATCTCAAGCTCAACATAATTATGCCAGATGGAAATGTAATTATCTTATTAAGATTAGTAATAAGCATAGTTGTTATTGTATAAAGTAGGCTATGACGAATTGTACTTGATAATATATTTGTAAATATATCTATAACCCAATAATACTTAATTTAACGTTAGATAAAGTAGCTTAGATGAATATTACTAGTTGCTGTTCTTATTATATATTCCTAATTAACATCACATCATTGTGTTTTCGTATTCATTTGTATATGATGTTTTCTTTTGTAAATCATTCAGTTCTAAAGTAAATGGACATAAAAATTGTCGTACGTATTTAGAAACTGCCGTATTGTAATTGTATTTAAAATTAAAACGTCATTAGACTGAGGTAACATAAGATTTTTTACGTTTGCAAATTTATACCTACCGCCTAGGTTATCTGGAACGATAAGCCTAGTCAATAAATATACTAATATTTAAAATATTTTGTTTTATTTTTACATTGACCCGCTCTCGTTTTACTAAGGCTGATCAAAGCGAGGTAACTAATACCTGTGGTTTTTTCTTTATAGATACTAATTATACCAATATTATCACAGGAAAAGTTTATTATGCTTTAGATTAAAATCGCTTAAATAAATCGTTTCAATAAATTTTATAAATAGTTTAGATTTTATACTTTTAAACGTTTAGCTCAGAGATGAGATATTTTGCCGCAGTAAAAGTATCCAACATGTTGACCAGCTATCATTATACCATTTCATCAAAATCTGTCCAGTGGTTTATTCGTGATGCGGTCACAGACAGACAGACAACAAATCTAAAAACTATAGATTCGGCCTCTGTATCGATAATAATGTCTATTTCAATAAGATTTTCCAAAAAATATTTAATGTACAGATTCCGCTTAGTTAGAATTTTATTATATGTATAGGTGTAGTGCCCGAAACTTCACTGTAATCTCCATACTGTCTTGAAACTTTCAACGCCCGAAGAATACGCTTAATTAGGCGCCAGGTGGCAAAGGGCGCCAAAATGTTAAATACAAAAGTTAATTTGGAGTGAGAAATAAAATTTTGATGCACTGCACTGGCACGTTTTGAAGCCATTAACAAAAGAATTGAATTGAACTGAAAATTTTGATGCCTCTATTTGATGGCATTAGAGCTACTAAACTAAATTTAAATTTAATAACAATTTATGTGATGTGAAAGCGTTGACCAATGGACGCTGAAAGACAATCTTGCTCTACTCTAATGAAAGGCTAGTAGTTAGGACTGGTACTGCTACCGACTAACGGTGAATCTCAATAATCTATCTGTGGTTCTTCTCACTAAAGATAGGAATTTGACAATTTGTAAGGTACTTATGTCAATGTCTATCTCTAGTAAGGAAAACCATCGATAGATAAGTTGTAGGGGCGCAACGCTTATGCTTTTATACAGCACCAATATTTACATGGATGGTGTTAATTATTTAAATTTTTAACTTGTCGAAAAAACTATTTCGTATACATTCTGGTATTTTGTAATATTTTTAACCGACTTCCAAAAAAAGGAGGAGGTTCTCAATTCGACCGTATATATGTTTTTTTTTTTTTTTTTATGTTTGTTCGGGCATTTTTTCGTCGTTTATGAACCGATTTTGATAATTCTTTTTTTGTTGGAAAGGAGATATCCCAAGAGTGGTACCATGATAAGGAAACCAGGATCTGATGATGGGATCCCAAAGAAATCGAGGGGAACTTTCGAAAATTGTAGCGGCGACTAGTGCGTTTGATAACATTTTCAGTAGGTATTTTAAAGCACTACTATTTAATGAAGGTCTGGAGTCGATCTGATGATGGACCCGAAAGATAGTCGAGGGAACTCCTCAACGATTTACAGCAATTACCTGGTGTTTGGGCTTGATTAATTTGTATTGATGATACGTCTACACTAAAAATGGAAAAAAAATAACTTTTAAAAAAAAAATAAAAACCGACTTCCAGGCACTGAAAAGTAAAAAATAACTAAACGGGGGTTTTCATTTAGAATAGATACTTAATCAGATTTTTTCGAAGTCGGTGCCAGCCAATACAAATCAAAGCACACCGACTTCGAAAATATCTGATTAAGTATCTATTCTAAATGAAAACCCCCGTTTAGTTATTTTTTACTTTTCAGTGCCTGGAAGTCGGTTTTTATTTTTTTTTTATAATATGAATATTCAATACAGCAGTTATTAGAAGGCTGATGCAATAAATTTACAATTTTAAAGACTAGGAGAAAAAAATTTTTTTCTTGTTTATATGATGCAATATTTAATTCTAATTTAAAATGTCCTACCTATTTTGGTATGCACGGCACTTAAATTATGATAAAATATGCGTCATCGAACCTCCGTTTATCTTAAATGAAAATATATCAAATACTAGCAACTCACTCTCGCTCCGCTCGTGTTCGTCCCTAGTTACATTTTAACTTACACTTGACTTGACTTAGTTACAACTAGCGACTTACGCTTACTTCGCTCGCGTTCGTCCCTAGGTACGTTTACACGGTTAGCTATGTTTAGGTACATATGAATAGTAGCTTGCTACTCCTAAGATATTCATTTAAATTATATAGCGATGTACCCTCGCTTTTGCCTCGTGCGAACACCGTACGCGGATTTTGTTCACAATTTCATGGGTTTTAATATTTTTTTTCGCGGAACCCATCAGGGTTTTATTTTAGAAAAAGATGATTCTTTTTCGAAAATAAAAGTAGCCTAAGTTACTCCTTATAACATCAGCTATCTACCAATGAAAGTCCCGTCAAAATCGGTCCAGCCGTTTCGGAGATTAGTCGGAACAAACAGACAGACAGACAGATAAAAATTATAAAAAATGTTGTTTTGGTATATGTACCGTGTATACATCCATATGCATTTGGTAAAAAGCGGTTATTTTAATATTACAAACAGACACTCCAATTTTATTTATCTGTATAGATTTTATTATACGTATAGATAATATAAAGTTGTCATATCAACCAAAATTTTAATAGAACAAACTATGTAATTAGACCAAACCCGTACACTTTGTATTGTTTGTAAAGAAATTAAAGCTTAATCGTTAATCAACATTTTAGGTATAGCATTGTAGTCTAATTATCTGCTTGTTTGCTAAAACTGATAAGAAGACCTGATACGAATTAACCTTGACAGACTTGAAAAAGGGGGTATAAAATCATAAAACTCTATATTTTATTATCTTTTTTATCAACCCGTCAGTCATAAGTCATGTTTTATCCCTAACACACAAAAAAAGTTTTTACTAAATAAGAGAGTAATAAATAATTAATTCCAAGTGATGTTAAAATTAGTGAACATTTTTGAAGTGAAACTTCTTTAGAGTCGTAATTTGAAAATCGATGAAACTGCGACACTAAAAAGAAAAACAAATTAGAGGATTAAGCCGACGAGAGAATGAGATAGAATACATTGCCATGTTGCCATGGTAACCGTTATTATTGTCTGACAAATATATAATATTATATTTTTTCTGTATATAATATTCTATAAATATATGATTGTAATATACCTAAAATGCCTTATTAATTTGTAATAAGTAAATCTTATAAAATATTATAAGAACTTTATAATAACCCTTCTTCTGATACTCTATATTCATCTCATTCTCTCGTAAGTTTCTTTTCTGAAGTTTCACTTCTACCATGTGTGAATTGCACACACACACATTTTTTTTAAAAGGAAATAGAAATTACTTAGAACCATATAGCGTATGTAGATATGTAAATACCATATAGCGAATACCATAGAGCGAAAGGGCAATAAAATAAAACACAACACATCCAAAATTAAATAACTTCTTTTATTTCAGAGTCAAATCTGTTTCCTACATAAACGTGTTAGAATGACGCCGTATCATTAATTGACCATTACACTAATGGTACGCGTCGTGAGCTGTTACTTCTTGGTGCATGAGTGGATTATACTTATGCGTTACCGCGCGTCGGTCCGAGCGCTACGTCGCCATCCCAACGAAAGTGCTTCTATATATTCACTATATACACATTATTATCGGCAATAACATATGAATAAAGACAAAAACAAAGCTTCATACAATCACACAACGATAGGTAAGTTATGTAGTTATATGACGACGGTGTATTGACAGTTCAGCGAACGTACGCATCGTCCGTTGACAAAACCGGCTTTTTTCGACTCGAGCTGTTGACAAACTCAAGGTGGAGCGCCTATTTGCCTATGTTTGTACGTTTGTTTGAAGCTTTGCCTCTATAGAAATATTTACTCATGTTGCAACAGTCAACGTACAACAGAAGAGTAAACCCATAAAAAACATATCGACGGTTACTATTCAAAACCATCACTATTGTATAGAAACAAGAAATTGTCGAAATTTTGACTCATTTACATGCGTTTAGATATTTGATATTAGTAGAATAGAATAAATTTACATACAGAATAATTGCTATTGGAAACTAAAAAAATGTTCAAAACAAGACATTTCCAATGCCTCGTGCCGATAACTATTATAACATATCGCTTACTTTAAGGCCACTCTGTACTTTGAACCAACTTGCAACACTAAAAGGCAGTCAAGTAAAAAGCGCGAGAAAATAGTTATTCTTTCTACTGTAAACACTTAGACATGACGTTCAAAGCTTTCATAAAGTTTAACTGTCTTTTCAAATACCCGATAATAAGAATATGACAATCTCGATAAAACGAAGCTAACTCTCGCATGGGACTGGCGACATATGCGACCGCATGCCTTATTCGCTAACATTCATGACGATTCACCGTATATTTATATCACAGTTACTCTATAAAGCGTTGTTTCATAACCGACGTGCTTCGAGAGACGC
This sequence comes from Argynnis bischoffii washingtonia, assembly GCA_033884665.1. Lineage (NCBI taxonomy): Eukaryota > Metazoa > Arthropoda > Insecta > Lepidoptera > Nymphalidae > Argynnis > Argynnis bischoffii. The sequence continues at coordinate 13,115,806 of CM066609.1, read as the reverse complement.
GGTGAAGGACCGACGCGCGATGTTAGGCGCACTTCACACGGCAATACACCGACGCAGTGGCGTAGTTAGTGTGTCACCCGATAAGAATGTCACCCGATTATGGGTGTTACCTAATCCTTGCTTTATGGGTGCTATCTGCTTGGAAATTATACCCGTCTGTGGAAAACTTGTGTTGGTGCTACACACACTTCTAATGTTTTTCACATGCATTTTTTTAAGATTAACACCACCGCCCCGTGTATCACTCACACCATCTACGTCACTACAGTACGTATGAAACTTTAACTACCGCAAACGAACGTGCGGTGGATTGCCGTACAAAGAGGCTCTTAGTCTACGCAGTTCTACGACCGGTTGCTGTACCGAGTTATATAATAATAATATATTTAATTATATTAGCTATACAATTATGATCACAATACCCATGAACCAAACGACGCGATCCTGAACAATCTGCGATCTCCGTAGGTGACCTACAAACCACTAGCGAGGCGGAGGCTGCGACACGACGGTCGCAGTGCGACGCGACAGTCGCGGCCTCCGGTCGACGCGTCTACTACGATCCAATGCCACAAACACCTAATTTTAATCAATAATCAACAATTATCGCCCAACTCTAACACTACACGCATTATTACGATATAATACCATCAAGTGGAAAAATAATTTTTGTTTCTCCATCGAAATCAACACAACATCTCCATGCTTTCGCATGGTTAAACAAAAATAAAAGGCAAGCCTCGGGGCCGGGGGCGGCCCGCCAACAAACGCCTTACGACCACATCCTTCAAACAAATAATACATCCACTGTAAACACTTTTTCTTGCCTATATATTGTAATTCGAATGATTAACCACAAAAATGAAGTAAAAAAGGCTTTATATGCAATGAACTGTATTTATCATCTGTGTAATTTGTTAGTCATAAAGGGCGTTGAATTAAAATTGAATCCGGGACTCCCCCGACGCCGCGGCCTGTCCCCCGTACGCTTATAAGAACACTTCATAAACAGTTTTCTTTATACACTACACAATTTACATTTATAATAGGTTTACATTTTTACACAGCAATAATAATTGTTTTGTAGACTTCATTATAATATACTCTATATAGTATCGATTGCTAAATATTGTCGCATATCAAGCAGATGGACACCGCATGCTTCTGGTGTCTGAATACTTTAAATTCACAGAATACTAAGTTAACCACCAAATCGCGTCATATCATCTAAAAGAAATTAAATTACGATAAAAAAAAAACATTGCAACAAATATTAATAGTTTTAGAACATCTCGTTAGTAACGGGTTTAAAGTAAAACTATTACAGTAACTAAATTAAATCAATTTCAACACATCCACAAACACTGTGTTCGGTGAGTTCACACTCGACGGTGAACCAAGAACATGAATCAATTCAAAGACTTCAAAAAAAAAACAAAACAAATAAATCTATAAATGCCGACAATATTGTCTTTTGTCTGGAATGACACTAAAGAGATACTACCAAAAAAAATCAAATTAACTTCTACTATAAATACGTTAGAATTTCGCCGGCCGTCGGTCGGCCTCTATACAACGCGTTAGTAAAAAAAAATGTTTAGAAAAAAAAAATTATGGCAAAATATTGGCGAAGTGTAGCGCGAACTCTTCGCGAATACTCAACGAGGTGAAACAGACGAACAAAATCGCCCAAATAAAACTATATGGAAACATTTAATTTTCTAATAGAAATAAAAATTAACTTTAACTTTAATTGATTCATCGCGAAAAGAGAATTATTTACATTTATGATTCACATATTAGCCGCTGGGTGACACTTGGTTGTGATGTCATCTTTCTATATAGCATTTGTTATTAGGACAGCTATAATAAGATATTTTTTTGGTAAATAATGTTAGTCTGAACTACAGTAGAGTTATTCTGACTAACTATTATAATATTATTTTAGTGAAAGTTATTATTTGTTTTTTACGAAACTCTGTCGTAAAAAAAAAGAATATTCCGCCCATTCTGCAAATGATAAATGTAAAAGTTATAGTAACTGTCATAACATTAAACTACTAGATTAGCAAAAACTAACGTGAATTAAATTTGAACCACCCAGAGATCTCAGTTGCGCCATAGTCTATGGTAGCTAAAGCGGACAACGGTAGTCATTCAAGAAAAACGTTACTTTGCAAAAGATCGATATAATAAGGTCACTAGAAGACGGATTGTGGATAGAATTTGTTCGACCAACATCACAGTTGTAGTTGACACTCGCAATCGATTATAAATATCGATTATATCGATATAAAGATTGTTCTAGAAGAAACAGCGATAATCGACATGAAAAATATCGAAAGAAAACAGGTTCAGATTGCAGTACTGAATATAAGATTTAACTAGTTTGACTCGATCTAGAATCTTCGATAACGAATGCGAATTACAACCGCGAGGGAGGCTATAAATATCTTATAATATGGTTTAGAATTAATATGCGACGGTTACTTTTCGCTGTGGTCGAAAAATATATTTTTTTAAAACATCAGAATAACGCTCGCTACACGCAAATGGCTAAATTCAAAGCGCATCGACTTTAAATACAATACTCGATTTATACTGAAAAAATTCACATTATTGCGTCAATCATAAGATATTTCCGATACCTATTACTATATTGACAGCTATACGTCAGAACCATAACCGCTAACAGTTAACTTTACAAAACAAAGAAAAAAAAATTAAAACCAATTAAACAACTACATAATATCAAAAAAGAAACAAATTTTTAAATATTTAAAATATAAAAAAAAAAAAGATTTACAGTTCTGTGTATAGCTACAACACTAGTCAGTGTCAGCACATGCAGCATTTAGAACTTTGTCGCATTCACGTGGAACATCATAGTAACGTCTCTGAAGGGACTTAAATGTAAAAATTATTGTGATACAGTTCCAAGTGGCATGTTGCTGACACCAACTATACTTAGTGGTCCACTTGTTGGCGAGTGAAAAACGGTAAAATCCTAAGTTTAGATACATAAGCCACTGACCACAGATTTAATACTATAATGCAGGAATATTAGCCACTATGTTAAGGTAACAAAATATAATTTAAAGTCCGTCGTGTCGCGTCTTGCTGCGACATCGCACGATAATGATAACTCGCTTAATTTAATTTAGAATATAATTTGTTACAATGGTCTCTTTATCAATTAATATTACAATATACATAATTAATGAACTTGTATAGATCATCTGATATATAACATCTACTACATAAACAGTTTCAAACTAAATCAATATGACAAAAAAAAACTATTAATAACATAATATTACACACAAGAATGATCTATACATTAATTTAGACTACTGAAGCGATGAAAACAAACTATCAATTAGAGCAACTATATCATTATCGGTCGAGTCGGCGCTAGTGCTGAGGACGCGTCGTCACCGCGCGGCGCCGGGCGGCCACGCTGATATTATAGGTCCCTGTATAGTAAAAAAATATTTTATAAATTTAAACATGTTTATATCAATTAAATTATAATTTAAATGCAATTCAATAAAATTATTTTGAATGTTTAGCTTTTAATTAATGAAATACACGATATACAGTTATGCAATATTTAAAACAAAATCCGTTTAAAATAATCTTATTAATTGCAATAAATATAAACGTAATTCATGTATACATAAATACTTATTGTAAAACTCAATATACATACATACAATTTTAATATCAAACTCACGTCCTCATACCTAATAATTTCACCTTACAACATACTAACAAAAACAAAACATGCAATACTCACAAGTGACGCGAAGCTAAAACACATAAAGGAACAAAAAGACAATAAATACATTATGTATGAGACAGTAACAAGGAATGCGACACGTCGGATGCGTACCTACCTCGTCCAGTGCTGCGAGTTGTGCGGCGACGCCTGGTGCGACTGCGTGGCCACCCTCTGCACCACCTGCGGGGACACACATTACTTATCTATACTTAATATTATAAAGCTGGAGAGCTTGTTTGTTTGTTTATTTGAACGCATTAATCTCAGGAAATACTAATCCGATTTGAAAAATTCTTTTTGCATTGGATAGCCCATTAGCTGAGGAAGGCTATAGGCTATATATTATCCGGGAAAAATATACGGTTCCCGTAGGATAGATTTGTTTTTGTCTATGGATGAACCCGAAGCGAAGCAAGGGTGAGTCGCTAGTATAGTATAACTAGCGACTTACATCCCTAAGTACGTTTTAATTTTTTTGAGTTACTCCATATCAGCTATCTGTCAGTGTAAGTCCTGTCAGAATCAATTAGAATTAGAGATTAGTCGGAATAAACAAACAGATAGACAGACAGATAAAAAATTTAAAAATTATGTTTTTCTTATAAGTAGGTACCATATATTATAATTTCCATATACATTTAGTAAAAAGCTGTAATTTTGACATTACAAACAGACACTTTCATTTTATTTATCTCTATAGATTATTTAAATATACTATATATAATTATATGTATAGGATTAAATTTTATAATTTAATTGTTTTTTTTTTTAAATTAAATCGAGTTTCAAATCACAACGATTCTAAAGACTTCTTCTTCACTTCTAAACTCTTTCGGCAAATTGGACGTTTGGACAAATAAGCAGTGAGACAACGAGTAGTTTAGTTAAATTTACTCATGCCATAATCTTCTTATGTACTAAATGTAATCCAACCCCGTCTTCCCATTTCAACGTGAAAAAGTTTGAATTACTCACTAGCGACTCAGCTTTGCTAAGTACGTTTTACGGTTAGTATGGAATAGATAGTCGATCCGTTGCTCTGTGAAAAACAAAAACCAATCGATCCCACGGGGACCGTACATTTTTCCGGGATAGAAAGTAACCTATGTGCTACACTATAATTTATCTCTGTGCCAAATTTCATACAGATCCGTTCAGCCGTTCTGGCGTGATTGAGAAACAAACATCCATCCATCTAGACTTTCGCATTTATAATATTTACTTATCCATTCAACGTACGAGATGGTTAGGTTATGTAGGATTTTTACCTACTAAAACCCCCTCGGTTACCATCTACTGCTTATAGTACCTGGGCGACCGACCTTCGCCCATAGTTCTTTTTTGTTATATCGTATTTGTTAGATAAAAAAAAACTTGAATAAATACAAAAAGAAAACAAAATGAAAAACTTTTTATCCGACCGGGATTCGAACCCGGACACCTGTGATTGTCGTTTGACAATGGTGGTCAATTGGCTAAGGTGGAAGTTTCTTCCACCTTAGCCAATTGACCACGATGCTATATGCCCGAGCGTAAGAAATTATCAACCATATTTGCATGTAATAATGACTAATGCACGCATGAAAACTCGAAAACACGAGTTTTCCCAGACATAAAACTAATCTATATAGATCGATCTTTCGCCCCCGAAAACCCTCTCCATAGCAAATTTCAGCGAAATCGTTAGAGCAGTTTCCGAGATCGCCGGTATAAATAAAATAAATAATTGCTCCTTTAAATATATTAGATTAGATTATTATATATAGTAAGGACAGCCCACGCAGTACACACCTGCTGTACGAAGGCGCGCGTGAGGTGCGGCGCGGAGCGCTCGGCCGCGTCGAAGGCGCGCCGCAGCTCCTCTATGGCGGCCGCGCTGCCCGCGCCGTGCTTGCGCGACAGCTGCCACGTACATACATACAATATAAATAATATTACACACACATAAATCATTTTTATATCAGCTAGAAATACTACATTGTATAACTCAGCATGGAGACGTTCCCCTATATTTACAGTATGTATAATGTTGTCCAAATAAAACAAAAATCCCTCGCAGATGTTATAAATATCCTTCTTAATTTATTGAAACTGGCCATGAGTGCAAGAGGAAAACTAAAGTAGGTTTACATACAAACTCTCTGCCTTTCTTAGTTAAGGAAAAAGGAAACAAAATTAACCCGAGCTGAGAATCAAACCAATGTACGGTACATTCTAATATGAGCAATTTAAATATATGTGTGCATTTCTCAAACCATTTTCAGACCACACATGCCAGAAAATCATAACTTTATTGTTAATGATTTATCTATTTAATATTTAACAGTCAATAAATGTTTAAAATTTGTTAAATATTCCAATTCTACTTTTGATTAAATGGATAATTTTAAATTAATATTTTTAATGAAATATCTTAAAAGCATCTGACACAAACGTCAATAATAATAATTCAATAATAAAGTAACTAAATTAATATGAAGAATTAATTATAGTTTGATATATAATTAAAAAAAAATCAACTAAAATATTTACCAACGGCACAAATTACCTCATTTAGTAGCGGGTAGATGAGTTGCTGCAGATACGCGTGCCGTCTCATTTTGTTCTCTTCATTGTTCGCCCCTCTGTGGTCCAGTGGCGATGACTAGTGAAATATAATTTATTATTAAACAATTTTTAGTAAAACTATGTATTAAATATAAAAGTAAACAGTTGGCACATAAATGGTTTCTTTTTATATTTCAAAATTTTATGTGTCTTCCCTTTGTTCTAATAGAAGTCTGATACTATAGATTTTTAAAAATTATTTATTTAAATAAACAGCTTACTAAGCAGTATCTAACTAGACCTTCCTGTCTAGCTAAATCCCCGTATAAGAATATCATGACCAACAACGTATAAACAACGAAAGTGCTGTCATTTATTCAGGCAAGTGATGGCGTGATCAATATATTCTGCCTAGTGCAACTTATCAAAAATCAATTCAACTAAGTCCTTTACAGATTAAAAACATGAAATAGACTAAACTTAACTATACAGATAACATACAAACAACTTCAGTTAGTTAAATTACATATTACTTTAAAACCATTAACACTTTAATTTAAACAGTAAAGTAGCGCCATCTGAACTGGATCTCGTGTGAAACTTACCAATTCTTTCAACTCTAATGAATAAGTCATAAACAGCATTCAAAGAAAAAATACAGGCAAATAAACAAACATAACTCACAGCTTTATTATTATAGACTACGCTGTCTCTATTTGAAGGCTCCCTGTCTTTCCGGTCGTCGCGGTCGCGCTCCTTGCTCCGTTGCTCTACCGGCGTCGACACTATCGGGGACTGTCTCTGCTGTAATATAATAACACAATTATGAGTAATTTGTTTTAATTGTTGTGTATAAGAAATATATTTAATATAATAAATATTGGTTGAAAAATTGTATAATATTACATTTTTTAAAGTATTTTATTATAAAAACTTTTAATTCTCTTTAGAAAACATCTGTGACTTCTTCAACGTTTAATAATATCCTCCTAAGCGATTTCAGTTATGGCGGCCAATCTCAAACCCAGCAACTATTTAGAGCTGGGAAGCTGGGAGCACAGTGTAAGTCACAAAAGTACTTATAACAAATCTATTTGAATAAAGTGTAATTTCATTCATTCATTCACAGTATATTGTATCAGAGAGACAAATAGAAGTATGGAACAGAAACCAACGCTTAGGTATAGAAAACTAACTGAAAATATAGTGTATAATAATTAACTCTGTCGACTAATCCATACAATTGTCTAACGAAATCCTATAAGACATGGCTATCAGGCCATACAAGGTGAAAAGTGTTACTGCTAAATGCCACGAGATGGCACTACAGTGCTTTTACTTCGAAACTGTACGCTATAAAAATTTATATTGATCTTATTTTACTGACCAATCTCCTTCATGTCTTCTCCATTCTACGTGACATTGGCGAAGTAATCTGTGCTCAACTGGCACGCTTTGATGCCATTGACAAGAAAAATTAATATATTGACAATCCATGCATGTGGTGGGATCGGTTTAATGGGTCTATTGTGTCGACTTTTATACCATGGTATAAAACGACATAGGTGTGATATATATACAGATAGTGCACTCACTGGTTTGTCTGTGGTGTTGTTGTTTAGAGGCGCGGGCTTGTGGTTGTCGGCGGGCGTGTCGTCGCGGGTTAGCGAGCCGTTCTGCTTCGACACCGGCGACGTGGGCGTTGGGATCACTTGAAATGGAACAAATAATAGTTGATTATTTAAATTAGATATAAAGGGTACATTACTCTAGAACGCTTGTGAATAAAAACTCATTGGGGGTTTCTGTTAAGAAAAACTTAATGCTGCTCTTGCTCCCTAATTTATTCATTCGCAGCAGATCTGACAAAAATGAAAAATCAATAAAATAAATCGCCGCGATCGAAATTACCAGTTAGGTATTATTATTATTATTCATAAATACAGAAAAAAATATTAGTAATCTATAATAATAATACTAATATTTATATGCTTACCGAACACAAAATGTTAATTAAACACGCTTCGTAACCTAAAACGCATTCTAGTATTACACATATACAAGTGCAATAAAATAACAAGAATCTGTCGTGTTAGTAAATATCTATACTAATATTATAAAGAGGTAAAGTTTGTAAGTCTGTATGTAGGGGGTAATCTCTGAAACTACTCATTAGATGCTGAAAATTCTTTGATTAATAGGAAACTATGAGTACATTATAGACGAGTGATGAGAGGTTTTTTTTTTAATTTCGATAAAGATATTTCATAAATAAATCATATAATCAAAATAACTTTAATTAAAGTCGGAAAAATACTTAGTAGCTGTTGATTTGCTTTATCGGCGTGCGCTGCCTAATCGGTGTGAAATGGGTTATTCTGTATACGCTTGTGAAGGTACCTGGCGCAAAAATAATTCTTTGGACTTTTCTTTAAACGGTAAACCATTCAAGCTTAGGGATGCACCCGACCGAAGCGAGGTTAAGTCGCTTGTATATAATAATTACCGGCATCATCATGCAGAGTGCGACGTTTGTCCTCAGCCATGTGCGCGTGCAGTGACACCGGCAGCTGCGACGCCCGCGCGCCCGCTCCGCCACGCACCGTCATTATCCACGGCTCGTCCGCCTCACTATCACCACGACTGCATTCCTCTCTGTTAGGAGTATTATAATTATTACTACAGTACGGTTCAAACTTGATGGCGGCTCTGAACATCGTACGTTCCGATACGCAGCACCTGCGCTCGCATTAAAAATCGGATCGCCATAAGGTTGCATCGAACTGTACCTTAATAGATGGACTGTTTCATTCGTCTAGAAGCTAATATGTTTGGTTGCAGATCCTGAGATCTTGAGTTCGAGTCCTGTCAGAATTATAAAGATATTCTCAATAGTAGTCGGGAATTAGGATGTCGACTGTTATACATCCTCAAAAAACACGAGTTTGTAGATGTCCAGTTAGTAGTTTATATACTAGCTAGTAGTTAGTTCAGCTAACTTTTTTGTAGTAGTGGATTGCCGTTAATGGCCTACACATATTTTTTTCTTTCAGTGTCATTTATATTTAAAAAGAGCTTAAATACTTGATTTTATACTAAGAGCATTCTTGTTTATCAATAAATCTTACGTATATATATTTTAATAGACATTTATTTTACCTACATGTTCAAAAGAGTAAACACGAGAATTTTAAATTAAGCGATGGACTCGCTTACTACGCTACTAAATCTGCTCTCAAAATTGACCTAGGCTCTAATACAAAAGTCACAAAGGAAATTTACTAACCAATAAATAAAGCGTCCACATAACAACAATCTCTATTATAATTATAATAATAGGTACAAACAAACGTAATCGAATGACTCAGCATACCGAAAAGGTTAATCAAAGACTACATTATTATTTTATAGTCTATACATATTATAATAAAACTGTAACCAAGTCGAATCTGTACATTGAATATTTCTTGGAAAAGCTTATTAAAATAAACATTATTATCAGTACAGAGGCCGAATCTATGGTTTTTACGATTTTTGTCTGTCTTCTGTCTGTGACCGCATCACGGAAAAACCACTGAAAGGATTTTGATGAAATTTAGTATGACGATAGCTGGTTATCCGGATCAACATATAGGATACTTTTTACTTCACTAACGTTAAAACGTAAGTAGGGAAGGACCCGCGCGGAGCGACAGTGAGACGCTAGTTAGCTAAATAAAGTTATTTATTAAAATACAACATATCTATGCGTTTAATGTCTTAATTTATTTTAAATGTCAAATCCATTATTTCATAACAAAAAGCATTAAACCTTGTTTATCTTTATAAATAAGTTCAGTCTACTAAATTGTGTCTTTTAAAAAATATTTATATATGAACTGACGAATCTAGTAGTACTTAGTAGTTCGATCCTTTTGTGATTTGCAAAATCACGCGATAGCATGATCACGCCAACATAGATCGCGCCATTTAAACGCTTATCCTTGATACAAATACTCATACATGAGTCAGAACACTGAATACAATTACGATTAATAGCAGTCGAAATTAATTCATGTATTCGCTAAGTAAATAATGCCAGTTGTAAATGTTTTACGGCGGTTCTATCATGTTGGGACAAATATGTTGGGACATTAACACACAGCACCATCTAGTTCCATGGTAAGCTACGAGGCTTGTGTTATGGATACCAGATAGTTGATACACTACACATATATTACTTTAAATACATACATATTATAAATATAAACACCCATGACTGGAGTACAACCATTCGTGCTCATCACTCAAATGAATGCCCCTAGCAGGACTCGAACCCGCGACCGCTGGCACAGCAAGTACGGTCACTACAGACTGAGCCAAGCATATCTTCGCAAATTATATAAATTTTATGTAAATATTTGGTAAAGTTTTGGCGACTTATATTTCTCTATACATAGGGGAAAATTTACTAAAATAAAAGAAATATTTTTCATTGATTATTCTTATTATTAAAATGCTTGGAGCTTTCTATACAAAATGAAAATCGTTTATTATTTTCCATGTCGCAATACACCGAGAAATACTAATGTTTCGAGACCAAGATAAATCAATGTTCTGTTTACTTACTAATAGAATGGACTGAGTGTGTATAAAAATGAAAATATAAACCAAACTAATATCACAATAATATCGTTTTCTAATAACCATAAACACCAAACTAATAAAAGTATAATCAATATATCGTGTAAAATTATTATATACCCAGGAAGATTCTAGTTTCTAATAAAAAATTATATCAAAACCTAGTATACATATGTAAATATTGCATTACTTACGAATCTGAATTTTCCGATTCCGTTTCGCTCTCCTCGCTCCTCTGCGCTTTCCATTTCTTATACCTATCTATAAGATCCATTAAATACGAATTCTTTTTGGCCTTTCTGATGAATTGAAACTTTAACAACTCCTTAGCTGTTGGCCTCTGAAATTCAATAATAATTAATCATTTTAGAGTTAAGTACAAGGTACTTTCTTGTCATATGTTGTCATTAATAATATAATATAATATTTTTTTATATAAAATTATATTATTATAACAAGAGATAGTAATATTTAAACAAAACTTTAATAAATGAGTAGTACAAGTATTAATTTTTTAAATATATAAAAAAAAATCATTTTCTTCCAAAAGGTACTACTATGATATTTAAACCACGAAGTAAACATAAGATCGATACTTAAGCTCCCTTCCAATATGTGCATAAAAAGAAAATAGACCCTGTAGAAAAAGGCAATACATTGCAAGGCAATAATCGTAATACATTGTCATTCGGACGTACAATCAATCACTTTCGACAGGACTTACATTTTCGGGATCCTTATTCAGGCACGCCTCGACGAACTCTTTGAAGGGCTTCGAATAACTGCCAGTCAGCTGTGGAGGGTTGTTTTTGGGTATAAGAAATAGGACTCTCATAGGGTGAAGTTCAGAATTAGGTGGTTCGCCCTTAGCCAACTCTATGGCGGTTATACCGAGTGACCATATGTCAGCTTTGCTGTCGTAGCACGATTGCTTGATAACTTCTGGCGCCATCCAGAACGGCGTACCGACAAAAGTGTTACGTTTGCTCGTCGTGTTTGTTAATTGCCCGGCGACCCCTGAAAATATAAATTAAAACATATTAAACGATATTTTAATAACAATTGATAAATATTTCAACTACTATACCGAGTTTTATACATTTCTTACCTATAGAAAGAGCAGTTTTCTAGGAAAATTATAATTCAGAAACATTTTGCAAAAATAATCTATGTAAACATAACATAAAAAGCGGTATGATGCTTTTTGTAATTTAAGTTAGAAAAAATCGTCTCTTTTAAAGACGCACCCGAGCGGAGCGATATTAAGTCACTAGTGATTGATAAATAACAACTGATGGCTTATAATGATTGTTTAAGTACTCGTATAGCCCAAATAATAGCGACCCATTTCAGAATAACAATAGCATCCTATTTTCATATTGCATGACCGACCAAAATGGTGCACGAACGCTAATACGGTAACTAAATTTCTATTATTACTGTAAGATACAGCGATTATAGTATGAAATATTCTTAAAGGAACAAGACCACTTTGGCAGACGTCCTTCTCGTCTTGTTCAGACTCGATGGCACTCTGAATGTCTCACTTCCTCTCGACGTAATATAATAAGTCAGTGAAAATATACACAGCGTTTTACGTCACCAGCGACAACTCAAGTATATTCAACGTTGACTCTGGCAGTACACAAAGAAGGCGCAAATGGTTCAAATATTGAATGTTGGCGTTAGGCCAGCTTTTATACACGGGATTTACTTAGGGGGCTATTTGATTTTAGATCTTGGCTACATATGTATTTCATGCATTATGTAATCGTATAATATTGTGCATATTATGTAATAGAAAATCGATCTTATCCATAATGAGTATAATGACTCTGGTAACTGGTACTGCTACTATTCAGATTAAAGTTCGATTCCTGCACAAGGTAAATGTTTAAAAACTAGCGAGTTGTTGGGCACCACAACCCAACCATCTTAATTTAGTAATATTCTACTGGTTTTCAGTCTACCTTATAAAAGAATAAAGTAAAAATGCGAATAAATATACCAGAAATAGTAGATTGTTATTCATATCAAGGTGCCTATTTATAATTTTTTATAATCAATAAAATTATTTCACAACATAATTTATAGCTTTGTCAATAAAAACTGTGTACAAATAGATTTTATATTTCTTCACATGCCGTATACATGCATAAATAATAGAAATACGTATAGAAAATTATTTCAGTCATGTTTTATGTTTATGTTATGAGCGTACAAAATGTATGACAAATAAATATTTAAGACATCACTCAAAAATTGCTTCTCATATACTAATAAGTATTACTACCTATTACCAAATATTGTGAGAAAAAATAAGTAAAAATAATATTAAATTTACTAATAAACATATATTTTATATACATACATACAATCTAAAACAAAAACCCTTTTTGACTAAAAAGAAAAATAACACACAGTTTGTACTCAGACTTCATTGCCAACTTATATAAATTAAGCAAACAAAACTATCGTGTACATAACGTATGTATGTACTTAGTGCTTACCTATAACATAACAAGCTACTCATTTCATTAAGATTGTCGTTATAGTGACATGTGTGTGTCTGTTTATGATAGTGAAGATAACACAGCTTACTCATTGTTTGTTTTCTAATTTTAGTACAGATATTCTGATGATATCGATTATATGATTATATTTTTCTATAAATGTGAAATAGTAGAAAAAACTCTGTGTTACTTTCTTTTAGCTACAAGGTTTACCTTTTATTCATAAAGAAAATTTATATAAATCAATATCTAACGAATTCTAGCTGTATATTCTTCTTCTACTATAATTTACTACAAGGTTAATGTCATATTAATTAATTATCTTTAATTATTAATTAGAAAATAATATTAAACTTGTATGTAGGTATATAAAATGATACATGTTTCTAAGGAAACATGTATCATTTTATATACCTACATACAATCTACAAAATACGTTTCTGTAAAATGAAAAATTACGCAAACATAGTTTTTATGTCGTTTTACTACTCAGCCTCCATTGCCAACTTATATAAATTAAGCAAACAAAACTATCGCGTACATAAAAATAAGGCAGTAGTAGCCCAGTGGTAACGTGCTCGCTTGGGAAACCGAGTGAAGCGGGTTCAAATCCTGGGTCTCGGACCTCTGATATTTACATGTGCTAATCATTTTCAACATGATTACCACTTGCCTTACGGTGAAGGAAAATATCGCGAGGGAACCTGCATGTCTGAGATAACCTAGCAAGTTTTCGTAAGAAGAATGTGAAGTCCGCCAACCCGCACTTGGCCAGCTTGGTGGACTGCGGCCTGATCCCCCTCGTAATAAAGGGAGGCCCGTGCCCAGCAGTAGGACGTTAAAAAGGGCTGAATATACATACATACATACATTAATTTGAACAAATGTTATAAATAACAATCATAATATAATCTAAGATTATAATGTAATGCTAATACAAATATCGATCCAAAAAGCACCTTGAAGATATTACCTTCGAGGTTGTCAATATACTGTTACACCATGAAACTATCTTTGCAATGGGACTCTTCGCGGTTTAATAAGGACAAAGTGCGTCCTCCATCACAGCTGTCAGCTAATGTATTAGCTATGTTACTAACACGTCACATGTACCTACCTAATCACCTCATACATAAATACACAACACTAAAAGATACCGTAAAGGTAATTTGTTCAATAAAGTAACAAAATCATAATTCAAATGAAGTATCGCAAAAAAAATTCAACTACTGTTTCAATTGTAATATAAACTTATTATCATTAAATTGCAGGTATTCTATATAAAGATATAAATACAACATGTTACTAGGTACTTTATAGCACAGAAATTTGCTGTTTTAGCGTCAAATATTTGAGCAAATATTGACGATATTATACTCAAGGCTAATGTTAGCGACTGTTTGATATCTAACCGTAAAAATGTGTTTCTTTATACAAAACTATCAAATATTGAGGTGAGGCTAAACTAATTTTATATTAATTTGTTCCTAATAATATAATAACTATCCATATAACTATGCGAGGTTATGCAATTTTTAAAATACTAAACTGAAACATGAAACATTACTTGTTTAATTCAGAGAACTTTAATGGAAAAATAAAATGTATCCCGAAGTTCTCCTCAAGGGACCTAAGCTTAATTACCTTGTTGGAACTGTATGAAAAAGTTAAAAAATTTGTAATGTTACGAAAAAAATGTACAAGTTAAAAGCTTTGTGAAATATATTTTCATACATGGTGGTGTGTACAGTAGGGTACAGTGGTGGATTAACTAAAATAGATGGCTATCTCAAATGTTTCATGTAAGTACGTTGAATATAGTTCGCAAAATCTTTTCTAACCGCTGCAAGACACGCAATAATATAATAACACGCTCACGTCCGATATCGAATCCCTGCACAAAACCAATATTGCTGTCGTCAGGGAACTTTCAGAAGAATGTGGGCGATAATCCATATCTCCTACGTTTACAGAATTACAAAAATCTTCTACTTTTTGGATACAACAAATAGAATTGCAATTTGTCTAGTCAGTTAATCTGTCGTTAGTGATTTAGTTTATTTTTAATCAATTATTTTACGCTGTCATACATGATGTCGTCAGTATTCACTTTACATACCACTTCGAAAGAGTTTTTCTAACAAAATTTAAGTAACGTATTAAATCATAGCTACTTCTAACTTTAAGAAATATTGTGGAATAATACTAATAATTCAAAGAATAAATTATATGATGTAAGATGATTAACGGCAGCTTAAGCTAACCTCGCAATCACTTATGTAATTTTTGTGATAATGATGATTTTAAAATAGCTCTGAGAAGATTAACTTATGTAATAAAACGGTAAAATTTTCAAAACATAATGAGCAATCCCACGTAGAAATTAAATATTGCCAACGTCGTTGCATTGTTGCATGAAATATGAATAAACAATCGATGACTGCATCGTTTTGTTATTTCAATCTACTTGATGTTAATCACTAACTAGAAATTGCATATTTAAAAGGGTTAATTAAAATAAACATAAATACAACAACACTCTTATATATTAACAGATACCTTTTAATAGTCTTGAATGGCGATAATAGATAGGTATATTATATTATGATTTATATGAAAAAAAATTTATTCATACTTATGATTATCTCAAACGCAAAGATAGTCGGTGTAGATAAAATAGAAAGCATGACCGTTTTTAGATTTTTATGTGTATGTGACTGCAGTGCGTATACAATATACATATACAATATATACAATGGAATCTAGTCTATACGGTTTGCGGTTTCAATTCCGCCAGTAGTAAATACATGTACGAATGCACAACAAATGTTTGTTGCGGTTCGGTTACATTATCTACATTCCCGTTACTGTTATGCATGAAAGAGGAGAAAGTGTCCTTGTTTGGCAACCTAATTTCTAATTATATTTAATCTTTGAATATGTAAACGGGTAATCTATATATGTAAATAAATATGAAATGATGTTCATTGGCAAACACATTACTTGAAAATGGCTGGACCTTTTTGAAAAATGTTTCTCATAGTCCGAATAAGGTTTTTGGGAAGGAGATTGAAAAAGTTCAAGAAAAGTGAAAGTACTTTTTCCTATAGGATTTTTGTAGGACCTCATAAGTTGACAAACAAATAACTTAAAATTTAAATAAATAAAAATATATTGCATGCATACGTATGTACTAATATATTTAATATGCAGAACACGAGTCAAACGCTTTCAAATCAAATTTTGTACACCAAAATAAGCTCTACAATTTAAAAAACATACCGAAATCTGCTAGTTTGACGTCCCCCATTTCACTTAGGAGGACATTGGCTGCCTTAATATCCCTGTGCAGTTTCCTCTCTGAGTGCAGGTAGTCTAGGCCACGTAGTACCTCTCGCAAGATCACTGCGATGTGCATCTCTTCGAAGTTCCCTGCCTTCATAAGATCTAGGGCTGACCCCCCGCCAAGATACTCCATAATAATCCATAATTTTGTTCCCTGCAAAATAAAAATATTTATATTAAATAAATACAAAACTTAACATTCCACGCAATTTCTTAATTGCAATCGTATGATTTTTAATTGTTTATGTATTGATAACCTTCTCAAATTGTCAATAATATTATATAGTTTAATCGCGCAATAATTTAACAAATGACGATCGAGGTTATCATTCATAGTACGCATTAACCTTGACATTTTCATGAGTTACTTGCGTAAATACCACCGACGCCCTTGTTAGCAAGAATTTAATATTATCCATCCATTATAGTCGTATTAGTGACACCAAAAAAATTTGATTGAATGCCAACGTCTATAAATAGAACTTAAACCGTAGATGACATTTAATATCCATAAAGGTATAGATATTTATATTTATTATACACGAGCGACTCACCCTCGCTCCGCTCGAGTTCGTCCCTAGATACGTTTTAATGTTAGTATAGACTTCTCAAAGATGTGATATTTTCCCGCAATAAAAAGTATCCTATATATTGACCCGGATAACCAGCTATCATTAAACCGAATTTCATCCAAATCCCTCCAGTGGTTTTTCCGGGATGCGGTAACAGACAGATAAACAGACAGACAAAAATTCTTAAAACTATAGATTTGGCCTCTGTATCGATAATAATAACTATTTCAATAAAATTTTCCAAATAATATTTAATGTACAGATTCGACTCAGTTAGAATTTTATTATATGTATAGATTAGTATACTTATACTATTAATTTATAACTCTGACTGGACGTAATATAAGACGCAAGTTTTTAGTCCAGTTATTGAGTCTTGTTACTGTTATCCTACCTCTATTCATAAAACATAATTTTACTCTGAAAAAGCACCGCCGCTACATATTATATCTCTTCTTTATCTTTTATTTTAGAAATAGTAATTTATAACATCGATTTCAACTTCTGCCGTATATGGCTCGTAAATCTTTCCGGTTCGGAGCCAAAACCCGCGGGAGACAATAAAAGAAGCGGGAGCGCCACGGGGCGTTGGCTGGTTTAAGTTATGAATTTTATCTCATGGCTGATACTATGGTACGTGGTACCAGGTAATGTAATGTGACGCGGAAGACGACAATGGGAGCAGCCGGCCGAGGATCCGGTGCGCCGTTCACGCTCCATCTGCTGATGTTATAGGGTTATAATATTACGCTTAGGTAACACAAGGTATTATATCAAAATACCTATAATACAGCACGTATAAACGTATGGTATTGATCAGAGCATTTATACCATATTTTATGGTAAAAAAAATATATGTAAAAGAAAAGACACCCAAGTTATAAAAATTACTACAGCATTGCCAATATGTTTTCGATTCCTTAATGAGATTAAGCGTGAACGACGCAACACACATTGCCGTATTGAGGCTGTCGCCATGCGGCGTGTTTTAACGAAAGGCGGAATTATTTTATTATCCTTTCCCAAACCGGTAAACTGAACCGAGTGATTATCGTTTTAACATTTTTAAATACCTATTTGTATTATTGAACAAAAACCATAGCTCTAGTAATCTAGCTACTGTGACTATCACGTTATTTTTGGAATGATACCTAATGAGAATTTATACACTGCTTAAATAGGTAAAAATATATTTCACATGTCATCCGTATGCACCTTTGTGCTTTTTTTGTATTATATTTATAATAGTCACAATATTAGGTAAATGTATGTTTGTTGGTAGGCATGTATGTCTGTAAAGTATGTATGCCTACGTATATTATTCCCTTGCTATAAAACCTTGGTGAAATATGCGCACGCTCGCGAAGATTTGTGACATATTGTAGTATGCACTATCAACGTTCAATAGGTAGCGCGCATTTTTTCTTAAAGTAACGGCTACTACCAGTATATTATTAAGGTGCATTATACAAAGTCTACCTGGGTAAAGCCAGGTCGGATCGCTAGTTACTTAAATATGACTAAGACTAAATAAACTAACTCAAAACCAATCGTAAATGTTATCACTTCATTAACTCGTACTTTGTATGTTTATAAAAATATTCTCACCAGAACAAGTCTAAAGTATTGTTTGAATAGGACAAAGCGAAAACGAGTTAATCAAACTTGTTGTGAAAAAGGATTCCCAAATAAGTTTTGGGTAAAACTTTTAAAACCCTAACAAAATTCACCACATCGGAAGCAGTAACCACACGTATCCTGTAATGTTCCAGGAACACAATAATTTTTTTTTTTTTTTTTTATAATAAAAGGGGCAAACGAGCAAACGATCCACCTGATGGTAAGTGGCTATCGTCGCTCATAGACATTTGCAACACAAGAGGAGTTGCGAATGCGTTGCCGGCCTTTAAGGGACCTGAAGACACGGCTCTTGAAGACCCCCATATTATAGCGCTCAGGGAAAACCTCAGGAGGAAGATCATTCCACATTTTGCACGTGCGAGGTAGAAAAGAACGAGATGCACGTACATTTGTGGGATGCCAAGCATCTAAAATGTGTGGATGACATCCAACCCGACGGCGAAGGGTGCGATGGTAGAAGCGTGACGGTGGCACCAAATCAAAAAGTATTATAGTAGTTAAGGGCTTTATATGAGATAGGGAAAACAAGATAAATAATTTCATTTCGTATTATATAGCCACAAGAGAAATCAACGTAAATACATCAGTATAATGAATGTTGTTACATAAACAAACCGATTTTAACAAAACAGAATTATTTCATTCCTTAATATTATAATACGTTTAACTTGCAAAATTAAACTACTATAATAGCAGCAATAACAATGATGATTAGATACAAAAAAATGTGACTTATTTTATTACATTTTTTGTATCTAAGTGTATGCTATTGCCCAGATGGCGGCAGCGGACAGACAATGAGAACATAGTGGCTCTACCTCAATCTGTTTTACGTCTATATCGAATAATGTAAGGCGAGAAAGTATTTCAGTTGTTTACTCAACTATACTAGCATTATTTAAAAATAAATAACAAGCAAATGCCGAGATTTTTTCAAAGGTATCTAATACTGGAAAATAAAATAAGTATGGATTATTACACAGAAAAATAAATTTAAGTTTTTATCAATCTGTTGAATTTCACAGTTTAAAAACGTCGCCGCCGCCGCGAACGCCTGAAAGATAAGCAAGCAAAATTTATCGCAAGATGGAATATTTTCTCTTTTCTCTATTTATTAGATGCATCACGTAGGTATTCCCGTCGCCATGACAACGCAAGGCGTCGGTCAAAGACCTCTCCGTCGCGACATCCGAAGTAAAACAAGAATGTTGAACTATTAATCTAAGAGAAGTTTAAATAAGGGTACATCGAAGGCTAAGCCTGAAAGTGGCAGACGTTCGTCAGACACCAACACGAGCTCAACGGTTTTTAATTATAAGTTAATTCATTAAAATGGACCTAGAATAATAAGTTATACGATCTGAAAAAATTTAAATAAATTAATGTTAAAAAATGCTAATACGAATTTTCCATTATTTTTAAGAAAATCCAGAAAAAATTATATGAATAAAATGCATTGTTACAATTACAATGCAAAGTGCATTTTAATTAATTGTAACTTTCAAAAAATGTTTGGCAAATCCAAATTAATTCCCATAAATACGCTATATAATAATAACATAGATACATATTTATAAGTTATTTTAACCCCTCGAGGACCGCATACACGCCGGCGTGTACGATAACAATTAAATTCTCAGAAATTCGCCCCGGATTTCTTAGAAATTATCCTGGAGGGATTAAAGTAAAGTAATTTAAAATGTTCACTTAAAAACGTGTTGCCATGGTGACGTGTGGAGAGCCCTTCATGCTTTATAATTTACTGGTCTATTACTTTGCTTAAAATATAAAGTATAATATCTTTGAACATTTATAAATAAAATATTTGTATTCCAAAAATTAATACGAATCTAGTTATTCAATTAAAACTAAGTTTGGGACGCTAGCAAATGGCATTTTCAAGAGGGCATTTCTATTACCTAAATTTCCAATATTCGCTGCCAGAACTTCAATTTAAACTTTTCAATCATGGATTAAATTAAATCAATTTACTTCAGTCGTACAATGGAATCAATTTCGTTGAAGGATCAAGAAAAAGGGGCTCAGGACAAGTCCGAGGATAAAACTTGGGTATATAATGTATATTATTCTCCGGACTTGATCTCGAGATTTGTTTCGAAGATACTCTTAAAACAAATCCTTAGGGAATCAAGCCACATAAGGTTAGAATTAGTCGGGCTTATCGTTCTGAAAGCGTTTATCCTTAAAGTGATAGGACAAAGTACCGCCAGAGGGAAGTTTACTTTACCCTATGCTGTATTACACAGTTAAGTATGTATGACTATGTAATTACGTTTCTACATATTTGATGTCTTTTTCTATTCCATAAGTAATTTAGGTTAAATGTATTTATTTAATGTGTATATTTAATACATCTTTATTTTAAGTGTATAGTACCAAGATGATCGAGCTTCGCTCAGCGTTTTTCGGAAAATATATAAAAATTGAGTTTTTTCAGAAAAAACATAGGTGTTTTTTTGAAAATATCGATGAACTTAATAAAAACTCGGTGTGCTTTGATTTGTACTGGCTGGCACCGACTTCGAAAAAATCTGATTAAGTATCTATTCTAAATGAAAACCCCCGTTTTGTTATTTTTTACTTTTCAATGCCTGGAAGTCGTTTTTTTTTTTTAAGTTTTTATTTTTCTATTTTTAGTATAGACGTATCACCAATACAAATTAATCAAGCCCAAACACCAGGTAATTGCTGTAAATCGTCGAGGAGTTCCTTCGACTGTCTTTCGGGTCCATCATCAGATCGACTCCAGAAATAGTAGTGCTTTAAAATACCTAATGAAAATGTTAACAAACGCACTAGTCGCCGCTACAATTTTCGAAAGTTCCCCTCGATTTCTCTGGGATCTCATCACCAGATCCTGGTTCATTTAGAATAGATACTTAATCAGATTTTTTCGAAGTCGGTGCCAGCCAATACAAATCAAAGCACACCGACTTCGAAAATATCTGATTAAGTATCTATTCTAAATGAAAACCCCCGATTAGTTATTTTTTAAATTTTTACTTTTTAGTGCCTGGAAGTCGGTTTTTATTTTTTTTTAAAAAGTTATTATTTTGTAATGCAAAAACTAAAAATCTGCAGAACCGATTTAGCTGAAAGTTAATATGAAAATAGTTTGAGACCCTGGTAACGGTTTTTATCCCGGATATTATCCCTTAAGGGGGTGAAAAGAGAGGTGAAAGTTTGTATGGGGAATCAATTATTTGTCAAGGAAGGGATATTAAGCTCATCATAACTATGTAGTCTATCTGTTCCATAATAACCATTAAGAAGAGAACAGTTAGAAGTGTACAAGAAGTGCTCATTTTATATGATATGTATTTTTTTGAAGTAAAACCACTAATCATATTCTGATTAAAAAACAAAAATGGCTTACAATATGTAGACAATATTTTTGCTACTTTATATCGTTCAAAAACATTATTGGGAAAAATCGAATGTATCTTATCCCGTCTAAGCTGTTCTAATGATTTTAATGAAAGGCAAGAATTCTTTGTGGAGCCTGGACAAATTCAAAACCTTGTTTATTTTTATGTCTACCCCATTTTGAATTACTATTAGAAAAATGTCGATTCTCAATCATATACCTACATGAAAAACATACTTAAGTATATTTCATTTCTCTCGGCTTACATCACAAAATGGAACGAGTCTCATTTATCACGGGGGACTGCACGGGACCAAAAGCCGTACTAATCTTGACATTTCCAAAATTATCCCTGAGAGACGAGTGTTTTAGGGAAAACTCCTTTAGTTGCGTAAATACACGTTAAAAGTTTAGTTCCTCAGGAAAGGCGTTAAAAGCTTTTTTATGACTTCTACTTGCCTAACGGACAAGAATATGTCCAGAATATTATAAGTTCACATAAGCTACAAGAACGAAGGAAGTTACTACAAAATTACACATAATGTATATACATACATCTGAAATGGTATTCTCTATTTGCTATGAATAAGGTGTTAAAAAAGCGGTTCACACCGACTAAATTTAGTTTCACTTTTATTGATCTATAAGCTCTGACTACAAATTCTTTCTCCTTTAGTCCATATACATTTATGTATAAAATATTATTTATATTATTTATTGTACTGTCAAAATGTTATTCTGTGTACATTTATAAAACATTGAATTGAACACATTTTGAATCTACAAAAGTATTTTATTAGTCTAATAAAATTTGACTGCAAAGCTATAAATGTGAGTTGCAGATTTCGATCGAACATTTCGAGGGCACTTCGCGTGCAGCCATAAAACCGCCAGTACCATCCTATAAAATCCCTGTAAGGATCCTTGAAGCTTTTTCATCGTACGATAGAAACAGTAAATGGACAATTCTTGTAATATATAACACCACTGTGACATATGTACGTAGGTACCTACTACATACATATATACGCAGATATAATAACACTTATCTCAAAAATATTTTTTTATCAAGACACTTACTCTTTACTAATAATGTAAATGCGAAATGGTGATTCGTTATCTGTTTGTTACGACATGACTGATATCGAAATAGTTGAAAGAAGAAAATATGTTCAAAAAAATGTATGAAAAAATATACAAATCCTAGGGCTTAAAAAAGTAAAAACCATGAAATCGATTTCATATTTTTTCCCTTTTCAGTCTGTCTGTTTGTTTCGGCTAATCTCCGAAACTGCTGGACCGATTTTAACAGGACGTTCTCTGACAGATAGCTGATGTTATAAGGAGTAACTTAGGCTACTTTTATTTTAGAAAAATAATTAGGGTTCCGCTCAAAAAAATGGGACGCACAAGAGCAAAGCGAGGGTAAGTCGCTAATGATATAGTACGAATAACCTTCTTGTGATTGAATTGCCTCTCACGTATTTTTTCGATTTTATCTTTTTAGGTACAGGCGTTAGATCTTAATAGTTGTATAGAATTCTATAGAAATAGAATCTACTGATGGAAAGTCTTTTGTGGAACTCAAGTAGTTCCACAAATACACCTAAACTAAAAAAATGCCACCATGACAAGCTGTTTTTGAGTCATTATATTGTTTGATATACTTTTCTTTGATAAAATAAAATGGTATTCAGAATTAACTTTAATAAAAATAAAGCAAAACAGACAAGATATTGCCAACAATGTTGTTTGCTACATTACCCTAAAGTTTTTGAATAGACGATGTCGTTGCATCTTTGTGAAGAATAAAAACTTTAATAGCAATGCGCACTTGACTTTGTATAAGATAAAATTCTTAAGACATTCAAATAATACTTGAATAACAATGTGAAGCTATTAAGTGAGTAAATCCAAATGGATCGTGTATATACCTAATGCAATTCTGTACAGCTATGACTTATTATCGTTTATTTCGAAAGTTTATTGTTAAGTCAGAAATCTTTACTAATATTATCAAGAGGTAGAAGTTTGTGATCTACAATAAATTAATAAATTAATTTTAATATTTGTATATACAAATAAATGAAACTGGAATGCCTGTTTGTAATATTAAAATAACCGCTTTTTACTAAATGCATATGGATGTATACACGGTACATATACCAAAACAACAATTTTTACAATTTTTGTCTGTCTATCAGTCTGTCTGCCTGTCTGTTTGTTCCGGCTAATCTCTGAAACGCTAGGACTGATTTTGACAGGCCTTTCACTGGCACATAGCTGATGTATGGATGTAAGGAGTAACTTAGGCTACTTTTATTTTAGAAAAAAAATACTGTCCCACGGATTTTTTTAAAAAAAAAAAAAGGTTGTTTTGGGAAGCAATCTAGGAAAGAACCCGAGCGAAGCAAGGGTGAGTCGCTAGTTTTATTTTATATAGGAGGTTTACACTTCGGTATCGGGTCGATTCTGAAAATTTAACTATCAGCAAACCTAATGCGGTTCTTGAGAGTGA
The DNA here is from genome assembly GCA_033884665.1 of Argynnis bischoffii washingtonia. Taxonomy (NCBI): domain Eukaryota; kingdom Metazoa; phylum Arthropoda; class Insecta; order Lepidoptera; family Nymphalidae; genus Argynnis; species Argynnis bischoffii. The sequence continues at coordinate 13,090,875 of CM066609.1, read as the reverse complement.
CGACAACATGTAAATATATAAACTTTTTGGAAAATAGTGAAAATGTTACAGAACAGCGCTCTGGGCCGTTTTAGACTTAGGGAGCGAAGCGAGGATAAGTTTCATATACACATGACATTCATATACAGATGAAATGCAAAAAGTGAAAAACTGCGTATTTTCCACTCTAATCATTTTCATAGTTTCAAACTATTATAAACAAAGCATTACTCGTAGATGACCACACGTAGTTTTTCAAAGTACATAATCAGTATATAGTGTACCATAAACTCGGAAAACAACCTATCAAGTCACAGCAAAAATAACGACTTGAATGGTGTTTTTATTGCCTTTCCATTAACATAAGCAAGAGAATCTCCATTTTATTACTAAATAAAATAAAATTTATGGTTTCATTATATTAAAAAATTTACTATTATTAGATACATCATTTCACTAAATGTTACAATTTGGTGAAAAGGCATATTATATTTTGCAACGTGACGTAGTAATATATAGGAAACCTTGAGAAACTACACACGCCACTTCAGTATAAGATAACCCAGATATCTATTTATGAGAGTTCGGCCACGATGGATATGGTTTATTATGATATTGGTTATAAATCTCCCATCATAACGTTCGATAATATGAATATTTTGAAGCTCGGATCAAATAAGTTAAACAGTATAAACTTCAGTTTTATTGCAATATCTTATCGGCCTTGTTATTTGTTAGATACTCACATATCTTTATCGTACTATGCAAGTAGCAAATGTAATTGAAGAATAGAATATGAGAGAAGAACATATAATAAGGTTAATTAATGTAATCTACATCGTTTATTAATAAGAATTAAAAAAAAAATTAGTAAGTAACTACATGCTTTATCAAATACTAAAAAAACTTTTTTGTAAGTATTGTCGTTTTACATAAAACGCAATGTTCAATCATTAATCAAAAGTCGTATCTTCCCGGGCATGAATATTCCGATTTTATGGCTTTTCTTTGTTTTACTTAAATTCAACTGTACCTTAAATGAAAGACAAGATATATTATTCTTCTGGAAGTAAAATAAAATAGTAAGTTCAGTATTATAAAAATTGCTAAAAACTGGCAATGTTTTGTACATTAATAATATTAATCAAAAGCCAAATCTATAAAAGTAATCATAATAATCATTAACTTAGTACTTTAAATGTAATAACCGACGGTAAACCACATTATTATCTCGTTTAGTGCTATTAGTTTAGCTGTACGTAAATTAATTATGAGAGATAAATTGTCATATTGCATATAGACAAAGCGTTTGGTCCTTGACCTGTCGTAGCCGGTTTGTACACTTTTACTTGTCGAAACTTTGCTATTGAATCACCGTAAGCTTAAGCCTTAGCGTAGTCAAATTCTAGCGAGTGACTTAAAGACCACCTGTGTGACTAAACACTGAGAATCTATATATTATACTGAGGTTTATCAATTTGAAAACCATCTCTTGCCTAATTTAATATTTTTAGTACATAAGCATAACATCATGAGTAAAACATTGATTTGCAATTTAAAAAAAATCTGATATCAGGAATATATTTATATCTATTATAAAAAAAAACTCTAAAATACGACTCGAAATATTTCAGGGCCTTTAAGTAAGTAAATGTACCCAGAAAATATGACGTGACAAAGTAATAAAAATATTAATATACATACATATATTGGTACAATAATCGCTTTCTTATCTGTTTTGAAGAGGGTATAAAACTTTTATACCGCAACATAAAGTAAGAGCTTATATAAAATATATTGGGATTGAAACATATTGGAAACATACAACGTACCGCATTAAGTTGCAGGAATAGGTCGTGCTTTTGAAATCTTGTGAGGTAATCATCGATTCATCCGCATAATATATTATGGTCGGTTGAATATACCATATCGACATGACGTAATCTCTTATGATACACAATCAAGAATCACTTACGTGTAGCCTAGCGTATAAGTACGTACGTTAGCAAAACGGGACAACTCCCACGCAAACAACAAATGTATTACGCGTAACTCCACCCGCTTGTTATTGCCTCGTAAGTAGTTGTGATGTCGCTTTACTGCCCATTATTCCAATGAATAGCTGCTCATGACGAAACTGTACTTTCTAATGTTAATACAATGGGCTAGTCGCTTGGACTTGATAAGTTTCCATCATTTATATGTGAAAACTGAAACACTCTTTCCCAACTTCATGATCATTTAGATATTATCTATATAATTAACGTAATATACTAATATCCTAAATAGAAAATATATTTATACTATTTACTTCGTATTCACACAGGTCAACAGTTGCCTTACAAAATATTACCTACCAATAAAACAAATCCTCATAAATCGACCAAATTGAAACCAAATAGAAACAAGGATTGATGGCGGGAACCCGATAAATTATAGATTGGAAAGGTATATTCTATAACGTAAAATGTTAAACATCACTGCCGTCCGACATAAAACAACTACAGTAGGTAAAGGAGGTGCCTTTGCCCGACTTCGAGCTTATATTACTATATCACTACATAGTATACCATAGACAATTTGGATGTAATGCGTATTTAATCAGTAATGATAGGGAGTTTTTTTTGTCTTGAATTAAATTGCGTCATTTTGTGAATTTAAAAGGTTTTAACATGAGAGATAGAGCCATGATACTGCAACTATTCCTCTGTTTTTTCGGCTAAGGAGCTTTAATTCAACTCTTCTAAGTACAACCTATAATTGTAAATAAAAATTCACACATAAATACTAGAGGTAAGATTAATTACTACATTTTATAAGTTTTATAAACCCATGATGGATAGCGGTCCTAGCTTGGTTCTAAAGCTTAAGCTATGCAATGCATTTTATAATACCATGGATAAAATAAATTACAATGAAATGCAATTTTGAAAATGTATGTATTAACCACATAAAAAGCCTCTTTTATACTTACTCGTATATCATTTTACTTGCAAAAAAAATAGCATACAATATTATAAATTAACAAGAAGTTTAAATACGTTGACAAGTACCTATAACTTTTAGCCAACTATTAACAGTAGACAGATGGAAACAATATAGTTGAAACTTGAAACTTGTACACTGACCTAAAGTTCTTTGTTCCTTAATGGCTCTATCCTATTCCGCAAGGGAAATAGCGTGAAGAGAAATCTAACAACACTAGTATTATGTTTCCGAGTTCGCGCGAGTATCGCGTGCGACCGCAACATAACGGACGCAGTATCGTTCGCTGCATTTAGTAGATACAATTTATAAGTACACTTAGATGTGGAATTGTTACAGCAAGTACTAAGCTATATATTTAATCAAATTAAATAATATATGTAAAAATTATTTTTGAAGTATTCAAACTTTTTGAGATGCTTTCATCTAACATAATTTATATTGTATTTTTTTTATTTACATACTTGTAATTATGAAAAATTTATTATCGCTTCCTAAATGTCATTTCGATTAGAAGTTTTTTAAGCTTGTGAAATTCAAGTTACAATAATTTGATACGATCGAACTGATTTGATGATGAACCTTTACTATGAACCGTGGATAGTTGAACTTTTTAATGGCCACTAATAAAACTTTGGGCTCATTCCCTTTTTCTCCGCGTAAATACTTTGCAATTAGGTAAAAACGTATTAGTTATAATAGGTAGGTATATAATAGGTATAAAAATATAAATTTTTATACCTATTATATACCTACCACTACTGCGTCTAAAACTGCTTAAACCAACACATTATTTTGTCTGAGTACACAATTATCTTATGGTGCATTCTCTAAAATGGATAAAGGCGCGCCTTTGTCTAGCTTAATCAGACGTGCACGGTAGGTACTCTAACTTGAATCTAAAATTTATTTTGTAAATACATATTATATATGTATATGTAATACTACCATGTCCCAATATATTTATTTATGTGCAGTACTTAAACAGCTTATCTTTAGTAATTCCCGATGTAACGATTTTATAATACTAAACAAGATATTTCCTTTGTTCGATACATTATAAAGCAACGATAAATGACAATTTTCGATCAACGTACCCAACGCTTACACAACCATATTTAAAAAGAAAATTAAACAATTGTGTACCTAATCGACTTTGCTTTAATTTTCTACTAATGTTAAATTTTAAATCTTTGTAAGCTATATCGACTCTGCGAACTATCAGGTTTATTAAACGGAGCTCGAGTTTACAGACCATTATATTTCAATTTTTCGTGGCTATTCTAGTATAAACAAGCGCTATGGCTACTTTAGTCGCATCCTGATCTGCGGAATAGAGTAAAATGGCCTTCAGGCGATTGAGAGTCTCATCTAAAGAATACGGAGTACTTTCAGAATTGTGTAAAAAATGCACTTTGAGCTTTCATAAAAGTGTCTACAAAGATGATATTATTTTTCTCTTTTGCGTTGATAGTAGAAATAGAGTAATAGAGCGTTAAAAATATTAAAAATAGCTTTTAAAATTTATTTAGAATATCAGTAGCTAAATAGGGAGTGGCTGATACGTACGAGGCAGAATATAAAGCGTAACCAAATTATGAAATAAAAGCTGCGCAGTTCAGTATTTATAAATACAATAAAACTAGCGACTCACCCTCACTTTACTCGGGTTTGTCCCTAGGTACATTTTAACGGTTCGTATATCCCACGAAAACTGTACATTTCATTCATTTCCGGGATAAAAAGTAACCTATTCCAGGCTATAATCTATCTCTGTGCCAAATTTCATCCAGATCCGTTCAACCGTTTTGGCGTGATTGAGTAACAAACATCCATCCATCCAAACTTTCGCATTTATAATATTTATTTAAGAGATAGTAACAAAGTCAAGTTAGTAAACGATATATTTTTTAAGAACTATGATAGATTACGTATTGCGTACGGAATATAGACAATCGTTGTTGAAAATTTTGTCTGTTTGTCTGTATATCTACATATGAATGAAATTTCAATTATTTATTACACAAAAACTAAAAGTAGCAGGGTTAAAAATTAACATATTCAATAAATTAGTGTGGTAAAAACATCTCTCATTTTATAATACAATTAATACAAAATACCTATGCATAGTATAAAACATAGTCCCTGACGCCTCTGTCGGTTTCTTCGCTTACTTCTTCTAAACCACGCAAACTTAATTAGATACGGTTTTCACTAATGGAAAACAGTTTGTTTATGTAATTTGAAAATATTTTGTGCAAAATGGCTGAGTCTACCCGGTGTATTGTCAAAAAAGTTGTTTTCGTACGATTACATGGCTAACGCTGGTTAAACTTTTAAAGTCAATAAAACAAATCCTACAGAATTGCATGCTGAAAAAAGGCCTACAGATAAGTCAGCGATAGTGTGTCTCTTAAATAACAATAACAATTTTTATTTATTGAAAACGGACCTAGTGACGCACACGAGCGAAGCGAGGGTAAGTCGCCAGTCAACAATAAAACATAAGATTTAAAATAACGGATGGTTTCGAACTTGCCTCTCTTGGGTCGCATGCAAGGTTCATTTAGTTCTACTATATCTCAAGTTTTTACAAAGTTTTTCAATACAATTTGAATCTGAGTGTGAGAAACACTTAATGTAAAAAACAACAAAATGAAACTCATTTCAGATAGGAGTCACTCAACGTTAACTCTCGAAGAGTTGCTGGGCAAGCAGACGTAAACAATTCGAGCGCCGCGCCGCTACACTCTCATCGAATCAGTGGACCGTTGAAACTAACTCATCCACTAACTTGTCTCAATTTATAGTTAATACTTAAATGTAAGTGCTACGTTATGCAAATATATATATTATATTCAAAATAACGCCATAGAATATTTAAGACTTTTTAGAGCCTGTCGGCTAAAAGGTTCAATAAAACTTATATTCTACGTGAAAAGGTAGCTAAGTAAACTGTACTTAACTCGCTTCAAAGCCGTTAAAGCGAGAATTTTTAATCGAATTTTTATCACCATTTTTCTTTTGTGCCTCTTGTAAATAAGCAATTTATAGATGTATACTATTAAATGTTTACTATTAAATATAGATAGAGGACTAATCATTAAAACCGAATAAAATACTATAGAAAATTAAATTCAATCATTCCAAATCATCATAATAAAAGAAACATCAACGTTATGCGTAAAGGAGTACGATACAAGATATTAAAAAACAAACCTTGAAATATTTACTTATTTCAAATTTCTTTTAAAATGTTGCTTTATTTACCTGAAATCAAAAGACATTCAATCATTAGTTATCGAATCATCACAAGTTATCAATAGATTAATATCAAAATAATAATATATATATATTTACATTTTATTTTAAAATAAACTAAGTATTCATTCATATTATATTTTAGTACCTATTTCTATTAATAAAAAATTCTAATAATAAAATGCTTCCCCTTTAAAAGTTCTTAAAACGTAAACTACTTTCACACTGATATCTTTGTAATGAATTCCGTTCCTTCGTTTGATTGTTTATAGAACTTTTGCTATTAGAGAAGTGAACAGAAAATTTGATGAGAGCATGAAGTAAACAGTAAACTTTGAAAGAACTTACAACTGTACTTAAGAAAAGACGCCGGGTAGTAGTTTGTGAGTAATCTATCTGTACTAATATTAAATGAATTGTAATTTCTTTGTATAAGCGCGCTCATCTCTGGAACAACCAGTGAGATTTGAAATATTTATTTTAGGTTTTATAGTCTAAAGATAATATTACACGAGAACCTTTAGAAAAGGAGCAAATATACATGAATTATAAACGAAAGGAGCCGAGAGCAAAACTAGTCATTTATAATATGACTAGCGACTTACCCTCGCTTCACTCGGGTGCGTCCTTTGGTACATTTTAAATTTTTAGGCCCAAATTCTAATTCTTTTTCTAAAATAAAAGTAGCCTAAGTTACTCCTTATAACCTCAACTATCTGCTAATGAAAGTCCCATCAAAATTGGTACAGCCGTTTCGGAGATTAGCCGGAACAGAAAGACAGACAGACAGCCAAAAATTAAAACAATTGTATTTTTCTTATATGTACAGTATCTCAGTATCTTATGCATTTAGTAAAAAGTTATTATTTTGACATTACAAACAGACACTTCAATTTTATTTATCTAAAATACATAAATTCATAACCTATTAGCATTGTATTACGTTAGGAGAGTATTTATTTCGTTTTGGTTTTTATTAACACGTGAACCAATTTTAATTCAATTATAAAAAGTCTGTGCCACCGCTAATGATGTGACTGATAATGTTTCATTCAAATCACAATTTCTAAATACGTTTCTTTATTAGAAAAGAATTCTATTCAAGTTTTGCTTGCCTATAAAAAATACTTACGGATAACAAACACACTAATATTATTAATGTGAAAGTTTGTGGGTGTGTGTGTAGGTAGAATATATTTGTTATTTTCACAGCAAACAGATTTAGATGAAATTTCACACATATATTCATACGTATACTAAGTCCTTGACTAATACATAACATGCATGCATACTTTGTATCCTGAAAAACATTTTTACGCAGACGAAGTCGTTGGAAATGTTAGCTACTCATATATTTTTCAAGAAGTTATATATTGTTTTTTCCTCAAACAAATCTCCTATACCTATTCTTGTCATCTTTCTGCATTCGATTTTAAGTCTAGAAAATATTTGGCAAAAAACTAACGCGGATAAACAAGGAAATACTCGTAGATATTTTTGTTCCCTACGAATAGAAAAATCCTTACGTTGATAAAACTAACATTCCGTAGTTTCTTGCGATAAGATACAATCTTTTATCTTGAACATTACCTTATATGATAAGATTTACTAGAGATTCAGAAAAACACAGCAACACTTTATGATTACAAAATTTGTTGAGAAATTACTTTCCAGAAGCGATATTCTTTTTTTAACTATTAAAATAATGTGGAAATTTGTAAAATATAATTTGTCCATTTTTAGTTTTGTTTATTGATGGTTTTTTAACGCTTTAAATAATGTTATTTAAGAGTGATAAAATTTATTCGGCATTTCATTTATTTCAAATTCATAAATCAGTGGACCACAAAAGCAAAAAACTAATCTAACCAGATTTCGATTCAGCAACGAACTAATAATGGTAACACAAATTGCTCTTTTGCATGACATAATTTTGTGTGAGCTATACAACATAATATTCAAATAATGTACTGTGTATAGTTCGAATTCAACAAGGAATACGGCACACAATACAACTGTGGCCAAATGAACAAGATAATTCTGGATACAGGATGGCGTAACACGAGAGTGGCTTGGATCGCAACAGGACAATGGAAAACTGCCCTTGAATTAGCACCGGAACTATTGTCATCGAAGTACAATAGATCCAACTCGCTCGCACTGCGGCGCAGCACGCGCCGACTACAATTTCAACGCACTAAAGCGAATAATTACGACTGTATTTAATAATATAACTATTCTTATTTGCTTAATAATTTTTCCGATTTTGGCAAATGACCTGTTATTTGAATAATTTACTCACTCCATTTGAGCTGATAATTAAGACCCTGCCGATAATCTATGGGGTTCTTTAATCGTTTTACTCAAGATTTATTACTTTACTAACAATAAATGTTGGCAAGATGATGGAGAAGGTGCAGATGATAAATAAATTCATCAACAACAACTAATGACATCTATAAATATATTGAATGAAGTCTGTGCAATAAGATTACCTATACGAGATACGTTGTTTAATAATAGGTATTCATAATGTATTATGATAAGCAATTTAAATCAATAAAGTATTTAAATATATAAGTTTATTTTATATTAAACTTTTCTATATATCTGTAAAACGTCTGCCTATTATAATTTAATATTCATAATTACTATTCATAGAATATGCTGTTTAAAATTTTTCTCATTTTATCCAACATTGAATTAGTTATTATTAATTTAATAGTTTAATAGCACAAATAAAAAAAAACTCATCGTCTTGCACTCTTGCACAACAGACAATCAGTAACATATAACAGTTCTAGTTTAACAACTTTCATTTTTATTCAAAACGAAATATTCCCAACGAAAAGTAAATTAGCGACAGACAACAATCTCGATTTTAATATGATTCATTAATTTAAATGAACCGCATATGATTAACATATACTGATACTGTGTGTTGCATTCATGTGTTGGAATTTTTTCTCAAACGGTACATATAAATAATGTAGGTCGCGAGGCCGTGCCAGGAGCCGACATCGCATCCCTTCGTAAATAAATTCATCTGCACGCGTCTCTAATTATAGAAGCGACCATCGCGGCTTTGCGGGAAAGGTTATTTGGTTTTAGCAAGCATTATTTACCGCTTAATCAAACCTCGTCAATCATACCGGTTGGTAAATGGGGTCGAGAAAAGCATAGGTATAAATCAATAAAATAATATTGATATCAACTTGCCAGTGATATTGATATGTACGATGTAATTGGCCGAGGTTTAGATATGGTGATAGTGCTGAATGCGGGCGCCTATGCGTCATCTCCATCGATCAGTGGAGAATTCAACTCAGAATGCGAGCCGTTTTGCGGGGGAATAGAAAGGCATTGTTTTATACGTACGTGAGATCGAAGACCTAATCTCGGGGGGTGGTTGACACAAAGGTCATTCTTCTATTGAGTTGAACGAGCGCTAACTATGTACCTATATAAAACGATAATGTGTCATGCATTAAAATACGCAGCCGTTTTAGTACCCAAACTTTAAAATTTACAAATCACAATGTAATTTTTTTTAGAATAAACAAATAGAATTAGTTAATTATTTACATTTATTTAAAGCGTTACTTAAATTGTGTAGGTATTTAGGTATTTTCTTACATATTTATCAATACTATGATATATCATATTCAAAACGACTTTTTAAACGGAAATAGTGTTGCTTAGAATATATTAACATAAAATCTTACTTATTAAAAATAACACGTTAAGGCTACATAAATTAAAGTAGAATAAAAAACCATAATTTCAAAATGCCTTACTATATACTTTTAATATTCATAATATTCCGAAATACACTGACATAAAATAGGAGGAACTGTAGTCACTGAACTATAAAAACTTCAATTTGTACATATAGTAATAAATACTTCTAAAAAAACCGTTTAATTTCTTTAAGAACAGCACATCATCGTTTATTCATGCTAAAGATACTAGTTGCACAACCGGTTTAAATCTCAAAAACACTAAAACAAGTTATTAGAATAACCTGATCTGTAAGGAAATATGTAATGTCAAAAGACATTTAATTATTCATACAAATATTCGCCCAAGATAGTGAGTAAATAACAAAAGTATGTGTCAAAACATTTATCGTGTTTGGTTATCTTTGTAAAACTCTTCAGAAATTCTTTATTGATTGTTAATTTACAGATTGGGATCGTTATTAATAACATTTAAATGAAAATTTAATTTTATTGTATAATCTAATGTACCTACTGATTAATCCCTAGCATTTTATATCATACAGGGCAGTCCTTTATCGATGAGTCACATGACGTACCGCCCGCGTCGTATTTGGGTTAAATAGCATTGTGTTGCACTCTAGTACTCCAGATCTATCGATGCGGGTGAAAACAATACGACATGTTGTCAAGATCATGAGAAACTGACGTATGCATGAACGCAATATTTAAAGCTAAAACATCTATATATAAATAGGCAAACACCGTCAGTACCTTTTTCACCTGTTTCTTTTTAGTTCCATTTTCTTTTATTGTTTAGTTTTTAGCTAGAATTATCAATAAAAAAAATTGGCAACAGTTTCTTTTTTTTTTATTTCATATTGTAATAATTATATAAATCAAATATTCAAGAACTATTATGGTCGACAGCTTGGTGAACACTAGTCCTAATAAATTAGTGAGCTTATTACAATGAAGACGTCGATATTAAGAGATTAAATTACGAAACTAACTGTACAATAAGGTTAACGTAGATAAGTGCGTTCCACATACCTTACTTGTATCGCATAAATAACTTTAATTGAATTACCCTGTGAACGCAATGTATTCACTATTCTATCTGACTTGACAGACAGTGCGATAAATAAAGATTACGTTCTAAGCGAAATTAATTATCATAGTTTAAAACATAAAAAAAACCGCTTTTATCTAATTGTTATGTAAGGTATATTACGTATTTCTTAGGTTTCGATAGTTTGAATAGTTTTACTAACCGTCTCCAGGCTCAATCAGCTAAATAGTTTCAAAAGTAAAAAAATCAAATTTTTGAATCGTTTATTATCAGGACTTCATATATTTACACAGTTTCAAATCAAGGCGAATTAAAAGTACGGTAAAATCGATGTCAAATATTTGATTGCAAATGCTGGGCGCTGGGTTGCTCCTGGCACTATTCTGATAGAAGAGTAGACCGTTAGAATAACCCTATGGTTATGATCTGCTTCGGCAGACCTGCCGTCAGGGTGTCGTGGTTGAGTGCGTAAGCGATCCTGCGACGCCCCATTAAGACGGGGGAGGTATTGTTGGGTTTTAGTGGGTAGTACTAACTTTTCTAGCCGGTCAGTCCCACATGACCACCTATATATGCGTAAATGCATTACCCAACATAAAAAAAAAGGTCGCAATACAATATCATGCAACATTAGTAATAATAAGTAAATGAAGAAGAATATGAAGTGAATACTAAACGTGTTGGAATTATTATTACTGATATTGGCTTGTATGAAAAATATGTGGTTTGGCACACAACTCCGTAAACAAACCATATATGCGTGATGCATCACTTGTGATGACACACCACTAATTGATTTTCACGTTTCGATGGCAAATGCATCTCCATTCTGTAAATACATCTCTTTAGAAATATTAACTCAATAATATAACTACTGCAGGTAATGCAGTTTTTATTCTTATTTATGACACATATAATAATATAATAATCTTTAATATTAATAGAAATTTTTAAAATCTTTAATATTAATAGAAATTTTTAAATTATTATTAGACTTTTAAATCGTTTGAGGTGTTATCTTGTTCTATCATGATTTTATTTTATGTGTATTTAAAATAATAATAAGCATTCTTCTTACTCAAGCGTCAATTGTGCATTAATTGTGTTTCACTGGAAGAAACTAACATCTAAGATACAGGCTCGGCCTAGTTTAGATGTTAGTGATCACCGAATGATAAAAATTATATCATAATTATACATGTAAGAATGTAAACCAAGTAAATTTTGTTCCTAGAAATATCCTAAAAAAAAGCAATCCGTACGTAACATGATTGAGTTTTTCCAGTTCCAGTTGTCCATATGAAATTCGACGACTTTTTTACTACTCATGTAGAATAATTTTCCATTGAATATGGTGTTTATTATTATTTAACATTTTATTCTTGCTATGAAAGATGTTATGCGATGTAAAGGCAGATTGTTTAAAAACATTAAATAAATACTATTTTCATTACTAATTGTAAGTTTAGAGTACCTTGAACACACAAATACAATAGTCTTAATGTTAACCTAACATAAGTACCTATACAAAAAGAGTAATCGCAATATAAAGGAAAAGTAGGATAAATAAAAATTATAGTTCTCAAAAGTGGAACGTGGCACGGATTCAATTAAATATAGGCTTTTGCTTGCCTAATGAGAAGTCCAAAAACGGTCAGATTGGAAGTAATTGTGATTACCAGTATTTTTTGTAATGGAAATTGGAAGCTTTATATCGAGATATTTACGGCAAATGTGTAGTCGTTAAGTACATGACAAATTTCATTTGATTTTTTGTTACTACATGTCCGATTCTTTAAAAACTGAATATAAAGATAATTTAACACACAGCAACAACAAATATGTATGTAAGTTTTAAATAACTTTTGGTTATAATTAAAAATAATTCTAGGGTAAAATAATTGACCGGTATGTTTCTTACTACATTTACGTTTAGTAGCGGTTCGGTAATAAAATATATGTGCATATGTATAATGTATATCCAATACAAATTATTCATTACAAATTACAGCAGGCTGGCTATCTAACGTAATTGCAGATAGCGATTAATATCCACTTAAAAGTACATAATGAATCATGTAAAAATATTTGTATACTAAATTAATTATCGACTAAAAAAGTATAATTAGCCGATTAAGTTGAATTTCCATATACTTTGTTTAGGACTAGTGATCTCCCCCGGTTTCGCCCGTGTTTTGTCATGCTAATAAATTTAGAATTATTCCATACCACACACTTTATAATCACTAAGTTTTATAGAAATCTGATCAATGGTTTAGGAATACACAAGTCATAAATAAATAAACAAACAAACATACATATAATCAATTTTTATTTTTATTAGTCATATGTACAGAATAATAATAAATAAATGTGCGGCCTTTTTATTTCGCCCTCTGTTAGTAAATATTTACGGGGCAGTGTAATCTAAACTCTATTAAAGAAAGCTAAGTCTAATATAAAGCCCTTTGATGAACCCATGGGAAAAGGGAAGCCCAATTCCATTCGTCGTTCAATTTGTTATTTCGTTATGCAATTGAATACAACCACAAATGAATTTCTATCGTTTCGAAATACGTAAGATTGAATTATTTTTTGTCTAATAAAATCCGTTAGCTAGATTACTTACACAATTAGTTATATGTACATATATGTAAATAATTGTTTTTTTTTTCATATTTTATACGTATTTTTGTTTCTGTCTATTTAAAAACTTCAAGAAGAACCAAAATTTGCCCCGTTGCTCATATCATAGAATTTAAATATATTTAAAAATTTATTTCATTCAGCATCTTTATAAATAACATGTGTTCCTTAATATTTATTAATAAATAATAATCGAAAAACAATATTTTTTCATCAATATTTTGTCTTTTGTAGATAGTGACAAACAAATGGATTTACTTGCAAGCGCAAACGCATGCAAATCGCTTATTGGTGCAACAATCAGATCGCGGCCCCGGTCAACCGTGCAACCGATCGGTCGTTGACTCGGGTGACATGGGTGAAATGTAGATAGGGAAAACATAAAAAAACTATTTAAAACAATGTGTTAAAATGACACTGTTACTACTACATGCATAATTCTAGAAGTAAATAAATTATTTGTTTACTATGTTTATATTGGCGTTATATTTTTACTGCAAATGAATTATTGAATTGTAAATTGTGTTACATAATTTTAAAGAACAATTTGTAATATATGTATAAGCTATAAATATGTGATGGCACGCTTGAAATAGAGGCATCTTGTAAAGTGTTATCTAATATCACAGAGAGCTCATAATATAATTTAGAATTCCGAGTAATCACCCATGATACTGTGAAATATTAATCTCATACAAGATGGAACAGCGAACCCGTACATACTAAAGTTGAGTAGAGCGGTCTAAAATCAGACATTTGTGTAAATAATCAAACGTATACTTCTATATAAGTAATAAAAATGTAAGTCTATTGACAAAGGTAAAATTTTAAAAAAGGAATTTAGAAAAAGTGCAAAAAATAATTTGCTAAATTCGAGTGAAAGTAAATGTGATTTTTCTATAGAATTTTTATAAAATCTGAAAATCGTAAGAGCATAAATAAAATTGATATTGGGACAAGACAACGTACCCTGGCTTATTACTTTTATTGAATAATCATCACAATCCTGATGGACACATCACATCATAATGGTTAAATTAATGTACTCCATGAGACACTCAATTCACACATTGTTAAAAATAGCCGTAGACCCCATATGAAAGGGGGACAAGGGTAAGACAACAATGGATTGCTTCCGCAACTTGAGATCCCATCACGTCAATGAGGAAGAGCCTTTTAATCCAAATTGACACTAGAAAAATCATCGATCTTAATAAATAAATCTATACATTAATATCTTATAAATGTAGATAAAACGATATAAGAAAATTGAAAATTATAAAATGTATGCAAGAAAGGAATATTGTTTTTCACATTACCTTTCTCGAGTTAAACAAAGATGTGGAACAAAGCGGTGAGAGTGGCCTTTGTGTAGTAACTACGAGTAAGACCACTTAACTACGACATCGGCGATGACGACAACGGCCTCGTCCACTCTTATGAAGCCATCTTTAATTCAGGAAGACTGACGCTTAATTCTATCATACAAACTCGTAAAACTTTAACTGTTATAATAAATATGAAACTGTTAATATCCATTATTACTTGTTATAAGAGTTTCGTGACCAAAGTATCAAAACATCTACTAAGTCTACATTGTGCGTCCGTCAGCCTATCCAGTCACAATACCAGACCAAACAGTATACCTTAACAAATAATAAAAAAAACAATTATACTCTAAGTAAAACAACATAATATAATAAAAGCTGGCAAAGTATAAGCAATAAAGGGTCGGAACTATTAATATTTTTAATATAATATAAAATATATCACGCAATAACCGGTAAAATCCTATTTTACTGCTTATATTGCAAGACATATAGTAATGTGACGGTATGGCACATCTCAGCCGATTCAGTCCGTCTCGCAATTAATCGATTTTTTATTTATAGCTTGTGAAAGAGTAAAACACATTGGCATAGCAACAACGTTATTATACAGGTCACAATCTTAATCCTTGGTTTCTTATAAAAACTAATTATGCCGTAATCGTAAAGTATGAAACAGCGGTGGTCTGTTCGCAAAGCGTGAAGAAACGACCTGTGTTCTTTAATGGCGATGTTTTATTGGCATGCCCTAATTGCCTTCCGTCCCGTTAATGACGTTTCCATGGTGACCTAGTTAAATTGTGTACTGCAAGTGATTTGTGAATAAAATTTCAATAAAAAGCCGTTTTAATGGCACATAATAGATAGGGAAGTCTTTGAAAGATCCTTAATGATATTTATTGATCTAATACATCTTTTTCGGCGGTTTAAATAACAAAAATTCTAGAGGAAATAAGCATCGTATGCCCAGAATACATCAGGGACTACGGTGACAATTTCAATTTTCCTTGCTGAAAATCAGCTGTGCCCGGAATTTATCTCGTTCTTAAAACGGTCAAACGTTCGTAGCCTTTCCAATCACAGGCCCTAACAGTAAAGGGGACAAAGTGTCATGGAATTCTTTGTAGAGATTAGATAAATGTATGTTTAAGACGTTCTTAGTCATATTTTTTTTCAATTTTTCAAAGAAACATTAGGTAATGTTTTATAATACTTTAATCATCTAAAGATATTTTTTTAATAATATTTTTTACACATTAGTGAGCATTTAAAAAGTAAATTATTTTTTTAAATGAAACTGATATGAGCTTATATATAATAACACTTTAATCAATTTAATGACTGGAAGTAAACTATCATTTTTTAAAAATAAAATATTAAACATATGTCTAAATACACTTGAACTATAATGAAAAATTATCATTAAAACACTTAAAAAGGTATGAGCTAGCTATTAAGCAACCGATAATTTTATAGCCATGAACTGTTAGATTATATGTAGATTTTTTAAATCTTACGGCCATTTAAAATTATTATTTAAATGTTATAAATAATAGACCTACCTTGAGACCGGTTGTGACGGTCGTGAGGTAATGTGTACATATCAAAAGTTACAGTTGTAGCTGTAAAAACTAGTCAGCACAGGTGGAATAACATCGAGTTACTTATACAAGCGCGAATAGATCCGGTTCTCCCGCATTGATCGCGAAGACTGCCATCGGCGAACATTTATATTCGATTCCGATTACAATTTACTAGCAAAGACAAGTGTCTGAATTTACGGTACCTCTATCTGTTCTACTTGAGTACGATGCGAGTTATATTTATTACTAGCGACTCACCCCCGCTCCACTCAGGTTCGTCCCTAGGTACGTTTTAACGGTTAGTATATATTTTTCAGAGATGAGATATTTTACCGCAGTAAAATGTATCCTATATGTTATACCCGGATAACCAAATATCATCATACCCAATGTAATCAAAATCTGTCCAATGGTTTTCTCGTGATGCGTTCCCAGATAGACAAAATTCTAAAACTATAGATTCGGCCTCTCTATCGATAATAATGACTATTTATGTAAGATTTTCCAAAAACTATTTAATGTACAGATCCGACTGTTAGAATTTTATTATACTCGTATGTATAGATAATAATTATAACGTCAAATTTAAGTTCTATTCAAGTGAAACGTATGTGTACAATCATATTTTGAAAATAAATACATAATTCAAACATAATCAATTTCAAAGAAAAAAATAGCAAAACAAGAAAAATTACGTTTTCATTTGAGGCACTACTAACTTGAGATCATCGGCCTTACTGCCTGAATGACGCATGCGCTTCTCCTGCGCAACGGTCAATTTACTGAATTTATAGCAGCTGCAAGGTCGCCTAAGGATAACGACCTGATTCGTTTTACGAAACAAAACACGACGGTGTAACCGTTTTCATAAACCACATGCAATGCGATATAGACACATATTACTTTAAACTAAAAGTGCATGTATTCATTGAAATATAGCTGACATTCCTTTTTATTAACATCTAAAAGCTCCTAGGTATTTGTATCCATTACTATCGAAGCAATAAAAATAAGACAAATGTAGCAAAACGAACAAGTAGTAGGAGCATACCTACTGTGCTGGGAATTATTACTATAGATGTCCATTTACACCGAGGAGGTTTTATTTTTGAAGTTAAAATAAATTTATTTTTATACTTAAAAGATTCATCTCATTACTAAATAAAGCTTTGAAAACAAACTTTTAATTATAACTGTGCAGCTTTGAAATACAATACCTATTTGTTTAAACATCTAAAATCGTCTAGAACTTTACATTTTATAAAGATAATTTCAAAGTAAACGGGAAAAACGAAATACTCGGATAACGTTTAAATGCTAACTTGAAATGTGTTCAAAAAAATAAAATAAACGCAGAAATTGTACTACAAATAGTATTTGAGCTAGACATAATATATAAATAATATAATATTACTTTCTTATTAACGAACAAATAAAGATCAAAGTGTTAGGAGTAGAGATGTACCGACTAGTGGCTGTTTAGTCGGAAAGCCGACTATCCGAATAGAAGACTTAGTACTTACATAATATGTGACCGAGAATAACAAAAAAATAAATTTTGAACGCAAATTTCTACAACTCTGAGCAAAGAACATCATTATGAAATCTCCAGTTTATTATTTATTTTTGATTCACAGTTTTAATACATAGTATTCAATATAAAAAGAAATATAATAACCTAGATGCAGGAACCGACTAGTCGGCCGATTAGTCGACCTTTTTCCAACCGAAAAACAAGTCTAGGCAAAACTCATAGTCGGCTCATCTCTAGTTAGGAGCATGATTTTGAAATAAGAAGAGCATTAATACTTGTTGCATACACGTTGAAACAATGCAATAATCTAATCATCGGATTCCAGTTTCGCCAGTACATAACCTCTGTTTACAGGTTAAACCCGACCGGTCGAAGGCTCGTCGTTATCGAGTTAACGTTAATTTTCGCTTATAGCATTACTTTCAATTTAGTCAGTATGCAACTCTGTCGTGTAATTCAATTGGACGAAAAGCCAATAGTTGAAAGCATTATTAAATATTACAGTCACTGATTTTCAGTCAATACTATTTTTTGCCGGAACTTTTAATTAAGTTACTCCCGTTTTTTATTTGATGATTAAAGTTTTGAAATTGTAACTACAGAACCCATTTCATAATATCTAATTTTAAGCAACAGTAACACAGTTTGTCTATTCGTCTTATTCCCTGTTTACCTGCCACGGAAGACACCATATACTAATAGATTAATTTTTAATCATGTTATTATAGAAAAGGGATGTAAGAAGAGAAATAGAACAAATCCATATTTTATTTAAAGTTATTATTTCTCTGTCTGTTTGTCTGTTTGCACGGACTAATCTCCGAAACTGTTGGACCGATTTAAATGAAATTTTGCATGGTGGTACCTTATATCCCCAGTCAACATTTTAAATACTTTTTACCCCGGAAAATTAAAAGTTCCCGTGGGATAGTTAAAAAACAATAGTAACATAACAGCTTAGTACACAAAAGCTACTGCTTGAATTTTAAAGAAATTCTACAATAATACCTATAGTTCATACATCAGAATAGCAAATAGGTTACTTTTTATCCCGGAAAAATGTACGGTTCCCGTGGGATAGATTTGTTTTTGTTTGTCTAGAGGCGGACCCGAGCGAAGCGAAGGTGAGCCGCTTGTAATCAATGTAAAAAATCAATGTAAAAATGTAAAAAAGTTCATATCAAACAAGAATATAACATAGCTACTTTAGTGGCAAAGTATATTACCGAAATGGATGCCGTTCCGTTTTAGTGTCTAATATTCTTTTACTATGGAGCCATAGAAGGGAAACTGTTTTCTTGGTGTGCAAATCTGATACAGCATTTAGTGAATTGGATACTAAACATTCAACAAACAACATAACATCAATTTCATATACATGTACATATATTTATGCATTAAAAAGGCGATAAGGATAATAATTCACCAATGAAAATTTACATTGTAGTAAGTTACGTAAAATTATATTATAATCACAAATATTATAATATCATAAATAGAATTTTACAACACAATCTAAAACTTTATATTCGTCTGGACTCTGGAGGTATTTGTTTCAACGAAAGGGTTCAAACAAAGTTTAATTTATTGTTGTTTGTTAGGGTAAAATATTTAATTTAGTTGCTCCACAGCTCGTCAAAGTCCGGAATTAGAGGCTGCAACGTTTAAGTTATTAAGGAAGCCTCGCTATGCCCTCTAATGAGATTAACCGCTGCTCGACCCACGTGACCTAAGTTAAACCGACTTTGGACTTGTACTGAGGTTCTTTCACACTGCGCTGCTCTTAGCGGCTTATCTTAATCCTGCCTCAATACCGCATGTGGCACGAGGCCTTTCACGTTAATTTAAGACATGAATAACATTGATATTGTTGATTATATGTGATTTTAACATTCTCCGATTAAAGTTTTAGAGTGTTAAAAGACACACAATTATAACTGTTAGTAATTATTATTAATGATCAACTAGCAGACATATATAAAATAAAATTCAAACTTAGTCGAATCTGTACATTAAATATGTTTTGGAAAGTCTTATTGAAATAGTCATTAATATCGAACATCAAGAATACAGTTTTTAATCATTTTGTCAGTCTTTCTGTCTAAGAACGCATCACGAAAAAACCACTGGATAAATTTTGTATAATGATGCTGGTTATCCGGGTCAACATATAGAATATTTTTACTGCGGGAAAATATCTCTGAGAAATAATAATAATAATAATAATAATATTCTTTATTGCACACCAAAAAATAAATAAAAATACAAAGAAAAAAAAAACACAAAGAAAAGATGCACATCAGGCGACCTTATCGCTGGAAGCGATCTCTTCCAGGCAACCTTGAGCAGGAGGAGTAAATTTTCATAAAACGGTAGGCGGTGTACTTGCTATACATGTTTATGTATATAAAAACTTATAGATAAATAGATATATATACGAAACCATACATACATACATACATACATACATACATACATACATACATACATACATACATACATACAAACATAATATATACATACTTACATACATACGTCAATCAACAAATCAACCAAATAATATATAGAATTATAGCTACTAGAGCATAACAGAAGATATAATAATAATAATGATACAATGGGAAAGGACTAAAGAGAGAAATGGGAAAGGACTAAGGCGAAAAGCTTAAAGAGATAGATAGTAATCTTTTAATAAACTTTTAAATTTATCTAGGCTTTTAGCACACCTGATGCTTAAAGGAATAGAATTCCACAGTCGAGCGGCTTTTACCGTAAAAGAATTTGTGAAGAAACAGGAAGAGTGAGTAGGAATTTTAAGAAGGAAGTTCTGAGCAGAGCGAAGTGAATGAGTATGGGAATCACTTAGAAACTCAAAACGCTCTTTCAGATAGATAGGAGTTGAAGGATTAAACAGCACTATACTAACAGTGAAAACGTGCCTAGGGACGAACCCAAGCGGACCGAGGACTAGTCGCTAGTATTATATAAATGTTTTCGGTGACATATCAGAAGATTTTTTTTATTAATAGTACCTAATGCAAACTTTAAAACATTTTCTCCTCTAAGTTTTTGAAATTGAGTTTTAAAATTTAAAAATATAAGCAATATAATTATTATACCTATCTTCTCATTCATAATTCAAGGTCGCATCCACATAAAAATTTGGTTACCTGTACTTTTGTGAAAGGGGCAAGCCGAGAGGTCGAGTCATCAGTAACACGTTTTCAAAGAAGTGACTTTCATATTATTTTACCTGTTTCCGTATAGTTCGCTTTAAGTATGCCCTTAGGTATGACAAGCGAAACGCGCGTATCAACTCGTGCGATCGGCTAGCGGGCAAATGACCATTTTTTCAACCATTGATACCATCTCATATTAATTTAGATATGTTCACGATGTAGGTCTACACAAAGATTGGATTTTAAACGAGACCATAGTATGATTACTCGACGTTTTATAAACAGTCTACATTCAAAATTAATAAATACATACATAGTCTCTTTATTGTTTTTGCTTTGGTATCATAGAGATAATTGCAAGTGCTTATCATATTGATGTCGTAGTATTTATGACATCCTCAACATTATCTACTACTTATAAAGTATGGTATATAACGTGTATTTCATATTTATCTTCTTCATTTATTTATTTATATATTTTTAGTAAAAAAATTATAAGTTATAAATCCTGTTGTATTATCTCCGTAATTACTCAAATTGATTAGTTAAATTAGTTTATAGAGAACCTTTCGATAACTGGGAAAGAAATTTAAAACATTTTGAAACAAATTTATATTCAACAATGTAGACACTCTCTTATTTATTTAACTTGTAAGTGTCCTCTGTAACCCCTCGACAGTACTGCACGAGTGCTCAATTTTAGGGCCATGACCTTTAAGCACACTCGTTCAGTGCAAAACGCCCCAAAGGTCCTCACCAGCTCCTATATCGAGAATACTCCAGAATAATTTATACCTAAGTTTCTTAGGGTCGCATTTTTAAATTAAATACCAAAAGCAAAAGAGAAAGTTTTAAACGAGTGTTCATAACTGTTCAATATGAATTTAAATTTTATATTTCTGAGACGATTAAAATTAATTAAAAGAAAAAATGTATGGTTCATATTTCACAAATTACAAAATTTTATTAGTAACAAAATTTAATGTTTTAGAAATTAAATATGAAATATGTCAAATACAGTAACATTTAAAGCAAATCGTACTGTTTACATTTAGATATTCTCAGATTTAACATTTAAGCCGGGATTACGCAGAAATGAGAAATACGAAGATTTGTCTTCGTTTAGCTAAATGCTTTGTTCCGATTCATCGAGTTAAATTGAGTAAAAAGGTTTTAACATTTATTTAATATAGATTTACATTATACTAGTACATACAAGGTTTGGTATAAAGTGGTATCGCATATTTTATTTCCACTTTTTATATATATGTTAAATCCCAGACACTGTTAGTAGCAAGAGAAGTTCAGAAGAGATTAGTAAGAGTAGTTTTTCTAGGCCTTATGTTCATGGATATTGCGAGTGCTGTACTGTACTACGCCTCATATCGCTTTTAAGCCAAATCAAGGATATATCGTAAACATTCTATAATAATTTATTTATAATTTCATTACGAGCAACCTTTTCCGGGAATCGCAAGCTTATTTTTAGTAGGCTCCCGAAAAATATTGATTCCCATGCAATCTTTATTTTCTTAGTCCTTACCACATCTAACCATTCCAGGAAAACCATTAAAATATTAAATTTTCAAGTCCAGTGGTTTAGATTGAACCGTAAAGAATAAAGAAGAAAGACAAACAATCTAGGAAAGTATGGATCGCCATCACAAGCACATTTTGGAATATTTTCAATATGTATAGAGCCTGAGGTACAACTATCACAGTTACTTAATTTAATATTTTTTTAAATCTACATCATTCCATAATTTATTGAAATAATTAATAAACCAATAATTTTAATATATGAGTACTTTCATTAGTAGTAATACTTTCATGTGAGAATCTGCACATTAATTATTTTAAAACCAATCTAATAAGTATCAGCCAGCTCAGCTAAATGATTAAGTTGGTTATGCTTTGGGATTAAAAAGTCAGCTTTATATGAAAATTCTATATTAATTAAACAATAATACTTAACGTACACACCTATTGCCTGTATAGGTTTAGTCGTACATTTTAACAGTGTGTATTTTTAATTACTATTAATAACAATACAAAACCATAGACTAAGATTAGGCAGTGGTAGCCCAGTGGTAACGGGCTCGCTTGGGAAACCGAGTGAAGCGGGTTCAAATCCCGGGTCTCGCACCTCTGATATTTTCATGTGCGAATCATTTTCTAACTTGATTACCACTTGCCTTACGGTGAAGGAAAACATCGTGAGGAAACCTGCATGTCTGAGAGAACCTAGCTAGTTTTCGAAAGACATGTGAAGTCCGCCAATCCGCACTTGGCCAGCGTGGTGGACTATGGCCTGATTCCCCCCATCTTGAAGGGAGGTCCGTGCCCAGCAGTGGGACGTTAAAAAGGACTGAATACAGACTAAGATTAATTTTGATGCGTTTCTGAGTTACAATTTCGAAATGACAAAAAAGTAAAAGCGTTTAAGCATTACAGTATTTATACATCAATTCAAATTAACGTCACCATCAATCATAACGAACAACGGTAGGTTCGGAATTTAGGCAATAACTGACAAAATGACAAGTCACCGTTGATTGCTTCGAAGTAGAAAAAACGTTTATGAATGATAATAAAACATTTTAACAATATAAATAAAAAAATATCTTTTGTAATAAATTCTGCTCATTTTGAGTGGGAGGATATAGTAATCGGAATACACAAGTTAATGAAATTGCAAGCACATGCTTTAAAAATTTCATCGTTAAAGTCGGGTATAAATTTTTCCAAATATCTCTGATAATTAGAAATTTTGAATGTTTTCTCTTACAACACCTACATTATAGCAAAATCGTAATAGAATCAAAAGCTGAGGTAAATGTGCAGGTTGAGACCTTTTCTGAAAAACGTTAGAATTATAATTTAGTGAGTGAAATTTCATTGGAAAGGCTGACATTTATTTAATATTTCCAAAAGTTGTAGGTTTTAACACCCGGCAGCATACATGGCAGCAAATATTTAAGATCGATCCATGAAAGGAATCAAGATTACAGTCAGACAGAGTTAGATAACACGGATTGTTAGGTGACAACTGCTTTCGCTTTTTGTTCTTTTTTTGTTTGCTTCACTCTTCATTAGCCTTCTTAGAACATTCGTTATAATTTATTTAATTTTAATATGACTCTCGTTATTTCGGAAATTATTGTTTGTACAACTTTTCTTTGCTTCCAATTCTTTTCGGAATTGTTTTTGAGAAGGTTTATTTATAAATAACCAACTAACCCTAACGTAAGCATTCAAATGTTTAGAAATGGCCCATTTCAACACGTGTTTTTAGAAACTTCAAAACCACACAGCTTTTCCCAAAGGAATATAACTAACTAACGATAACAAATTAAAATATCTATCACATAACAGGAAAAATATTTTTGATCGCTTCTCTCAGAAATGACCACAAAGTAAATAATAATTTTATTCAATTCATATTTGGTCCTATAAACTAAAAAAGCTATATGAATATTTTTCAATTTTTATCTATGTATATGCTGGACGGATTTCAATGTAACTTTTTTTATTGTACTGTATGAACTGGAATAAACATGAACATATCTTCATTTAAATTCAAGGTACTGCTTAGGCTCTCTGCGAGCCGCTATATAATGCATGATTAGAGATGATGAGTAAAGTACATAAATAAACGTTACGACTTACTTAGTTTTAAAATACTTATAAAAGACTAGCGGCTCTCCCTCGCTTCGCTCGAATTCGCCCCTAGATACGTTTAAACGGTTTTTATTTTTCCATCTTTAGTGTAGACTCAACAAGCAGTTAATTTGTAATAAAAATGTTTTTTTTAATAACATATTCGATTAAGCCATTTATTCACAAAAAAAATTATTGTTAATTTTTTAAAACCGCTCGACCAATTTCAATAAAATTTAAATAGTGAAACAAAAAGAGAATTTTCTAAATCGGTTCAGGCGTCTTCGAGCAATCGGTGAACATATACAAAAAAAAGATTCCAACAAATTCAGAACGTCCTCCTTTTTGAAAAAGTCGGTTGAAAAAGACAGCTTTACTGAATAAAGGATGCTTTGTTTGTTGTGAGGTTAATATGTTTATTCACTATTGCTATCTCCGTATAAATGTCGCCAGTAAAGTTCTATCATTCGAGAACGGTGGTAGAACTTAAAACTTCTTCGTAATCAATATAGCCAGCAAGGCTGCCAATAAAACAAATAGTCAATGTTCTTGACCTTCCAAGTTAGTCAGCGAGGGGACCCCCTCTTTCATTCAGCCCCGCGAGTCCGCATTGCAGGCAAGCTAAAGGACGTATATAAAATCAGAGCCAAAGCCTCATCAGTTTAACGCTATTAAAACCCTTTAATGTTGCTCATAGACATGACATTTATGCGTATTTACGAAGTCTTGAGCGTCGAATACGAAAATATTATAAAATCAATTCACTATACGATGTTTTCGATGAAAGGAAGAACAGCGTTATAGTGGTGAATTTGCAAGGGTATGTATTTATTTATATATAGATTAATAATGTGATCACAAAAATTCTACAAACCTTGACCATGACGACACGGAACGGAGGTCAAGGTGTTCTCGTAACGAATGCTGCACCTACAATGCTGTGAATTTTATAGTTTTTATACGACCGAAACTAGTCCCTTGTTATGGTTAATAGATAGAGGCACTAAAACGGATTTCGGATTACTACTATTTTATTTTCTTACATACGTGACATATTAAATCAAGCTTAAAATAATTATAAGAAGTTTTCTAGTACAATTTATTTCGTAGAGGTACAAGAATATGAATCATATGACGGTATTACGTTTACTCTATACATCCCTGAAAATTTCCGGAAATGGATTAATGCTTTTGTTTACGTAAAAGTTACAAGAAAAGACCTATAACAAATACAGTAACTTAAGCGTTAAAATTGATTACACTTTCTTTTTTCGATATCTATTAAAAGGATTATTTATTAGCTAAATTGGTATGCAATTAGTAAAAACATATGACCATTGACCATGAAAAATTTATATTTGTATAATTTTAACCATATCATTTCAAAGGAATATTATGCTTATTGATAACATTTAAAGCTATGTTATTTAGTGAACCTTACAAAATCATATTATTCTTCCGAAAAGAAAAAGTCAAAAACCCGATGAGTCACAAACGTCCTTCACCTCAGTCGTTTCAATATCCGTGCCCATAAATTTTACTGGGTAAATTCTAACACGGAATACCACACCACGAACAAAAAAGTTAAACGCCCATATAAATTGACATTTTCAACTAAGATTGTTTTGAATATCAGTTATATTTACCCGTATCCTAATAAATAATTAGACCGAGATCATTTGGTATAATATAAAAAAAAGACAAAACCAGCCACAGGTACCTTACTATAGTTTTAAATTTTCAAAACATTTAGAAATGTTTTGAAATGATTTTCTTACTAAATAATACTTAAGAATAATTTATAGAACATTATAAAATAGACAAAGTTGTTGTATTTTTTAAATTCGTTGTCCAGACAACTTATAGGCTCATAAATAATAACTGTTACATTACAAATAATTTACACACACATCAGGGTTAAAAATACCTTGTCTTTCTTAAGTAAATATATGAACATTTTTATTATTACCTACCTTAATGTTATTCAATAGTTATGTCTTATAATACTTTCTTGGATTTACGTTCTTAATGTGCGGATCAAAGTAACAGTATTTCAAATTAATATTTTTCATTTGTAAATGTAGTAATGGTATTGCTTAATATTTTGATATTAAATAATAGCAAACTAAATTAAAATTATTATTCTTAATTATTATTTTTTTTATTTTTTTATTTTTAAAATACACGTTGAATAATAATATGGCTTGAATAATTAATATTTTATTTGCTTTATGTTTATAAATATAATAATGGCAACACTAAATAAGATTACTAATTTATAAAGCATTTTTTATTTATTTTTTTAAGAATTATAATAATAACAGCTAAAATTAAATAAATAATATTCCATATATTCAACTTATTGAAATTATAAAAATGTTTAAAATTAACAAACATTGTAAGGTACTTTGGTGCCATTTTTGTATTATCTGAATTAATTTTGTTATTTTGTGGGTGACAGCCTACCCACAAAATAACAAAATGAATTCAACAAAAACAACGTTGTAACAACTTTAGGTATTTTATATTAAAAACCTTTAAGACGTTTAAAACCTGAGTCTCTCCCGTGACCATGATTGCTGTAAAGCATTCGAAACGTCGCGTACCAAAAATCAAAATAAATCCACGAAAGAATCCCAAAAGATAGTTTTAATTAAAAAAATTATGTCTTAGTTAAAGCTAACGTTTAAGCCGACCTAAGACGAAGTCGCGTCATATTTTAATTTGTTCAACGTAATGACGCAAGCATGAAGTTCCACCGTCCACGTCATTCTAGCTCTTATAAAGGATTAAAATAATGCAAATGTATGTAATTGAAAGTTTATAATATAAAGAAGTTATTCAGTATAATTTACATTAATGCAAGTAAGGAAATACTTTTGTGTACATATATTACTGCAAAACAGACATGGATGTTACTTTTCTATTTCAAAAGGTACGTATGTTTTATTGTGGTTATTTATATGAGATTTCTAATCTTATAAATATAATTTTGTCTCATAGTATTTTTAAACGAATCAAAGTAGAATCAACGTGACAACAATACACTAGCGTTTCAACCGCACGAAGCAACGCTTTTGCACTTTCACCAAGAACAAATCGCGATTAACGGGCCATTAAATCAAATAATACAGTACGTATGCGGATATAACCTGTCAACTCCGATGTTTTTTGTATAAATAGTGGAGTATTCGTGTGGCTTCCGTAACAAAACGTAATAATAGGTATGTTTTGTAATATATTTATACTAGTGATTTAATCTGGCATCGCTCGGATGCGTCTTAGGTGCCTAACAGTAGTTTATATCTTTATTATTTATTATATTATAATCTATCTTTCTGATGATATATGTATGTATTTAATACAAAGAAAACATATTCAAACCCGTCCAGTCGCTTCTGCACTGGCTCAATCTCAGAATAATAGAGCGACAAGTTACATCAATAACCCCTAACGGCCTTGTCCTAACTCAATTAAATATTCAATCAACGGGGATCGAATCTGCGATATCCAGTACAATAACTGTACTTAACCATGATTTTCAGACAGTACCTTAACGCTTGTCTCAAATCTATATAACCGATAATACCTAATACGGTTCGTGCAAACATTGTTAAATTATATAAAAAAGTAATTAAATAAATTCCAAATAGATGACGACGTGTTTTTTTATGCACACACCTAAAATATATAATCAGGAAATTGCTCTTTGTACCTACCTAGTAATTACCAATGTTATATTGGATTGACAGCGAAGTTCAGCTAAAAATAAAATAATTATTCAACTACTTGAAAAATATCACACAGGATTTGTTGTTTTCATTTGACAAAATCGTTTATAGGACGAGTGAGTGGATATTACGCTGTAATATATTGGACGGTCATTGAGTTCGATTTGGGCAGGTTTTACTCTACCTACATACATATCTCTAATGCAATTCGACTATTTAGTAGACGTGTAAGCGATGATCAATTAAATAATTATTCGGCCTAAAATAAAAAATGATACTTAATTAAAAAGATAACAATCTTACCTAAATACAAGATACCCCTTTACTAACATTTTACTTTACTATTAAACAAAACAACTAAAATAGGAGAGCACTTCCCTGTTATAATAAACAATAACAATATTGAAGGTGTTTGAATGTTTGCTTTGAGGAAACTGTCGGTAAACTTAGAACAACTATCTCATAGGAAATTCAATAACACGGCCATATTCTGTAGAGATATTATAACAATATATTGTATCAGTTAGAGGAAATTACTAATAAATCAATAATGTTCAAGTGAAAATCGACAATTCGATAGTCAAATAAGATTCAAATTTTAACTTAAGTAGGTATAATCTAATCCTTTGTTACCTTAGCACAAAATAATACTTATTGCAAATTCGAGTGGCAAAGTCGTTTACATTGCATCGTATTTTGCAAGACACGCATAACGACGGCGTTCGAAAGTGTGTCAAGATTGCAATAGCAACATGATTGGAGGCAATTCAAAATGAAATACAATTTATCAAAAATGACACGTATCTTCACTGGCAAATATTTCAATGGCATTATATATTGAAGTAACAAAGATCATTAATATTATGTACATAAAAATCTCTATGTAAACAAAGGAAATATTAAACCGAACCGGACTGTAAACAGCGAAGGTAATAAAAATGCAAATATCGATTATACCATTTGTACTGGACCAGACGTTATTGTCTGCTCTGGCAGCATGCCATCCTTCCTATCCGCTCAAAAGAATCATGATATAGATCATGACATCGTCCCTATTGTTATCAGTTTCCGACAATACACATTCCGACAATAAACAAACAAGTGGAGTAATGATCAAAAGAGTAAGAGCAATCCGACTTTCTCGTGAGTAAACGCTTTACGCAACAATAGGTGAACTATTGTTTTCAAAGCCATTCACGAAATCGCCCACATAGAATCACGCCTTACAGCACTCCAGGTTAGAATGGCAATGAGACGGTGATTAATAGACTATGTCGTGTCAATTTCCCGACTTGCATTTAGGAGTATGCTAAATCATGACTAATTTCAAAATATCATAAGGATACAAGTTTACTTATCACCTCTTGGTTAATTTCTAAGAAATTAATTGTTAACTGGCACACCGATGTGCCCGCGCCTCTTGACAGGTTAAAAAATATACATATAATTCTGTAAAATATACATACATATATCTTAACTAATGCTATAAATATGCTTGATGTAAGCCTTCGCCATATTTTATTTAGGAATTTTTTTAAGGAATTCCTGTAGAACATTATTTTGTATGGTTAATTACTACAATTACTGGAACTCTTCACACGCTTCGTACTAATGGTACAAACGTGCTAAGCATTTCTTTAATAATGTTACGTTTAAATGTACGACATTTTTCTGTTGAGACACGTCGATGTTATAATAAAATTAATTATTTATCTACTCTGAATATAATGTATATCAATATTAAATATCATGGCAAGTTTATTTTATATCTTTTGTAAGGTTTTTTTTGTAATGGTGTCACTTAAGTTGGGATAGACCACATAATAGCACCAGACCCTATTACATGAACCTCGTTTGTCAGCTGATAAACATGTGCGGACAGTGATTGATGACGGGCTGGATTATTTTTATTCTACGTGACTTTAGTCTGACGTTAGACCTTACCTAAGTATATTATCATTATCGTTCTAAATTGTATAATGAAAACTATATAGTAATCATAATCGAGAAAAAGTAACGCAACAAAAAAATATCAATATTTATTTATTATATCTTAGTTACGTTGTAACTTTGTCTAAATCTATATCTAGAAGATTGACTAGTTGTAAACATGCGAAATTTTCAAAAAAAAAACTTACCTTCAAGTAAGATCCATAATATTTGGTGACATAGGGGCTATCGCATTGTGACAGCACCATGATCTCCTGTTGAATATCTTCAATTTCATCTTCGGCTTCTTCGAGGTCAATTATTTTGATGGCAACCACTTGTTGTGTTCTATTGTCAACACCTTTGAACACCTCACCGAAGGAACCCTTGCCGATCTTCTCTTGTTTCGTGAAGATCAGCTCGGGATCGACCTTCTGTAAAAGAAGTAAAATTGATAATGTAATATTAAATTGATATTGATTATTTAATATTACAATAGAGCTGAACAAAATCATCTATAAACTCGTTTCAATTACATCTTCGTGTAATAATTGTAACTGATCATTCGAAAACACTTGACAGAATCCAAATATTTTTAGTTTATTTTTTGAGTAAGGGAAATATAACAAATTTAATCTTATTATAAGTAAAATTCTTGCTAACAATATAAAACAAAAATCTATAGGTACATATAATAAAATTGTAATTAACCTGTACATTAAATATTTTTTGGAAAATCTTAATGAAATAGACATTATTATCGATACAGAGGCCAAATCAATACTTTTTAGAATTTTTGTCTGTCTGTCTGTCTGTTACCGCATCACGGAAAAACCACTGGAGGGATTTTGATGAAATTTTGTATGATGATAGCTGGGTTACGAGTCAACATATAGGATACTTCTTATTGCGGGAAAATATCTCATCTCTGTGAAATTTATACTAAACGTTAAAACGTAAGTAGGGACGAACCCGAGCGGAGCGAGGGTTAGTCGCTAGTAAACAATAAAAAATTAATCCGCTATTCGTTTCGTCGTATACATAAGTATATGTAATAAAGATTATAATTTATGTACTAAACATAAAGGAATTTAACATTGGATTCTTAAACAATAATTACATTCCTGTAGTAATGGAAGCTAAATATAACGAATGTGATAACAATCAGAAAATGTGCCTAATTAATAATTATCTAGATATAAAATATTTTGTTAAAACATCTTTATCACTTAACAACGAAAGAGCGTTTTCTCAAAGATCAATAATTTATCTATAAATACTCAAAGCTATTAAATTAATATTTCCACAATTAAGGCTCAGACAGTGCACGAGTCAAGACCTCTTGGCATTTGGATGACATTGCTGCAGAGTCAAGGCTCGCGGGCTGGTCAGTACGTGACGGTTTTACAAAACATACGGCCACTGCGTGAAAAATCGATTGTTATTTAAATTTTAACTCACTTTGTCCTAAATGGTTTTAAAATTATTCATGAATTCAACAGTTGACACTGTTTGAATTCTTTAGACATGGAGAAATGTTTGTCGCTAAACGAAGGAAAATAAATTATATAACTTATTATATTGTTATACGTTTAGGCATTAGAACTATTTAGGAGTAATTCATAATAATTATAGTTTTAAAAAACTAAAAAAGCATGCTTTTGTAAATTGGAATATTCGGGATTTCTGAAGACAAATCATATAAGCCCAAACTTGGGGGGTTTACTAGTAACCACTGAAGAGTTCTACTATTCATCTCCTGGCTGTATCATCAGATCAGCTTCAAGATACCAAATTATAGTTGGTACTGTCATCCATACTACATATACATACAAAGTTTTATTTCGAAACGACAATTAGAAGTGGGTTAAAATTGTTTTCTAAGATTGTGTTACATTGTTTGTTAGTTACAAGTTAATAAAAGTGTGTTAAATAGATACTAGATATCTTCTGTACCTCAATTTTATTGGAATATAACTTAAACATTATACTATTCCACACCACCTTGTCCTTTTCCAGACTTGAATATCTTACCATATTGCAACACTTTTTACAACATCCCACAATCTCCGCTAAATATTAATTGATTCAAAGATAATAAATTTTCTTAACATTGAAAGAAATTTCTGTCCATTTTATACTGCACCGACGAAACCACTTAATAATATTAGTGTACCTATTCAATGTTAAATAAAGCTACAAAGATTTAGAAGCTAAAGATTTATGTACTGTCAATTTAATTAAAGCGCGAATAATAATTGAAACGTGAAAAGAATTATAGTCGAAAATATAATAAATAATGGAAATGTGACAAGAATTGTAATCGAAAAGTTCTATTAAAATAATGTGAAAAAGTCATAGCAACAATATCAATAAACATCGAATCTTATGAAGATAAAATTTTATGAAAATGAACTCAATGTTTATTTTAAGAAGATATATAATACAAAAAAACTTTAAATATAATGAACGTCCAGAAATAAAAAGTAATCATAGTCCCGTAGCACGTGGATCATTTTATTTGGGTTGCTCGAGGGACATTGCGAGACGTGACCGGATTGTACGAGGCTTACAACTTATTCAAACCGAAAGCTCAGATATTTGTCATTTTCGGTACATTTTTAACCTGGTACAGAATATTATGTAGTATCAAAAATTGCAAATAATTTAATTTTACTTTATTTAGTAATCATTTATAGGTATTTTGTGTATTTTTTAATTATATTCGCAGAACATTTAATGAGTTCCCTCTCCTTCGCAGACAGTAAATTTCAAGACAAATGTCTGGTTGATTAAACTACACAAAATCTGTCACCTTCAAGCATTATTTTAAAGTTATGATAGTCCAAGGTCTCAGAGCCCGGGGGGCTAGATAGTTTCATACTTTTGTGTACTTTGAGTAACTGTAACAGAGATAATCCGTTGTCGAGCCATTTTATTTTATAAATATATATTTACAAAAACAACAAAATATAGCAAAATTCATATTGCTTATAATAAAACAAATGTCAGTGATTTTAACCATTTCTAAACGCGATGAACTAATCGCATATAAACAACTCTATCTATGAATACGTTGTACCTACAAACTCATTCCTAATGGCTGATTTATCAATAATCAGTAAAATTACGGAAATTAAAAACGCATTATTTCATTTGGCTTTTCTTTTTTAAATCACAACATATCCTTTGCTGGGATCCTGTTTGGGATGGGATCTATTTTCTTTTTAATTAAACATCAATAACAATCAACTTTATATAAACTATTATTTCTTTGTTCCTAAAGAGATCCCAGGGTTTAACCTTAAAATTTAAACTCTACTAAAAGTTAAAACAAAGTAGGTCCTTCGACTTAATCTGGAATCTTATTCTATTATTATAGAGTTAGTTACCTCTTTAAATTCAACCCATAAAGGTTACATAGAATACGACTTATCAGTAACAAAACCTAATATTAACTTTAGTCTGATCTTGGAAAAATTAAAAACGAAAACGAAGGCGAACGTTATACAGACCTCAAAAAAGTTAATAGAAACGGGCTCAATCCCGTCTTTGTTGAGACGTTGTTCCGATTTTAATTAAAAAATGGCCGTGTACAGCGCAATCGGATAACGACGAGCAAGATTAAAACTTCCTTTGTAAATGGTAACGAAATTTTTAGAATACACAAAGGATACCTATTCAGTTTTTTTTCATTTGCTTCATTTAGGTTAGGTTTTAATCGCTGTTAAAAGCTTTATAATTATGAATATACAAACTAGTCTGAGGCTAACAAAATCCATTGTTATATAATGTTATAAATGTGGAAATGTGTTTGTTTGTTTATTTGTTTGTTTGTCCTTCTTTCACGACGAAACAGAGTAACGAACTGACGTGATTTTTTGTGTGGAGATACGAGTAGTTGTGGCTGGAGAATGACATAGGCTACTTTTTACTGCAGGAGATTATCTCATTCCCACGGGACAACACGTCATGATATAACCTACAATAATTCATCATACTAACCGTTAAAACGTACCTAGGGAATGACCCAAGCGAAGCAAGCGCAAGTCGGTAGTAGCTTATAAAATATTATATCATTTTATTTACTGATACAATTATTATGTCGTATTGATATCAACTTTTGATAATGGTAGCGGAAAGCGAAAACATTGAAATGTTTTAATATAGTTTTTATAATGAATACCTCTATAATACAAGCGACAAATCAGCAGATTAAAATATGATATCAACGGATTACTTAAGCCTTGAGATAATGGTTTACATTATACATTAAGCATATTTTAAGGTGTCCCTGATATAATTTATTCAATATGTTCATGTTTATTATTGACACTAATCTTATCTAAGAAACGAAAAGACGTCAGAGATAAAAAACACATTATTAAATAATTTATTTAGCTATATATAAAATTGATGATATATGATATTAAATTGTCAAAATTTAATCAGTATTTTATTTTTTCCTAATAATGCATTATACCTAATACCTGAATAATACCCATACTTGAATGTCTACAAAAACGTATATCTCTGTAAATAAGAATCCTCTAAAAAAAACCACTTAAAATGTTGTAATGCAAGTGGCAATATTTCCATATTATGCCATTCCACAATTTTTCCATAAAACATCAATTACAAAATTTTACCTCGTAACATGAGTACCTACTTTGCAAAACTGATTCAACTATTGTTTTTAGAATAATAAATAGCTTTCCCAATATATTTATTAATACTTAATAATTACAAGTCAGACAAATATTATATGTAATACCATGTATGAATTTATCTCGGTTTAAAACCTCGCGGCTACCAGTCTGCGCCTGCCCTCAGCGCTCACGCCTACATTTACCATTCATTAGATTCTACCCTATATAGAAACCGCTCGATAAACGAGCTCTACCGGAATGCGAATATTTTTTACGTAGTGTCGTAAGAATTACGTAAATAATGATTAAGTTCGTATAAACCGAGCAGAACTTAATTATTTTATTATAACACTTTATTTCTTTAAAAACATGTTGTATGAGCACGTTAGAGTTTGTCTTGTTAGAGTTAGTTCATTTACATTCTATCTATACATATAATAAAACTACAAGAGGTCGAATGCCTGTACATAGAAAAAAAATGCTAAAAACCGAGTCAGGTCGATGTAAAAAGAGAAATAGAACAAATGCAGATTTTTTCAATTTTTTGTTTCTCTGTCTGTCTGTTTGTACGGGCTAATCTCCAAAACTGTTGGACCGATTTAAATGAAATTTTGCATGGTGGTACCTTATATCCCCAGTCAACATTTTAGATACTCTTTATTTCGAAAAATTGAAATGTTTCCGTGGGATAGTTAAAAAACTATAGTAACTTATACAGCTTAGTACACAAAAACTACTGATTGGATTTTAATGAAACTTGACAATAATATATTTCATACATCAGAATAACAAATAGGCTACTTTTTATCCCGGAAAAATGTACGGTACCCGTGGGATAGATTTGTTTTCGTTTGTCTGGAGGTGAACCCAAGCGAAGCGAGGGTGAGCCGCTAGTCTACTCATAAATTCACATTCAGATAAACAATTTATAAACAAACATGGAAAGCAATTGAATTTCAAATCAGACCTTTCTATACATTATTTTCCTGTACATTATAAGCACCAACTCTTTTAATCTATCTACCGAGGAAAGCCTACAATTATAAACTAGCTAAGACGGGATTTAATAAAATATTATCATTAAATGAAATCGTAAGTTACTTGCTGGTTAAAGTGCTTAATTGTCGCTGTGCGCACAATCTCTAATCCATTACATGGACTAAACCCGTTTTCAATGAAAGTGACGTAGGTAGTTGTTTTTTTTATTGTTTGAGTCATGCAACTTGGAGATTGACCAATCGCAGTGCAATTCAGTGATATTTATTGTCATAATAAAATAACATATTGCGTTATAGATAATATGACAGAAGCCGCATACCTTGGGCGAATATTAGAAACGCATTCGTGTCGGGTGACGCGTGCGCAGTCGACATTCAACACGATTTGCAATAAAGATTATAAATAATATAACTTTTACAATACAGGCTCAAAGTGTATTTAGACATATTTAAAAAAAATAAAGCTAACTAAATAAAAATTATTCTATATTTTAAGTTAAAAATAATACATATTGTTTTTTATAAAAGTCTCTTTTTTCTGACTTACGTAGTTAGCTGTGTTTTTATTTTGCGAAGGTCGTACCGGCGCTGGTCTGGCTGGCTGTGGCGGTACCTTCAGTTGCCTTCGGTCAAACGAGGATATATTGCTTCCAGACCAGCTCCATCGACTGGGTCCATTGCTCCCATGTGGCAAGGAATATGAAGATTGAGGCCTTAAGTGCCGTGAACTAGGACCTGATAATATAGGTCCAGAAGGACCACGTTGTGGAGGAGGTCCACTATGCGGGCTACTGGCTCCCTGCATGTAATGATAATGCGGCGGGTTTGACACTGCAGCACCCCACATAATTGCAAATTAAACACTTATTATAATTTACATACACTTTTTAAACACATCACTTTATTACACCAACGATAAAAGCCCACTGTCGCGGCATTCCACAATTTTTAATACCTTTATCATACTAAAACGATAATTAGGCGATAACTACCGTTTATATTTTAATCACTTGATAAAGTTTACACTTCTGCACGTAAGAGCTATAGACAGGCGAACTAACCGATGGTTAGCAAAGAAAAGACTGCTTGAAAACATGAGCACTTGGAAAGCATGAACCACCGGACGTAAGCGAGACGCGTAAAGAATTAATTCATGTTTGATGGACAATTGTTTCGACGAAAAAGGTTGCTAAAGTATTCAAAGTATATAACCGACTATATATAAATCATTTGTCGAAAAATCGGTCAACAAATACATACATTATTTATATGTTTCACAAACTATGAGCTAGTTGAACGGTACTGATCCCGCAAGCAAACATGTTTAGCAACAGGCATAAAATAATCACAACTATTAAAAAGTTGACATCACTGAATATCGGAATCCAATGGTAACTTAAGACGGTCACTAGTTTACACTCCACTGAACACATCAAGAGAAATCTTTCTCGACAGCTACTAATCCATCGTGATGGATGGCGTGTGAGTTACAACGCATTTGAGTGTAGACTGGTTGCGTGATGCCAGTGGTCGTTAAGCGTTCCACATCGGCCGTCCTGGCAATTGCATTATGATTTTTCGCAAGGGAGAGCGGTGGAGCGGCAGGCTCGCGGGGGGCAGGCAGTGAACGGCGCCAGCGAACCGTGCAGCACCAGCTGCTTGCTACGCCGCAGCAGCGTCGCGGTACTTGGGCATTCATCAAGTGCATCAAGTTTCCCAAAGTGAATCTGTTTAATTGTACCTACTGCACCTTAAAGCAACCTTACTCTCAATCATAAGCAAAAACAATTAAACAACAATTCATTCAATTGTTTAAATGTAAGTATTGCCTTAAAAATATTTTATGTTATCTACGATACAGAAATTCTCATCTTAGGCACACCGCATCATAATGACATTAGTATTCTGTGTGATATTTGTAATGGCAGTGTCAGCAAGTTGAATTGTTCTGAGGAGTCACCGTCCGTCCATTCGTGCTTTGAATACAAAACCCTTTTGGACGAGAACCTTTTCTTTTCTACTACGGCAAACTTCATTATAACTGTTTGACATTGGGCAACGCGGCACACATACATTATGGTTTATGA
Source organism: Argynnis bischoffii washingtonia (assembly GCA_033884665.1). Classification (NCBI taxonomy): domain Eukaryota; kingdom Metazoa; phylum Arthropoda; class Insecta; order Lepidoptera; family Nymphalidae; genus Argynnis; species Argynnis bischoffii. Next base: position 13,052,535 of record CM066609.1, on the reverse strand, counting down.
TCCGTTAGTTCGTGCCTATGTATTGCTAAATAAAAATTATTTCAACATTTACATTATTAACAAACAAAAAGATATTGTTTTAAATATATATATTTTTATATTTGAAATGAATAAAATTTCCACTTTACTAAACGATAAAATCTTTAATAAAAAACAAATAATAACGTACATTCAACTTAAAATTAATAAATGTGACTAAGATTTTAGTCTTACTCTTTTAAATAACTGTGCCATTCGTATACTGTTACGTAATGGTATATTGAACATTAGATATGTTTTTAGTTTTATTTTCAATAATAAAAGCTAGATATGGACATTTAACAGTTGGTAGATTTTATAAACGAAATTGTAGTTGTACTAAACATCCCATTTGCGTCACATCGGAAACGCATTAAGCGAACGCGACGACGCCATAAGAGCGCAATATCCGACCGGCAACATACTGTACCGGTGTTAATGTGTAAAACAGGCCCGATTCTGGATGTGGCTTGTGTACTGTTTATATTATTTATGTTAGTAATTATCATGGGTATATTAATGGCTCAATTCTTTTGCGTATACTCATAGTATCTCTATTTTTGAAGTAAAACGCATGCTTGACTTGGGGGGTAAACTGGTGAATGCGTTCCGAATAAATGTACGTACGTTTGTTTACTTACGTTTTAACGTTTAGTATAGTCAGTTTTATTTTTCAGAGATGAGATATTTTCTAACAATAAAAAGTATCACCAGTTAAACTGGATAACCAGTTATCATCAACCAAATTTTATCAAAATCTGTACAGTGGTTTTTCCGTGATGCGCTAACAGACAGAAAAACAGTCAGACAAAAATTGTATAAACTATAGATTCGGCCTATGAGTCGATAATAATGACTATTTCAATAAGATTTTCCAAAAAATATTTATTGTACACATTTGACACAAAATTTTTAATCTATATATATAGATTTATTTATTTATACCGGCGATCTCGGATACGGCTCTAACGATTTCGCTGAAAATTGGTATATGGGGGCTCTCGGGAGCGAAAAATCGATCTAGATTAGTCTTATGTCTGGGAAAACGCGTATTTTTGAGTTTTCATGCGATTTTCTTTAGCATTATTTTACGCAAAATATGTTAATAACTTCGCACAGTTATCAAGCGGTCAACCGGCCAAGGCGCGAGATTGACTATCACAGATTTACAAAAGATTTTACTTTTGTTTTATTTATTTTTCTGTATTTATTCAAGTTTTTTGGTTTTTTTTTTTCTTTAAGCCAAGTTAAAAAAATGTACTTTTAACCAAAAACTCCGAGCGAAGCTCGGTCACCCAGGTAATGATATATAATATTATAATATTTCCTTGAATGATTGTAATATGCCTACTATACGTTAATTTTAGTATCTCACCTATGCTAATTATGTAATTATTTAAAACATAAATTGAATTTCATAAAGAGTACCGATAACCTACAGAAGTTTTACTTCTTGCGCGTGTATACATTCCATACACGCACTCTTTATTTTACTTTTTGTTTAAAAATTCTTTGAAATTGAATTTCAAAAGTTAATTATTTATTAATTTCAAATTTTTATTAAAAATGAAAGAATTTGTAAGCGAACTATTTTTAAATCGACCTAACCACGTCTTATAAATTCGTTTATTGGAAACAGACATCCTATAAGTCTAGAAGAAATCCAATACAATGTTTACAGTCCAACGGCGTCTTATTTAAGAGCATTCAATTTATTTGATCTGAACAGACTCGTGCAGCGAGCGCAAATGCAATGGTCCGAAAAGAGCTATTTCCACCTGAAGCGCGAATAAGAAAATCGATGGTTTGACGTTGATGTATTTTAAAACCGTACTGAAGAATTTGAGAAAAGAGTAGTAATGTAACTTTTATTTAAAATATTGATCACTAACCGGAATAAACGTAACATATTGTTTTTCTCATTTTAAGAGATAGACAATTTATAAATAATAAACTAGGGCAGGAACACGGGTGAACGCTATTTCGAGATTCACTGAAAATGATACTTATAAAATTGAAATAATGTTTGTTTTGTTTTATTGCGAAATTGGACTATAATAATTATATCAAATTTGAGGAAGACATATAATGTATACCTTAATAGAATTTACCCATCAGTATATAAAAAATACTTTCCAATTTTACTTTTATTGATAACACTAAAGCTCGTCAATAGCTAACGAAAAGAGACGATTTTCATTTTTTTTTTGTTCACAAACAGAGGAAAAAAGGTATTGAAGAGTTTTGTTTATGCCTATCTATATATAATGTTAAATTTAAAATAACTAAGCCGAATCAGTATATTAAATATTTTTTAGAAAATCTTATTGAAATAGACATTATTAATTTATCGATACAGAAAACGAATGTATAGTTTTTAGAATTTTTATCTGTCTGTCTGTTAGCGCATCACGGAAAAATCACTCGAGGGATTTTGATAAAATTTGGTATGATGATAGCTGATTATCCGGGACAACATATAGGATACTTTTTACTGCCGGAAAATATTTCATCTCTGAAAAATCTTAGATACTAAACGATAAAATGTAAGTAGGGACGTACCGAGCGGAGCGAGGGTGAGTCGCTAGTGCTGTTATATAAATATACTATTGTGTTACATACCTGTACATCATAATTCATAGCAAAAAATTTGCACATACATAATATTACATGTTATATAAACAATCATAAAATGCTAAATAATATAGTTAAAGTTATTCTAGAAAGTTACAACTTAATTTAAAACGTATACTACCGACTTACCCTCGATTCGCTCATATGCGTCCCTAAGTATGTTTTAAGTAGATAAATAAATATAGTTATTTCAGAAATGCTCTTTTTAAATACATTTGCCGATACGACACTATTCTTCACGCGTGCAAGAAATAAGTTGAAAAAGTTTTATCAGAATCAGATGAACGGTACAGCAGCGCATAAAAACGAACGAACAAACATTGATTTTTATATATTAGATTTTGATTGCACTACCTGCACATTATAGTTATATTATCAAAACTATTGTCTGTCTGTGGCTTTTCTCGAGTGTGTATTTTATATTAAGTCTCCAAGTTTTAATTAATAAATAGAATCAATAATATCTACCCGTCTACTACCAGCCCGTATAAACTATTCAAGTAATATTTTACAAATTATATTTTTATATTATATAGATATAAATAAATAAAAGCGATATAAAAAACGAAGAGTAGGTATGCCAGCGAAAAGTATTAATTGAAGCATAACATAACATTCACGCGCACTCCGCGTAACAAATCAGTCAGGTATGCAAATAGTAGAGATTTATTTATTTTGCATATGTTGAGCATATATTAAAATCTGTTTAGAATTTTATCTTTTATTACTTTCAAGTATAAGTATATCTCATCATTTCATTCAATCTTCACGCTTTTTTACTTGAGCGGGGAGTATGTAATGCATATAGCAAACAAAGAACGGTTATCTAAATAGTACACACTATGTACAATTAAATAACCGTTCTTTAATTGCCTTCAATAACGAATAACGATATTCTGGGTGTTGGATTACCAAACATAACATAACACTGCTTTGTAGTCTTAAGTCTGGGGAATTGGGGAAGTAAATTTTGCTCAAATACCCTCTTGTACTCCCCTTGGTCAATTCAATTCATACCAACTTGTAATTAGTGCTTATGGGCACTAACTATAAAATAACATGCGCGTGCATGCGTGCGTGCGTGAATGTGTGCGCGTGTGCGTGCGCGTGAGTGTGCGCGTGTGCATGCGCGTGTTTGTGCGCGTGTGTGTACAAGTGTGTGTGTACAAGTGTGTGTGCACGTGTGTGTGTGTGTGCGAGTGTGTGTGCGAGCGTGTGCGCGTGCGTGTGTGTGCGTGCGTGTGCGTGTGTGTGTGTGTGTGTGTGTAGGTAAATACCTTGAGAGTGAAAGCAATTGTATAGTTTAATATTATAGTCTATGAATGTCTAAAATATTTGCGATATTCAACTGGCGATGAACCAAAGATCACATTTATTTATAATTTTAAACAACGAAATGGCAACCGTTCCCTGGAGTCTGCATAAGAGTATAAATACAGCATTTCTATCTCTAATGTCAGGCTTCTTAATGTTATCTAGCTATATAACTAAGGTACCATTTCAAACCAGAATTTAGCATCCACACATATTATATGTACCACTCGAAAAATCACAAAGTAAAAATTTTATTTACACTATCTAGAACAACAACAACAAAAGTAATTTTGAATTTCAAGTACTGAATTTTTAGTATACTTTTACCATTGGGATCTCACCAGGAAAAAGAAAAATTAGTTTAAATAAATGGCAAAACATGGCCATATATTATTTATCGACTTGTTATTGAATATCATGGTTATAAAAAGTCTCTTGGTAAATAAAAGCCAAATATTGTACTTATAAATCAATTCTACCAAATTTTAATGATTTCATTATTATAGTACACAATGTTCCAAATACATATTTATAAAATCAAATAGTTCGACAGTTTGCGTAATTTAACGGCCTCTATTATCTATTCAAGTAAATTTAAGTAACGACACGTTAAGCTCAGTTTGTAGTGACTCTACTTGCTATGCCAGCGGTCGCGAGTTCGAGTCACGCTGGAGGCATTCATTTGTATGATGAGCACAAATGTTTGTACTCCAGTCATGGGTGTTTATATTTAAAATAAGTATGTACTCGTATTTAAAGATATGTGTAATGTATGAACTATCTGGTATTCATAACATAAGCCTCGTAGCTCACCATGGAACTAGATGGTGCTGTATGTATGTCCCAACATATTTATTTATAAAAAAATAAAAACTTAAAAAAAACCGACTTCCAGGCACTGAAAAATAAACCGTAGTAAAATGAAAACCCCCGTTTAGTTATTTTTTTACTTTTCAGGGTCTGGAAGACGGTTTTAATTTTTTTTAAGTTTTTATTTTTCCATTTTTAGTGTAGACGTAATAAGCAGATAATTTTTAAGAAGAAAGATTTTAAATAAAATTTTTAAGCCATTTATTCAGATATGATTAAGCCATTTATTCAGACCCCTAATGATAGTAACAACCCATCTAGGTGTAAAGTTCTCATCAATACAAATTAATCAAGCCCAAGCACCGGGTAATTGCTGTAAATCGTTAAGGAGTTCCCTCGACTGTCTTTCGGGTCCAACATCAGATCGACTCCAGACCTTCATTAAATAGAAGTGCTTAAAAATACCTAATGAAAAAGTTAACAAACGCACTAGTCGCCGCTACAATTTTCGCAGGTTCCCCTCGATTTCTCTCGGATCCCATCATCAGATCCTGGTTTCCTTATCACGGTACCATCCTTGGGATATCTCCTTTCCAACAAAAAAAGAATTATACCAAATGCATAAAAGTGATAACGAAATATACTTACTAAAAAAATAATTAATAGGTATAAACTTTCCTTCTATTCCTTAACTTCCTATTTTTTAACTTTTATTATTTTAACTTTATTGGTTATATTGTTTAATTATTTCATATACTTAATACGTGTGTGTGGACTGGACAGTTTTAGCGACGCATAATTTTGGAAAGTGCCTATTAAGTCTTACGGTCACGCAACATCGGCTCGGTAAAGGAGCAATCTGAATTAACGATAAGTAGTGAGCGGTGTAGTGTTAATTGTCGTTAGGTTAATCGACAATTATGTATATTATATAGATACTTTTTACGTCATTTCAGAATTTAAAATGTTAGTAATATTTTTTTCTATGCCATTGAAAATTTGAGTATTCGGAATGAAATTTATATTTTTTTTAATGTTTATCTTACTGATAAGTTTATGCAAAATGTGTGTGCAGTAACATTTACTATATCTAAAAATTGACTCGTAGTTTGCACTAATAAAAATTGACTGAAATTAATGATCGAAGACTATCATCGAACGTTGGTCGAGGCCACGCATCTTTTTACAACAAAATAAATATAGACAAAACTCACGACGTAGTTCAACGTAAAGTTAAGTAAGTGTCCTGTAGTGTGCTTATAAATACACTTCTATATAATATAGTAAGTATGTATATGATTATGGCAATATATGAAAAAAGTATGCAGGTACACGAAATAAACATAAAGTATTTAGAACATACATATATAATCGAATTTTATCATTAGGTTTTGGGTGTTCGTTATACTCACTAAATAAGACCATGAATGGGTCTGAAATTAATTATACAAAAATAACTCTACAAAGTTATCTTTACCTTTAGATCTACGCAATGCATAAGAAGTAATTTTCACAGAACTCTGACTATTAATTACCATTACCCCGCAATTGCAATACTAATGAACTGCACTTTACATAACCAGAGCCAAGAAGACACAATCTATGCAATCACCACAAGAAACCTACTTCCAAGGTCATTACAACACTAGTAATTAGCATGAATTACAGCTGTTTGGTGTATAAGCGACCGAGTATACGCTTGCATACAGTCATGGTCGTGACGAAATACTTAACGTCGACTCAACCTATAACCTCAGTAACCCACTTAAGAACAAAATTCCGAACGCAACGTAAATGTCATTCACGAGCATGTCATGATCAGTACCTACAATAAGGCTTTCAATTTAATTTATTTGTTTATTTAGGACCTAAAATAAAGAGCCAGATAGAGCCCTTGTTTTATTCACCACTGACCTAACAATTGCAAAACACGACGACTTTAAACCGACTTTAAACGATTTTAAACCATCTGTTGAGAATGCCAAAATACATTGATTTTAGGTACTATCTTATGCTTTTGTCAATGAGACTTAAAATGTCTATTATCTTTCACTATGCGTATATGCAGAAGGTATTACATATTATTATATAATAAAATAGGTTAAAACTGCACTTAGTGCCGAAGCCAAGGGCACATGTGCATATTAATTCAATTAACGCATCGATGCAATAAATAGCTCGTCTTAATTGTTACTTACAATAAGTAGAGCAGAAAGCTAACTACATTGTATTTGCTTAATCTAGTTATAATAGTATTTTCGATTTAATATCAATAAAAATTATTATTTATCCTATATTTGGGTCCAACATCATTATATTAATCGTATCGTAGTGTTGATAAAATGTTACGAAAAACAAACGTAGTTTGAACAGTATTTATGTATCTACTTTAAAAATGTTTAAAAAAGGACAAGTAAAAACTTTAGAGTATATTCTATATAAATCAGTTCCGCACATGATTGAAGTGCGCTATAAAAACATAATCACAACATGATAGATGAGTCGGGATGCGTCAGCTTATCATTAGAAACTTGTTCACTCAAAGGTAGCTAGCTCTATGAACTTACAATAATATCATGTTCTAGAAACAGTAAGACAACGAATAATATGATCATTAAAAAAATCACACTAGTGTTATAAATTCGAAAGCTTGTATGTAAATGTGTTTGTTACTTTTATACGTCGAAACGAAAGGTTTTGGATGACAATTAAAACCCTTAGTAGCAACTTGTGTAATACTTGCAGAAACTGCGGCTTCGCTCGCGCTAAACCTACAATAAATCTAGAAAAAGAGGTGGGTTTCATACAAACTTTTATCCTCATTTTACCTCCTTATAGGATGAATTTCGTAAAATGATTAATTCGTATTTATTTAATTGTATTGAATAGCATTAATACCAAGTTTCAAGTAATACTGATTATAAATATTTTTTAGATTGTATTATAACGTGTTTTCCCGTGGGAATGAGATATTTTCCTGCGGTAAAAAGTAGCCTACATCACTCTCCAGCCCTCCAACTATCTCCACATAAAAAAATCAACGCCAATCCGACGAACAAACAAACACTTTCACATTTAAAATATTAAGTATGTATATGGAATATGAATGTAATTGTAACTGGAAATATTATTTTTAGCACAGCTATTGCACTTTACTAAACCTTCCAGTACATGCACTTTTATAAAGCAGCCGTCGCCGTCGGTCAAAAGAAATATAATAAAAGTCAAACGCTCACAATTATTCCAATTGAGTCAATTGGGTTTCGTTTTATTATTGCGATAAAAGCAACGGTATTATTGCATTCATTGCTTGAACCATTCAAACTTTCAACTAATAACCGCTATCGATATGATATTGCGGAATTATTTGTCTCTTGCTCAATTACTTGCATCACATGAGGTCCAAGTTAACCGCGCCAATTTCTTTATTGTTCTACTTTTGACGTCTTAACTTATACCATGTTGTTTTTATGACAAATTAATATTATTATTTTGGCAAACACTTTTGCTTTATGAGTGCAATCCCTAGTTCATCCATAGGTACGTTTTAACGTTTAGTATAGAATAGATACTATATATTATACGATATACAATAAACGGACTATACAATGCAAAAATAAATTTTTAAATCGAATTAGCAGTTCCTGAGATTAACGCGTTCAAACAAACAAACTCTGCCTCTTTATAATATTTAGTGAGGATTGTTAGTATGATTGTTTATTAAAAGACTTTTTAAATATACAGATTACAGTGTAGGATGCTGCGAATGCAATATATTATAAGAACATTTTATTTCATCATTTTACACTAATTGCTTTATTACCATATTATCTATGGTGGTGGTTCTATCTTCGTAAAGAAGCTAAACTGTGTAATAAGGTTTAACGCTTTGTCACCCTATAGGTAAAATTAAAATATTATCAAGATATTGATCAAATGCGGATATATTTCATTAAATAAAACTATAATAATTAATGTAATAAATATTAAGTACTCTTAAGTTTCCACGTAGTTGTCTTGACAAAGAGTTGACAACAATAGCGTATAAGAATAAAGTTTTTAAAGTAAAAGAATATATATATATATATATTACAAGAAGAAGAATAATACATGATGCTCGATATTTTCATAACAAAACCAAAACGTTGCAGGTATAAGGTCCACAAAGTATATTAATGATTCAGACTGTGTGTCAACTACGTATGAATAGTGCATTAACGCAAATGGTATCCTTGAGAAAATAGTTAATTCCTTTATTTTTTTTACATTATAATGTGCAGTATTTAATCATTTTGTATAGTAATACAACGCATTTATATGTATTTTTTTATAATTATTGTAACGGTATGGCATCGCGAGTGTATATCATTAAGGAATCCTTCTTACTCATCGATCGCAAAAGTACTTTTTGATCGATGTTCTTACTTCAATATTAATCTATACAGATAAATAAAATTGGAGTGTCTGTTTGTAATATTAAAATAATCGCTTTTTACTAAATGCATATGGATGTATACACGTACACGAGTAACTTAGACTACTTTTATTTAAGAAAAAGAATTAGGGTTCCGCGAAAAAAAAAAACCTATGAAATTGTGAACAAATTCCGCGTACGGCGTACGTACCCGAGCGAAGCGAATGTAAATCGCTATATAATTTAAATGAATATCTTAGGAGTAACAAGCTACTATTTATGTATAAACATAGCTAACCACGAAAACGCACCTAGGGACGAACGCGAGCGAAGCGAGCGTGAGTCGCTACTATTATATATGCATGTTGTAGGTATGATACGATTATAAATGTTTTAAAAGTAGTTTACCTAGCTAATATAGAAGAAGCCATGCGATGCTTAACTACGGTACAGCGTTGCTTAGAACCGTATGCATGTCAAAAGTTCATCGTCTCAACAAAGACAATGTGCTATAACGGTGCTAAATTGTAACTACCGATTACGTTATTCTTAATCGTTCTAAATGCGCACGATTTTAAATATAGAGAGGTATAAAATATTTAATAAAAAGAATATCAATACTAATATTATAAATGTGAAAGTTTGTGAGTACGGATGTTTGTTACTCTTTCACGCCAGAACAGCTGAACGGATCTGGATGAAATTTGGCACAGAGATAGATTATAGTCTGGAAAAACACATAGGCTACTTTTTATCCCGGACAAATATACTGTTCCTGAAGGATAGATTTGTTTCTGTTTTTCTAGAGGCGAACCCGCGCGAATATAAATTTCACTCAAAACATTCGTATTTGCAATTTAATATTTTTTTATAGTTTTATAGTTATTGCTTTACTTTATGATATATCAGTAAAATTAATTATAATATTAGTAACTACCCGCAGGTTTGTCTGTGTGCTTCTATTTTATTAGGTAATTATGTTTCTAATCCAAAATATTATCTACATCTATCAAGCAAACCCCATTCAAATTCATCCCGTTGTTCTAGATTCTGGAGTCTAGAGCAACGTGCAATCAAACAATTGATTTAATTTTGGCAATTCCAAACATTTGCTTTCACATTCACATTTCATACGTCACATTATTAAGAATTCAGTATTAGAATAAAAAAATAGCAATTGTAAAATACAGCTACTAATTATAAACTTATATGCTGGAAATAACAGTATGCGTGCTATTAAATAAATAATCAACATTAATAGCTCGCATACTTCTATTACTCTAAAATATTACCTTAACAACAAAATAACATCGATTTTACAGCCGCTAGACTGTGTAGGTACTAGGTATAAACACTTCTGTAATATATTTTTATCCGGCTATACTTCATAATAAAGTGGTGACTTGTTAAATGATCGGTAAGTAGGGCAACCGGTGGGGACGATGGAGTAATAAAGTACATTATGCAACCGTGTTTCATCATAAATTAAGATTTTTAATTTACTGCTACGATTCGAAAATACATATTTTTATTAAATATTTAATATATATGTTTAAACGTTTTAATATATAATTTATTACGGCTACTGCATATATTGCTTTGCCTTGCCTTGGACCTCAACTTGCATAATAAAATTAAGCCCATTCTATGTAAGTTATCTAAGCATAATAACTTGCTGTACAGTGTACCGTTAAGAAAATAACTTGTTCGAGATATAATGTCTAGGTCGAGGGTACGTATCTAATGAGAGTACATGTATCTTTAAAAAGGGCGAAAAATAGCTATTTTAGACATTTGATTTCTAATAAATTACTTTAACTTCTTACTTAACTGGAATTTTAAATAAGTACTGTTACTATATGGCATAACCTCTTTTTCATTGCTTGTTACGGAGACTACACTAGCGAACAACACCGTACCCCACCTTTCACCTACTGGCTCAATAGTTTACATGAATCACGAAGTGAGGAGGGCAAAGGTCGAATTTATTATGGTCGACTGCCATAAACACAACTTTTCTGTACATAACTATAAATAATTATAAATGTAAGCATTGTATGTATATGTAGGTACTAGGCAACAACTTTCAACCTAAATTGCATGATTTGATCTAAATCAGTAAAAATAATAATAATATAAATACTTACTCAAAAGATTTTTTGTTTTAAACAACACGAAAATAAAACATTAAAACATTGATATATCATAAAATGTCATATCAAGAAAAGCGGTATTTGTATCCAAGAAAGACAAACAAACGTCTGGCTTGAATAAATGTTTACATTATATGACAGATATTACAAAGTCTCTAAACTACTAACGTCGTTCAATTTTGGATAATGTCCAAAATTATAAACCAGCGTTATATACAATAGCAAACGCTGTGTTTATTACAAACACATAGTATATCTAGACATACTTTGCTCGTATTATATTTAAAACGATATTTAAATAATGAAAGTTCAAAAATATATACAAATACAGGAGTTTTTGTACAAAATTGGAGGGCTTCGCTTTGATTGCTGATAATTCCGGGTCAACGACCCTGCGCGCACGACTGCCAACTGCGATTTACTCAAATCGACACGATGAATGACGGGAATATTCGATTTTATAATAGACTTTTTCAAAACGAATTTCACGGCGGTAGAGCCTAGAATACTTTGATATAAATATTCTAAACATAAATAGCTGTGAACACCTAAGTTCATTTTTTTACATAGATTTGGCTTAATCCTAGGTCCATGTTTTTTATATATGTATTTCAAAAAATCTCAAGCTTTAGGTCAAGTCATTACGCCAAATTATATTACGAAACTACACAGTTTTATGCATAATGAAATGATAAAATTAGTGATGATGCATGGTGATAAAAGGGGGCCCCCACATTTTTATATGGAAACTGGAGGCTTAAGAGTTGCGCACAATTAAACTAGTTCTATGGATAGAGGTCGCTCAAACGAACAAAAACATCAGGCATTCAACAATATAGCGCTCTAAACTGTCACTGGTCACGTCTCTGAGATATTTTTAAATAAAAATCGTCGTAAATATATGACAACTATAGAGATTTTTATATACATACAACTAACTATAAAATTGTATTCAGCCCTTTTTAACGTCCCACTGCTAGACACGGGCCTCACGGGCCCTTCAATACGAGGGGGATCAGGTCATAGTCCACCATGCTGGCCAAGTGCAGGATGGCGGACTTCACATGTCTTTCGAAAATTGCTACGTTCTCTCAGACATGCAGGTTTCCTCACGATGTTTTCCTTCACCATAAGGCAAGTGGTAATCATGATAGAGATGTTTCGCACATGAAAATATCAGAGTTGCGAGACCCGGGATTTGAACCCGCTTCGCTCGGTTTCCCAAGCGAGCGCGTTACCACTGGGCTACCACTGCCTAATTATGAAATTAATTGATGGTAAATCAAATCTTGGAAATGTGGACGATTCAGAGCACCAAATTGTTGATATTTTTACAAACTTTCATTTAACTTACAATATTCGTTTGTGTTGACGCACAATCAGCAAGTTTAGAAAAAAATGAAATGTTAGCAGTGCCGCAAATTCTATTTATAATGCATTGATTTTACGAAACTAAAACAACTGCATACTCCATGAATTTTTTAATGAGATTAATATAACACGGCTAATTTCGTCGTAAACTAATATCGCGGATACGTATTGGCTGAATGTATCATCTCGTGCATTGTTCTCTGATTCGTGTGTTTGTTGTGTCACAACACTAAATATATTATGAAACAAGTTATTGCGGTTATTAAAAGCACTCTTGGAAAATTAATTTTATCAAACATAAAAATAAATTAATTCTGCAAGTAAAATTACCTACTACTGAAGTTAATGTCAAGAAAGTAGCTATACTCACTTATTTCATTATGTAAATTAGGCTTTCTTTATTCTAATAAATATTCACAACTCTAGTGAACCTTCTTAATATATATTAGATATGTACTAGTTAATAATGTTAAACCAAAATTATTTTGGTTTGTCATGTTTGTTTGTACGTCTTACTTTCATTCTTTAAAAACTAAAAATACACGCCTTAAGACAATTGTGATGTTGTCGTGAAAATGAATCTGAAGATCATATACTCAAAGGTGTTACTAGAATAAAATCATAGATTGACAATTCAAACTGCTTCTAAAAATCTAATTTAAATAAAATTAAAATAAATTCCATTTCATCAATGTACGATAAGTAACAGGAAAATTCTATCAAATATGTAATTTGCGATATTTATTACACCACGTATAAATAATAATTAATTATTTAGTATAAATCAACGGGTAAAACAAAAAAATGTGTGTTGTCACCTGAAAAAAGCAACCTGAAAAATAACTATAGTTTTTGTATCTATACTGATATATGTACATATATAGAGATGCGCCGAATATAGGTTCAACCGAATACGCATATTCGGCCAAATATTCGGTCCAAAACATACCGAACCGGACATTCGTCCGAATTATTCTGTTCATTTTTACGTAGTAAGCCTACCCAGTCTGATTTGATAAATTCTTTGACCATTTTATAGCTTTAATCTCTCCAGAATAATTTCTAAGAAATCCGTGTGAATTTCAGAGAATTAAATTGTTATCGTACACGCCGGCCTGCATATGGTCCTCCAGGGGTTAATAATAGACTGTATAGTGTATAACATCAAGCTTTAAGAGCGAAGCAATAAATAAACTACGCGAGCGAAGCCACGGGCAATACTTTAATTTAGTCAAATATTTAAATACATTAATTAAACGAATCCATTATGACATTGTCAAAATATTTACAGCGTCTTTTATATTCAGAACTGTGATACCATTTTGTATCCTAAGCAATATTTAAAAAAACTACTGATTGTGAGTTTAAAATGGCCGTGATAGTTAAATTATTCATCCAGCAAAACAGGATACCCACAAATGTAGCTCGTTTGTTTATATTAACTAGGATAATAGTCCACGTGAGGCTGGTTATGTGATAGTGACTACGTTTGCTGACATGCGGGTGTGATCAGGGACCTACGAGGAAACCACGGCCCACATAGATAACGCACTAGTCACAGTGCTAACATTATTAACATAGACCTAATTTTGTAAGTTCGTATTTTTTTAAATAAAAAACAATGTTACTTTTCTAGTTTGTTTTTTTTTTTTAATTTATTGTCTCAATTAAACTTTTGCTTTTTAGTTAGGTATGTTATTTTCATTCTAATTTTTTTTCTGAAACATTAATTATCAACAAAAAATGTAAAATGATTTATCTATTCACAAACATGAGCGCCAAAAGAGGGATACAAATGGGTGCACTTGCGCCCCCCCCCTGCCTTGAAGGAAAATAAAATATATAATAGAAAAATTTAAAGATATAAAATAAATAAATTAAATTCAGATATCTTCAAAGAACAGACGATAAATAAGATATGAATGAATAAGAAATTATTTAAAGATTAATAGTTTAATGTGAAGCAGCAGATGTTCCCCCCTTGGAAATAATTCTGCCGCCGCCGCCATGTACATGAACATTAATACCTACTATATACTAAATAAATTTACTTTCCAATTCTTTTACCTCAAGCGCAATAAATTATAACTACGTTAAATAAGAAAAATGCCTTCATTACGTACGCTAATAATCGCCAATGGCATGCGACGGTCTGAGAATACTTGAACCAGAATTCATAACATTGACTGTAACTAAACATGGTCAACTAGTATATATTTAACAAACTCGTTACAGTACAGTTTGACCTCCGAAAACGTAACAGCAGGGTCTCACGAGCGATACCGGGCGCCGGCCACGCACGCACGCTCTCTTTGGTCGACGAATAACAATCGCAGCGTGGGAATCTAAATAAACGTTACACCTATGAAGGTTTACTACTAAATTAGAGGTGCCCTAAAAATACTCTTCATTTGAAATGTAAACTTTCCCAAATACTATGTATTAAAAATACCTACAGTTTAGTACAATGTGACAACTTGAAAACACATGTTTTAGAGAATACAAATTGATTGTTTTATTTAAATTTAAGTCTTTTTTAAAATTCCCATAAAGAACAGATTTTAAGGTAATTAATTTGTAATCTGTAAATTTATTTGATATCTATCTTTACTTCTATATTATACTTCCATATATATACTTATGCTAATATTATAAATGTGAAAGTGTATTTGTTTAGTTGTCCTTCTTTCATGTCAAAACAGAGTAATGGATTGGCTTGATATTTTGCATGGAGATAGTTAGAGGGCTGGAGAGTGACATAGACTACCTTTTTTACTGCAGTAGATTATCTCATTATCACGGGAAAACACGTTATAATACAACCCACAACAACTCATTATACCTATGTATATATATGTATAATGTATAGTCTAGCTATTCCATACTAACTGGCAAAACTAACCTAGAGATGAACCCAAGAGAAGTGAGGGTGAGCCACTAGTATGTGTTTATGTATATAAAAATGAAGTATATGCTTAACTGCTGAAACTTTAGTGTACATGTCCAGAAAGGTTTCCCACATAGAACTATAAACATAATATGATAGGTGGCAATGGCAACTGGTAAACGAATTGGTCCAACAATTTGATATTTATGTAAGTTTGCATTTATACTTCAGACTAAGCCAGGTGGGGTCACTAGTAAATTATATTTAACAATTTATTACTACTAATAAGCATTGTAGTTATTAATAGATGTTTTTTTTATCAGAATTCAAAAACTAATTCCTTAATTAAAATATTTAAAACATCTGATTGTCCTGGTCAAACATTTTTATTTTTTTTATGATAACTATACTTGATAATTGTGAATATTAAACAATCAATACTTTTTTGTAACAAAATGTATTATTCTGCAATAGATAGCCATTAACTGAGGAAGGCTATAGGTTATATATCGTCCCAAAAAAAATTATGGTCCCCATGGGATAGATATGTTTTTGTCTAGGGACGAACCCGAAGCGAAGCAAGAATGAGTTGCTAGTCCTACATAAATGCATTTTTTCCAAATAGGCCTAACATCTATATTTTCACATATATACACATTATTGATTACTTTCCTGACTTGGGTTTAATTTTTTGTAATTTATACATAATATTACTAAAATGATTTAATTATTTACAACATTGAAACATATTTTTCTAAAAATACTCCTAAGTGATAAATCACATTGATGTAGATTTACTTACATTAAAAAAATATATTTAGCTAAAATAGTAGTTGCAATGCGGAAAAAAGGACACAGTTTAGCATTTATCATCATGTATTACATCAATAATATTATATATTAATATTATTGAACTTTACATAACTTAACATTTATTAAATTAATTAAGTAAAAATGTCTTTTACTCTTATTATTAATAAAAATTACAATATTACAGGATGATGAATGCATTTTTTCCACTTTAATATTTCTCAAGACTTTCTAAATTTATACATAAGACAAAGGTTTCATTTAACTTATCATTGGAGTGATATCAATACCACATTTAAGCATAATGGCAATCATATGACACATTCTTGGGTTGCTTTTGACTTGATAATAGAATTAGTAAACACATGTACAGGAATGTAGATAAAAAGCCGATATTATTCAGACACACTCCACTGATTACCTTGCTCAGTGGCTAGAACTAGTATATCTTTGCAATTGAAAAATTTATATTACAATCTTAGTAAAGTATATGTGTTTAAAAATTGTGTACATTTTGTATGTGCCCTTAAAAGCAAATACGACACTCACCTCACTGAAGGCCATCACTTAGGCCGGGGTTTTAACTCGTCCGACTTCCTAATTTTCTTTATCACGATCTATCAAAACAAATAGTTTACGCTTTTGTTTCCCAACATTGAAAACAGTCCCGACATCTAACATCCCCACGACACAAATACATCTGAACTCAGTAACTTCACTCACTGCGCAAGAACAAAATTTTATTTCTAAAACGAAAACACCTGACCGAATCACAAATCACTTAAAAAAAACCAACATTCCTCAGGTGGGATAGATGCACATCGAAATTAAAAATATTTTTAAATTTTTAATGTTATTATCACCATATCACTATTCTTATTTTGTTTATATCTAAAATACTAGCTCATTTCGAATTAGAAAATGGATAAAAAATGTCATCAAATGCGCGTTGAAGTAACACGGAACGAACGATCAACCGGAGATGAACTCGCCATCTTGCTTCATGTCATAAGCAGTATGAGCAACATAGAAAACCAAAGCTGTCAAGCGCTGACATGTTGGGCAACATAACAAGCTTATAAGTGGATTGTCGTACCGTAAGGCGTACTATTCACTACCTTAAATGGCTGACGCACACTCTCTAATAGCAAAATTTAATAAAGTATTTTAATTAAAATATATTAGCCAAATAAGTTAAATTACGAAAAACACTGAATTTAACTAATCTTACTTTATTACCTTAAGTATTTTTAGACTGTTGTTACTGTGTTGTCATTATTTTATTTTGCAACTTACATATAATTAGCAAAACCCGCGGCTTCGCTCGCGCTATAACTACAAAAAAACTCTAAAAAGGTAGGTTTCATACAAACAAGCCCTGTTTTACCACTTTATGTGATGAATTTTGAAAAAAAATTAAAAGACGTATTTATTTAATTGTATTTAAGAAATTGTATTATAACGTATTTTCCCGTGAAAATGAGACAATCTCCCGCGGTAAAAAGTAGCCTAAGTGTCTCTTCAGCCCTTCAACTATCTCCACACAATAAATCATGCCAATCAGTCACTCTGTTTTGACGTGAAAGAAGGACAAACAAACAAACACACTTTCACATTTATAATATGGATATACATAACATGTTTAATAATAATATCATGCGGCTCTTATTTTTTGATCGTGATTGATGATTTAAATAGTGCCAGCCTAGTGAGGGGTTGCTTATAAAAAAATTAAAGCCTGACTCATGCTGCGCCTACGCGTCCCTAAGGTTCCATATCGTACCAAAAAATATTAAGTTTATGTTATTTTTATTTAAGTAATTTTCTAGGTTTAATCTAAAATGAAATATTTACGTAAGCATTTTAAAACTACTATGAAAAACAAACGAAACTGAATATACTTGACTTATCCTCTCCAAAATTGTGATTTTTTTTATAGTATTCACACTCATAATTTCCTTACACTATATTATAGTGATTCACATAGACATCTGCCTTTTAAAATTACAGCAACCTATATAAAACCAAAATCTCTGAGTAAAACGGTTGTTACGTAAGGAAAGGCGGACAAGATGAAATTGAAAGGGTATCTTTTTGTCCACGGAGCTCTAAAATTGCATCCTAGTATCTAATTAAGAAGATACCACCTTCTCATTATCAAACTAATCTACATAAACTCATCAAAATGCTTCATACTTAAAGGATAATATGGTATTTAAAAATGGTTTTTTTATATAAAAATGGTATCTCGTTAACCATTAGTCTACAATACTCTTTATTTACATATACCTAAATCGATTTTATTACTATATTTTAATATGTCATTAATAACAATTTTGTCAAGTAACACACATACGAATTAGGGCCATGTCAATGGTCTACCTAAATATATTATGTTATTAAATTTGTAGTTAATAATTTAGATGTGTATTTGTATTTTGCTTAAATTTTATGTGTATGTTGACCTAGTTTCGAAATTATAGTTATTCTGATTCCTAAAGGGGGTAAGCATAATTTGTGTTTAATTTCCGCATTCATTGTAAAAGATATTGAAGCACGAGTTAAGTTAGTGACGTCACTGATACTGTGCCAGGCGCGAACGTGCGCGGGTACCTTCATGATATTCAGGGACTCCCAAACTAGGTTAAAATAAAGTAGGTTACTGCACTACCTACTGACATAATCGGATGTAGTTACCAGTCCATCATTGAATCGTGAATAGTTTACACGCATCGATAAAATAATTTTAAAAATGTTGGTTGCATCTGGTGCATTTCTCCACAGGTTTTTGGACTACAACAAGGTATTCTCATGGCTATAACAATGGAATTAGAAGAGAGTGCGTCAGATTCTAAGCTCCATAAAGAAAGCTTAGTAAAGAAAGAATTGCGGCCTTCAAGTGCAGTTTCTTTTTCCAAATCTGAACATGGACCAGGTGTGCAATTATTGCTAAGTGTATATCGACTGCATTTTCGTGGTTTTTTTCTTTTTTTGCATATCATATTCCTAAACTTATTATTATTATAGTCAGTCTTCAACTCACTCATTTCTTCTATGTAGAAAAAAGAGTTTAAGTTAGATTAAAAGCCTATAAGTACAAGAATATAGCTAACAAAACATCACTTACATTGCAAGATATTTAAATCGGCTGAATCTTTAACATTTTATTGGGAAATAAGCTAATAAATAGTTAAAAATTCAAAATCCATCACATTTTGTTTCATGAAAATACAGTTATGTTACATTATTTTTAAATATTTTTTAAAATTATAGACCTTTCATAATATTTGTATATATCTGTACAATTCTTAATATTTTTAAATTATTTAAAAACGCTGTTAATTTAAGCTGAAGCTTCTACATCATTAGAGCAGCTAAAACAATATAAAAGCTGGGTGAGTAACGAAAGATGGAATGAGTTGAAGAAAATAGCGGAAACAGCGATGAAAGAACGGAAAGTATTTATGATAAAAGGGGGTGGCTTCCCCGCTGTGCGACGGGCGCTTCTTGAAAGAGGCTGGGTCGAGAAGTATGAGTCACATAAGGTAGTATAAATAACATTCTTTATAATCTTGATATAAATTAAAATAAAACCGGCCAAGTGCGAGTCAGAGTCGTAACGTACCATTATCTATAAAAACGGCCAAAAATCGTGTCTATCGTATGGGAGCCCCCCTTAAATATTTGTTTTATTTTAATTTAATTATTTATTTTTAAAGTGAATATATAACTAAGTCTACCTGTTTCCGTTATCAATATCGAGCAAAAACGAGCCCCCTTAAATTTTGTTTTATTCTGTTTTTTAGTATTTGTTGTTATAGCAGCAACAGAAATACGTCATCTGTGAAAATTTCAACTATCTAACTATCGTGAATTACAGGACAGCGGAGTCTTAGAAATAGGGTCCCGTATTATCCTTTAGGTACAGAACTCTAAAAATCATAGCAATCAGAATGAAATTTTTCTATAACCATCGATAAGTAGAAATAATGATATCAAGTTTGTTACTTTAATTCAGTAGGTAGCTAATTTAGTTGAATTAGTTCGTTACTTTTACTGTGTAATGGGTAAAAGGATATGGGGAAAAGATAAAAGAAAGTTTTGTTATAGTATTTCATGTAGGCACGCGCACTTTTAATAAAGATTATTTTAAGGTTCGTCATCCACCTTCAAATGTAGATCCTAAAAGAGCCTCGGGAAAAGAACTAACTAAAGTGGAACGAATGATTCTTTATAAATTTATGGAACACCACTCTGTTGACTTTTTATGGACAACGAAGCGAGACAAATACGATTGGCTGCTAAGTAATAAAGAAGTTATAATTAGCAGGTAAAATTATAAGATAAATATAGCAAATGTTATTAAATTTATTTTCTCAATTTAACTCGACGTTATGTTCAGATTTTGCAGATCAACTTTTACTACTAAAGAAGGTTTAACATCGTCTCTAACCCAGATGCATTGGTACACTGAACCAGGTGTAGCGTTCACTAAATTTCCACGTTGTTATAATATCCATAGCTCTGATAGCTTAGAGGAATTTATTGATGATTTTAGAATAACAGCTTGCATAAGCATTCTGAAATGGCTATCTATTGCTTTACAAGAAAACAATGAACAAAGTCTGATCTCAAATAATGGAATAATACCGTTTAGTTCTATTGATTTCGCGATAAGTCGTTTAAACGAATATATTTCTTTCTTCACCCACAAAGACATTGATGACACTGAAGATCAAACGCAACATATTTGGGAACACGAATGGGATTTATTTCTAACGCATCATTATTTACTAGTACACGAAAATTCTAAGTTTTTAGAAGACAAAAATACAAGTCTAAGGTGAGATTATTAGTAGATGTCGGTATTTTATTTATATACCTAATTATAACTGGAAAGTAATTAACAAAATACGTAATAGGCGTAATTAGACCACATTTATCAAGAACGTCATATATGAGAACAATTGAATATTATCATTTCTTTTATCCACAGAGACTTATGCAAATGTTTGGAATTCGTATAATTACTTTATCTAATCGTACGCGTATTGAAAATCCACTTAAAGTTGATTAAAAGTTATTGAATAAAAAAATTAAAATTTCATTCTAGACAATTGGAACGAAAAGCTGCAAAAATCTTAGCTACAATGACAAAATTTTGGCCACAGATAGACATTGATGGAGTATTTAACATATGGATCGTTAAACCAGGAAACAAGTGTCGCGGGAAAGGCATCCAATTAATGAACAACATCAAAGATATCGTGGGCCTAATAAATATTCCAGCGCAAAAAACTAGATATGTAGTGCAGAAGTATATTGGTACACATAGCCTATAATTTTACTCTAACATCTACATACACATCTACATAAGTATTATTTATAAATCTGTTCTTTTCCAGAGAATCCATTAATAATTTATGACACAAAATTCGATATTCGACAGTGGTTTTTAATTACAAATTGCCAACCACTAACAATCTGGTTATATAAGTAAGATATTTGTAAAATATAAGTAGGCATTAGGAGTAACGGTGTGTTAATCATTAAATTAACGTATAATTATAGGGACAGTTATTTGCGGTTTAGTTCGCAAATATTTAGTTTGTCGAACTATCATGAATCTGTACATCTTACAAATAATGCCGTTCAAACGAAGTATAAAAACAATGGGGATCGAGATAAAGCATTGCCAGATGAGAACATGTGGGATTGTCATACGTTTAAGGCTTATCTAAGGTAAATCTATATACATATGTAAACATATATTAGGATTTTTAAATACACCATATACCTATGCAAACACTTCAGATCAGCGTAGGTACATCTCTTTATTTACCGTTAATAAGATAAGTAGTTTGTTAAAATAAGAAATTAGTCATATTATAAAGCTAAATTCCCTACATGAATTTAGGTATATAGCAATCATATAAAAACAGCTTATCTATATATGTATATATATAAAAATCAATTGCTGTTCGTTAATCTCGCTAAAACTCAAAAACGGCTGGACCGATTTGAATAATTCTATTTTGTTTTGTTGGGGATGTATCAGGGGTGCTTTAAGTATAAAAATAATAGGATAAACCCAAAACAACAACTGGAAAATCGAAAAGTTCAAAACTATTTATTTTGTATGGGAATCACTAACCGTTAAAACGCACCTAGGGGCGAACCCGAGCGAAGCGAGCGTGAGTTGCTAGTACCTATTTTATAAACCTAAACAAAATGCAGCTTTACCATTTTAATTTATTTTAATTTTCAAATAGGTACTTAATTAATCTAACAACAATTTATTATATATTTGAAGACAGATAGGAAAATATGATTTATGGGACACAAAAATTTATCCGGGAATGAAACAGTGTTTGATTGGGGCTATGTTGGCTTGTCAAGAAACGATGGATAAAAGGCAAAATAGTTTCGAATTATATGGTGCTGATTTTATGTTGACCGAAGATTTTACGCCTTGGCTCATAGAAATTAACTCTAGTCCAGACTTAGCACCGACTACATCAGTCACTGCTAGATTATGTCCACAATGCCTTGAAGACGTCATAAAAGGTGCGTTAAAACACTATTTTAAATAGCTAAAGTAAAATAAGTGGAAATTTAACTATACATACATAATATTTTCTCCTATTATATACTGCTTGAAAATAATTCGAATCGAGTAATAAGTAAATATAAATATTGGTGGACGAAATTTTAATATATATACACATATATGTCTATCTATTTTTTTACAGTTGTACTCGACAGGCGTCACAATGCCGATGCTGATACTGGAACCTTCGAATTAGCTTATCGACAAGTTATACCAAAGGCCCCAGCTTACCTCGGATTATCACTATGCATTAACGGAAAACGTCTTATTAGGAAGACAAAGGATCGTAAACACGAACCAAAAAGTATCACTCCATTAGCGCCACGTGTACCTTCTGGGGATACTATTCCAGATACTGAGCAGCCTCCAGAATATACCGGTCCTATAATAACGGATTTCCTGACATGGTTAAACCCTTACGATGCTTTGCCAATGAACAAAGACGGTTTATTGTTAGGCCCTAAAGAGTCCCTTACGGTACGCCAAGCTGTTGCAGCTGTAAAATCGAGTCAAACCCTTAAGAACTGTAAAAAACGTAAAACATCCGCGCTCTCTTCTAGGACTCATCGAAGAAAAAACGCAGAACCTAAACTTCGAATTATTCCACATTCCTGTTGTCGACCAGAAGACTACCAAGCCGTCAATCACGCCGGTAAATATCGAACTGAATCTGCAAGCAAATCTCAAAAACCCAAAATTGATAGGTCTGTCGGTAACAAGCGATGCTACATAGACCCTATTGAATGGGAACGAGAAACAGCTAGTATTTTACGCCCTACGATATCTGTTCAAAATAAAATTTCAGCTCGAACAGAAACTGTAGTACCAATTATTCGGCAAACTAAATCAGGAATCATTACCGCACATCATAAACCTGTATTAGAACCTTTAAGTTCGCGTAGCTGTGTTAATAATGAAAATACTATTAAGAAGTTAAGTGCAATCGGTAGAAGTATTTGTAAGTTGCGAGATGAAAGTACAACTAAAAAAACAATTTCATTTTCGAAAAGTTGTACTTCTATATACACACCATATCGAGTTACTGTTACTCCACTTAAAGATGACCATAATAATTTGTACCTTAATACTAAAACTACCATGTAGTTATCTCAAAATTACTTAAAAGTGTTCAAACTATTCTTGTTATTCATATTATTAAAATTGTTATTTCGAAAATTAACGCTTCAAAATTATTTATAACTGTTATTTTTCAATACATGTTGATCTTTTCAAAGTCTATGTTTTTAATAAAATTTATGTATTTTATATTAATTATTAAGTAATTATTTTCCAATGTTTCAGATACCTATTACCTTTGAATTCCTGGTTTCCAAATCCAACTCTATTACCTACCGTTGTTACTGGCAACCATAATAAATGTTTATTTCTTTTTCCTATAATGACATATTTCAAAATTTACGTCCTCAAAAAGTAAGATGAATAAGTAAAAAAAAATGTAAATAGGTATTTTACATAAAAAATATATTAAAAATATGGAAAAAATAACACAAAAAATAAGGTGAGGTGACGATGAGTAATATTTAAATAGGTACATGTTTTGAGCTTAAGCTATAAGTTCTCTCTTTTCATACATATTTTAATTCAGTTTAAATATTTAAAAAATTATTTATATTTTTTTATGTATTGTCTGCAATAGACTAAAGTTTATTGAGGATGTACGTATTTGTATTAAGGAGACAATGCAATATAGAAAGAAAAAAGCTTTTAAGCGAAAAAGAGTGAGTAAACTATGAACTTACTATGTATTATCTTACATTTTTTTTATTCTGTAGGAATTTTTCAATTTGCTATTAAAATCATACTAATATTATAAAGAGTAAAAGTTTTTAATTTTTTGGGTTTGTTTGTAGGAAGTAATTTCTGGAATTACTGAACTAATTTAAATGAAATTTGGTAAGAAGATTGTTTGAGCTCCTGGGAAGGACATAAGATAGTTTTTATTCTGGAAATCATCCCTTAAGGGGGTGAAAATGGGGATGAAAGTTTGTATGGGGAATCAACCTAGGGACAAACCCGAGCGAAGTGGTGGTGGGTCGCTAGTAACTAATAAACACCTACCCACGATATACCTACGCAAATATTTGTGCGACTTTTCTGGTTCCTACTATTGAAGCAAATATTTTGAATCTTATGAAGTTATTTAAAATTTCAAAAATCTTAGACCTATGAGCTTTTAACTTTTATCACATTGTTTTGTCTGAAAATATCACTAATGCTTACTAAGCGAGAAATTTATTGATAATTTTACGGTTTACCTCCTAATCTATCCATACATCGAAACTTAAATTTTCTTATGCATAAGCATTATTGTTTTAAATAAACTATTTCTCCAAGTTTTTCTCGGTTTTATTTAAGCCTCCGACGTGACGTTTCGAATGCTTTACAACAAACATGAGTCACGGGAGAGACCTTAAAAAAATCGTAAAAAAAATAGTTTTTTTTTTTTTAAATTAAATATTTTTAAATCTAAGAAAGTATTGTTATTGTAAGTATTAATTTATTAATGCAGAGTTATATTCTTACAGGAACAAAATTATGATAAAACAGGGGTAAAAAATCTTTTTTCTCCATTTACTAGATTTACTTCCATGCGAACAGTAAACAAAGACAAGTTGAATGTAAAGGTTCATGAAACTAATCATTTTGATAAAGGACTTTCGCGAAAGGAAAAAAGCTATGTAATAAGCAGTTGTCAAAATAAATTAACAAGATATGTAAAACTTAAAAAACTAGCGGCTACTGCTGCCAGAGATAATAAAATATTTACTATATACGGTAATTGCAATGCTGTAAGGAAAGCTCTATTAGAGAGGGGTTGGGTTGAAAAAATTCCGCCAAATCGAATGAACCTATCGAAAATACGAAGTGGAAATTTTTTAAGTAAATCTAAAATACAGAGTGAGCTCGAGAGTCTACTTTTATCTAATCTTTTAGAAAAATGTAGTCCAAATTTTATATGGCGCACTAGAGATCAACGTGGGAATACTACAATAGATATGACAAAAGATTGTAATATGATAATAAATAAATTAGAAATAGATGCAATGTGGACCTCTAAACAGGGCTTATGTTCTCTATTGAAAAGAAATTGTTGGTTTTATATTGAAAACGTCGCAGAAGTTAATGGTCCTCGATCCTATAGTACGTCAGATTGTGGTGAAATAGAAGCATTTGTTAAAGATTATAAAATAACTGCTTGTACAAGTTTGTTAAAATGGATTCTATCGATGATCTCAAGTGACCGGCAAATATTTGCTGAGTCGGGCAAGATTCCTATGACTATAATGGTTTTTGCAATAAATAGGTGTAAAGAATACTTGTATCGAAAGCAAAATAAGGATATTGATTGTTCGATATCTTCTGTGAGCCCGGGCCAGTGGAACTCATATTTGAAAAATTACTACAGTATAATAGCAAAGGATGAAATATTTTCAACAGATAAAATGAACAAAATGCCCTTATATTTAAGCTATGCCAGATATTTGCTTAAAGAAATTCACAAGTATCGCCCACAATTAAGCTGCGAAGGCTGTCATAATATTTGGATAATAAAACCTGCATTTTGTTCAAGAGGAAGAGGTATTAAGATAGCTTCAAAATTAGGAGCAATTATAAGCTTATTAGATAAATCAAATATGAAATACGTTATTCAAAAATACATTGGTACTACAATTTTATATTTATTTTGATTATCTTTAATAATTTTTAATATTTGTCAGTTTGATAATAAATAAGATTTAATTTTCAGAGGAGCCATTATTGATATATGAGACAAAATTTGATATAAGGCAATATTATCTAGTAACAAGTACATATCCTTTAATAATTTGGATGTACAAAGATTGCTATTTAAAATTTAGCTCGCAGAAGTATAGTTTAAGAAAATATGACGAGTCAATTCACTTAACCAATAATGCAATTCAAAGAAAATACAAAAATTGTGAAGGAAGACATCCTGAATTGCCAATACAAAATATGTGGAGCTTAGATAAATACAAAGTTTATTTGAAGAATATTGGCAAGGACAACGTTTGGGATGAAATAATATATCCAGGAATGAAAAAAACGATAGTAGGCACGATGTTAAGTTGTCAAGATTCTTTAAGTGTGAGCAAAAATCGTTTTGAATTGTATGGTTGCGATTTTATTTTGGACAAGGAATACAATCCTTGGCTAATTGAAATTAATTCCTGTCCTGATTTAAACCACACTACTCAAGTTACTGCCAAAATCTGTCCAGCGGTTATATCTGATATTATAAAAGGTTAAATCTTTATGACAGATTAAATTTATTTACCATAATTTAAAAAAAAAAAATATTTTACAATTTATAAACATAGTATTATAGTAAGATATACTTTATACAAAATATATATATTTTACAGTTGTTATTGACTACGCTAATAATTCGAGCGCATGCACCGGAAAATTCGAGCGTATTTACCAACAGCCCATATCTCTACCACGTTATATTGCTTCAAATGAATTAGCAATTCGTGGTTTTTCCTTGCCTTTTGACTATTTCTACAGGGGAAATGTTGAAGTTGAAGAATCATATGATGACATCAATATAGGTAAAGAAAGTGATATTAAAGCAGCTTTATATAAAATAAAACAGTTTTACGATGGCGACGCAGCAATGAAAAAAACAAAGAGAGATCATAAAGGCAAAGATAAATTTATGGATAATTCTCATATAAAGGAGTTAGATAAAAGGATATTAAAGCGTAGTCCAAATAGTACAATAAAAGAAAAGTCTGATTCTTATTCATCTTCATATACAATTTCCAATCCAATCCAACATGTCCAAAGCGTCACTGATATCAGGTCCTTGTTAAAGAAGTCAGTCACCCGGTTTGCGTCATTGTGCTGTGTCGACAACCCTTTTGTATTTAGTAAGTTAGATGATGGACCACAAGGAAAAGGTAGTTGTATAAATCTAGACTCAACTGAAAAATTCGATACCAATATTTCATTCGTAATGGAATCTAAAGAAATGTTGCAAGTGACAAAAATATCTGATAATAATAATTGTAAAATATTCCCCGACTTACTTCAGGCTACTTCAACAATGATTTCGTTTATCAATAAAAAGGAAAAAGAGTATGGGATGTTTTATTAAATATATTTCAATTGTTCTTGTATTAAATAATATACATTTGAATTAACTTTATTTCGTTTAACGCCTGTTTAACGCCTGTTTAACTTTATTTTGTTTAACGACTTTATTTTCTTTAACGCCTGAAACATTTAGTATGTCATTTAATATTAAAAGAATTAAATAGACTTGTCGAACTTTGGAGTAGCTATACCACATGAGTATATATTAAATTATAAATTGTAATGATAGGATGAAATACGCGTTTTCTTTTGAGGAGACTGTCAACAGTTCAAGACAGAAAAAAAATTAATGAGGGGTCTATGGATCCCCGGTCGGAACTAAGTTTCTATCCAACCATTATAATTTATATTATAAAATATCTTGTTGATAGAGGACAATTGAAAAATTTAAGGTAAAATATATTTATCTATGTATACTAATATTATAAAGAGGTAAAGTTTGTGAGGTTGTAAGTGGTAATCTCTAGTTTGAGACCCTGGGAAGTACATAGGATACTTTTTATCTCGGAAATCATCCCTAAAGGGGGGTGGAAATGGGATTGAAAGAAACCCGAACGAAGAAAGGGTGAGTCACTAGTTATGTATAAAATAAATAATGATAGCTTAAACACTAAATGATCTGGGATAATTAAGTTAATAACAAATAAAAATTTAAGAACTGTATAAATCTTATTTTAATAATAATACTTTTTTAATTTTGTAATAAACATTAAACTATTTACTACTTTTAATCGTTATATTGTAAGTAATTAATAAAATTTATACACACAACAGAACATCATACGTCCTGCCCAAACGTCAAATATATTCGTCGTCATCCTTTTCCTGCCTACCTGGCACCTCCGTAGACGAACACCACAGAGGTTCTATGAAGGCGCTCGGTGTCTTCGACTAAGCTAGCAGTGCGTAATATAATATTATAAATGTGTTCGTTCGTTTGTTTGTTTGTTTGTCCTTCTTTCACGTCGAAACAGAGTGACATAATGACGTGATTTTTTTGTGTGGAGATAGTTGAAAGGCTGGAGGGTGACATAGCATAGGCTACTTTTTACAGCGAAAGACTATCTTATTCTCACGGGAAAATCAAAAAAATATTTATGATCAGAATTACTTGAGACTTGATATTAAATAGTCTTCAATACCTACGTTTAAATAAATACATGTTAATTTTAGCATTTTTCGAAATTTATCCCATAAGGTAAAATAGGAGATAAAAGTTTGTATTAAACCTACTTTTTTAGAGTCTTTTTTGTAGTTTTAGCGCGAGCAAAGCCGCGGGTTTTTCTAGTAAAAATATAAATAAAAGTTAAAAAAAGCCGAAGAGAAGAGAGCCGTCGAATCTTTCGGCGTACGGGAGAGCCGTGTGCGGCGATGTATAACGTTCATACACGGCTGTAACTCTAGGCTATAGCAAGAAGTGTCGGAAGAAAGTCTTATTACACTTTTTTCGGTCTCGCTCCCATCCGCTCAGAGCGTGTCACGCGCGATAAGGAACTTTTTTAGCGTTATTGCATATTTTAGCACTTTTTCATTGACAGTGCTTATTTCAATAGTTAAATGTATGAAATACTCCTTCCTCTGTGCAAGTCCTTGGAAAATATTTAAAAACAAAAATTGTGATATCAATACGCAAAGGGGGGCGGCCCACCTCGGTGGGCGGAGTGCCATGCGGGTTGCTCCTGGTACTTCTTTGATAGCAGAGTAAGCAACTTCATAGCTGTTGTGGACTGCTTCGGTAGGTCTCGGGGTATCGTGGTTGAGTGCGTAATCGATCCCGCGACGCCTTATTAAGACGGGGGAGATTCCGTTGGGTTTTTGTGGGTAGTACTGGCTTTGCCGGTGAGTCCCACATAGCCAACTGTATGTATACCATCTGTATGCTTAAAAACAATTCCCAACATTAAAAACAAAGAAGTCGGTTAAAAAATGTAACAACGGCACAGGCGACATTCTGCCTAAAAAGATTTATGTAGAAATGCCAAATTTTTGTCCAGTAATGTCAGTCGGTGCAGAGAGGCCATTTTCAGCCTACAAATTAATATTAAGTAAAAACGTTACAAAGAAAAATTTCTAGAAATCTAGAAAAATATGTAATTGTATATTGTCACAAGAATTACAAATATGTATACTTTATAGAAAGAAAATAAATGTAAATTTTAATAACAATTAGAATTTGGATTGTGCACATTTTGTGCATATTTTGCTCTTTTTCATATTTGCATGCATATTTTGGCATTTTTATAGTGCATCTAACCTCATGTCTACTAAGGCTTTCAGTCTCGTTGTATTTGCGAGTCCCGGGAAAAAAAATCGAGACTCGCTATGGTCTCGAATTTCCCGGGAAAAACGAGACTTTCGAGACTACTTCAAAAATAGGTTTCATACTCATAGGCTAGGCAGTTAGGCAGTCGATATAAGGTATTTCAATAAAGTACTTTATTGAAATACCTTATATCGACATATATAATAATATAAGTATATTAATCATACTGTTACAAACTCAAATACAAATAAAATTAACAATTATTAGGTCCTTACATATAAAATTTGCGATTTTATATGGAAAAAGCAAAACGAAAAAAAATTATCTATACTAATATTATAAAGCTGAAGAGTTTGATTGTTTGTTTGGTTGAACGCGCTAATCTCAGGAACTACTGATCCGATTTGAAAAATTCTTTTTGCATTTGATAGCCTGTTAACTGAGGAAGATTATAGGCTATATATCATCCCGGAAAAGTATACGGGTCCCGTGGGATAGATTTGTTTTTGTCTAGGGATGAACCCAAAGCGAAGCGAGGGTGAGTCGCTAGTTTAATTATATATTTAATCAGTCAAAGTCCATTGTTATCTATGAACTTATATTTTTTTCCTGAAATTGTCCAAATTCCAGAAAAAGCGGTAATCTGTTAGAACAAAAGACATTCCAATCGCTGCTCCTCTAATTTAGCGACCGTCTGCGTGCAGTGTGTGGTCTAGCGTTGTCCTGAAGCAACAGTGGGTTAGAGCATTTGACCAGTCTCGGTTGTTTAATGGCTAGCTTACCATAATAGTTTGCATTTGTTGCCAGTACAGATCTTACCAGATCTTAGAAAGCTGTAGTGGATAACACCAGAACTGGTCCACCAGACATAAATGTACAAACAGACAGATAGTTGACAACTATCGCTTGGGGCAGGATTTCTCCTGGGTTCAACCATTGTGATGAGCGCTTCCGATTATTGTACAGGATGCAATGCGATTCAAAACCCTCTCGTTATTGTGACGGTTGAGTAATGTAGCGCAGCACTCGACGCGTGTTTGTTGAGAGGCTTCATCAATTCGTGTGTTACCCATTTTTCCAGCTTTTTCACATCACTCACATCGAAGCTTGCCGCTAACTTTGACGTGGTTTGCGATGGATGTGTTTCCACGATCACTTTTAATTGTTCATTGTCAATTAGGGTCTTCGGCTATCCACGGGGTTTATTCTATAGGTTCAAAATTCCAGAACAAAAACGTTGAAACCAAAACCGTGTTTTATTTTATAGTAGCTTCCTCACACACATCATTAATTCTTCGAGCTGTTTCTGCAGCGCTGGTGCTCAATGACAAAGGAAATCAAAGAGTCTATACAAAAAGTGGACGATTGGCTCAATACAAAGATAAATGCTGACAATGAAACTTCAACAACAACCTTCCATCTCTTTATCTTGGTCCCATAACATTTAAAAGGAAAAATAATTCTAACCCAATGTCATCGATTTCTGTTGAATCAGACCTTAAAAGGCAAAATCCTAAAAAGAATAACGAAGTGTTCATCCCATCAACATTCGCAAGTGACGAAGAAATACGAGGAAAGAAATAAAGCGAATGAAAATCAACCAACCAATCAAGATATTTGGTCGAAATTAGAATCCGATTTGAAAGTCAGAGACGAGATTATTAAGAAAAAATGTCTGCAAACTAACGCCGATTAAATTTTGCCGTTTTTATTTACAAAAAAATAAATAGTTCTATATTATTTTCATGATATATTATTAAATATTGTATATAATAATATAATTTGGGAGATTAGTGTAGTGTCTTCATATAACAAAATTAAAATAACAATTATAGTTTTGTTATTATAACTCAGAATATTTAGAGTTTATCAAAAATTATGTATAAGGTATGTATTTTTTTTATGTAGGTTAAGTATATATTTGATCTTCATTTATGTGGTACGTACGTTACGGTGGTATTTGAAGTTTTCCATATTGTATATTGAAATAAATCTGAATTTGGAATTCCTAGCCAAACGCAAGATATAAATATTTTAGACCAAACAGACAGACAGTCAGACAGAGAGAATCCGATTTTATTACAAAAGTTACCCACGTTAAAAAAAAACCCTTTCTGCTTCTACGCCAGTATTAGAAAGGGGATAGAGATTTAATAGGTAGTTAAATAGCGTGGTTTAGTATTTTCCTCTGTTGTCCTATCCTAAGTTTCATTTTATAGTTCTGCCACGTACCGTATGCCGCAACCGGAATAAAAAAATCTCGAAAACAGTAAAGTCTCAAAAGTCTTGTTATTCCCGAGACTGGCGGTAGCAGTCTCAAGTCTCGAAAATTCGAAAAAATCGTCGAGACTCTCGAAATTTTCGAGACCGAGACTCTACTAATTACTAATCTATAGACATCTAATGTTAAAAACGATAAACTGCAAAACAACGTGATATTTTTTGGATACAAATATTTGGCGCTCTTTAGAAATTTTCTTATTACGATTCAATTAAATATTTATAATAGGTATTTTTCATATATTTTAATTACACTCAATTTAACAGCTTTTTAAATATAATAAATATAATTACTTTGCTTTTTAAGACCTTTTATTATATTTTATGGTACGATTATCAGATACTTCCAGCTTATACCATGCCATAGAGTATTAAAAAATGCGTTCATCAGTGATAGAGGCATTAGGATTACCAGGTTTCCATACGACAAATTAGATAAAATTTCGTTTGAAACTAATTTAGTTATTAAAACTTTTGTCTACAATGGGTCGCTCGAGATCTCGAAGTAAAAGCCCAAGACGGCATCACAAAAGTAGCAAACATTCAAGAAAGAAGAGTCGCTCCAAAGATCGCTCATCCTCGCGAAGTAGAAGTTCCAAACATGTCGAGAAATCTAGAGAACGAAGTTCTAAATCTCGGTAGGGGCCTAAATAATTTAAAAAAATGTATAGGTTAAACAAGTGTAACTATTGTAAATAGCATAATATTTGCAGGAAAAGATCACATTCGGCATCTTCAACATCAAGTAGTGGTGGTTCTTATGACGGTAGCAGGAATATTAGAAAAAAATCGAAAGGGCGCAGTAAAATGGATGAAGTAGATCGACTTGCAGAAATGGAAAGACAAAGAAGAGTTAGGGAAGCTGAACAAAAGGTAATTAGGCTAAAATTAGTGTCTGATTGAAACTAGTTCTTACAAACGAAAACCAAACCTTAATATGTACTTTATCTAGTTACAAATAGATTTTCCTGTTCTCAACAGCCATAACTATATACTTACTAGATTGGTTAATCTAACAATAAATAATATTCTATTTGATATGGGATGAGCTTTGGTAGGTATGTAATTCACTCAGAATAATAATATAAACCCCAAATGTCACAATTATAGTTTCTATTTTAGCCACAGTTTATTTGTATTCATTGTAGGTTGTTGAAGAGGAAGCTGCTAAGAGAATAGAATTACTTGTGAAAAAGAAAGTTGAAGAAGAACTTGAAAAGCGAAAAGATGAAATAGAACAAGAAGTAGCTAAACGAGTGGAAGAAGCTAAGAAAAAGATGGAGAAAGAAATGATGGAAGAACTGGAAAGGCAGAAGGAACAACAACGGCAAGAGGAGCTAGCTAGACAGGTAACTATGATTTGTAATCTCCAGTCATCTGTAAAAGCAATAAATAATTTTGCTCTTACATTTGACACCCCTATTACAACAAAAGAACGAACTTTTTCTCCCATACACATGCTGCTTATAATGTTAAATGTTTATTATACCAACAATGTATAAGAAACTAATAAAAGTATTCTTTCGATCATATCTGTTAAAGGTCCAGTCAGGTGTAGTTCGAGTGCTTACGAGAATTTTTAATTGAATTCTTAATTTCACTCATTGAGACAGTGTAAATGTTTTTCCATAATAACAACATGCATGTCCTTTGCACCTACAAGGCCGACTCATTTTTTATTTTTAATGGTAAATGCCATAAATATGGCTAGCATTTTAAAATTGTTCACTTGACTGTCCTTGGCAGTCACGTAGTGTATAAGTCAGGTCGGAAGATCAAGAGCCGGAAGACCTAAGAGTTTTAAGGAGTTGCCGCTTGAGGATCCGGCAGTGACAGCTGAAGGTATTTTTTGAAACTATTTTTTGTATAACAATACCTTTTAAGGATTTATATGTCAGGTTAGATGATACTCTGGGGCTTGTAGGAAAGAGCTAAGTGATGTACATTCTATTACAAGTAATGAACTATAATTTTTTTTAAATATGTTTAGGAACAAAATTATAGGTACAAATGAAAAAAATCATGATATTTATAAATATTGTATATGTATATATTTTATAGATCAAATGAATGAAAATATTAATCAATAAATTTGTTATTTATAATTTATGTGATGGAAATTGTATTAATGTGATATTTTTATCATACAGGAGGAAGAAGCTCGTAAAAGGAAAGAGCTGGAGGAAATAATGGCTGAAAATAATAGAAAAATTGAAGAAGCTCAGCGTAAGCTGGTCAGTACAATAATTTTATAATATTTTTTTAATACTTTTAATTCATTATCAGGCCAGTATTAATATGTAAATTTATTTTTTTCAGGCGGAAGAAAGATTAGCTATGATTGAAGAACAACGAAAAATGGATGAAGAAAGACAAAAATTGAAAAAAGAACAAGAGAGAAGAGTAAAAGAAGAACAGAAGAAAATTTTAGGGAAAAATAATTCAAGGCCCAAATTATCTTTCTCTTTAAAACCACTTTGAGGACTAGCATTACTTGAGCATTTGGTGATTTCTTCATGCTTAAATATAATTAGTGTCAGAACTAGGGTTTGATATTTGTGGATTATTTAAAGTTCGATTTTTTCAGGTCATCGGTATACAATTTAAGTATTTCAAAATATGAAATAAACATATATGTTTTATATTGTACTGCTCAAAATTTTCATAAACATTTTTTTTCGAAGCTAATTACAGAAGTAAAACAAATGAAAATTTAATTCATTGTATTACTAATGTAATGATATTATGAATTGTTATAAAAGTAAAAGATTACAAATGAGATCTAGTCCTGCAAAATGTATTGTAAGTTTCATTAACTTTTCAGAAACTCAAACCCTAGGTAAGACACGGCATATATGTATTTGATAAGATTTAACTGTTACAAATTAGTCTATTTATTACGACTTAGCACTTTTTTCATATTATAAATACAAGTGTCCGAAAAGAAAGTTTCTATTTGGTGGAGAGATTAAAAAAAAGTAAGCCCTTTATCAAAAAAATGTTTATTAAATATTATTAATGTGGGAATTCTTAAAAATGATTCCCCACGCCCTCTCCATCCGATGCGTTCACGCAGTAAACTAAACAAATATAAACTTTCTTTTGAGACATCCTGCCCTGTATAAATTCTACAATTCTACATTTCACTCAAAGTTGTTCTTCTATAATATTATGTCTATGCAAAATTTAGGACTTTTTTACTACTTTCTACTTACTGTTTTAAATAATTGACGTTTATAAATATTGGAAAGAAAATAAAAAAATTAAAGAATGTGACAAGAAAAATAATAAAAGTAACATTAAAATCCGTCCGTTATAGATAAACTTGGTTATAAGCTCCATATTATGTATGTGCTACCAATCAAAATTCTTATATTTAAATTTAGAACAACTAAAAATAACTAAGTTTAATATTAATTCTTAGAATATATCTGATTTATCATATTTTTGGGGCTTCTATTGAATTATAAGCCAGATTTTAAAATTGGGACTAAAAAAGTAACTATATTTTCTTCGGAAATTAGTCATTTTATTGACAACTTCCTAAACATTATGTTATTTCCTATTTATGTAATTGTAGCAAAAATATTAAAATGGCTTCTCACAAGGCAATAAAAATATTAATTCTCCTGCTAAATTACAACTATAGAGTTACGTATAAATTGACTTTAGTAATGTTCATCACACACACTGCCTATCAAATAATAGAGTTGAAGCGAGGTCTTAGATTTTGTAGCGAGAACTGTTAAACTTCAGCAAAATCTTACAATTAGATATAACTAAGCAATAGTAATTTGTAATATTAAAGACAGGAATCATTGTTATGTAGATTTAGAATTGTTGCGATATTCACATATTTGTATCAAACATTATACTTATAAAAACAAATAAGTACTAACTACTAAGTCTAGCATTGACACTAATAAAATTAATTTACAGGTAATCGCACCATTTTTGCTGTAATTTTTTTTTTCATAATTTAAGTTAAGTTAAGATACTAAATAGAATAGGTTTTATAATGTATAGGTATAATGATCAGCAAACATATTTAAAAAAAAACAAATTGAAATATATTAATAATGATATATATTATCATTCAAATAAGATTTTAAGAAGTACTTTTCAATCATCAATACTTACATTTAAATTAAAAACCAATATTGTAAGTCCTGATAATAGCCGGCAAGAAACTCAACAGTTGTTCTTTTTTTTTTATGAGATTCAGTGACAAACGAGCAGACAAACCACCTGATGGAAAGTAGTACCTGTCGCCCATATCACCTACGGTTCATGCACTTAGGTTTTAAGTAACAAAAATGCAGAACCACAGGTGCGTTGTCACTGTGAGGACTAAGATAATATTCCTCTTGCCTGTAATTGCGCTGGCTACCTTATCCTTCAAACCGGAACACAACAATGCAATCATTGTTGCTTGGCGGCAGAAATAGACAAGGGGGTGGTACCCATCCAGTCGGACTCCTCAGGCTTGACAGAGCCCTACCACTGGTAAAAAGCTCTTTTAAAATTTATATTATTGTACGTATGTGAGTATCAACTAGAATTAATCTACCGTAATTATGTCTGCAAAGTATTCCAGGACTCTGGTCTCTTGTGTACAGGACTGAAAGGAATTGGCTTAGACCGCGCAAATGCGCGTGGATTTGGTTGTTAAGCTGCTTTTAGTTTAACATGTTTGCTGTTTGTTATTATATTCATGTAAGAATATTTTATAACGCAAGGAAACTTCCACTATTTATGTAAATATTTTCATTGCTCATTGACTTGTAATTTTTATTTTATTATGTAATAATTTTGAAGAAAGAAAAAATAACAGTAACCACCAAGACAACCAGATAAAAAATAAACAGAAATAGTAGATATTTTATATATATAAATAGTTGTTGTCTTTAAGTAACATCTGTTCACAATCAACATGATAAGTGAACAGTTTTTTTGTTGTCCATAAGTATGTATTTTTATTGTCACATCAAGCACAAGATCATTTTCTTACGGAAGAACAAACATTGAATAAAATAGATAATCAAATTGTTGATTTTATTTCACGAGCATTGCTTTTACCTATGCTATGTATAATGATGATTCCGATTTCGACCACGGCGGCCAATCTCACTGAGACTAGCCAACTGTGCAGGAGATATAATGCACAAGTGTGCGCGCAGACACAAGTGCAGTCTATTATATTTCGACACGACCGGTGAGAATTAAGACGCAGCACCGACGGCTTAACGTGCTCTCCGAGGCACGGGGGTTCAACTTCAACACCGCCAACTTTCCAACTCCAAGTTACTACTAAAATATAGAAAAACTTAGTAATCAAATTTAGCCCGAGTCGAACCCAAGACCTCAGCATCTTTAATGCAGCATGATGGCTACTAGCCCCAGGCAGTTATTAAGAGTTGTGATGTTACTGTACAAACTACAGTCAACATACAATACAGTTAATGATAAATTCTCATATAGTTTGAACATTTTATAGCATATAGCACAGCTTATAGGAGTGTCGTTTGGGCAGAACTTACTTCGCCAATGTCGCGTAGAATAGAGAAGACACGTTAAACATTTCTTTATAAAAGTCAACCCGCGGCCATTTTTTTTTCTAAAGTGTAAGCGCTCGAAGAAACTAGTATAAATGATGAAAGGGCACTTTAACAAATAATTATGTTAAGGTATCACGTTTCCAAGATATTTTAAATTATAGATTGCTTTTATGAGAATTTGAAAAACAACTTTCGATACTTATTCCTTTGTATTATTATCTAATGAGTGTATTTTTCCCGAGCCTCCCCTTCGACCAATAATAATATTAGATATATACCTATCGGGTCTGCGTCAGAAATCCATCTCGGTAAATATCAGCTCACTTGAAAAGTGAGCGTATATTTCGATTAGTTGTATTGAAACACTGCAAGCATAAACACGTTCACAATGCCGCAATATGTATTTAAAAGTTGCAAAAATAATGCGCGAAGAAGAAATTTTTCGGACGGAGTGTCTTATTTTCGGTTAGTACATGAAGATTTAAGTCAATATTTTAAGATTTAACTAACGAAATAAAATAAAAATGAAATTTTGAACAATTTTAAATCCGCTATGAACGTTTGGCGAAATTCAAAGAAACAAACGGAGACAAAACAACGATTTAGCTCACAAAGTAACATCGGGAAAAAGTGCTTTATTTATGTTTTTAAATATGAGGTTGATTTTACATAAATATTATAAAACTTATGAAATGATAGTAAGTGTATGATGATAATTTGAAGATTTGTGACTTTATTACAAGGTGCTATGGTGTTGATTAGGTTGAAAATAAAACTATTATAAGACTTTGTCTTGGTTCGTTAGTATACAAATGTAGCTGTATAAGTACATATTTGCGCGGACAGAATTTAGCTTAATTTTGTATGTGACACGTTATCTAGTAGTATTGTTGATAGAAGAGCCTCCCCCTTCAATGTAAAGGCCATCACCATGCTTGCCAAATGCCAAGTGGCAAGTGCAAACTGGGGTTAGATTTCACATGTTTTTGGCTCACCATTTTAAACATTTTAGACTTAGTAATCAAGCATAAAATGTTCACCAAAATCTACCTATCTAAAGTGTTTTTTGGTGAATATTAGAAATGACAGATCAATGATATTAGGTATATATAAAAAAAATCATTGTGACAGATGGTTTTAAATCATAGGATTTTAGTTGTCACTTAAGTTAGTACTCGACGAGTTGAATAAAAAGAAAAAATCATTAAATCTCATTATGATCAAGATAACATCAACATTTAGAGTGTATAATTAAAATGACATAATTATGTTGACATGTTAGTTTCTTATGGCGGCTCCACATTAGTGCCGTGAATTCACGGACCGACTCCATGCCCTCCACATTCACAGGATGCTCACAATCGTTCGAAGCCCGCCGCGAAATGGACGTAGAAGCTGCTGCTGCGATAACTTTATTTGATGATTTGTAGAGGATTATTTAAATTACATAATTACAACTTTTCTTAATATTAATTTGTCTCGAAACAGGGATTGGTTAGCGCTAGTTAGTAATATTTTCCAAAACGATCTTCAAAATAAAATGCAATAAGTAAATAATATGTTACTAATTTATAAAGCCAAAAAAAATGTTTTACTGAAATATTGAACACGGGCGGGGCCGCGGGTAGTTTAGTAGTAATTTTAATAAAGTCATAGAAAGGTCATATCTGTACAATTTTTTTTTTTTGGATTAAAACTACGTATTTTAAAAACACATGGCGACATCTATTGTTAAATATCTAAATAACACATAAATAAACTTTCATTAAAATAACTATTTTAATGAATAAAAGAGCGCTATTGATATTTCTTTTAGGATAAGCTTTCTTTTTACTGCTCTGCAAACGTCCGTACGCCTTTATAGTCCGGAGTAAACTGCGCCGGGACCGTGAATGTGTATGTGTATGCGTGAACGCCGCGTGAAGGAGGCGCAAACCCTTTGTCACGGGACAAAATACCGACTCTGATCGGGGAACAGGCGTGAACGCGCGTGAACCCCGTGAAAACCGTCCACATTCACGTTCGCGTCTGTTCACGGAGCTTCACGGCACTAATGTGGAGCCGGCATTAGTTAATACCTCGACTGTCGATCGACCTCCTAGAGGTCGATATCAAAAATACCGTTGTCTGTCAAGCGACCTCCTAGAGGTCGATTAGTCCCGATGTGATTTAATATGTGATTTCTCGCGTTTAAACTATGTTTATTTTTATCTAGCTTTTGTAACGCGTAAAGAAAAAGACAAGGAATAATATCATACTACATGTCAAAAAAGTAATAACTCCAATAACATAAATTTTAGTAATTTGTGCAGGCAACTTATTTAAATTTTGGCAGTCTTCGAACTTAATATTTAGTGAGTAAAAATTAATAAAATAGTGTAAAATTATTATTACAAAGATTGGAACATGATGGAAGGGTAAGTAATTAACAGTCTTTATTTCATAGGATGTGTTTTGAATAAAGATTTTATACAGAAATTTTTACATTTATCAAACATCGTAAGCATTGACGCGCACTAAGTCCTTATATTTTCACTTTTTATGGATAAAAAATACACTAGTGACAGCATATTATCTATATTAACATGATTTAAATTTATAACTACTTAACTACGTATAATTGAATTCGTAAATCTTCTATTAGATTTTAAGTAATTAGTAATATCAAAACACGTAACCTAAAAGCGACCCGCCATTTTTGACGGTTGTTGGATAGTATGGATAAGGCTTTTTTAATATTGATTAGAATATTTTCATTGGCTTTTTTAGCATTGTTTGAAATTTTGCATTTTATAAATATTTTAACTGATTTCCTAAAAAAATATTTAGATTTTTTAAAACAGTACGATTTTTATTTTATAGATACAATTTCAACATAGACATTACTTTAAATATTATAAAAATTAAAAAAAACTGACTGCATAAAAGCTAACTAAAAAAATTAAAAGAAGTAGACGAAGGAATATAGTATAATACAGTCGGAGACATATGTATATCTCGCGAGAAGGATGAAACGTGGGTTTTTTTTATTTTTATAGTATATTTTTTTATTTACAGCTTTTTGGTTTTATTAGACATTTTATAATAGGTCTTTGAAATTATTATCTTGAAGTTGCCGTTTTACAATACTGGCCATTTTAAACGTAATTTACGAATGGCTGGCAGTAAATTCTAAATTTAAATTAATTTTATTTTAAAAGTATCGAGTTCTGTTTTCAAATTCGATCATTTGCTTATTAATTAGTGTTTTGTTTTCACTACATTTGATTGTTTTTCATCAATATGGGCACAATAAAAATATGAGTAATTATGAAATACGAGTTCCGTCGCGGTAGCAATGCTGCACAAACGGCTCGCAACATTAATGACGTGTACGGAGTGAACACTACAAACGAACGCACAACTGAACGCTTCCGACATCGAAATTTTGATTTAAAAAATGAACACCGTGGTCGCCCGAAGACTAAAATCAGCAACGACAAGTTAAAGGCGATAGTGGAAGCTGAAAATACTCAATCTATGGCTGAGTTAGCAGTAGGTTTCAACGTTAGTATCAAAAAAATATTGGTCCATTTACATCGAATTGGCAAGGTAAAAAAACTTAACGGGTGGCGCATGAACTAAACGATCTCCAACGCGACGAATGCGTTGAGGTATGCCTTGCGTTGTTTAACATACATAGAAATGAAGGGATTTTGAATCACACTGTCATCGTGTTGGTTAGACCTCGGTTCAGCACCTAGACAATGCCCCGAACGAAAACTTACCCCTAAAAAAGTCATGGCTACTATTTAGTGGTCTAGTGTCGGTATAATTCATCACAGCTTCTTACCAAATGGCACTAGCATTACTGCGGATGTGTACTGTGAGAAACCGGAAACAATAATGGAGAAGCTTGCCAATCTCCGGCCAGCCTTGGTTAATTGCTCGACTTCGCTGCTCTTTTAAGACAAACCTCGACCTCATATGGCACAATAGGTGGTCTCTAAGCTACAAAAACTAGTGTTTGAAGTTTTGTGTCATCCACCGTAAAAACCAGACATTGCGCCGACAGACTTCTACTTTTTCCAAAATTTGGACAACTTCTTGGCAGATAAAAAGTTCAATACCCGAGAGGCAGTGCAAGATGCCTTTGAAGAGTTGGTTGACTCCCGTACACCTGGCTTCTTTAAGAAGGGCATTGAAAAATTACTACTGTGCCGGTAGAGATGCATCAATAGCATGTGTGCATATTTTGATTGATAGAAATGAAAAATATTTATGAAAAAAAAGACTAACTTTCTATGTATTAAACGGCAATTTCATAGGTAGAGACCTAATATTTAGCTATTTTTTTATCCTAAATTACTTTTAAATATGTAAGTTGTGTTCTTTTAAATATTTTTATGATCGCCCAAAATCTTTATTTTGAGACCCCATTCGATTAGTTTGGAAGATTTTTTTTTAAGACACAAATTGGCGACTGATATCTGCTATTTTAATTTTTAACTATTTTTATATAACCTATGACACTCGCGTAAATACAAAATTAACGACATATAAATCATCAAAATCGGCCCATGCGTTTGGTTTCTAGAGTGCCACAAGGGAAAAAACATACATACACACATACATACATACATATGTATATACATACGTATATACATATATACATACGTATATACATACATACATATGTGCATACATACATACATAAATACATAGGCTGATAAACACATTACCCTCTGGAGTGGCAGGCGTGTAAATAGCCGTGCCCTCTTTTGCGGTGTGGGAACAAAATTACGATCCAGCGCGTGGAGGACGCGTGGACCCAACACTGTCCATAAAAATCCTTAAAAATGGATTTAGCGGATGATGCAATAACATTAACTATTAAAGCGGGTCGCTTACCTGGTGCAGCTCGCTGATCTTCTCGGTGGCCACCTTGACAGCTCACTAGCACTTCACAATATAGCGGGCACGTAAAAAGAAAAAGAGCGGTATATGGGCAAAAAGCGGTGTACAGTAAAAAGCGCGGTGTAGGTACAGGAGAAGAGATCGCGGTGTACAGGTTAAGAGAGAGAGCGGTGTACCGGTCAAGAGAGGAGCGCTGCCGTGTCATTGCGCGCCCTTATATACCTTATGAGCCGCACGTGCCGGCAACAG
Source organism: Argynnis bischoffii washingtonia (assembly GCA_033884665.1). NCBI lineage: Eukaryota > Metazoa > Arthropoda > Insecta > Lepidoptera > Nymphalidae > Argynnis > Argynnis bischoffii. The sequence continues at coordinate 13,009,126 of CM066609.1, read as the reverse complement.
CCAATCAGAATTGCGCTACAAGCAGCGCCCTCTGCGGGATTGCGACCGCAACCCGCAAGTCGAATGCTATAGATCATCCTTACCAAACACATTAAGAAAGACAAACCAAGGCCAGTGTTGGCCACACCATACTCCCCCCCTTGAAAGGTCCAGAGCTTTCAAAAAGAATATATAATACCCCATAAAGAGCTACTTAGGTAAGTATAGATGATCTAAGCTAATAAATGCGGTAATCTGAAGATATCAAGAAATCAACAGCAGCGTTTGAAACAATAATATATTATAGCGTATGAAATTAATTAATATATTTCAAAGAATTATATTGCGGTTTGATTATTATTATAGTATAAAGATAAATAGAAGTTTGAATCAAGTTATAATAACAAGATCACATATTAATGTATTAAGTTTACTATATGTAATTAAATATATATAAATATACTAAATAAGGTTTAAATAAATAGCGTATTATTGGGTTGGCAATGGATATAGCTTAGTGACAGGACGTTTATATTCACCTGATGCGGTTTTTACTAAAGCCACTCGAACTACCCCATCCGTTCCCGGGAAAACCTCAGTAATAATTCCTAGAGGCCACGTTAAAGGCGGCACGTTATCCTGTCCCAAGAGAACGACTGTACCTATCTGTATGGGGTGCTCGGGTGTACACCATTTATGCCTAACCTGCAATGTATGTAAGTATTCAACTCGCCATTTTTTCCAATAAGATAATACAAGCTGATCTAAGAGTTTTTTACGGTTCGTTAAGTTCCTATTTTCTTCTGTAAGTTCAGAAGAAGGCAAATATTTAAGCGGACTGGACATTAAAAAATGCGCAGGCGTAAGCACGTCTGGATGCGGGTCCGATGAGATTACACTAAGCGGTCGAGAATTTAAAAGACTTTCTATTTGGATCAATACGGTTAAGAGTTCCTCATAAGTGAGCAACTGTTTTCCTATGACGCGATATAAGTGGGTCTTGACGCTTTTTATGTTAGACTCCCAGATGCCTCCAAAGTGAGGGGCGCGAGGCGGTATCATGTTCCACTCAATACGATTTTTGAGAAGCTCCTGCTTAACGTCGTTTTGAAGAGAAGAAGTTAACAAGAAATCGTAAATTTCGCCAAGCTGAGCTTTAGCCCCGATAAAGTTGGTTCCATTATCTGAATATATAACAGACACTGGACCGCGGCGAGCAATAAATCTTTTGAAAGCTGAAAGAAAAGCATCTGATGTAAGATCCGACACTAGTTCGATATGTACGGCTTTGGTAACCATACATACGAACAAACATATGTACGCTTTTTGTGAGCGTTGACCTCTACGTCTGACAGGTACGTATGGGAGGGGTCCGGCGAAGTCTACTCCAGTATGCGTAAAAGCTTTAGCATCGCGTACACGATATCCCGGCAGCTCAGCCATTTTAGGGTTAGAGTGCGTAGGATTGGAATGGAAACAAACATTGCACTTGCGGCAGCGGGAACGAATGACAGTTCTACCATCTAAAATCCAAAACCGCTGTCTTATAATAGACATTAACAGACCGGGTCCCGTATGGCAATAAGTATTGTGGTAGTAATCAATAATTAAATCAACCACGCGATCATGCTTGGGTAAAAGAGCGGGATGTTTAGCTTCGTAAGGCAGGTCCGACCTAGACAGTCTGCCACCTATGCGTAAGATACCGTCATCATCAACAAAGATAGATAAGCTACGTAACTTCTTAGGCAGAAGCAAACCTGTTTTAATTAAATTTAGTTCTTTAGAAAAATGAATATTCTGCACTATACGAATAACAAATTTTTCGGCGTTTTGAATACTTTTAATAGAGCCAATATCACTGCCATATTTTTTACTTGCAAATTTAATAATGTACGTGAATATGCGTAATAGTTTATACCAAGAAGAAACGCGATTTACAATGCTTTCAAATATATGCGGTTCAGAATTTATAGATTTAACAACAAAGATCTTTGATTTAAATTCAGGCAAAGTTTCAGATTCTGTAGGAGTGAACTTTAAAGGCCATTTACACCTAGACTGATGGAGCCATGCGGGGCCCTCCCACCATAAAGTGTGTCTAATTAAATCCGAGGGCAACATACCGCGTGAAAGACAATCGCTAGGATTTTCCTTTCCTGATACGTGATAAAAGCAAGCGGCTGGTAAATTTTCGTGTATTTTAGCGATACGGTTACTAACAAAAATAGACCACCTATGAGGGGAAGAGTGGATCCATGACAATGCTATGGTAGAATCTGAAAAAGCGTAAATACCTGTAACGTGTATGCGAGCGGAAATTTTTTCATTGACCAAGCGGACAAGTTTAGACAGAAGTAGCGCGGCGACTAGTTCTAAACGAGCCAGTGTTGTTATTTTGGCGGGGGAGACCTTTGCCTTAGCACATAAAAGTCGAACTGTTATATTACCTTCAGGGTCAGTGATGTGTAAATAAATACAACAGCCATATCCACTAAAGCTAGCGTCGCAGAACGCCACGATATTCACAGCAGCCTCTCTGAAGGCGCCGACATGTCGCGGAACTCTCAGAGAAGCGAGTGACGGGAGATCGTGCGTAAAGGCGGAAAAGCGACTGATTATAGGTTCCGGAGGAACCTCATCCCAGTCTATCTTAGCTAGCCACAGTTCTTTAATGAGAATTTTGGCGTAGAGCACAACGGGAGCCACTAGGCCAAGTACATCAAATAAGCGAGCAACCAGCGATAGAATCGCACGCTTCGTGCATTTATGGTCTACCGGGACAGTAGTTAAAGAGAATAAATCATCAGCGGGATCCCATGATAAACCTAAAATTTTAAAATTATTAATTTCATTATTCATACCACAAAAATTTACTGGTAGGCGGTGGGATTCGGGAAGAACCTCCAATAGAGCGGGTGAATTAGTGGCCCACTTGACAAGGTCAAAAGAGCCTAATTTTAATAAATTAATCAAGTCGCGAGACAATTGCGACGCAATCTGTTCATCAGGAACTGAATAGACGAAGTCGTCCATAAAGAATTGAGTTTCTACCAATTTAGAAGCCTCAAGAAAGCGGTCGCTATGCTCACACGCTAAGTTGCGCAATGTGCGCATAGCTAAGTATGGGCTCGGTTTTAAACCGAAAGGAACGCGGTTGAAATGATACGTGCGTATGGGTTCATTAGTATTAAAACGAAATAAAATTCGTAAGTACTTCCGATGTCGTTCATTTACTCCTATTCGCAAAAACATTTGCTTTATGTCCGCAGTCATTGCAACGGGAAATATGCGAAAATCAAGTATTAACGAAAACAAGTCAGCCTGCAAGTTAGGACCCACATGTAAAATGTCATTGAGTGACAGCCCCGTATGCGTCTTAGCACTAGCGTCCAAAACGACCCGGATGTTGTCCTTATCAGGCCTAACCACGGCGTGATGCGGTATATAATAACCCTCCTCTGTTAATTCAGAGTCAAGTACTTCGCTTAAATACCCCTGAGAAATATAATCCGATATAGTTCTATTATAACTCTCGCGCAGGGCTGGTACGCACGCGAATTTACGCTCGAGCGCAAGTAAACGACGTTGAGCAACACCGCGAGAATTGCCTAAACCGGATGGGTTTCGCGAGAACGGTAAATCGACAAAATATCTATTATCTTTATAAACGACAGTAGAATTAAAAATATTTTCACATTCTAACTCTTCCGGACTAATAAAACGTTGAGACGGAATTTCTTCTAATTCAAAAAACTTCTGTAGACTTGACTCAATGTCAACGTTAGCGAGCGCGGTGAACGAAGATGTATTGCATATAGTAGGTATTGTATCACTATAACACTCAATGTCTCCCATCAATACGTAACCAAAACTAGTTAATATAGCGGGCGGTGAGCGGTTGCCAGATTCCACCCTATCTCCTAAATAAATATAAGGAAAAAGTTGTGCGCCGAGAACGATATCGATTTCTCCCGGTATATTCCACGATAAATCAGCAAGCGGTATATTATTTAAATGTGACATATGTTCAGTTAATTTAATAAATTTGGCCGGAAGTCTGTCCGTAATGCAGTCAACTACTAACGCATAAATATGAAATTTATTTTTAGGATTAAACCGAGATTCTATTGTCAAGTTAATAAACCCATGTACAGGTCGCGAGGTCATACCAACACCTTGCAAAGTTGAATTACGCAATTTAATTATAGGGATGTTCAACCGTTTACAACAGTCCACCGTAATTAAATTATTTTGCGAGCCATTATCTATTAAACACCTGACAATAAGTTTACCTACGCTACTACTATGCGCGTAAACCTGCGCGGTTGACAAAAGTACATTCAAACTCGGTGTGATAGCTGCACTCAATGACACAGAACATGCGGGCGCGCAGTCGTCTACAACGTGCTCGGACGCTTCATACCTATCAGTCGCACTGCTAGCCTTTGCTATAGGAAAATGTAATAAAGAGTGATGTTGTTTTTTGCAAGTTTTACAAAGATTACGTGATTTACATTTAGATAAAGAATGAGTTAGACTTAAACAATTCACACATCCGCGTTTTGCTTTAATAAAATCAAAACGAGCCTGCGGCGACTTCATATTTTTAAATTGTATGCATTCAAACAGCTGATGTTTTGTTTCACATAGCGGGCAGCGGGCGATACTAGCCGTAACCGGTTTATTGCTTGCTACAAATGACTTTGATGTACTTAGAGCGTTGCGGCTGCGTGTGGTAGATAATGAATTATTATTATGTGATCGCTCTAAAATCTTAACGTAGCTTTGCACAAACGAAATAAATTCCTCATAAGAAGGTAATTCCTTTCCACTCACGCTATTCTCGAATTGTTGTACCGTTTGAGAGTCAAGCTTTCTCAAACCACAATGTAATAAAACAAAATCCAATAAATCAGGAATGTCTAATTGTTTCAATGCGGAGACAGACGCTGAGTATTTTTCTATGTATGTGTTTAAACTGACAGCGTTACCTACGCAACCTTTAATGTCCAGAATGTTATTGAGATAATGCGTACCTAAACTTCGTTTATCTTGATATTTCTTAACAAGACTATCCCATAAAATATTATAAGTGTCCCCTGTGGGAATAATGCCTGCGGTTATTTTTAAAGCATCATGTTTCAACCTACTAATTAAATATTGAACTCGTTGCGAGTCATTCAAATTATTATTTAAATGTACATTACTGCGAAATATTTCGTAAAATATAGGCCAGTTCTCTGTTTTTCCATCGAAAAAGGGTAGTTCGATGGGCGGTAATTTTATGCCTCCCGCTTTGTGCACTGATGTAGATGTTTTACTGTTTGTTAATATTAGATTGCGTTTATATTTAATAGATGAATATAGATCCTCTATAGAATTTAAGCATGAATAATCTGGGGAGGTTCTGTCAATTTCATATTTTAACTCGTTTATTTGTTCAATTATTGTTTCAAACTTGCTGCACATTTCACCTATAGATTCAGATTGAGACAAAAATAATTCATTCGAACTTAACTCGTAATTAGAAATATTTTTAGATAAATTATATAAACGATTAATTCGCTCGAAAATTGCGTCTCTTTTGGCATTTAATTGAGCAAGTTTTAATTCAAGCTTATTGGAAGCCATTATAAACTTAAATATTAATACAATTAATATAAGTAATAAACGTGTTACACAAACTTTACTTACTACCTCCTAAAAATTAATAAACAATCAATATATATAGAAACGAGATATTTTAAATATTAAACAATTCTAGTATACCTATTCCTAAACTGCTGTATAATAAGTTACATTCCAATATTACTCTTATAAACGGGCATTGAGAAATGAAATGCGCATTACGTATATTGTATTCTCAAATCACCCTCAACATATTTAATAAATGTTACTTTGTTACATATATTTTTTCTTAACAAATAATTATCTTTTATTTTATAATATAAAGTGCACTAAAGCTTGGAATAGAAAAATATCGTTTTTTCTTATTATTAAAGCAAATTCTTTTGGAACATAAAAATTAATAAACTTAACATACAAAATGGCGGTTAATGCGGGTTGAATAATTTAACAAATATTATTGCTGATACCTATCCTAGGCTCTAAGGACCATAAGATGGAGTGGCAGGCGTGTAAATAGCCGTGCCCTCTTTTGCGGTGTGGGAACAAAATTACGATCCAGCGCGTGGAGGACGCGTGGACCCAACACTGTCCATAAAAATCCTTAAAAATGGATTTAGCGGATGATGCAATAACATTAACTATTAAAGCGGGTCGCTTACCTGGTGCAGCTCGCTGATCTTCTCGGTGGCCACCTTGACAGCTCACTAGCACTTCACAATATAGCGGGCACGTAAAAAGAAAAAGAGCGGTATATGGGCAAAAAGCGGTGTACAGTAAAAGGCGCGGTGTAGGTACAGGAGAAGAGATCGCGGTGTACAGGTTAAGAGAGAGAGCGGTGTACCGGTCAAGAGAGGAGCGCTGCCGTGTCATTGCGCGCCCTTATATACCTTATGAGCCGCACGTGCCGGCAACAGCCAATCAGAATTGCGCTACAAGCAGCGCCCTCTGCGGGATTGCGACCGCAACCCGCAAGTCGAATGCTATAGATCATCCTTACCAAACACATTAAGAAAGACAAACCAAGGCCAGTGTTGGCCACACCACCCTCCTTTGCGTTGCGCAGTTGGGTAAAAAATATGTTTATTTGCATCTATTAAACTAGTGATACAATATGGTATATGTACCGTGTATACATCCATATGCATTTAGTAAAAAGCAGTTATTTTAAAATTTACAAACAGACACTCTAATTTTATTTATCTGTATAGATATAATCTGTTCAGATGCGATAGTATTGGTCGTATCCATACTTTTGTAGCGTCCCTTGTAATTTTTATAGTGAAATTGTTAGTTTTCGTAATTGATTTCTAAAATGTTCTAGTAAGGCAGCATGCCTGTTTATTGTATTTTTCCATTTGTAAATATCACTAAATTGTAAAATGTACACATTTTTAAATGAAATATTAAGCAGAATTTGCTCTGTGATCCAAAGTTTGAGATGACGATTTTTAGCACTTATTTTCAAGTGTTTGGTTTGTTGTTTAATTCTCGTAAACTAAATAGTTATAAGAACTCAAACTATGTCAGTATTATCTATGTAGACTAAACTATAATATAAATGATTATCCTAAATCTCTTGGTCTTCAATGCTCTCAGAATTCAAGTATAAAAAATACCTCTTTTTTATCCTGTGCTAAGTCGCTGTGATTGAGATGTGTTGTTGTAAGGCTTGTGGTGTGAAAAAATGTACAGTGAGTTGAGTTGTTTTTATCAATTAATATAAAATATTGTTTCTTTAATTCAATGGTATAAAAAACTTTTTAAAATAATAGTTTTATTTTGTAATAATTCCTGATTTCATACTATGTACTGATAAAAATCACTTACAGTGATTTCAACTTAGAATTAACTATATATTATTAAATACAATTGAACTTAAATTTTTATAAATTGTTAGTATACTTCAAAACGATTCCAACGACATAAGCTTTATATATAGCTTTCATATAATTTTTTTAGAAACATTGTTATTTTAATGATGCGTACATGTTTCGAGGACCTCCCTCGGAAAGTAGCCGACAGATGCGCCATATTCGTGCAAAATGACAGCGACAGTTGAGAGGTTAAAGAGGAGTCGAAATAGCTTGAAACTCTTCCTTCATATCATAGATACCTCAAAAACTTAAAGTGACTTTTGAGAATGTTATCATGTTATGTGCTTAAGTTCCAAGTGGAGTACATCTTCTAGCTGAATATTGAGTTTAATTGGACCTCATGTCGTTTCTTTAAATAGAAAGTTTAATTATTATAAGCTAACTCCATTGCATTTATTAAAGACGATTTTGCAATAGCTGTTTTAAAATTAATAAATATACATTTAGCATTCAACATTTGTAATATTATATATTTCTAAACAGAACGTTCTCCACGTCAGGGGTCAACGTCATGTTGATTACATATAACATATCATATCAGTGCTGCCAGCAAATATACTTCCTTGTTTTAAGGATGTTTGGTAATAATTGCAAGTATAGGAAAATAAGGTTAAAATAATGCATGTGGTAATAATTGTGCGAGCAAAGTAATTTCGACATATTATTGCAATACAATTGTTATTTTTACAAACGTACAAAACACACTCCAGAACAATAAGAGCTTTATGTGAGGAATTTTCTATACTACGCCAGGCAATATTCTGTATTCTGTAATATGTTTGATTGATATTGAATAGTGCGGTACGTGAGGCATCAAAGTTCAAAACGATTTACCAATTTAAAGTTTTGTTCAATGCAACTTCGGGGATTGTAGTATTAAATCTATAAGGAATTACTATCGATGCAGTACATATTATAATAATTATATAAACGAGTACCTGCTAAAATGACAGAATTCTTAAAAGGTGTAATACTTTCCGTTTTATCGGAAAAATGTTACGAGGAATATTTCTTCAAATATAACTTCCTCGACGGTAAGCCTATTAACAACAATTTCATTGAAACATCTAAAACAGCTATGTATTGTACCATATTTATTTCTTTACAGTACCGTGTTTTAAATCTACATTGAGTAAAGGTCTCGGCATCGGGATTATTGCTGGCTCTATATTGGTGAAAGTTCCACAAATTTTAAAAATCCTGGGCAGTAAGAGCGCCGAAGGTATTAACATCTATGGAGTTTACTTGGAGCTATTTGCAATCACTGCAAATTTTTCCTATAGTTATGTTATGAACTTTCCATTTAGGTGAGTTTTATATAAAATATTTCCCTAAGGAAATATAACAACAAATTATGTAGTGTTTATCCTTGTACAGTCATATTTAGAATTATCTTATAAAATGTTATGTTTTTCAGTGCCTGGGGTGATGGAACATTTTTAGCAATTCAGACAGCTATAATAGCTGCATTGGTATTACATTATGGGGGATCACCTGCAAAAGCTTCACTATTTCTTGCTGTTTATGCAGGACTTGTGTCTATTCTTGTGAGTGGATTCACACCTAAGGATATATTATGGACAATGCAAGCAACCAATGTTCCTATTATAGTTGCAGCTAAGGTATATATTAGTATTACTTTTATATATTGATCTATCATAGGTTTTGCTAAGCAAAATTCTAATGAATGTTTTACAAGTAATATTTACAAACATTGCACATCTGTTGGTTGTATTGGGTTTGATAAATAATTATTATTTTAATGTTATTCAAATTATCTTTTTCAGTCAATTCAAGTCATTACAAACTACAGAAGTGGTAGTACAGGGCAACTATCTGCAGTAACCTGCCTGCTTCTTTTTGTAGGCAGTATAGCCAGAATATTCACTTCTATTCAAGAGACTGGTGACTTCATTATAATAGTTACATATTGTGTATCAACAATTGCTAATGGAGCTTTAGTCTTGCAACTCTTCTGGTACTGGAATGTTGACAAGACTAACAAGAATAAAAATAAGAAAAAGAAGAAGCGCACATAGTCAATTATTATTAATAAGCACAACATATTGTTTTAAGTTTTTTTATGTGTATGTTGAAATAAATTATTATTTATGGGCAACTTTATATTTTTGTTCCCAATGACTTACCTAACAGAACACTCATGTTGGCTGGCATTGACTCCCAAAATATCTAGAGAATGAAAAATCATTTTGAATTATGTAACTTTAACACAATTAATTTTTTTTTTCATATATAGGTATATATGCCTTTCTTAAACTTTTATGCATTTAAATTATTATTATTGTTATATGGAAACATAAGCATTAGTACATAGGTACTAATGGTTATTATACTATAATAATAATAATAATTTGAATGTAATGCATCACCCATTCGTATACCAAATCGTTCTTTAATATTCAATAAAAAATTAGTTGATATCATTCAATAAATCATACATTTAATAAGCATTGCTAAGCCCCATCAAAAAATCTTATAAGCCATGAGATACTCCTTTTCGTCAAAAAACGCAACCTATAAGGCCTTCTCACCAGAATTCTTAGGGTATATATGGTATGATGGACAAATTTTTTTAACCATAGCGTGATAAACTTATTTTAAAATCTCTTAGCAGGCACACTTTTAACTTAATTAATTAATTTAATAGTAATCTGTTATATTTTTGATATGTAACTGTTGAGTTTATGGCTATTCTCAGCATAACTACTTTGCGATTCGATGGTAGCTTCCTTGAGAGACACACAGCAGACTTACACTGTCTAATGAAAATGGCTGGTAATAAGTCCTAATTAAATAAACATTTCATCACAGATCCCATAATACTATACTAGTACACATGCTCCTCATCTCATACAAAGAAATTGGACAGGGCTAAAAGGGTAAAATTCATCCTACATTCGAATAAAAAAAATATCGGTGATTTTAACAATTTTTGATAGTGTTAATTCATAAAAGTAAAAGCGCCATCTGTGAATATACACTACAAACCCATTATCTGATTGCTGTATCAGCAATTTCAAATTCAATAATTAGTAAAATTACGTTAATTTGATTTACAGGTACATTATTTCGTTTCACTTAGAATATTTCTTAAAACAATTACTATACTTCTTAGAATTTATTTTTTTGTCTTTTGCTAATTTAACACAACTTTAATAAGAAATCGATATATTATGTAATGTCATCTATTGACATTTATATGAACGAATTTTTCTTCGTGACGAGACCCCATGATCATTCTGAATCTTTATTTAATACATGTATTAATTTTCATTGTTTGAATTTATCATATAAAATTATTATTCACATAACTGAGTTTTTGAGCACTTGACCTCCAGTAAGTTCGAAATGTAAAAATAATACAAGTCTCACTGAGTTAAAATCTTTTAAGTTAACTACTTTTTGTTCGTTAAAAATATTAATGTGATAATTAAATAGTGCAATAATTATAAGCTAGCTTTTTAAAAAAAAAAAAGGGTTCACGGTCAATAATTTTGCATTAAGTCTGATAATAGATGGCGATTGAACGAAATAAAGTGTAAAAAAAGCCAGAAACAGAAATAAGCACAGTTTTCATACATGGTTGAAGTCATTGTGCGGGCATCATTTTAACCTAAGGGAATCTCAGCTTGACGCCCTAGGTGTCACGAAAAATTTGCTAGCCGCCACGGGCAGTAGTTTGTAAAAAAAAGGTTGTGATTTTTTACAAATTGATTTAAGATCCTCGAGGGTAGTAAATTCATAAAATGGTAATTCCTTAAAAATATATAAATTGTTTTACAATTATTGTCGAAAGTGTCGCGTGACATGCACACAAAAAATACTTCAGTTTCTGAATTCGATCAAAGATAGGATCAAAAAACAGAAAGTCTGTGTTAATTATGAGAATATTAGAACACTTGCTGAGACAAATGTGCAATTATTTGTTTTTAATTACTATTCAAGGATTAATTATTACCTAAATATTTTTATATTTATATCTTTAGAGTTTAGATGTCCACCATTTAGCGACAGTCATTAGCACTATTACGACATTGACGTAGTGGTAATTAAAGAAAAACACATTTTATTTTAAATACATTTAATTTGTAACACACAAACCACAATCCTGTCACTAAAAATGAAATTACATTCTAAATGTGGAATGGTTATAATCATGGATCAGACTGCATCAGTACATGAACTTATCAAAGTAAGGTGATTTGAAAAAACAATTAAGCAAGAATTGCATATTGGTTAAATGGGATTAATCTATATTTACAGCTATTTTATATCTTATTACATACTATTAAGCCCGTCCATCCCCATGTTTTCCTACAAACTGTGTGGTATATTACGGTATTGAAAGGGCGATTTGGGTGGGTTTACTCCTTAGGTGGTTCTTCTGGTTTCTCCTCGGCGTGATTGCGCTCGGGCTCGTTCCCGTCGGCCCACTTGCCGTCATACTCCTTGCGGTCCACGTATCTTTCTTCTTCGTATTCACCCTCACTGCGGTGACTTTCGCGTGAATAGCTATAAAAATTGTTTGTTGTGAATATGTATGTGCACAAAAAAATAATTTTGTTAGAAACTATAAAAAAAATAGAAACTTTTTTTTGTATTATTGCTGTATTTTATTCATTCATATTACTAATAATTCACTCAAAGATATATATGTATGTGCTAGTTAAACATTATTATTAAATCATACCTATCTCTATCTTTGTCTCTTCTCTCTGGGCTGTAAGATCTTGACCGGCGGGTCCTGTCAGGGCTCCTGGATCGAGAGTATCTTGGCATACGTCTATCGCGGAAATCACGGAATCCACCCCTATTAATACATAACAAATATTTAATAAACCTTAAGTTACAAAATAACACATTTTAAATAATATATACGTAAAAGCCATATCAACTCCAAACAAAGCCAAAACATTTACTACTAGTTCTTAAAAATTATTCCTACACAAAAGAGAAAAAGATTATTAGCAAAACAAATTACCTGAACGGTCTCCCTCGTCCACCTCCGCCACGCCTCGGTCTGAAAGGTCGGCCACCTCTAGACCTGTTGTCCCTCCATTCGGGCTGGAAGCGCCTCCCATCGTCTCTGCGGAAGTCCCCGCCGCGGCCGCGACCTCTGTTCCCGCCGCCGTTGTACGTGTGGAAGCGGGGCCGGTAATAGGTGCCGCGCTCGAAGCCGCCGCGACCGCGCCAGTTGCCCCGTCGACCCATGCGACGCATTCTGTAGGGTTATTTTTATATTGAGTATTATTTTTAAAATTACATTCATCAACATTTTAGTTAGTTTTAAAATTGTGCATACGAAAACCAATAACAGATATTTTAGAAGCATTATTTTATACTATGTTCAAAACACTGTTACTGTTTTTGTTGCTCAGTTCAATATTACTTCTTGATTGGCAAGAAATGTATATTTTATAATTTTTAGATGTAATAATTCATAAGATATTAAAAAAAAGAAAGTCAGTCCAGTATTTTCAGTAAAGTTTAACACAACAATAAAAAAACGGTCAAGTGCGAGTTGAACTCGCATATGAAGGATTCCATACCATAATCGTTTTTGTTTTATTTGAATGGCAGCATTTTTGAAATTCGCCATCTTGGTTTTTTATTATTTGTTGCTATAGCGACAATAGAATATACACTGTGAAAATTTCAACTGTCTGACAACTCTGAAAGACAGACAGACGGGGGTGGCTTAGTAATATGGTTCCGTTGGCACCCTTCGGGTACGGGACTCTAAAAAGTGATTGTAGTTTATACACATACACTTTATTTTCAGTATTAGTTTTCGGAAACAGTTGCATAATGAACATGAATAATAATTAATCCCGCACCGTTCCCTAGAGACCGAGCGCGAGCGCGAACGACTGCGCGAGTAGCAGGAGCGGCTCGCGTCGGAGCGCGAGCGCGAGCGCGGTGAGGCGGAGCGGCGGCGGCGCGACGCCAGCGATCCGCTGCCACTGGAGCCCGAGCGCGAGCGCGAGCGGGACCGCGCGCGGTACTTGCGCGGGATCGATCTGAAATAACAAAATAATATAATACACACTATTGTTTATTGCATGTGTAACAAATATACAGTCAGAGTAGTAACTGTTTAGTGTCTATTCATATTCATACACAGAGCAGAGCAATCGTGAAGGATTTGACACTTTCCCACCCGATTACTATCTCTTGCCAAGTGATGGTACTACACTGCTTCAACTTTGAAACCATTTGCCATGAAAATTAATTCAGCAATATTTCCATAAAAATAAAGGAAACGCCTACTGAATGGATTTTTATATTGTGGCAATAGTGACAATATTTTTATAACATTAAAATCTTTTAAGTGAAACTGAAAGTGCTATCGATTTCTATAGATATAACCACTTTTCGTTGCGAGAGTGGAGCACGTTAGCCACATTTACTGTATTAATATCACTCATTTTTTTGTTAAATGAATTTGTATACATACAGGTGGGTTATGTGGAACTCACCCACTGGATTATAAAAACTTTAAAAAAATAAAATAAAAACCGACTTCCAGGCACTGAAAAGTAAAAAATAACTAAACGGGGGTTTTCATTTAGAATAGACACTTAATCAGATTTTCTCGAAGTCGGTGTGCTTTGATTTGTATTGGCTGGCACCGACTTCGAAAAAATCTGATTAAGTATCTATTCTAAATGAAAACCCCCGTTTAGTTATTTTTTACTTTTCAGTGCCTGGAAGTCGGTTTTTATTTTTTTTTTTAAAGTTTTTATTTTTCCATTTTTAGTGTAGACGTATCATCAATACAAATTAATCAAGCCTAAACACCAGGTAATTGCTGTAAATCGTTGAGGAGTTCCCTCGACTATCTTTCGGGTCCATCATCAGATCGACTCCAGACCTTCATTAAATAGTAGTGCTTTTAAATACCTACAAACGCACTAGTCGCCGCTACAATTTTCGAAAGTTCCCCTCGATTTCTCTGGGATCCCATCATCAGATCCTGGTTTCCTTATCATGGTACCACTCTTGGGATATCTCCTTTCCAACAAAAAAAGAATTATCAAAATCGTTTCATATACGACGAAAAAATGCCCGAACAAACATAATATATATATACGGCCGAATTGAGAACCTCCTCCTTTTTTTGGAAGTCGGTTAAAAATAACTCCTACACAACCTTAATAATACATAAAATAAGCACAAACCTGCTTCTAGAACGTTTTCCTGAACGTCTATCTTCATCAGACGAGTTGGACGAGTGTCTCCGCGGGGAGGGCGGAGACCGCGGCCGCCTGCCGGACGGTGTCGGCGGCTTGATGCGCGTCACGAACTGCTCCGGTCTCCCGTCGCCCACCGACACTGGGGTCTCTCCCTCTTTAGCCAGGCGGAATGAACCAAATTTGTCCAGTACAATGTTTCCCTTACGCACCGGCTATAAAATTAATTATATTGTCATTTTTTAAGTCGCAAAGTTAAAACTCATGAATAAAATGTCAAAAAGATAAAGAGTTATCAAAAATATATTTTTCAAAAGTATGGATTCAATTATTATAAAATCGGTGCATAGATATACTTTATAATGTAATAGAAGTAGAGCAATAAATATACCAGTAACATTACAAAAGACAGTCTCTTAAAAAAATAAAAGGTGGGTTTAAAACCCGGATGTCCCACACATCTGACATTTTCATGTGTTAATAATTTTTAACATGATTACCACTTGCTTTATGGTGAATGAAAACATCATAGGACAATCTATATGTCTGAGAGAGCCTAACTAGTTTAGAAAGATAAGAACAAAGTGAAGTCCACCAACTCGCACTTGTATAGCACACTATGGGCCTATTCCTCCTATTGAAGAGTCAGCCCATACAAGGGTTGAAAGAACTTGTTTTACCGGTGCATGCGAGGGGTGTGGCTGGTGGTGCGTGGGCTCTGTGCCGGGCGGGTCGGGCTCGCGGCCGGGCTTCGGCGGCGGCGCGGAAGGCAGCGGCGGCGGCTCCTTCATCGCCATCGCTCGCCGCACTGACACGTTCTTATCACCGCTTGACGGTGACGGCTGGTGATAATAATACTGTTAGTAATTTAAGAAAAAATTGCCTTCTGTTTCTGGTGTGTTAAAGAGTCGATCACATAGTTTTCAAGGTGTAGGTAGATATTTAGCTATTATAGAAAATTACATATATAAAGGCTATTCTGTTAGCACACAAACATACTTTAACAATTTATTGAAATCTAGCAGTATTCCAATATTATAACTTTAATAAATGTCATCGAGGTATATTAATTATGCCGTCCCTAGCAGTCATACTTGTTTATTTTATATAAAATACACTAACCTTGGTATGGTCTTGTGAATCATCAGAGCTATCTTCAAATGCATAGCGCTCTTTATATCCCTTTTGTGCTGGAGTGTCTTTCTTCTTAACACTGTTGAGAAAAAATATACTATTAAAAATCACAAAAATCCTATATTTTAATATTACTTTGAATTGATTGAACAACTTAAGATTATATTTATCTATATTCTATACTAATATTATTATAAAGAGAAAAAGATTTTTGTTTGTATGTTTGTGATGAATAAACTTAAAATCTGCTGAACCAATTTAAATGAAATTTGGTATGAAAATAGTTTGAGACCCTGGGAAGGACATAGAATAGTTTTTATTCCGGAAATCATTCTTTAAGGAAAAGGAGGATGACAGTTTGTATGGGGAATCGATTATTTTTCAAGGGTGAGTCACTAGTAATAAAATAACTCACGGATCTTTAACGGCATTCATTGACATCTTCCACTTTGGTTTCTCGAGGGGCGGTGGCGGCGCTTGGTCTATAGGACTGACCGACGAGCGGTCTCTCTTGCCGAGTACTTCCTTCTCTACCATCACGTGGTAAGCGCTTAATTTGGATTCAAGCTCCTCTAGGCCGTGCATCTCATCCAGTATGCGGCTGATAATATATATTATTTATTAAACATTATTATATGATTTATTATTTTGATGTTACAGAAAAATTATATTTTTTCTTTTAAATTTTAAACATTTGTCATAGTTTTATATTTACCTTTTCTCACTGTGTTTTCTCTCATATTCTCCTTCTGAACTTAGATCCCTCTTTGATTTTCCTTTCAATTCTTTCCTGCAATTATTTTTTATATATTATTAATGAATTAGTTTAAAAAAATCAAATGGGAACATATAAGATTTACAAGGAGTTTATCTATATAGTGCGGAAAATATCGTAATAAGCGTGAAAGAACATACCTTATGGCGTCACGTAATTTCTTATCGCCTATGTTGTCCAAATCCCGGAGATTATATTCCGAGTTGTTAGACATGCGTGCCAGTTTAGCCTTTCTCTTTTCCTCTCTTTCTTGCTCCTTTCGCTTTCGTTTTGACTCTTTCTTCTTTTTCCTAACAATAATAAAGATGTTACAATATACACTTCAATACATACAATACACATTGTATATAAACAATAAACATGTATATCATAAAAAAAAAAATACAAAGTTTAAAATCGTAAAAAACTAACTTGTCCTTCTTTTTCTTCTTCTTCTTATCGTGATCGGCACCAGGTTGCGTCTGTTGTCCCAACTCTTGCATTTTACGGTTGCGCTTATACTGAGCAGTTTCCTCTAGGAAGTTACGAACTTTCTCTTCATAGTCAGAATCTTCTTTGGTCATTTCTAGGAACTTTCGTACCTGATGGGAAACATACTTTAGAATACTTGCAAATGAAAGATAATTTTATTGATTTTTTTTACTCTTTATCATACTGCAATCTGTCTATTTAACTGGAGGTTATGTACTTGATTAAGTTGGGCATGGACCAATATTCAGTGAATGTAAGTTAACGAGAATGTACCCATTTCTTTTTAAGTTTACTTTTTTAGTCTGTTAATTATTAATATTGCAATGTTAAAAAAGTTGAAAAAATAACATGTTACTTTTTTGTATTACAGTGAAAGTTGAGTAGAAAAATGACTACATTCGTCAATTATTGAATGTTTTCAAAAATCACGCAAAAAAAAACATTCACACCAAAAATTTACATTGATTATTTATTTCAAGAAATCAGTGGGCAGGCTCAAAATATTGAGTAAAAAACTTTTTTTATTTCAATAATTTTGTTTTTTTTTATAAGCTATAAATTCTACCCCCAAGCTAAGAAAAAAAAAACATTTTTTTTGCTCCACCCTAATGTACATACTTATATAATATAATCTTCAAAAAGTTCATTCACATTTTCATAATTTATAGAATGAATGCATTATTTACATATCCTTAATATTTAACAAAAACCCGTACCTTTAATTCATAGTCAATATCAGCCTGTGATTTGACAGGCATATTAGTTGGCTCTTCAACAGGTGGGGGCGGGGGTTGATACCCGTAGGGGTGGTTAAACTGCGAGTTGTGAGTCCTAGAGGCCGAATCCGCGTCGCCTAACATCGCCATGCGCTTGCTGAGCGGGGAGAGAGACCGCTGCCTCTTATTGTTGGACTGCGAGCGACGTTTCTTTTTTCGATTAGGTCCTTCTGATTCTGAAAACATGCACTTCTGTATCTATGATATATACGACATAAAATGCTTGGCGCAAGAATGAATGTTGTTGGTTTTTTACTATTGTTAAATAAAGAACCTGGGCGTAAAAGTACAATTTTCTTTTCAATTTGGCTTAAAACAAAAAAAAAAGAAAAACTAAAAACTTTAATAAGTACATAAAAAAGAAAACAAAAGTAAAAGCTTTGTATCCGACCAGGATTTGAACCCGGGTCGGACCTGTCTTTGTCAATATTGCGCCTTGGTCGCTTTTGACCACAATGCTTATGACTTGCGAAATTATCAACCATATTTTGAGTAAAGTAATGCGAAAGAAAACTACATGAAAACTCGAAAACACGCGTTTTTTCAGACATAAGACTTATCTAGATCGATTTTTTTGCCCCCCAAAACCCTCACATACCAAATTTCAGCGAAATCGTTAGCCGTTTTCGAGATCGTCGGTATATATAAATAAATAAATATACAACAATTGTTCGTTTAAAAGTATTACATTAGATATGAAAGTTTCGATTTAGAACCGTAAGTACCATCACTAAGCTGAACTAAACTTGAAAATGTCTTAGGTGTCTTTAGTATAAGACCAAAAAAGAATAATAACAATAATAATTTAAGCATGTATAATTATACAAAAAATTCCTCACCACTGGAATCTGATGATGAAGAGGAAGATTCTGAAGAAGAACTGGAACTTGAAGAATCGCTCGACGATGAAGAAGAACTGCTGGATCGTTTCTTTTTTCCCTTACCACGCTTCTTCTTTTTCTTCTTCTCCTTTTTCTCTGTTAAATTGAGCAATTGTTTTAAGGTCTCTTGCATTTCAAATGATTTTGCTCCTGTTAAGCCTGGTAGTAATAGTTCATCTGGTTCTATCAAGGGTTTTGTGGCTGAAGTTTTGCTCCTAAGGAAGTCTAAAGAGTTTTGGGCTTCTTCATGGAATGGTATAATAGCTAAACAATCCTCATAAGCCTTTTGCGCCTCAGGTATTTTATTCTCGTCCTCATAACTTCGACCTAGAGCAACTAATGTTTCTCCTAAGTATTTGCGTGCATTTGCATGATTAGGATTAAGCTTCAACGAAGTTTCAAAGTCCTCTATAGCCTTCTTAAATGTTCCACTGTTAGCATATAGAGCTCCTCTTGCCACAAGACCTTCAACATTTCTAGGATCTATACTTAGTGCTTTATTAAGGCATTGGAATGCTTCAGAATGTCTTCCTGCTTTGAAATGTTCTATCCCTTGGGCCACAGATCTGAATGCCCATTTACTTGCTTGAGCTTGACGTAATTCATCTGCATATTCTGATGTTGAAAATCCTCCCCTACGAAAATAAATAAATGAGTCGATTAGGAAGAAGTCTAATATTATATATACTAGATTCTAATTTGGAAACTAAAATCGTATGGACGTTTGGATTATAGCTTAGCTATATAGCTTTTTTTCTAATGCTACTTTCAAATTTAGTCTTAAATATTAGCCTTTTATTGCCAACAATATAAGGATGAGATTCATAGATGGCACTTACACTTTATGACAAAGTCCCACTTTAAGCAAAACAAATGTTTCATTTAGACTTGAGAAATGCCCACTTTAGAAAACAGTACTTTGCTTAGTATAGATAGAACAGTCATTATTGGTGATGATGATTTTTACCATGAAATTCATACATACAGAAAACATGATATGACATGATATATATATATATATATATATATATATATATATATATATATATATATATATATATATATATATATATATATATATAATATCATTATATATACCTTAGTGTTGAAAAATTTGTGCAGTACATATTGGAGATCCCAAGAAGTTCAGAGAGGTATTGGACGCAGTTAGGATTATTGAAGCCAGGACTCTTCTCCAAAATAGCTTCATAACTTTCTCCCTTCATTTCCATAGTTTTCCTGCCAAAAAATTAATCAATTAAAAACACAGAAGTTTGGCCACAATTGTATGTATCCTTATAATTTTGACCCGAGTCATTCCACTATTACTTAACTGTAAATAGACTCAAAATGAACTGAATGAATCGTCTCAACAATAGGTTCCTTATGTCAGTCATAATTTCACACATACTCATCCTCACCTGTTCCCTTGGAGCTGTTCAAAAAATGTTATTTTACTTGAATTTTATTTCTTTCACACACAAATATAACATCATAGATTATTTGATGCCGCTTCGACAATGTGACTTTAATATTACCAAAATGTCGCAGCTACGGTCACAATATAATGCAGATTTTACAAATGAGTCTTGGGGGTTGTTCTCTACACCTAGAAAAAAACACCCTAAAATAATAAAGGAAGAGGTTTCCTTTCGTAGCCTGCTTAACCAGTGTCCAACGAAATGGCGCAAACCGCCGTCGCTTTTGCCAAACTATTGTATCGTCTCTGGGAGCCTCACATCAGCTAAATACATTAACGGCCAGGGCTAGTCCATTTTTAATAAAAAATAACGCCAACGCCCGACAAATGTTGATTATATTAAAGTCCAATCAATGCTTTGAGATAATGCTGCAATATTAAATATTAGATTTAATACAGAAATTATGTTCTGCTTACAGACATCAGAATGAAGTGACCCTATGAATATGTACTGACCTTTTCTTTGCAATAAAGTGTATAGATTTTGACATGCAAAATCTGATGAATATCCATAAATAAAGCTAAACACGCGTCCAAATTGTTTATGAGTAATGTCTTCAATAATCCAATTATTTTAATTATGTCAAGTTCAAAACAATATATTTGTGCAATCACAGTCACTATGGTGAATTGTTTAAATCTGTACTGAAAAAGTGACCAGAAAACAGTGAAAACATTTATTCACAGAAAGAGCTCGTCTCTAGTTTCCTAATGTTTGTGTGAAAAATAAAAAAAATCACAATACACGGAATGACAAAACATAGTAAATATAATTTTCTGCACATTGCTGTCGGCACATTGGTAATTTTAAATCTGCATTAAAGTCTTCATATTCATAGCACCAGATTTATTTTATACATTTTCTATCTTCTAATCTTCTTTAAATGGTAACAAATAAACAGTATATTCTTGAAATACTATTCCATATGACTTGAAGGCAATATTAAAAATCTTCATCAAATTTTCCATATCCAACATAAGAATATTTTTACATCTTCACAACAAAAGTGATACATAAAATATAGTGCGATAAAAATGTGATAAACAACCCTGCAAAAGTGTGACAATACTGTGATTTAATTTATTTTAATATAAAATACATACTTGTAGACCAGAGGAAAGTCATCAGTGCTGAGGAGTCCTAGAGGTGGCTTAGGCGGGGGATCATCAGGACCCCGAGTGACCCCCTTCATGCCGCACACCATTTTGTCCGTGTCAGGGATAACTTCTATCACTTCACAGCACACTGTGTCATTCATCAGGTAGTTTCTTGACACATTTTTCTTGTCCACAGCTGGTATGATATTTGCAACTGGTAAAAATGCCTAAAAAAATGGGTTTGTATGATATTACTAAGAACAAAATTTTTAATATATATTAATTTTGAACATACTCGGTCAGCTAAGAATCATAAAAATTTTCATTGTCATACATATGAGGTATTTCTTTAACAATGATTACTACAGTAGAGTCATGGGAAAGAAAGCATAGCACAACTTAGTATACACCAATATTAATAAAAACAGAGAATGAAATAACTAACAATTACTATGAGTAATTTTTAAATCTGAAGTATGCAATAAAATATTAATTCTTGTACTTTATTATTTATGACAATTATTTTTACCTTTACATTGATATCAGCAACATATCTGGGAGTGGGAGCAGCTGTGCATAGCACCTTCAACATCATTCCAGATGCTGTTCTGTTGATCACTGCTCCAATGATAAGTTCTCCTGTCTTCACATTCTATATATATAAAATAAAATATCAAGAAATAAATACATAGAAAAATAAATAGGTGATTATTATTCATTCATTATATTCACCATGAATATTAATGACATCATTATAATGACCATGATTGCTGTAAAGCAATCGAAACGTCAGGAAACAAAAATCAAAATAAATCCACGAAAAAATCCGAAAAGATAGTTTTATTTAAAAAAAAATGTTACTCATACAACCATCTTGTTCATACATAGTTTTTCACTTCTGAAGAAGGATTGTTAAAATATAAACAAAATTTATATATTTAACTTCAAGGTTAGAAAGTTTCCCTATTTGGCTTTGCCATCATTTAATGATTTCATTTTTTGAGATATTATGTAGGTAGAAGAAGAAGTAGGTAAGAAGTTGTATTTTCTATAAATTACTTACATCAAAAAAATGCCTCAGCCTTGCAGATTTGTCTACATTCAAAAATGTTTCAAATGGTGGCATCAAAGCATACAAGTCTGTAAATAAATCAATAGAATATGTAAGTATCTATTGTGTAATTAAGTACAATGATTATGAAGTGCTCCTGTATCTAAGCAACCTAGTTTTAATGACAACTGACAACATAGTTAAAATTTATAGAACCAAATTTTAATTAACATAATTTGAACCACTCGTAATTCATTTAATTTTTTACTGTGTGCATGCTTTAATATTAAAATAAAGTAGAATTCTTGACTTAGTCATTTCGACTAAGTGGGCGAAGTTGAAAGTTGATTATTACCATAAAAGGAAAATTTTTTTCGAATTTATTTTTCGCAATTCTATAATATATTTATTTGTAAAAAAGCGTATGTTAATTACTTACTATCTTCTGGCGTAGTTGCATCTGCCCCTAAACTAGAAGACGATGGAGTTTCTTCCAATAATGAAGCATCAAATAAGGCATTCGCCTCTTTTGCAATAAACTGATGTAAATTTAATCGCTTTCCCCGATCTTGGAAAGTAAGATGCTTATGTCTGGACTGGTAAACAGCAAAGTCTAGGGGGCCTACACCTATTTTGGCCAAGTCCTCTTCTCCTCGTTCACCCTCCCACGCCTTTTGTAATTGTTGTCCATGGTAATTTATGGATTGCGCCACTAAGGACGCATCCAGAACCGGCTCCATAACAGAGTGCTGGAAAAATGTAGAATAGTGAAAATTTAAGGTTTTTGGAAAAAATAGTTAATTTAATGAAATTATTCTTATCCGGTCAAGCCGCCATTTTGAACTAAAAGAACTGTATGTACTAAGACTATAATTTTCAAGTAATACTTACTTTACAGCAGATTTCTTCCACTGTTTTTGTTTGATAAATTTAATGAAACGATTTTATCCGCAGTACAGTATTAATAGCACAAGATAAATTCACAAAGCACTTCCATCAAAATGGCGTACTTAGCACGTTTCTTTCATTGATACTTGATCAGTGTTGCCAGAGTGATTTCGTCGAAAGTTACGTTGCCATCCATGAAAAGTTACATTTTTAAAGTAAAACTTACGTCGGGATAAATTTTAACCGACTTCTAAAAAAAAAAAACGGAAATTCTGCATTCGACCGTATATATATTTTATTTTATATATTTGTTCGCGGATTTTTTCGTCCTTTATTACCCGATTTTGATAATTCGTTGCCATCCATGAAAAGTTACAATTTTAAAGTAAAAGTTACGTAGTGGTAATTTTTAACCAACTTCTAAAAACAAAAAAAAAAAAAAAGGAAGTTCTGCATTCGACCGTATATATATTTTTTTTATATATTTGTTCGCGGATTTTTCGTCGTTTATTAACCGATTTTGATAATTCTTTTTTCTTAAAAAAGATATATCCCAACTCATTTTGTGGCGCGTTTCATTCAAAGCCATCTCTGAGTATGATATGGAATGAAATAGTAAATACTTTTAACTTTTTAAACGCGCCAGTTCCAGATGCGTTCAATTTGAATGCGTTTGTAAACTGTTTGCAATAAAAATCTAGTATTACAAATCTCGTTCTCAAAAGTTACGAAAATTGCCTAAAATATAAAAATTACTTACATGTTACGCGAGGAGGTCAAAAGTTACGAAAAATGTAAGAAATGTAACCTTCTGGCACCGCTGTACTTGATAGATTAGAGAAAGAGACAGGCACAGGGTTCAGTGTTGCAAAAGGGAAAAATCAAAAATTGTTGAATTTGCTAGCAAAAAATCGGGAGATTTTTATTTATACTCCATTGGTTTAGCTTTGGTAGTTTTAAAACTAAAGGTAAATAAATCATAAATCGGGTACTTTTAGGTGCCGTTCCTACTCGTTTTGAATTTTTTCGATTAAAATAATGTCTCTATAATTTAAACTAAATTTTATAAGTAATTATATATTTGTGCAATAAGCTGTTGCTTATGATAAAATTGTATATTTATTTATGAACTTGAGAACAATTTAAAAAACAGTTTCAGAAATATGATGAATTTGATAACATTATAAAATTTAAGAGCCAATTGTGACGTAATTCAAATTCAATTTAATTCTTTACTTTCGTGGAACTGTGATGTATAGCACGGCAACAAATACGACTGACATAATGTTTATTCGGTTTTCATACTTATAAGTTTATACCCTGTTGAAAAACTCCAATAGAATCCCATCAAAAGCGATAAAAGCCACACAGAAATCAATAAATATTTATAGGTTTCTATGTGGCTTTTGTCGCTTTTGATGGGATCCTATTGGAGTTTTTAAACAGCGTAACTGAAACGTATTAGCTTTAATTTAATTAATTAGTTGTTGTTATTTGTTTGCTGTTTTATATTCATTGTTGATTAAAAAACAAGTGGTTATGTGCCTGGTTCCAGCCGTTTTAGTTTTTGTTATTTACCATTCCGAAACCTTACTTTCCATATTTATTTATGAATATTATTTTACATTAGTTGAAAATGCAAACAATCAGGAGATGTTACGATCGCTAAATCAGTGTATCGGGAGACAATAACCAAAATCAGTGGATCTCCCGATAAATCGGGAACTTTTACATCGCTGACAGGGTTGCCATTTGCCAACTTTATTTTTTCGTTGATCGTACCAGTAACCAGAATCAGATACATATTAGGAACAATCGAATATTGCTAAAAACACTACAAAAAATAGTACATATTAAAAATTCAATAAAACAATAGTAAATTATTTAAATACTTATCACTTTAACATTAGATCTTGTAATCTAATATTTGGTATTTACTATTAAGATTAATTATTTAATTACAAGGAGTGATTTTCTGGATCTTGGTTACCAGAATTTGGACACTGTGAACTAAAATTAACTAAGAAGTTTACATTTGTCACAGGTTATTGCACAGCGCTATCTATGATTTTTTTTTGTAGAATCTGGCCTTGAAAGTCCCTTCGTAGCAAATATTATTTGAATATTAATTAGATAATTATTATTAGAGTCAGTTCGCGCAGCAGTAGATGCGGAAGCTAATGTATTTATTCTTTTGAATGATGATTTTGATGACTTTTGTATGAAGATTGAAAAATGATTTCGAATACATAATCGTACATCGTATCTAATGCAAAAAAAGGTTGCATGAATACGATTTAAATCTTGAAATGAATGAGATCTTTGCCTGCGCGAACTTTGCCTTGATCTCCCTCACATATAATTTCAAAGTTGATAGTTTTTAACCAATCCCACTTTGGAAAGTATGTAGATCTACCACCTTCGTTTTTTAGTTTTCAAGAGATTGCAGATTAAGGATGTGTTATTCCTAAGTAATTTTTCTTTTTAAAAAAAATATTTCATTTCGTTTTCGGAGGGACGAATAAAAAAGCTGAATTACTGATCGTTAATATTTAAAGGAAGAATAGAAAAAATAAAAAAATAATCATAATAAATCTATCATAATATAAGAGCAACCCCCACGGTACACTTCCCGATGCCCACCGCTAAAAATGCATCTCTTTGTTTGGCCGGCTGGATTACTGAACACTTCGAGGGGACGATATTATGTCCTTTTTTTGTGGTCAGACATACTAAAACGCACAGAGAGACAGCAAGACGAAGATGGCGAACAGCACTTGTGGATCGTTATAGCAAAACGTTATTATCACCGCCTGAATTCCACTCAACTCCCATTTCACCATTACACGGCTTTAAATACAAGTACCCGCACTCACGCCAGAATGATCAAAAAGCAACTTATTAGAAATAATACATTCTGTTATATTATTAAATATTGAATATAAGTTTAACATTAATTAAATATTGGATATGTAATTATGCATATAATTTATAACTGTAATAAATAGTAATTATTTATACAAAATAATAAAACACACGAGTGAATTGGAAAGATAATACAAAACCCGTTCGGAAACAAAACGCTTATCTGTTTTAAGATATTTGAAATATAATTTAGTATTAATTAAATATAGCAATTAAGTAAATATAAATAACTAATTAAATAGCCGATCGATGCCTACAGCACTATTAATACGATTCTATTTAATAAAAGATGTGTTTAGAAATATGTTTTGTAACAATACTGGCAAGAGTAGCACGACCACTCTAAAACCCACTGACCATCCCCTTTATTAAAGGAGTCGCAGGATCACTAAAGTAGCAGAAGCAACCCAGCGCCTCCCAGTGCGTCTCTTAGCATCGCGCCCGGCTAGATTGCCAGGCGATAATGAGGCCCTTTATCAAGACAAGGTTAACACACATCGAGAGGCTATATAGATTACTTTTTTTTGTATATTATGTAGACTCAGATACTTTTACCATAGTCTACTCACACAAACAGCCTGCGGAGCATGCGATGTACACAGTTTTATATTATGACAGTTGGTTTTAGGGTTGAAGGGTATAACTATAACTTACCAGAAAACGGCAGACTACACTTTCTTTTTGTGACATACCATCCATTAGACAGCATTTTTGTCAAAATCAAACGATCGTCTGCTGTCCTTATACCATGTGATATATTTTGAGATTTAGAAAACCTAGCACTTAGCACATCTAAAATCCTTTTCTGCTTAGTTTATAATATAATACATAGATTTTTAATCGAATTAAATATCGAATTAGGATTGTATAGGTATGTAATGATATCGAAAAATTTTCTTGCATTTTGTGATTTTATTTTAGGCTGTTTTAAAAAAAAACATATCAAATTGCGTTGGCACGGAATTTGTACTTGGGCCAATAATCGCACCACGTAAGTAAATAACAACTGAAAAGAATTTCGAAAATCATAATAATTATTTATGGCCAGTGTTCTCCTTAAATTCAAATAGGTATGTAAATGTATTTTTAAAGCGAAATTAAACTAAGATTACAAATAAGAAATTTTGTTACTTAGTGTTTGGTACCGTAGTAGTTTATACCGTAACAGCTCAACTGAACTGATTAAAATTTGGAATAAAATTAGTTTAGAAGTAGGGTAGGAGGTTTATATCAGGATATAACAACTAAACAGGCATACATATGTGATGGCATATGTATATATAAAATCTTAGTTTTTAGTCAGAATACATATATCATTTATGTGGTGGCTGAAATATCATTTGATGTTACTCGTACTAAAAATATTGTAGCTCACGTAATATTTTAGAATTATGTTTAGGCACGTAAGTATATATCTTGCATACTTCAAAGCGACCATAAAGCGTCATTGGGAAGGTCTCACTTCAATAGAAGAGGCGAATACAAAAGGCGAAAGAGGGCTAGGTAATGGCAGACACAATAGAAATACTGTTTGGACTGAGAGGCGGTCCCTCGCACAATGGTGGACCGCGAAACTTATTTTATTCCTCAACACTTATTTATTTTCAGAGCCTAGACAACAATTTCTTTCAACTTTTCTTTCGGTTTGCTTCGTTATGTAGTTTTTACATCATAGATATACCCATTGCGCATTACCTATCTATTTTATAAAATAACTAATAATTGGTATAAAATATAACTAACACAACTAAATATAAATAGAAATACCTACGGTTTGATTCAGGATTTTACGACATATCGAATGAAAATATTATAATATATAATGAAAATCGACAATGCGATTCGTTAATTGTGTTACATTTTTATCGTATTCAACATAAATTTGCTATCGTGTATGCAAGGTGTATTGTATGGGCTGACACAATACACAGTGTCGCTTTGTGCCGCATTCGCACCATTGTCATCGGACATATTACTCAACGTTTTCACCTTGTATCAACTTCTGCAGTCTTCGGGGTTTCCTTCTAAGAGATATAACGCATGAATGTGAAACGTTTTCTTATGATATGTGAGGGTACTGGTACTGTTCAGAATATTATATAATTAATAATTATACTTTATCATCCTAATATAAGTATTTAATATTTTGGTGTATTGCAACTTGTATACATTCGTCTTATTTTAAATATAAATAGTATGTAAAAGCTCCGCTCCATTATCTATAATTCCATCGTTAGAAGGGTGATGTTAAATAGTCTTAGTTAATAGGCTTTAAAATGAATAAAAAAATCTTATCGGACTAGTTAATTCCAGCTACATTCGCGATTAAATATGCAAAATAAAAACAATATTTTTATCTTAATAATATCTTATTTAACTATAGGTCTAGTCCATATAACTTACTTTTAAGTAAAATCCTATCCAAACCTGGTGTATTTAAATAAACGAGATATCACTTAAAAATAACTTTTGCAATTAATATACCTATTTATAGGTAATAAATGATAATAGAAATGCAACTAAGCATAAATAGCACTTATATACTTAACGTACAAGTATTAAACCAAATAATGCACCCAAATATTCTATTGATGACATTTCTATTTTATATTATACTTAATCAATTTGTATTATGCATCTTTGCACTGTATGCACATAATGTGGGGTGGATGAGGGATGGTTGATATAACGCGTGGTGCGCAAGGATTCGGCGCGGGAAAGCGTTCACGTCACTCGCCGGCCGGCTCGCAGTCTGTGCCAGTATCTTATAGAACACGATCGCTTGGCAGTAAAACAAGCAGCCTAAGCTAGTTGGAACTTTTTCGTCGGAAATAATTTCCCGCCAAATAATTTTCATTTTGATATTGGGTCTGTGGAGTACTTGGTGCCAGAATTCTTTTTGTGATGTGCCGTGTGTTTTGTGAATGTGTGATACTAATCGGAGATACAGGAATTTTTCACTGGAGAAAACTTTTGGGGGTAAGTTTCTGAGTAGATTCTTATTTGATTATATTATTATATAATCTTTATTTAGATAGGTATACAATTTTCTTTTTAGAAAATATATTTGTATGTATATCTTTATTTTAATAGATGCCTACGTATTTTAAAAACTAACTCAATTTTTTCTTTAAATATTTGAATATTAATTATATATATAATTTATTTTATTCAAATACTTTATAAAATCATTTGTTTTTCATCTACTGTATAGGTTAAATGATATAATATTAAATATAGAACTTAATAACTCTGACCATCGGTAAGTTTTTTTTTCAAAATACCAATAGAGAAATATGATAATGATAAGCCTTCACAAAGTTTTAGTTTATAATTTATATATTTTATTACAGACATTTTATGTATAGGCCTAAGTATAAAATAAATTGATGCTTCGACAAGAGTACTTACTGACTAGGTAGGTAGCTACCTGACTAGGTAGTTACCTGACTAGGTAGGTACCTACCTACTTTACTTGTTTTTAAAAATACTTACTAAATTGATAAAAATAATAAAAAAAACTCATTATTATTTAATAAAATTAATTTGAAACTACATTGCAAAACAAAAGCCGATCGCGATGAAATCGATTGACGCGATAAACTTGCAAACAACAAAATAATGGTAGACTCGGGGAATTAACGCTTCTATTGTGTTAGTACAATAATCTGCTATCTAGGCCAGCCTCAGTGCTGCAGACGAACCTTTTGTCTTTCATGTTCGCCGTTAATAATGGCGGGCACCGAAACAGCCGCGCACAATACCGCGAAATGTGCGCGTTTTCATTTGCAAGACAAAACGCGCTTTGTTGTGTGTCCGCTCAATACGGAATTTATAGCGGGTGGACCGAGCCGCATTGACGGCTCGCTAACGAACGACAAAACGCCATAAATGCATTTTGATCAGAGGTCCGTACATAATCGATGACGCTGACCCGTTCATGTTTCAATCGTTGGGTTCCTAGCAGTTGGACACCTGTTTAATACTCAATGAATTACCTGTCGAGGAATTCTATTGCTTTTCATCTTGGAACTACGAGTTTTGAAACAATACAAACTGGACATTGCATTATGTAATCTAATTTTTAATTAATAGGCGCGAAATCGTTATTTATAAAATTAAAAATATTTTTGAAATTAAATTTCATACGTTTAATATCTATACTTAATATTATAAAGCTGAAGAGTTTGTTTATTTGTTTGTTTGTTTGGTTGAACGCGCTAATCTCAGGAACTACAAATCCGATATGAAAAATTCTTTTAACATTAGATAGTCCGTTAACTGAGGAAGGCTATAGGCTATATATACATATCATTCCAGAAAAATGTATAATTCCCGTGGGATAGATTTGTTTTTGTCTAGGGACGAACCCGAAGCGAAGCGAGGGTGAGTCGCTAGTCTTTTATATATTTATGTGGTAATAATAGAAGAAGAACGTTAAACATGTTCTTACAACAAGAAATAAAAATAGACGAAAAACTATAACAAATCAAACTTGGTATAAAATATGTAAATGAGACTTTCTTTTATTAATGCTGTTTTAAAAAAATACCTAATTTAAAAAATACTGTAGACTTCTCTCGAAACTCAAAATGAGCTACTTATTGCATTTGTCATTGGGATATGCGGAAGTCAGGGACTTTTGCCATAATGTTAAACATAAAAAATGCTACAGGGGTCAAATAAGGAATGAAGCTTGAAAGTAGCACCAGTGACAAAGATGTTGAAATGAAACCGAACTCACGACGAGTTGGTATGGACATGTGAAGAGGAGGGTTGAAACGCATGTAACGAGAAGAGTGACGGAAATGAATGTAGATGGATGGATAGATAGAGGAAGACCGAAGAAAAGATGAACAGATTGTGTGAGACAAGACATGAAAGAGAAAGGGGTGAATGATGAAATGACGAGTAATAGGTGAAAGTGGAAGATACAGACCTGCTGCGCCGACCCCAAGTAATGTGAGAAATGGGCAGGGAGATGATGATGATGATCAAGGCTAATACTTACTTAGTGAAACGATTTATATATAAATTTCGTTTCACATCCATCAAAAAAAAATATAATATTGAGAAGCTCATACACGTTTTTGTAGATTATTATTTAAGTAAATACAATTTTTCTTTGCAAAACGTGAATATGAAAGAAATATTCAATGGTTAAGGTTCTATTAAAGTCTGAAGTAATATTATACCTATTTATTATACAGTCCGTCTATATTTTCAGTCAAAAGAATCCGATTCAAAGAAGGCGAAGAAACGGAAAGGTAACCGCAAAGATTCGCTTCAGTCGGTTGGCTAGCCAATGGATTGCGCTCCTTTGCTACCTACTTCATTTAAAGAATCTACTTTACTTAAAGAAAATCTTTAGCATTTTGAAAAGGTAAAAAAAGTTCCTTTGAATTTTCAAGTAAATCAAAGTATAATTTCTTCTGCATTTTTTGTCATATTTCAATAGCACAATATGATGCATTCTGCAAATGGGGTTCAACTCTAATTAAACTTGTTTTTGATATTCCGGGTTATCACAGCTTTTGATATGTGGTGTATTCGAATTTCCAAAATGAAAGGAGTCTTGAATCCCTACAAAATAAAGTTACACTCAAGACTTCGAGAGGTCGCGTCGTTACAAAAGCGTCGTAATTGGCCCGTTCTTTTTCTACTTCCCTGAAGCATTCAGAGCCAATGAAACGTGTGCATTTAAATGACGTTCCACAGCTTTGTGGGGTCACACTCAAAGTTGTTCGTGAAACCGCCAGTATACGACTTTTGTATAGCCCCGCGACGCGGGGACTAAAAAGAACCTGCTATTTACTTGTTAAGAACTCATTAGTCATGCTTATTTGAAAATGTAATAGTCTAGTATGTACCATGTAAGCTGTCGGCGTATATTCATAAACTACTAAAGGATAAGATATGTACATGATATACTTAGTAATTTTATTTAACAAACAAAAGTTTGTTTTATAGTTAAAAAAATAACGTATTTTGTTGTCCCATCTTATTACAATAAAAGACTAACTAAAAATAATCTTTTTTGTTTTCTTTAATATATTATGTTAGTAATATTCCATAGGTTATTTAACATAACGAGGTTTACACCAATCTCAAAACTAATAGTGTGTTAGTCGGAAGCAGACAGATCGCCGCTTTAAAGGGCGCTTTTAAGTGAATTAGATGCACGTTATAATCAAGCAATATTAGGAAATAATGAGTGTAAGTGAATTTGTTTATTTTCTAACATCATGATGCATCACCGGCTGAAGATGATGCCAAGTTGTTTAAACATGTAAATGTTTAAAAAGTAGCTAGCACGTTCCTTCGCACGCACCGCAAAACATACTTACGTAACTACACATCCCTATTGAATCGACATACCCCCTCCACCCACACCCATTCATTCTTTGCAGCTTTTGTACGAGCGTTCAGGCTTTTTGTAACGGCGGTCGTTGTGAATAGTAACTGACGAAATATTGTTAAGCATGATATTATCATCTCGGCAGCTATGTTTTCAATTGTAGAACTAAACAGATCTAAATATTCTTGTGCGGAGAAAGAAGAAAGTAACTTTATAACATTCCTTTTAACACCTTTAAAGATGTATGTATGCATGTATTCACTTTAATACATACATACATACGTACATACATGTATTCACTTTAATACATACATACATACTTTTTAACGTCCCACTGCTTGGCACGGGCCTCAGGTTATAGTCCACCACGCTGGCAAAATGTGGTTTGGCGGACAAAAAAAAAAAAAAAAAATAGTCTAACTTCCATTTAAGAATGGAAATATCTGAAGATGTTCTGGTCAGTTTCCCATATAAACTGATCTACGTATCTAGCATGTATAAGCATTATATGCTTAACAATCCAGTTACCTTCTTTTTATTCTTAATCACAAAATGTACTGAGTTCTATGGTATTGAGTTCGAGCGGCCAACACATCGCTGTTTCTAGCGTTTTCTGCAGTTGTAATTACTTCTATGTATAGTTTTATAATAAATTATTTAAAAAAACAAGTATGTAATTACGTATCTTTTGAACTGACGTATATTCTGGTATAAAGTTTACTTAATAATATTAATGTTGTAAGGATATATTTACAGCTAATTCTGAACGTTTTTAGTAGTTTTTAAGATTTTGAAAAGGATTTTTTTGTAAATATCCAACACATATTTTCAAATTCCGAGGCCGCTATAAACTCAACCACTATATACGAGATATTATTACATATTTTTCATTTCATTTGCTTTGTAGATTATTTCAATCCATGAGCTTGAAAAAGTGCTTCGGAATTTTGGCTTTATTTCAATTAATAATGAAAATTTGCGAAAAGCGAGGCCGCTTTGAACTATATTAATAACTAGCGACTCATCCTCGCTTTGCTTCGCTTCAGGTTCGTCCCTAGACAAAAGAAATCTATCCCACGGGAACCGTACATTTTTCCGGGATGATATATACCCTATAGCCTTCCTCAGTTAACGGGCAATCTAATGCAAAAAGAAGTTTTCAAATCAGATTAGTAGTTCCTGAGATTAGCGCGTACAACCAAACAAACAAACAAACTCTTCAGCTTTATAATATAAGTATAGATTATTCTCCCCATATATGTTAAAATTGTCGAAGAGTTTTAGTTTCTCTGAATAAGAACGTCAAAGATGGACATTAAATTGAAAAATCACAGTCAACATGTAATAGGTCTCTTAAGCAGACAATAAACAGGTGTTGGTGGCAAAATTTTATAATTCAAGATTAAATGTTGAAGCGATGAAGAATTAAAATGTATTTTTAAAATATTATTCTATATAGGGAATATACGTTTCCAATCTGACTTTAATGAAATTCTAGCGTTTTCATCGAGTACTTGATTGTGTCCAAATGAGTAGAGCCGGTTTTTTTTAAATAAGTATATTTATATGTGCTATAAAATTTCTTACGATGGAATATCTAATGAGAAGCTTTATTCAAATAAATTCAAATTCAAATAAATATTTATACTAATTGTTATACGCGCAGATGTACCGGCGGAATGATAAAACTATAACAGTTACAGCTTATTAACACAGATGCTATGGAATCCTAAAAATACATTAAAAGGTACTTTATATGTATTTTAAATTATATGTACAGATATTTTTTTTTCACAGTGAACAGTTATATATAAAAATAATGTTAGATATATTTAGAAACATATAACTTTGCCGTTTTCAGGCTGTTTATTCAATTTCGCGATTACATTGATGGTTCTGTCGATAATATACCTACATAAAAGAAGAGTATTAAAGTAAACAATGGTTAGGCACCTACTCGGAAAGGGGGGTAGGGGGCTGGACGATCGGTATTTGGTGCTCGCATTGTCGTTGAATAACTTTTGTCCCTATTGTGTTGCTGAAAGAGCCACAAAGACTTCGGCGTTGAACATAAACCGAAATTCACCAGAGCGCCGATCACTCGTCTCTTAATAATGTTTGAAGCCTGATTTTGTTTTTTACAAAGAGCTTTTATATAATCTTTATTATGAAGTTTTCCTCCAAGGTCATAAAAATACTTTGAGTTTACCGTTGTTGATATAATTCTTTATTAATAAATTATAAAACATTCATAGCTCTGTTTTATTAGAGTTTAAGTTTTTTTTCGTACCTGTCTGCGGCTTCGCACCTCTGTGTGTTGCTATTCATTTCGTAACCACTGAACGTGATCCTTTCTTAGGTAATATAAAGCCGCAATCATCACCTTATTTATTATATTGAATATAATACTAGCGACTCACGCTCGCTTCGCTCGCGTTCGTCCCTAGGTACCTACGTTTTTACGGTTAGCTATGTTTATACATAAATAGTAGCTTGCTACTTCTGGGATATTTATTTAAATTATATAACGATGTACGTTACGTACGTACGTTATTGCGTACGCCGTACGCGGATTTTGTTCACAATTTCATGGGTTTTAAATTTTTTTCGCGGAACCCTGATTCTTTTTCTAAAATAAAAGTAGCTTAAGTTACTCCTTATAACAGTAGCTATCTGCCAGTGAGAGTCCCGTCAAAATCGGTCCAGCCGTTTCGGAGATTAGCTGGAACAAACAGACAGACAGACAGACAAAAATTGTAAAAAATGTTGTTTTGGTATATGTACCGTGTATACCTACATCCATATGCATTTAGTAAAAAGCGGTTATTTTAATATTACAAACAGACACACCAATTTTATTTATCTGTATAGATAATATAAATTAGGATATTGTATAATAACGAAAGGAGGATTGTGAAGTGTCGATACGTGTCGATACTCGCGCCAAGTAGGTTTTTAAAAAAATGCTATCTGTTTCATACCGCTCGCTTTGCCAACCCGTATGGTGCGATAGAGAGAAATGCAAATCTTAGGGGTAATTATCTACATTTCCAATTTGAAATATTGTTTCGGGCGATAACGTTTTCACCCCCCTAAACACTTAGGTAGTGAGACAATTTTGGTCTTATTAGATTCAGTACACCTTAATCCAGGTCTGTACGTTTTTCTTTTTTTAGTAATTCTGTGTAGTTTAATTAAAAAATGCAGGTATTTAGATACTAATAACTTTTATCATACTGAATATTTAATATTTTGTATGAAAATTTACAGCTTCGCAATCCTGCCTCATTTTAAGTGCATTCAAGAGAACTGTGAGGAAATTAAATATTTGAGTATTTAGATATACATATTAGTTACATTGCAAATATGAGGTGCAGATTTGACAAATTAGACGTTGCAAAAATGCGACTTAATACTGTTTTATTTGTTTATATACTTTTATTTGTTTAGGAAAATCGAAAGTTGTGATTAAAACTGACTCTTTAACAAACAATGTAATATACAATACCACAACTTGAACTAGTTTAATAAAGAAGTTCTAAGACTTTTAAAGTATACGCTCGATCGCGGCTGTGATTTATCTCCACTTTATTGAGTGGATCTCTTTGTGGACGATACTCTATTTCAGCATTATCAGAAGGAGGATAATGTTAAAATATTAGAGCTTATTTATTTGTTACGTTCAAAGTTTTTTTCAAATATTATACTACTAGCGGCTCACCCTCGGGTCGCTCGGGTTCGCTTCTAGAAAAAAAATACAAATCTATCCCATGGGAAACTTGGAATACTTGGAATACTTTTTACCTCGGAAAATTTTTTTGCGGGGTAAAAAGTAGCCTATGTTAGCATATTCCAGACTATATCTAATGACTATGACTAATCTATCTCTGTGCCAAATTTCATGCAGATCCGTTCAGCCGTTTTGGCGTGATTAAGTAACAAACTTCACATTTATAATATTAGTAAGATTAAGAAAATAATTCTAATTACTTTGTCAACCCTTAAAAATTGTTTCACAGAAATAAAACATGAAGTTTACATCATACGCAAGCTTATTTACCTTTACACTTTAGGAAAGCCAATTTTATTTCTATTCTATTATTTATCTTCCAGTATTTTATAGTAGAAAATAGATGTATTTATCATAACGACAGATGTTTATCTGTACATAGAATAAAAATGCTAAAAACCGAGTCAGGGGGATGTAAGAACAGAAATAAAACAAATCCAGATTTTTTTCAATGTTTTTGTTTCTCTATCTGTTTGTCTGTTTGTACGGGCAGTAGCCTGCCGGTACAAACAGACATCCAAAATATCCAAAAGTATTGGACCGATTTAAATGAAATTTGCATGGTGGCACCTTATATACCCGGTCGACATTTGAGATACTTTTCACCCCGGAAAATTAAAGAGTTCCCGTGGGATAGTTAAAAAATTATAGTAACTTATACAGCCTTAGTATACAAAAGTACTGATTGGATTTTAATGAATAATATAGTTCATACATCAGAATAACAAATAGGCTACTTTTTAGAAACTAGGAAAAATGTACGGTTCCCGTGGGATAGATTTGTTTTTGTTTGTCTAGAGTAGTTTGTCGCTAGCAGTACATATAACCATATTCCTATAATAATTTTTTAGGCAACCTTTCACTAGTATAACCCATTTTCTGTTCATCCTTTGTATGTTGGCACCATTCTTTGCAGCTTTTGTGTCCGTGATACGTTGAGAGACCAATGCGGTTGTAAACAGTTTTTTGCGATTTGTTTGTAAATATACCCGTATTTAATAAAATATAATTCAAGAACCTGTTTCGATAATAATACTTATACTAATATTAATGCTTACTGAGTTTTTTTGCAGGAGGGATATTATAATAGTTCCATTCGGTAAAATATTTACTTAACATATCAATATTAATGTAATTCAATAATTTTTTTTATTAATGATTTCAAAGCGTGCCAGTTGAGCAATATTAAAGTATCCTGACAGTCATGCGTTCTTCCGTTTACAGTCCTATCTTAGATTTGACTGATACGCTCTGTAGGTAAAATAGGTATACAAGGTACAACTTACTTACTTTATAGGTCGCAAGTTCGATTCTTGAGAGATACTATGTATTTGAACTTTTTGACATTTTATTTTCGTTTAAAAATTTTAATTTTTTTGCTGCAAAGAATAATATTATTCGAGAAAGCCAATTAAATATTATAATGATTAAAATTAATTTTTTTGAATATAAATAATCAATTGATTTATATTAAAAAAACAATATTTTTAATACGTGTAAATGTGATGATATAACAGTTAAAACCATTTTGGAAAAACTAAGATAAAAAACTTATACTTAATAAGACATCATAATCTACTGCGACAGCAGCATTGCCTACGTGTGTTTATTCTATTTGTCTACAATCATATGGTACTAGCGGCTCACCCTCGCTTCGCTCGGGTTCGCCTCTAGACAAACAAAAACATATCTATCCCACGGGAACCGTACATGTTTCCAGGATAAAAAATATCTAATTTGTTACTCTGTTGTATGAACTATATTATTGAAAAGTTTCATTAAAATCCAATCAGTAGTTTTTGTGTACTTAGCTATATAAGTTACTATAGTTTTTTAACTATCCCAAGGGCACTCTTTAATTTACCGGGATGAAAAGTATCTAAAATGTTGACTAGGGATATAAGATACCACCATGCAAAATTTCATATAAGTCGGTCCAACAGTTTCGGAGATTTGCCCGTACAAACAGACAAACATACAGAAAAACAAAAAAATTGAAAAAAACTGGATTTGTTATATTTCTCTACTACATCTCCCTGACTTAGTTTATAGCCGTTTTATATATATAGGCGCGTTCAGAATATTAAAGAGCTCAAGTCATATCTAGCCCAGCATAATAGAATGAAATTTAATTTTGACATATTTAAACTCAGCCTGTTAGATGTTCAATAAATTATTATAATATAAGAAAACTAAAAAAGCATGCATTTGACCAATTGTAGTTTAAGTAAAGCAAAGGTGTTTTAATGAAAAACGTGACGTATGATATAAAACATAAAACAGACAAACAGATTAAAATAACAGTTTTTGATTTGGCTTCTATTGTTTTCCAAATATGAGGAATATTCATTTTGCTAGTATTATAAATGTATAGATTCAATACATACACTATATTAGATATACTCGTATATACACAAAACTACAAATTAAGCCTTTCAAAAATTAAGCATGATATGACTAAGGTGTCCTGATAAACCTACTAAAAGTTCCCGTGGGTGAGCAGTGAGTTAGCGATGGAGAAGCAATGAAGGTTCCTTTTTCCAGGTTTACATCATATTTCCAAAACTATTAAAAATATAAGAACGACTTCTTCTACACACATTGATTCATTTAATTTTCTATATAAGTATCATATACATTTTTGCTTAATGCTTTTGGCGTTGTATGGTATTTATTTTAATAAAAATAAAAATAGTTTTGCAAATTCTAATTAATAAAGTGAATTAATAAAATGGTATACAAGAGTACTGCCTTCAATAATGTTCTGAATTAAATATTCGATATTATTATCATCTACTACTTCAGTGGTCTAGTGGCTAGCCTGTACGGCAGCTCCGGAGGTCCTGGGTTCGAGTCATGAGGTCGGGCAAGTTTAATTATTGAGTCTTTCTGTTTAGTAAGTCTCAGTAACAGCCCGGAGTTGGGAAGTTGGCGGTGTTTCATCCCCGTGCCTCAGAGAGCACGTAAAGCCGTCGGTCCTGCGCCGTAACTTCCACTGGTGGAATAAAGAAAATTCTTCTTAAAAATTTTAAATCAATGCTAAACTCGGGAATAGCTGGCATAAACAGCAAAATCACGCTACTCTTTTTGAGTTTGACCTTTTTTTGGTGGGATCTGTCTACAGGTACAATTTTTTAGACTGAGTTTAAAATTTACTTACTGCTTGACCTGTTGTGTTCAGACCAATAAACCTCAACTTATACTCAACCGATACTCATGTCATCTGTAAATATGTATGTACCTAGGATATCCAAAACATTCGCAGCTTTCAATACAATTATTAATTAATCAAATTTTTATCACAAAATAATAATTTTAAAATTGTAAAATCAAAATAGGTATGATATGTATAAAATATTAAAAATTCATTAAGACTAGGTATACACCAAAAAAAGGAGAGTGATAATCACGCAATCACTCAGTTCTTTCTTTGACATACCCTTACCCTTACATTACAAAGGGACACATTTCCACCAGTTGGAAAACAGCCAAAGACTCTTTTTATCGAATGCCCTAAACAATGGGTTAGCGATGAGACACAATAGTTCTGAATGACAAGCGATGGTAGATTAGGCATGATGACAACCCTATTCCTTATGTTAAGATGCGGATTGTAAATGTATTATACTGAATTATAATTGTATTTAAAATACTTATTTTTTATTTTATTACACATTTATAATTCTATCATAATTTTTAAAGGCAGTAGTAGTCCAGTGGTGACGCGCTCGCTCGGAATACTAAGCAAGGTGGGTTTAAATCCCGGGTCTTGCGCCTCTGATATTATGCATAATTCCAAATATCCTAAATTTCCAACATGGTACAACTTATATGAGTTTGCTAATATGGTGAAGCAAAACATGAGAAAATCTGCATATTTGAGAGAACCTAGCAAGTTTTCAAAAGACATGTGAAGTCGACCAACCCACACTTGGTAACGCGGTGGACTTGGGCCTGATCCCCCTCACATTTGAAGGGAGATCCATGTCTAGCAGCGGACGAAGTGCTTGCTGATTACATAAGGAAATTAAGAATTTACAGCACTTGACAATGATTTAATAAAGATGAGCATTGTTTTTTAGTCATTAAGGAGGTTCCTTGCTGATTTATAATATTTAAACCAACTATATATTTCTATAAATTACCTCGACCACGAGTATAGGTATGTATAGGTACTAATTGTAAGCTATTATGGTCCCTAGATCCTTATTTATGATAGTATTACTTAAATACAAATAAACTTTATAAGAATGACATAAATTATAATAATATACATAATATAATAATACACAATAAACATTTTTTCTTATCCTGTTAGTTTGTAAAACGATACAATAACAGCATCACTCAAGTCCTACGAATATGAAAGGACGTCACAAGCAAATAGGGTAAACAAAAGGGAGAAACCGCAAATCGTGGTCGGTTTAAGTGAGTTCAAATAGGAAAAAAGGGAAAGTTGAAGCCATTGTCATCGGGAATCGCTTCGGTACATGCCGTCTGCCTGGATGGTGTTTTGGCGCTATGAAATCCTGAAGACAATATGAGATTAATTCTTAGCTGGTTATTTTGAGAATCAGTCATTTATTCAAATTCAAATAGGTCTTGAATATTCTAAATTTATGCATTTTATGACAAAAAAAAATAATAAGTTACCTTATAAAGTTAATTCAGAGTATTTATGTTGATTTTTATATCTCTTTCCTATAAAAGTCTATATTATGATATTTTTCATATGTTTAGATACGATGTAGCACTACCAAATTGCATAAAAGATATCGGAACGATCGCTTGTAAATGTTATGCTGCAGTAGCTCATCTAGTGTGAAGTATACAAATATGTACATACAATTTTTCGAATTTATAATTAGTAGTCTGATTTAAAAATCTTAAAAAAAATAATCGAAAAGATATTTTTATTTTATGATGTCAAATATTTGCGTAAAGATTTAGATAAAGGAAGTATTTATCTTACAAAAGATATTATTTTTGAAATATATAACGCAAAAGATAATGCACTCGTTCTTTCGCAGCACTAAGCAAAAATATTACCATTAAAGGTCATGGGCACGCGTATGAGCAAGATTATTACAGGCTTGAAACAAGATTGTTGGTAAAATATTGTGGTAAAGCCTCAAGAACGGTCAAGAGTAAGCGTCAGCTACAATTTTATATTTACCTATCGAATATCGATGTACAAAGTTATAAATGTACAAAAAAAAATCAAGTGACGTGTATACTGGTAAGAATTAAAACTGTTACTTTTAAGGTTTTTTTTTTTCCTTATATTTTTTTGGGACATTAACACACAGCCCTATCTAGTTCTATGGTAAGGTACGAGGCTGGTGTTATGGACACCAGATAGTTGATACACTACACATATATAACTTTTAATACATACATATTATAAATACATATATTTGCCACATAGATACCTACATAATATACTAAATTCCCTAAACTATTTCTTATTGTAAACAAAAATGTATTCTATATAAAGTATTATGGAAAATTAAGTCAAATTCCTTTAGCCAACATTACTTTAAAAACAAAAGAGATAATCTCACTTAAGTTTCCTTTATAATGGCTAGTTGTACTGTTTCAGCAAAGTTCTTCGTTCTAATTAGAGCATCCACATTGTATTACTATATCATATTTGTTGACAATGGCATCCTTTATGTAGCAAACAATCGTGTTGCTGATGAATTTCGGTCTATGTCTGAGCCGTGTCTTTGTTCGGCCTCCCTCTAGTGGACACACAATGGAACAAAAGTTGTTCAACGGCGGCAGCACCTAATACCCGGCCCACCCTCCTTTGTTTCGGGTAATGTTCGACTTTTATGGATATTTTCAATGGATCGCTGTAATCAGAATAAAGTTGCGAATACCATTAATCGGTACCTATCAAAGTTGTTCCGCTTTCATTTGAAAGGAGTCACTTTCAAATATTAGTATGAGAAGTAACTGCATTTAAATTTAATTTATTTACTTCTTATACACATTTTATATGATCGGTATTGGACGATGGTTTTCATCAACAAATACTCTGCCTATCTAGTGCACGGTGCACGAGACTTAGTCGGTGCGAGTTAGTTACACAAAACTGTATATTATAATATAACGGTACAGCTCTCAGATAACTCATAATGCAGTTTGCCATTGAAAGCAACCGCCACACTTCCCCCGATCGGATTTTCCACGATAATCGTGACAAAAGAACTTTGTGCCGCCGTATATTCTGCAAGTTGCGACGCACACGTTCACATCTATTTACAGCGAGACGCGGATAAGCAGTTATCCATAGAATATCATATTCATTCGTTTAAAACAATGACTTCTATTTATTTAATAACTTGTTTGAGTGCAATCAACAATCTATACGTATAATAAATTCTTCGACAATGCGAAAGATTTAAATAGATATAAAAAACAAAGTTATACAATAACAGTAACATATTCACAATGGCATTTGGCGTGATATATTTTATAGGGTAATTACGAAAATATAACCTATTATAAAGACCTATGAAGTTAATGTCTCCGATACAAAGGACCCACCCACACCAGTGGATGGGAAAAGTTATTTGGATTGCTAAAATCGCGTGGAGTGATGAGTTTTCAAATTGTTATGATTCAAGAAATAAATGTAAAATGTACCTATTGTATGAGAATGCCCATCAGATTACTATTATAATGAAATTTTGTATGTGTGTAGGTACTCAGGGTCGCACCCTATCGAATTGAGGTTAATTCGGTAGTTAAAGAATAACCAAATAAAAAAGTGATTAACTGATGTATCAACGCACAGGCCAAACAGTTAAGGCTAGAAAATTGAAATTTCGCACACGTATTCCTTATATGACGAAGGCATCCACCATGGAAGGATTTTTCAAAACTCAACTCCCAAGGGGATGAAAAATTATTCCTTGAACATATTTGCATGAAGTTTCGTATGAATCTTGTACGGCAAATAATGAGTTATGTATTTCAGCGTTTTCTAAAATTCAACCCCTAAGAGGGCAAATTAGGGGATGACAATTTTGCAAGACATATTTGCATGACATTTCGTATTTTTCGTAGTTTGATCGCGAGCGAAGCCGCGGGTTCTACTAGTCTGTTAATGTTTTGTGACTTTACATGAAATATATATTCATGAATTCTTACTTACTTCTATTCTAATTCAAATTCAAAATATTTTATTCAGCATTAAATTATTACAATTTTTTACTGAACGTCATCAGTCTACTACCATTTCGGAAAGAAGATTATGGAATTATGAAACTATTATGGAAACATTGTATATGCTGTGTGTGTACAGGCTAACATTGTTTTTAACCTGAGCCCAACCAAAGATAAACTTATTCTATACGGTTAATATTAAATTTGCCTTGAGCGGGATTGAATCCGCGAACGCACAGGTGGCAATGCCAATTAGAGACATTCCATGCCATATGCAACGGTCGTAATTTATATAAACCGCTCTTAAATAAATTAGAGTATTGCTTACTTTTTCAGAATCGTATCGTAGCATTTTATGATAATGAAAAAAATTAAAGTGCCAAAATTGTTTATTGGTATTTATGAGGAAAAAAGGTCTTATGAGTAAAATACTGATAGGTTTTGAAAAACAATATATTAATTTCAGTACTAGAAAAAAAACTATAAAGAAAATCTATATATATAATAAAATTCTAACTAAGCCGAATCTGTACATTAAATATTTTTTGGAAAATCTTATTGAAATAGACATTATTATCGATGCAGAGGCCGAATCTATAGTTTTTAGAATTTTCATCTGTCTGTCTGTCTCTCTGTTACCGCATCACAGAAAAACCACTGGAGGGATTTTGATGAAATTTGGTATGATGATAGCTGGATATCCGGGTCAACATATAGGATACTTTTTACCGTGGGAGATTATCTCATTCCCACGGGAATACACGTTATAACACAACCCAAAAAATATTTACGCTCAGAATTTCTTGAAACTTAGTATTAATACTCTTCAATACAATTACGTAAATACGTGTTTTAGCGTTTTTTGATATTCATCCTATAAGGAGATAAAATAAGGGATGAAAATTTGTATGAAACCTACCTTTTTAAATTTTTTTTGTTGTAGTTTTAGCGCGAGCGAAGCTGCGGGTTTTGCTAGTCCTTAATAAAAACGTTACATTAATTACGAATTGGTATTTCTACAGTTGCGAGTACACTAAAATGTATAGAAGAAAATGTAATGAATAATTTCATTAGGTAGCGAGCTTTTACTTTGGAAGCTTAATTAAAATGTATTGATATCAATGAAGG
Organism: Argynnis bischoffii washingtonia; assembly: GCA_033884665.1. Lineage (NCBI taxonomy): Eukaryota > Metazoa > Arthropoda > Insecta > Lepidoptera > Nymphalidae > Argynnis > Argynnis bischoffii. The sequence goes on along the minus strand of CM066609.1, from coordinate 12,964,497 downwards.
ACTTTCCATGTTTTCAGTTTTGAAAATTATTTAAATTTATCCATATTTATTTTATAATGGCTACAAGAAATAATAGTATTTCATACTATCAATAAAGGGTGTATTTTCCTGTGCTCATGTGTGTGTCCAAATACAAATGTATTTTTAATGGGAACTTTATCGACTTTATGAATTCGAATGTATATGTAATATAATTTACAGTACTTGATTGTAATTTAACATAATAATTGGCTCATTAGGAGAAATATTAATTTTAAAAATTAATCATTTCGTACTAACAGATAATCTATCTATACATACCTATAATAAAATTGTAACTGAGCCGAATCTGTATATTAAATATTTTTTGGAAAATCTTATTGAAATAAACATTATTATCGATACAGAGGCCGAATCTATAGTTTTAGATTTTTTGTCTGTTTGTCTGTCTGTCTGTCTGTCTTTTACCGCATCACAGAAAAACCACTGGAAGGATTTTGGTGAAATTTGGTGTGGTGATAGCTGGTTATCCGGGTCAACATACAGGACACTTTTTACCGCGGGAAAATATCTCAATTCTGAGAAAAAATACAAAAACTGCAATGTAAGAGTATACTAATATGTAAAACCTAATAATTTGGTTTTTGGTCACCTGAACACGAGCGGAGCCGCGGGCAATGCTAGTAATTTATATATTAAAAGATAAAACATGTACTTTCTACCATCTAAACATATAATATGCCGGTCATGTTCTCAATTCAAATAACACAAAGACATCGTACAAAGTCGTTTCCAAATATAAAGAGCCCGCACATTACGGTGGTTAAAGTGACCGCGAGTGAATACAATCACTGGAGCGGGAGGACTGCAGGCTATTGTCAGCGTGAAATAAATTACTTATTAGGGAGACAACGAAGTATGGTGAATGTGTCGTAAGATTGAAAAAGCAACGGTAGTTTGGGTAACTAGTAAAATCGGTTAAAATATCTAATCAATTAAAAATAATGTAAAATCATTCCAAACCAGAATTTTCAGTAAATAATGTGTTTATAGTGATCGATTCAGCGGTTTTACCACTTGAAGAAAAATTAAACAACGATTGTTTTGTTCTAGATCACAAGAAACTAGAAACCTCTAGTTTTCAGGTTCACTTGATCCATTCTTGTAGAAAAGCGTTAGCTACTGATTAAAGAGTGTGATGATGATGAGTGACGATGTTGTACTGTCACTATGTGATATAACGATTTATTAAGCTTTGGCAGCGAGTGAAAGTTCATATACATAGGCATTAAGTTCTTGAATGCAATGGTCGTGCAAGGTAGTTGTCAGCTTATGCAGACTTCGTGGCTAGTTTATTTTATAGAAACAACAACAAAATTAACAAGAGCAATACATTTTCACCAAATATTCTTTAGTAATAATTAACATATATTATAAAATTATGTTAAATTTTATTTATTATTTGCAGCCATATATGTACATTTATGTATATGTCAAAAAGCTTTTACAGAAGGAAATAAAAATGTAAAAAATAAATTTGTACATATAGAATGTAATCCAATATGCCCCATTTAGTAAAGCACTAGGATATCTTTATGCAAAGAAAACTTACAGATAAATTGATGTAGCTCTCGGAAGTTTCTAAATGAAGTGCAATGTAAACATTCAATTTGCGTTAGACACATTTTTGAAGGGGAAGTTGTATACTGTTACATTCAGGGTACTGCATATGAAGCAAAAGCGAAAATCTTACTCTATATGTTAACAGTTTTGTATCCATTTAAGTGTACATTTTTGGGGTTCGAACTATTAAAAATTGCATTTTATAGTTAAAAAGCCATTACTTTTAAACTGGGGAAAAAACGAATGGGTTTTACACACTGAAATTATGGTCTGGAAAATAATACTTTGTAAGTTTTCCATAATACAATATTTTTGAAACGACTATTTATTAATAATTAACCTGTATATTGTGAAGAACTTGGATAAAAAAGGAAATATTAGTTTTTATATACTATTTAAATTTTCGATACCATAATCATAATCAATAATTGTCGTATTAAAAGTATGTGTTTATTGAGGCATTTATATTTAACTATAAGTTTTTTTATAAGTATACACAACCTCTAAGATAAGAATAATGACTACAGTAGATAGCAATTGTATTAAATATATTCGCCTATCTTCTTGCATAGGCAAAACGTGATCTTAGAATATATATGAAATAGTAATGTTATCTAATTAGATTGTGCGACGTCGGCGTCCGCGATCCATTGTGCCAAGGACAATGACTGCTAATTCCTGATCTATGTAACTTACTGCATTGTTCGCGGATAGGGATGATACTCATTTTATTGAGAAAAAGCTCAAACTCTCTATTATTCAGGTGTTATTAGTTATTAGTAAAGGGATGAGCCAAGTAACGTGGAAAAAATCTAACTAAATACAATAAATTTTCAACTTATATAAATCTAAAATTTTGTAGTTATTCCCACTATTAATAATAATTAATGCAAGTCTGTTTGTTAGTATATTTCACAACAAAAGGGCAATTGGTTAACTCGATGTTTGTTCTTAAACTTCATCGTATTGAAAACCACACTCCTTATCTTCAGGGTTTTAGTAGGTAGTAGGTACTGGCATTTCTAGCCAATAATATACTAACCACCTGTTGTTCAAGTGATTTGCATGAATGCATTGCCTAACATTAAAAAAGAAGTTACTTTTTATTCCAGTAGAAGTTGTTATTATCTCTATATAATGTTTTATATTATTATAGATTAATCAGTACCTATATAAATAACTAGCGACTCACCCTCGCTTCGCTTCGGGTTCGTCCCTAGACAAAAACAAATCTATTCCACGGGAACCGTAAATTTTTTCGGGATAATATATAGCCTATAGCCTTCCTCAGTTAACGGGCTGTCTAATGCAAAAAAAAATTCTAATCGGATTAGTATTTCCTGAGATTACCGCGTTCAACCAAACAAACAAACAAATTCTTCAGCTTTATAATATTAGTATAGATTAAGCTTCGCAGGTATACCCATACCTAATAAGATCCGTATTTGTGAGCAATTATAATAAGAATTTGTATAATTTAAAATTTCTTTGAAAATTTAACATGTCAAACAGATGATAACCCTACTTTTATGTTGATAGATTTTCCAATTACGAAACCGAACAATACGCCCACTTGTACTAACTACATTAATGAAATTACACTTCATTATTATTTTTATCTGTAAAAGGACAAGTTTCCTTTTATAGGAACCTATAAGTATATTATAATATAAAGATTTTTTTTGTTAAGAGTAGAAATAATAGTACCTAAAGAAGTTATGATATGGAAAACAGAATATATATTTTTATTTGAAACTAGCGACTTCGCTCGGGTTCGTCCCTAGGTGATTCTTTAAGTTGACATAACTTTTTTATTTATGAACCGATTGAAATAAAACAAATACTAAATGTTATGTGAAGCTAAACAAAATACAAACAAACAAAAATTCTAAAAATCGTTGTTTTTGGTTTTATTGTGTTAATAAAGACCCCGATAATAGTTTTTCTCCAATATCTTCCATATATAGAGAGCAATCAGTTACAATTTTATTATATGTATAGATATTGGTATTTTTTTAATTTAATATTTATTAAACAAATTAAAAAAACAATTATTTTAATCTGATTTAAGTCTCACTCAAATTAAAGGAGTACTGATCAATAATTCACATGTTGATGACCCTTATCATCCCTCGTATCGGTCATCTCGACACCAACCCCTGTACCGGTGTATTTGTTCGTTAAATTAATCGTCAATTTATCGACAATTCTTCGTTTGATGAATGTTGGTTTTTGTGGACTGAATTTTTATATGTAAATTATAATTTATGCGCTTTATTTCGTACAATTTTTAATGCTATATTATATATCTGCTCATGTAATTTACAGAGGTATTAAAAAAATAGTACTTAGTAAAAACTTGTATGAAAACTCTAAATTTTTTAGTATACGTTGCGTGGCCATGGCCATCATGCAAAAAATAATATAATAATATTACAATAGATTCCATTATCTTATTATAACAACTTGAAATTTTCTTATAATATTTAATTAAGTAACTTTGTCTTAAAACTGAAATTTTTAAAACTAACATTTCAAACTAATTTAGTAGAAAATACTGACAAAACCACTACAGATAAACAAAGCCTGTCACAAACCACATTCACTGCTTTATTCCTCCACACCATTTGTTTTCATACAATGTTCTCCAAAATTGTGATCCATCATCGGATTTGAATAACATAGCATTGAATAGTTGGCTTTTACTTCTCGTCCAGCTTTAGAAGATCTCTAGTAACTTACAAGCATATCCTTTTTAGAGCACAATATACAGGACGTGGAGAGAGGGAAGGATCAAGTTTATCTGGCACTAAACCATTGTTATGACGTCGATTTTGAGTACGAATTGTCATAGGCGTGTATTGAACGGTTTTATCAATTGCTTGTTTTTGACAAATATGTATTTATACAACTATATGCTTGTGTAAAGGGGAGAATACAAACTAAGTGAATGACTATTTCTACACAATACACTCTATCATTTTCAACCGACTTCTTTAAAAAGGAGGAGGTTCTCAATTCGGCTGCGTGTTTTTTTTTATGTTTGTTATCTCAGAACTCCTTCATTTATTAACCGATTTGGACCATTTTTGTTTTGTTTAAAAGTGTATACTTTCAGATTGGTCCCATTTAAATTTAAAAAAAAATACCACCCCTAAGGGTGGAAAAATTGCTTATGATGATTGTGATTTTCATTATGATTTTTATTTATTCCTTTTTAAATATCCAGTATTAATGTATTTATTAAATATTTAAATGAAAATCTTTTTCTATTTTGTATATATTATTTAATTAGCGAATAGACTTCTTACATCACAATAATGAAATATGCAATAATGTTTGATCCAAAATAAAATATTTGTTGTATAATGTCGTCATAGAAACAATATACTCGTACGTTAGTTTTGGCTTTTGCAATAATAGCTTTGTAGCCTGTAAACCTGCAATCACAAGGTACGCCTACATACTACTACTATTCACTCCTCGGTGACATGTTGCCCTGACAGTAAATAGTTTTAAGCAATATTGAACATGTGTACGGTATTTATTGGGCAATATTTTCGTGAGATTGGCGCGTTTGACTGAGCACAACAGTAGCAGTTATCGAACGAGTCCATTGTTGAAGGTGACATCTAAAAGCATTGTGTCAAAGTACAATCGCGCCATTACCGCCGCTATTGTGACAATGTTAACATATCGTTATCTAGATCAAGCGCCATCTATTGTCCGTCGGAGACTTTTGTGTAAGGATTTCTGTGTATTTTCTTCAAGTCAGGACGTCTAGGTGTAAGTTTACGATATAAATATTTTTAGCAATATTTTTATTATAATGCATGCTATCCTATATTTTGCGTTGTCTCCCTATGTAAATAAGAATTATTATTGAAGTTAATTTTGCAGTTATTTAATAATTATATCATTTAAATATATTATTAAAATTAATAATAATTGATAATACAGAAGATGAAAATTAAGATATTATTCTACCTTTAATATTTCTGAAAAGTTGAAATAACATTACGTCTGTGCAACGCGAATGCACATTATATTTCTCGCGTACATTGAATTCGTGTAGCGCATCTACGTACGCTACGAGATTTACTGCGTAGCACTTAAGTTTTACATTTTTATCACTTGTTTATTATACCTAAATGTGTACAATGCAAGAATATAATATAATATTTAAACAGAATATATGAATTAAAGTTTTTTTCTCTCATATAAGACCTTTCAACTACATTCTGTACCGTCACCAACCTTTTGTGGTCTGTTAGAAAAGCCAGGTTGTATGGAAGGATGACGCGACATAGCTTCGGTGTGCGGGCTGACCACCACATTGTTCCGCTCACAATGACTGGTTAATGAGATCTGATCAATCCTAGCTGGACAAAAGATCCCCCTGACCCCCTTTATTTTATTAATTAATACATTACAATAGAACCGAACCTGCGCTTTGGGAACTATCCTATTGTTTGCAGTGACTCGGCAACATTGATATAGGTTTATTGATGCAAAGCGATTATTATGTAAAGTGCAGATTATATCATATTACTGATAGCCAAATATTTATACATAATTATAACATTTTGTACAAACGAGGTGAATTTTGGCACAAATTTCACATTTTTGATTACTTGTGTTCCTATATAGAGCTGTACATAGGAATATGTTATGGAGATAGTATTCGCGTCGCAATTTCGCTATTGTTTTGAAGTACAATGAAGTGATTCTCTGTAAAACAGAAGTAGCCGGAGTTAGCATATGAATAAAATGGACAAAAGGACCCCTGCGCAGCGAAATCTTATTAATCACACAAAGATAGGGTTGCGATGAATAGACCTAACATTTTTTATTTTTAGTATCATAGACCATCATGGTGGTAAATGTTTTTGATAATGTATATTTAAGCTCCTACTTAAGGAAATGTGGTTAAGTTTATGAAAGTATTAAAAAAAAAGTAATATGTTTGACTCTACTTATTTAAGTCACATATGAGACATGGTAAGTTTTGATAGTAGGTAGATACATATTAATATGCTCTCTAATATCTTCTTTTTAAAAACATCATACATTCAATACATTATGATAACTATTACCGTTCTGCGAAAAAATACATATCTTACATACTTTTTCATAAAAAAAATTATATCGCAGATAGGTACAATAATGCTAAGTAGAGACGCCCACAACCGCTACCTTAAGTAAATTAGGTAATCCTATATTAAAACCCAATGGAAATATCCTCCCACAGCAGTCCATATATGCATGCCTTTATATTCCCATTCCCTATATGAGTAGCAAAATTCAATTTTCATATTGCAATGTAAGTGAAAGATTGAATTTTGATACGTTCCGGTCGGGTCTGCAATGCCCTCGGCGTGCTATTCAGAGCCGGCCGAGCGTACCCACAGTGGGCTCTAGATTCGGATAAATTTAGTTATAAAGATATCGAATGTTATTATATTTTTAAAGTGGTCAAAAGATTCAATATTCATTTGTAATTATACCATAAAAAGCTGTGCTTTTGGTGTTTAAAATTAGAAATTAATAGCGTCACACTCTAGCGGGAACATGTGTGAACATAAGATACGCAGCGAAATATCTAGTATCTATTTAACACAATGTTTTAATCGAGCTATTGTTATAAATGCATAAGTTTGCATTTGCGTATCTGTGTTTGTGGTACGCCTTCACGCCAAAGCAGCTGGACGGATTTGGATTAAATATAGTACACAGTTAGACGTAAGACCTTTCTTCTTACCGTTGGTTTCAAACCGGTAGATATGTGGGAATCACCAGCTAGAAAAGCCAGTACTACCCTAGTGGGTAGTACTGACTTTTCTAGCTGGTGATTCCCCACTGGTGATCTAGAGGGATGTTTTGTTGGGTTTTAGTAAACCCAACAAAATATCCCTCGTTATAATGAGGGTCGCAAGATCGCTTACGCACCAAACCATGATGTCGGACACATAACACGTTTCGTCCTTACTATATTCTTTCGTGAACTTGTCTTCATCTTTTTAATTAGCTTTTATGCAGTTGGGTTTTTTATTTTTATAATATACTAGCGACTCACGCTTGCTTCGCTCGCGTTCGTCCCTAGGTACGTTTTCACGGTAAGCTATGTTTATACATAAATAGTAGCTTTCTACTTCTAAGATATTCATTTAAATTATATAGCGATTTACGTTATTTTCGTACGCCGTACGCGGATTTTGTTCATGGGTTTTAATTTTATGGGTTTTAATTTTTTTTCGCGGAACCCTGCTTCTTTTTAAAAAATAAAAATAGCCAAGTTACTTCTTATAACAGCAGCTATCTGCCAGTGAAAGTCCCGTCAAAATCGGTCTAGCCGTTTCGGAGATTAGCCGGAACAAACGGACAGACAGACAGACAGATAGACAGACAAAAATTGTAAAAAATGTTGTTTTGGTATGTGTACCGTGTATTCATCCATATGCATTTAGTAGAAAGCGGTTATTTTAATATTACAAACAGACACTCCAATTTTATTTATCTGTATAGATTTTTTT